>CM045763.1:73774483-74437356 GCA_025200525.1 Camellia lanceoleosa
ATTCCCAATAATATAAAAAATCCCAAAACCAATTTAATATCCACATATTAGCATCCATATTATATATGCTGTTCATATTTTTTATAAACTCATCAGCGTAAGCTTAACAACCTCATAAACATCAAAACGTATTGGATAATGCAGCATCAAACAAGAGTCCAATTCTACGGAAAATAATCAAACACATAATAGTCAATTACTAAAACCAAGAAAACAAAAATATTAAGTATCTCCCATGAGATTATAAATTCTACGCAATCTTGTTTAGCAACTCCCAGAAAACCCTTTGTATATAGACACAAAATTGATCTTAATATAAACTCAACCATAAGATTACACACCTATGTTCTATATAGAAACAACCTATCAAACAGAGCCCTATCAACATACAAATAGCTTACAACTCACAAACTTGTCAATTGAAAAAAAGACGAAGTAAATAAATCCAGTAACTCATCATGAAGTTAATTTAATCAGTACGAAGCAACCGGCGCAAGTAATTATAACCAATTTAGGGTTGAATGTAAATAAATTCACAATGATAAATTCAATTGGAAATCAAGCAAACCCTATTTTTAGCAGCAGAAAGGATTGGCCTGCATGCTTATTTTTAGCAAACAACAGTCTCCTAATAATAACTAAAAAGAGGAAGTCTAGCTTGAAAAAAATTCAATTTCTTGACAGAAAAAGAAAACAAGAAAGAAATGAACAGAAGTGGAGGGAGGCGTGGACAGAGATATGAGAGCGAACAGAGAGCATACTGGGAAGTCAATCATGGACTGGCTGAGGAAGACAAGGAAAGAAAGCGATGGAGGTGATGCTTCATGTTCAATGCCGATAGGACACACAAAGTGAGAGAAATGAGGAATAGAGGTATGAGAAAGAGAGAGAGAGAGGAGACAGAGAGACAGAGAGGACAAGAGAGATGCAGAGGTCACAATGAATCGGCAGCCTGCCACTTGCAGTGAACGCAACAGAGCGGCCAGAAGAGATGAGGGTTAGGGGCTAAGCCGAGAGGAGAGGGACACTGAAGAGAGAGGAGAGGAGACAGCGAGGCACTGGTTTGTGGTTTGGAAACCAAATATATA
Organism: Camellia lanceoleosa; assembly: GCA_025200525.1. NCBI lineage: Eukaryota > Viridiplantae > Streptophyta > Magnoliopsida > Ericales > Theaceae > Camellia > Camellia lanceoleosa. The sequence continues at coordinate 73,775,572 of CM045763.1, forward strand.
TATATATATAGAAACAATCATTAGCGTACTAAATATTTTTAGTCACCAATTAATTTTATAAACTCTCCAAAATTGTTCTCCAAATATTTTAGCTCATAACTAAATATTTGTTTGTCGCTAAAATAGCTTGGCGATTAAATATTTGCTGCCAAAGAAAAATACTATTTTCCATTCGGGCAACTAAGGAGAGAAATATAGGTGAGAGAGACAGAGAGTTTACAATCTAATCGATGCCATCAAAGAATGGAGGCATAACGGTGAGAGAGGGAGGAAGAGAAATGAAGTGGAGGAGGGAGAAGGACGCTAAGAGAGAGAGAGAGAGAGAGAGAGAGAGAGAGGAGAGATGCAGAGATGTAGAGAGAGTAAATTCTGGTTTGTGGTTTGGAAGTTCAAATATATATATATATATATATAGAATTCATTAGCGTACTCAAAATATTTTTTATAGCCACTAAATTAATTTTGTACAATCCTCCAAAATTTGAAAATGTCTTCCCTCCAAATATATTGTAGTCTTTTGGCAACTAAAATATTTGCTTGTCGCTTAAAATAAGTTTTTATGCATTTACAAACATTTGCTGCCAAAGATAAAAATAATTTTTATTTTCCATTCGGCTAACTAAATAGTTTTAGAAGCCAAAACTCATGATACAATCGATTTCAAAATATTTTTTTATCAGCTGAAAATATGTTTTTTGAAGCCATGCAGCAAAAATTTGGGTCGCTAAAGATAAAAAAATAAATTTTTATTTTATATTCTAATACTAAATGTGGTTTTAGTAGTCAAAACTCACACATACGGTGACTAAAATATTTCTTTGTGCATTTGTAATATGTTTTACGTACCAAAAAGTGTGGTCGCCAAGATAAAAAAAAAATTATTTTACATTCTTGGTGACTCAGATGGTTTATAGCTAGCCAAAACTCAATATATTGTGACTAAAATATTCTTTTTGTCACCAATTCTGGTATTTTTGTGACTAAATTTTTTGAAGGCTAATAATAAATATATATCTTTGCAATTCAAAAAAAATTAGGTGAAGCAATTGTTGTACTCTTTGCCCATCAAAAAAATTTTGGTCAATATCTAATCTCACTAAACTTCATGACAAATTTTTTTTTAGTTGCCAACCTTGGTCGCCAAAGGCATTTTGTTACTAATAGAAAAGAAATCATTGACTACCTCTTCCAATTGAAGCTAAAGAATCTTAGATCTTCAACTTGCCGGATCTCGGATTTCCTCGAGTCGAGATCGCATCGCATCTTAATCTATCTTGATTAAAGTTACAATAGTTGAAATCGATCGTAAAGTCTAAATTAGTACAAAGAGAAGATCGACTATTGAATAAATATATTTATTGTTGCAAGGTATGGAAGTGAAGATCGGATTGAAGTGAAGATCGATTCTAAGTATGAGAGATGACACAGATCAATTCTTGGATTGAAGCTAAAGATCTGGCCGTAGTTGGTAAAGATCAATTGGAGTCCTATTGATGAGGAAATAATCGAGATCGATTGAGTCCAAAGGAAGATTTATCTCGATATTCACAGATTTGACAACCTTTCCTTAGCAAACTGTAAATTAATTGGTTCTCTGTGCTTACCCATACATGGGGTTAAGGTCCAAAATGCAACATAAGCTAATTACTTGGTCTCAAATAGAGTCAAAATAATTTTTTTACTATCAAGTTAAAGGAATATGGTAAAGCTAGTGTTAATTTTCTTAAAGTTTATTTTTGTCCCTAAATGATGATTTTTAGAGGACTAAATTCAATTAGTCCCTGAACATTAGTCTCTCAAATCACTTATTTTCTTGTGGCAGTATAATTTAAATTACCAACAAAGCCGCGCAGAATGAAGGTGAATGTGATACAAGAATGTAATCACTATTGAATGAATGGCCTTCTGCCTCTTTCTGTTTTTTTTTTCTTTCCTCCTCCTTCCAAACCCTAACCCTAATTTCAATCCCTTAATCTCTAACCCTAATTCCTATTCTCCTTTTTTCCTCATTACTAACCCTTAGGTTTGAAACCCTAGATCTACTCTCTTGCTATATAATTTGGGGATCCATTCGGTTGACGGAAGGATGATAAAATAGTTCACGTGAGGGTTCGTTGCAAAAAAGACGCGATTGCCAACAGTTGAGTGAGGATATGCTTTATGAGAGTGAAAAAGATCTGGTGGGAGGTAGTGGTTTATGACGATTTGGTAGTGATCATAGGGTGATTAGCCACATATGGTGGGGGGCAATGAGGTGGGAAAAAACTAGATTTGGCCAAGCCAGACAGGTGGCAGGACAAAGTATTTGTCGCATTTTATCAAGGGAAGTCATTGGTTGGAGGAAAATGAGTTGGATACTTAGGTTTTCAGCCGGTAGGGATGGGGTGAAGGACTAGGCCATCGGCAATGGGATGGTGGGGAGCTGGCTGGAGAGGGAGTGATGAGGAAGAAAAGTTTCCATGGTTCGAAGGACGTGGACCAAAGTGGAGGTGGGTAAGCAATAGAATGGGAGGTAATGAAAAGTCAAAGTTTGAGTAAATGTGAAGCGTCTTTTTGGTAATTTTAGATAACAGCTAAAAATGCAATAAAAGAAATAAAACTGGGTAAAATAGTGTAAAGAGTTAGAAAGGTGGTGTAAGTAGTATAAAACCAAAAAAGTGGGAGCAAATAGTCTATTAATCTATTTTTATTCACCCAAAAAAAAATTATATTCTTATATAAAAATCTATACAAAAAACTTGACAAGTATAGTAGCATTACCATTATTGTAAATAAAATCAATTATCAATGGTGTTTTTATTTTGAAAATGAAATGTTAAGTCACATTATTATGTATGCATTTTTTGTTTGTACAATATTATTTAAAAAATTACCGCTAAATAAAAGAGAATAAAATACTAATTCCAAACAAGCCTTAAAATTGAATTTTAGAAATACAATTGCTGCCTTTTTTTCTAATTTTGTTCTTTACGGGATTTGAATTCTGCAGGATGCTCTTTGTACTAAAATGTAAAAAAATTGATAATTTATCTCCATTGGCATTATACAAGTTTTAGTTGGTATTGTTCTTTATTCTTTCTTTATTATGGAGCTATTTATTAAGTTACTGTTAGTTTGGCATTTTTAGTTATTGAATTAGGATTGTTGAAATGTAATTCTAATAAATTGTAAACAATTGACCAAAACAAAAAAAATACAAAAAAAGTCAAGTTTCATTTTACCAATTATTTCCAAGCTTTGTAACATACAATTTTATTTTATTTTTTTTGTGTTTGAATTTCAATTTTAAGTTAGGTCTATGTTCATTTTTCTCTGCAATTAACTATATCTACTTTCTTCACCTACCAATAGAGGCTGATTTTTTCAATTCCAATCAATCCTATTAGCCATGTATATCTTGGATGTAAGTCGCAAAAGATGTTGGAAATGGTTAGAAATTCTAGATAAAACCAGAATTTTATCCTAAGTTTGGTCTTAATATTTAGGTGGGCCCCATGCATCCATTTACACGGTCAAAGTGATAACACGTCTAAACAATGCCGCAGATTCACGTGGTATTTTTGGTTGCTCAAAACCATTACCGAGTAAATGGGAAATTGAAGCCAAAGTATGCTCTATGAAAATAGAGTTTTGTGGAAATTCCTTAAAGGTATTGAATAAGGCTTGTCCCACATTGATTTGGTGGAGGTTTTGAAAAGGTTTATAAGGCATGGGTTTGGCACGAGGCTGCCCCAAGGGCACCCAAGTGTTTTAGAGGGAGAGGTTATGGACAAAATGGGCTATACCCATTGACTCAAAAATCACCATGCTGCACACGCCACCGTCCTACGGGCCGAAGCGGTCCGTGGTATGAGGTTAGCCTTGTTCGGCCAAAATATTTGAATTTAATTTATTTTTAGTAAAATAAAACCATAATTCAAATTAAACTGCTGGATTTATCGACATCCAAACAGGCCCTTCCCGCTTTTCAAACGTAAATAAACCAAGCTTTGGTATTAATGCACACCCAAACAGGCACTTCCCGCTTTTGTTATCTGCTTGAAATATAACCCAACAAATTCAAATCGCTTGAATTCAAAGCCATGTATCATACCTATTCAATTCAAAACCAAGAGCCACCTTTACATCTATAAATAGACCAAATCCCATTTGGATAAAACTCAATTTTCAGACTCCATCCTCTCATGAATCTTCAGATTTTGTCGCATTTAATTTATGAAAGAAAGAGTGTAAACACTTAGTGTGTTCGTAAGGAAAACAATTTGTAGTGTTGCTATTGTTTGTAGAAGATCATCTCATCCTGGGAGATAGACGTCCAAATTCGGAAGCAACCGGAGATGATTTAATTTGTCTTAAAATTGTTGGAACAATCTTCACCAGATTTAAAAAGATTTTAATTCTATTGTGTACAAAACAACAATTAGAATTTCAAGAAATAAAGAAAAAGGAGAGAATTTGTTTGATTACAAAAATCGAACTCAAATATAAATAAATAAATAACAATCTTAAGACAGAGTCTTTTTGGTATCTTTTATTGTATTTAATTTTCTCGTGTTTCCAAAGTAATATTCGTTAGAAAACAAATAGTGGTTTATGCTATTTGGACGTATAGTAGTAATATACCGCTCTTTTCTTTGACAACTAGTACAATATACGTGTCATTAACAATTGCGTAATATTATTTGGTGTTACGTAAAATTATTTTAGTATTTTATTTTTCTAGTTTTAGTAACAAGGAAAATAAAATTATTTTGTTGTTATAATTTATATTCCGCTTTAGTAACTAGAAAATTAATTTGTGTTTTAATTTTTCGATTTTTGTAATCGACAGTTTTGTGGTATTTTATTTTTAGTTTCATACAAGGAAAATAAAATTACAAGATTTTCTAATTTTAGTAAACAAGAAAAATAAAATGATTTTGTGTTATCATTTATTTTCTGTTTTAGTAACTAGAAAATTAATTTGCGGTTTGTTTTTCGATTTTTTATAATCGATATTATTTCGTATTTTATTTTACTAGTTTTAGTAACAAGGAAAATAAAATTATTTTGTATTGTAATTTATTTTCCGGTTTTAGTAACTAGAAAAATTAATTTCGTTAATCAATCATGTAACTTTGTGACTCGGTCACAAATCATAATTTTGTAAGTGACTTATAGTTTCGCTTTGGCAGACCACTTATTTTTTGAGCCCTTTGTGAAAAATGTGTTAATTTTTTGACTTTATCATAGTTCATCGTGAGTATACATGGAAGAATTTGTTTTAGAGTAAAATATTAGTTTTACAAACTAATTTTATTTTTATTACAATGTGGATTCATAGTCTTGAATTGTTTCAAGACTTGAGTCGAAAAATATATATATATATATATGTATATATTCACAAGAACATTTTAATGCATATTTAATTTGTTTATTTATGTACAAATCAAACTTATTAAATGAAGGTATGTTTTGTCATTTTGAAATTTTAAGTTTAAATGCGCTTGGATTTATTTATGAGTTGAAAATCCTTTATTTCATGGTGCAAGTAATGAGATCATGCATGATTAATTTATTTTGTTAATTCATTATTTTAGTTGATGCGCTTGATATACATGTATGATATCAACTCAAGTTATTTCCTAACAATAATTTCATGTGATTTGGAATGTTAAATTGATATGTTGATTAATTTGAGTTTTTTCAATCAATTTTTGAATGGATGTTTAAACACTAGAGAAATTTAAACATGAAGATGTATGTAGTTATATTGTTCCATTTAATTGGAAGTAAATTTTGAAAATCTTTTATGTGGATTATTATTTGTTGAATATGTGACATAAAATGTTGTTAATTATTATTTTACTTATGTGAGTAGAATTTGTTAAAACCATAAAACATTATTTTAATATGGAGGTGTATCTTGAATTAGATGAGATAATGTAATTTTCTTTTTGTCACAATTATTTATTTGTATCTCTTACAATAAAATGGTTGTTTGACTTGTTTGATTTTTAGCAAAATTTTTATGAGGATATGATTTTGTTAAAACATTAATTTTATTTGTGTAGTCATAATTATTGTGATTTTTTATTTATGAATCATGATTTGAAATTTATGAATCAAGCACATCATAGACAACAAGTGATGAATGTTATATTTTTAATTAGAAGTGATAGGTGGTGAATATGATGCACCATTAAATGAATTTTGTGCACAACATGGCATTATTCACTAAACCATGTTCCTTATTCTCCACAAAGAAATGGAATTGCTAAAAGGAAGAATAGAACCCTAAAAAAATAATGAATGCCATGTTACTAAGTTCAAGTTTACCACGTAACTTGTGGGGAAGCAATATTGTCCGCTAATTATGTTCTTAATAGAATACCCCACAAGAAAAACCAACAAAGACTTCTTATGAATTGTGAAAGGTCACACCTTCTTACAAATACTTAAAAAGTGTGGGGTGTTTACAAAAGTGGAAGTTCCTGTTCCTAAAAAGACTAAGATTGGACCAAAACAAAGAGATTGTGTGTTTATTGTTTATACTGCAGAGTAGTGCATATCGGTTTCGATTTATAAATCGTAAATAATTTATATAAATGTGAACACTATTATAGAGTCAAGGAATGCTGTGTTTTTTGAACATGTTTTTCCTTACAAGAAATGACATAAATTAAGTTCACAGAAAAGAACTTATGATTGTACACAAAGTCAAGAGACTAATGACAATTAAACACTAGAGACTAATAATGGTCTCAACCAACAGGATTTAACTGATGATGAACCAAGAAGAAGTAAAAGAGCGAGAACATCTAAATCCTTTGGTCCAGATTTTCTGACATACTTGGTAGAAAATGAACCTCAAAGCTTTAAGGCAGTAATGACAGGTCCTGAAGCACCTTTGTGGAAAGAGGCTGTTAATAATGAAATTGAAATCCATTATGCAAAAATCATACTTGGGAATTGGTGATCTTCCACTGATTCTAAACCTCTTGGATATAAATGGATATTCAAGAGAAAATGAAAGCAGATGGTTCAATTGACAAGTATAAAGCAAGACTTGTAGTTAAAGGTTATGCATAAAGGGAAAGTCTCGACTATTTTGACACATATTCTCAGGACAAGAATAACATCCATTCGCATGCTTATTTATATAGCATCGTTGTTTAATTTTGAAATACATCAAATGGATGTTAAGATAGCTTTCTTAAACGGTGATCTAAATGAAGAGATCTATATGGAGCAACTCAAGGGTTTGTAGTATCAGTGGCAAGAAAAGAAAGTTTGTAATTTATAAAATCCCTTTATGGATTAAAATAAGCACCTAAGCAATGGCATGAAAATTTGATCATGCAATGCTTACTAATGGGTTTAAGATAAACTAATGTGACAAATGCATCTATGTTAAAAAACACCACCAAGGCTATGTCATAGTTTGTCTTTATGTGAATGACATGCTTATCATTAGAAGGCTAAAACATGATCAAATCAACTAAGCAAATGCTTAACAAAAGATTTGATATGAAAGATATGGGGAGTCGCAGATGTTATATTAGGAATGAAAATTACTAAAACATCTCGACGGATATGCATTATCTCAATCTCATTATATTGAGAAAATTCTGATAAATTTATCAAGGATGATTTGAATTTAGCTAGAACACATGTAGACATTAGTCTTTATTTATCGTAAAAATAAAAGTAATGCGTGTCTCGCTTAAAATACTCTCAAATTATTGGAAGCCTAATGTACCTAATGAATTGTACTCGCCTCAAGATATCTAATGAATTGTACTCGCCCTACCATTGGAAAGCGTTATTCGGGTTCTTAGATATCTAAGATTTACTCGTGATCATGGTTTGAACTTTACCGATATCCAACAAGATTACTTCGGTTATTGTGATGCCAATTGGATATTGGATACTAAAGATTCAAAATCCATTAGTGGATATGTCTTTACTCTAGGAGGCGCTGCTGTTTCATGGAAATCCAAGAAACAAACTTGCATCGCACGATCCATAATGGAATCCGAGTTCATTGTGTGGTTAAAACGCAGCGCCTATTTGCATTCATTAGAAAGTCAATCAATAGGTGGCATACGAATCATATGTCTAACGGTAAGTCACGACATATTCGCTGGCCAACATAATACCATTAGGCGCTTGTTGTCAAACGGAATAATCTCAATAGATTATATAAAATCTAAAGAGAATATTATGGATCGTTAACAAAGGTTTGACAAAAGAGCTAGTGTATAGTTCATCGGGGATGATTAAAGCCTATTACATAAGAGTCGCCATAATGGTAACCCTACTTATATAATCGAGATCCCAAGAACTAAGTTCAAAGGGACAACTAAGTTATGTATGGCTCGCCGTAAATCACCAAGGGATTAAAATTCTTACCCATTCCTATGGTGAGAGTGATATCCGCAAATATATTGTCCGCAGGGTATAAGGATAGGCTTTGCTTTTAATGATTACTTATATCTTGATTAAGGCATAAAATCAAGACGAGTATGAGGAAATACTCACAATAAGAATCACCTATATGAGTGTTGAATTGGGGTTGGTTCTATGAGAATGAAAGAGGCTACATTCTTCTAGAAATACTCATGAAAACCAAAAGCGCTCAAGGCCAAAATGAATACAATAAAGGAGAACTACGATGTGTTAGAAGATATTTTGTGTGAAATCTATTGTCTTGGCTTTTACACAAACGGTCGAACAATTCAAGGCATCGTGTCCATTGGTTAGCCAAGAAGTCCGATAGGTTATCACTAGGAAGGTTCAAGGATGAAACTACCTATCCCGATGCAAGATATTTTAGACTTATACTCTTTCGATAAAATCAGATATTGTTGCATTTCCGCGGTCATCAAATTCCATTCATGTGAGGGATTGTTGGAAATGGTTATAAATTTTGGGTAAAACCAGCATTTATCCTAAGTTTGGTCTAATATTTAGGTGGGCCTGCATCGATTTACACTTGGTCAAAGTGGTAACGCTGCTCTATGCCGCTAGGATTCACGTGGGTATTTTTGGTTGCTCAAAACCATTACCGAAAGTGAATGGGAAATCGGCCAAAATATGCTCCATGAAATGGAGTTTTGGTGAAAATTCTTAAAGGTATTGAATAAGGCTTGTCCCACATTGATTTGGTGGGAGGTTTTGAAAAGGTTTATATAGGCATGGTTTGGTACTTGGGTGCACCCCAAGGGTTACCCAAGTGTTTTAGAGGAAGAGGTTATGGACAAAATGTGCTAAACCCATTGACTCAAAAATCACGACACGCTGCCAGCCACGCCGCCCCATCTGCCAGCGGGCTTAGCTTGGGCATGGGTGTGAGGTTGAATTGGACTTGTTCGGCCCAATACTAATCTTTTTGGGCAAAAAACATTTGAATTTAATTTTATTTTTGGTAAAATAAAAACCAAAATTCAAATTAAACTGGTTTGGATTTCATCAGATATCCAAACAGGTTCTTCCTGCTTTCAAACAGAATAAACCAAGCTTATTAATGCACACCCAAACAGGCCCCTTCCCGCTTTTTGTTATCTGCTTGAAATATAACCCAACAAATTCAAACTGCTTGAATTCAAAGCCAACAGTATCATAATTGCTCAATTCAAAACCAAGAGCCACATTTACATCTATAAATAGACCAAATTCTCCTATTTGGATAAAACTCCAATTTCAGACTCCATCATCTACTATAAATCAGATTTTGTCAGATTTAATTTCGAAAAGAAAGAGTGTAAACACTTAGTGTATTCGTAGAAGGCAAACAATTTGTAGTGTCGCTATTGTTTGTAGAAGATCATTTCATCTTGGGAGATAGACGCCCAAATTCGAAAGTACCGTGGAGAGGATTTAATCGTTTTAAGATATAATAACATCAAAATAAATTAAATAACTTACTTGATTTAATTTGTTCAATTATAAACTGATTGTCCAAAGGATTTAATTTTGTTTTTGTAACAAAATAAAATCTGCTTTTATTTATTTATTTTTATTTCAAGTTTAATTTTTGTAATCAAACAAATTCTCTCTATTTTTCTTTTATTTCTTTAAATTCTAATTGTTGTTTTGTACACAATAGAATTAAAATCTTTTAAATACAGTGAAGATTGTTCCAACAAAAAAAAAAGTATTTAAAAAACTTCCATCTCTCTATTATCATGTAGTTGTAGTGAGATTACAATTTCTAAGTTGAGTTTGTGCGTCTTAGAAGTATCTACATTGATGTTGTGTCACTACTAAACTGGTTATCCAATAATTGCTCTAATCATTTTAAAAATAGATAATTTTATTTACATCTTGTTTCCAACCATATCTCTCGCAGTTTAATAATCAATTAATCATGTGAAGTTCATACTTGAGGTAATTTGTTCTATATTTTGAACAATAAAGTCGACCTTTGCATACAAAAGTCGACCGTTTGCTACAAAAAGTGGAGGCCAAAAATAAAAAAGTAATCCATTTGACTTTCAACCTTAGGCCTTGTTTGGAAAGATTAAATAAGTGTATTTTTTGTCTTTTTAGATAAAAAAATAGAGATTGAAAATATGAATAGTTGGGTTAACTTTTTGACTTTTTATGAAAAAATGTGTAATAAAAAATTGTGAAAATTAATTTTTAGAGAAAAATTTAAATTGGGAGTTGTGTAGCTGTAATTGTTGACTTTTGGTGAATAGTGTTAACTTTTTAACTTTTTAAATAACTTTTTAACTTTTTAAATTATTTGAGAGTACCCAAACTTAACCTTAATTGTGTTGAATAGTTGAGAGCATAGAGTTATATATGGGTATATTGTTAGGTTCGATGAGCAAAAGGAATTTGTTTGGAGAGGTGTTCACATCCACAAGTTGGTGAAAAATAAAACTAGTTGAATTCTACCATATTTATAGCTGAACACGCTTGTTCAGTCGCTAAGAAATTGAAGGGGAAAAACGAGAGAGACTGATTTAACTAAAGGTTAGTTTGGGATGTCCTAAAAAGATACTTTTGACTTATTGTTGGGTTTAGGTTGGGTTTGTTAGAGAGGTGATATGATTTAAATAAGATGATGTGACTTAAATAAGATAGTGACTTTTTGACTTTTTGACTTAATTAAATTATGCCAAACTAGCCCTAAATTATCTCTTTTGTCAATGTTACTAAAAAATTCAGCACAATTATATTGCGTGCAATTATTACTTGTACCCAGTTCATTACCTAAAAGTCATAGAGCATTTGACTGATTAGAATTTGTTTGGTTAAAATTTAAAAAGTCTTACCTTTTAAACGACTTTTTGTCTTTATTTAAAAAAAATTTGCTAAATTTCATTAAGGTTCATTTAAAAAGTGGGTTGATTTTTTAATTTTTTAATTATTTTAATTTGAGATTAAGAAGTCTCGTTTGAGATGAATTTTTTGACTTTTTTGACTTTTGTAAGAGAAAAATATAATAATTATAGATTGATGTGATATTTGTCTTATTGGGCTAAAAGTTTATTTTGTCTTTTGTGATTAAAATAACTCAAACCAAACCCAACCCAACCCAACCCAAGTTGCCAAACGAATACAAATGCTATATTTTAACAACGAAAATGCTAAGAGTTTGTTGAGAGAAAAATAAAATGACATGGCTGATGACATTTTTAGCCCGGCTAAAAGCCTATTTTATCTTTTTTGTGACTATTTTAGTCTCAACCCAACTTCCCAAACCAAAGGTTAAAAACACCAAGGAAACTATAAAAGTTAACCAAGCACTATATGGGTGTAGGTTCTGCATGTGTAGGTTCTATACCTATACCATTGCTTGATAAATTTTTTTTAATAAAATTTTGATGCCTCTAAAATGACTATTTTAACAAAGCTATTCTAATGGTAATGTTATTTCTTCTTCTTTCTTTTTTTTTTAAAACAAATGTCAAATTATAATGTATGTGTATTCCACCAGGAGATGTAAAGACCAAAAGAATTGATAAAATTTATCTATAGTTAAATCTTTATGCCAAATTTTGATATACGGTATGACAATGTCCAAATATAGCAATCCATATAACTAGCCATCGAAGAGGAGAAAGTTGAATTTTTGTTATTTTTAACAACAGAAGCCTATATAGCTAAATTTTGTAGAAACATTTAGAAGAAAAGAAAGAAGCTCCAATAGTTGTTAGAAAATGTTTTAGAACTCTAAAAGAAGAGTTCTAAAAAGTTTTAATTTGTTTATTTTTACTATTTTTTTTTTTATCAATAACTCGAGTAGAGCTCCATTTAGAACTTTATACTTAGAGCTCTCTATCACCCAGAGGTCTGAATTGTTATTTAAGTTACTAAATTTTGAAATTACTATAAGAGCCACCCTAATAGTAAAAATTAAATAACTCTACTACAACCTTTTTGTTTTGATTTGCAAATTTTATTTTTCGATTGACTCGAGATATTGAATTAAATGAGGTAATAAAAATTTAAGACGAGAACTTTGACGTTGTATAACACGAGTTGACATATGACAAGATGCCAACTAAGGCCGCTTGGGGAACAAAGCATTTAGTAACTTTTTGGCTAATTGGCTAAAAAAGGTTAGTAAGAAAACCTCAGATGTTTGGGCCAACTTTTGGCTAATTACTTAAACGACGCGGCAAAAAGTAGAGAGAAGGGAATCTTTGACTTTTGGTATGGGTTGTTGACTTTTGGCTAAAAAGGTAACTTTTGACTAATTTATTTTAGCCTTCTTGCCAAACGAGGCCTAAGAAACTATCACCACAAAACTTCTTAAGCAACCCGTCTACCCACAAATAAGACACACGGTGGCTTGCCATTGTTCAAAGCTATTTATTTATTTTGATTATGCCAATTGTTAGTGCATATTTCAATGGACATGATATTGTAATATTGAATATTATTCGAAAAGTTACTTAAATGTAATTAGGGATGGCAATTTGAACCTGACCTGATGGGGACCCGACCCCCTGTCCCCGATGAAAGTGGTTTTTTTCTGAAAAATATCCCCGACGAGCCGGGAATGGTATTCAAAAATAAATTTCCAGTGACATTCGGGCCGGGAACGGTGATACATATTTCATCCCCGGCCCCGGCCCCGGCCCCGGCCCCGCCCCCTGCCCTTATTAGCCCCGATTTATATATATATTATATATATGTTTAGGGTTTGGTTGAGAACAGCTCAGCAGTCTCTTACACTCTCTATCTCACACTCTCTTACACACTCTCTCTCTCTCTTCTCTTCTCTCACTCTCTCTCTTCTCTTCACACAGACGCAGGAGCCTCTTCTCTTCTCTCACTCTTCTTCTTCACACAAACGCATGAGCCTCCTTCACGCCACCACCGCCTCTTTTTCTTCCAGCACGCCTCCTCCATCGGCTCCTCCGCCATGCCTTGTCCTCCGTCCTCCTCCTCCGTTGTCCTCCGGCTCCTCCTCCTCCGCTGCCGCCGCTTTTTCCTCCCTTCGCCACGGCAGATCCGATGGAGTGTAGCAAATACGATTCTCCACCGCCGCCCTCATCCATTCTCTCCTTCACGATCTCCACCGCCGATATCCTCCTACCGGTGATACATATTTTATTCTTTTTTATCTGTTATTGAATTTTTGATCCAGAAATGATGATCTGTAATTTTTTTTGATCTCGTGTTTTTTTTTTGTTGATCTATGTTGATGATCGATGTTGATAATGATCTCGTGGTTGTTTTTTTTTATCTCGCTGATGGTGTTGAATGTTGAAACAGAGTTGATCGGGAATTTTGGTCGGGAAACCCGATCCTCGCTGATTTGGATGGGATCAGGATAGGTTCTCTGCTAGATCGGCCAGTGACGGGAAGTTTTGGCTATCGGATCGAGACGGAGGTGATCCCCGCCTCCGCCCCATTGCCATTCCTAAATGTAACACCCCAAAAATAATACGATAAATCCAATCTATAAGCTTAAGAATAATAGAAATGAAATATTTTCATTTATTAGAATTCATTTAACAGAAAGTTAACACATGCAGTATACATGTATCAATGTTCATCCTGAATCTATAGCATGTATTACAATATTGAGAGAAACGAAACTCAACATATAGTCAGAAGCCCTATAGGCTTACATTTTTTCAAGTCATTGCTTGGATATACAAAAGTGAGCCTAACTCAATACAATTAAAGCCCTTGACTATACAAAATAATAAAACAAAATAAAGAGCCACTTGCTTCCCAAAGGTCCCTACAAGCTATTGTTTTATGAAACCATGTCATCAAGACTGAAATTGGTTTTCCTAAATAGGATGAGCCAAAGCTCAGAGGAATAATCTAACACGTAATATGAGGTTTAGTAGAGATACAAGTACAATGTGCATGTATAATGCCTCAGAATAAGATATTCACATTTGAAAAATCATAAAGTACCAAAGTTCGTATTTCAATTCATTTTACATCGATTCTTTTTAAGTAAATTTACTTTTTTCAACTCATTAGCCAATTTCATATTCTTCCAACAACCAAAATGAGAATACAACTCAGTGGTTATCTAATCAACACAATTAACACACAAACAATTCAATCATTATTTTACTTAAAATTTCACCACGAGATCGGCACCTATGTATACACAAGATTTTGGGACTTTCACCCTAGACACTTCGGCCAACTTAATTTCAAATGGAGTCCATTCCCTATCTCCTCCCAAACAATGGAGTACATTCCCTTTCTCCTTCCAAACATCATACATATACAATGTATTTAAACATAGTCATATTCAATGATAACCAACTATAGATTAGTTTCAATTTGCCTAATCCTCATATAATTTTTACAACAATCAAGACTATCCTCCACCGATAGCCCAAAGCAGTTATCTCTAAATGATATTCAATCTCAAGATGCATAACTTATTCAAACTTCCAAAGATAAGAGGTATTACATACACAACTCCACCATCTATTTCAATATCCGCTCAATTTTATGTTTACAACACTAATTTCATTTATTTATATGAAATACATATTATTAACAGTTTAGGGCATAATCCCTCTCTTTCCAAATATCAATCCAAGTTCCAAGATCTATAACTTTGACACAATACAACCTCATTTACAATCTCCATAACCATTTATTTTTCATTCATCAAAAACCCCTCTTTTTGTTTCTCACCCAAACCCTAGGGTTGTTCAAACTACTCTCAAATTCCACCACTATTACACAAACACAAATAACTGCTAAAGACCATAAGAAAGTGTAGAAAATCCCTACCTCAAGAAGAGAAGACGAGCAAAGCAAGGTTGGTGTAACGACCCCATTACGTATAATGATTAGCACTTAATTAATTAAGGAGATTTGAAATTTAATTGCCAATTATTCTGATTTAATTTGAGATTTGTGAAAAGTTCGGAGACTGATTCGTATATGATTTTATTGAGGATTTATTTTGGAATTAGAAATTAAAAGCCTAAATGGCTCAAGATAGTACAAATGATGAATTGAATTACTTTAATTTTGAGTATCGGACCATATGGGAGTTTAATTCAATATTTGATTCAGATTTATAAAATTGAGATTTGATTAATTGAGTCTGAATTGGAGTTAATTAAGTTATGAGAATTGGAAATTAAGATTATTATGGTATTCAATTGAGTATATAATTTATTGGCGAAGATTTTGGAGTTTAATTTGAAATTTGAGGGCCTTAATAATTTAAGAAAGCAAAATTGAGAATGGAAATAAGTTTAATTTAATATTTGGAGCCTTTTTGGAAGTTTGATTAAAAATCTGGTTTAAATCGATAATTTTAAATATAATTAATTGGGTCTTAATGGTAAGTCAAATTAGACTAATTAATTATGTGAGATTTGTGATTAGTGATGATTGATTAAATTACGTGTTAATCAAGATTTATTAAGATCAAGCATTGCCTAATTAAGTTAATCTTAATCATAAATTAAATTGTACAATGGTCTAAAATTTGAGGATATATGTGAGAGTGGGTGTGCAGAGAAATTCTGTGTGTGTGTGTGTGTGTGTGTTTGTGTGTGCATGTAAGTGTTGAGGTGGAGCTCAAAGAAATGTGCAAGTGTGTGCACACGTGGTATATGATGAAGCAGTGAGGTGTGTATGAGTGTGTTTATTCTAATGGGTTTAAGAGTGTAGCTTCACTGCCCATTTCATTTGTGCTGAAGAGTTACTATGAGAGTCCTAGTCCAAGAGAGAGAATTTTGCTAAGTCAAGAAGTGGGTTTGCTTTCTTTAATTGTTGGAGCTCTTTATTATGTATTGCTGAGAAAGGAACAAAGAGAGACCTGAGAGGGAGAGAGAGAGTTTCAAATCTTGGAACTCTATGTGCTGGAATGGTGAAAGAAAGCAAGGGGAAAGCTTGGAAAAAGTGAAGAAAAGAAGGAGCTCAAGGAATTTCAACAATTAAAGCTTTTGGTAAGAAAGTTTCAGCTCAAATTCTTGTAGATTAATCATCTAGCAACTAAAATCAAGTAGTAATTGGGATTAAATACATGAAATTTGTTAAGAAATGTCAAGAAGATGATGAATAGTAAACTAAGTTCACGTCCATGGTTGCATGTCTCATGTTTCATCATTTTGAACTTGGTTTTGAAGATCTTGTATAACATAAGAGTGTATATATCTTGCATGTTTTCAAAAACAAAATTATGGCTCACATGTTTAATTTCATGTTTTGGAAAATCAGAAGAAATAGAATTGGTTGATTTTGATAAGTGTTTTATACATGTATCATGGATTTTGAAGAATTTAAGATGATCAATTTCATGTTTTGAAGAGAAAAAGGAAGAAAATTTATAAGAATATAAGATTAGTAATTTTGATGTCAATTCCATACATGCAAATGGTTATCTAAGAAGTTTATAATTTTAATTTCATGTCTTGAAGGGAGATAGAAAAGAGTTTGAAGTCAAACTTATGTAAACAAAAAATAAATTAGCAAGAAGATGAGTTATGTTCATGATTATGGAAATTGTTGATTAAAGTATAACGAGTTTAATAAAAAATAATTTCGTAATCATACCTTTTAGCAGAGCTCGGCTTAAGAATCTCGGTAAATCACGTGCTTCTAAAATGTAAACAATCTAATCCCAAAGAAGGGAGTGATACTACAAAATGAGTATCACCCACACATGTCACAAAGGCAAAATGGCTTGATTGTTGTTTAATGAAGGAGTCAAGATGGGAAAAACAAAAACATACATTGTTTGTCGATACCTATATCCCATATATCATATCGTATATATAGATAAATATATCATCTATCCATATCAGTTGATATGATAGATATAGATATCTTGAGTGGTTATTCAAATAAGTTTTGAATTCAAATTCAAACTTACATGGATAAGGTTCAAAAGGTTCAAAGGGTCATGCCATATGGGCGCCCAATTTCTAACATCTCCCACTCGCACATGAGTTGGCATGACACTGCCACATCTCTATCTCAATCTCTCAAAAAAATGAACAATCTCATATTAGCTAATGCACCGTGCAACCACTGAGAACACCTGCATGTAGGAGCTCTATACTAGAAACTTAATATGAGTCAGCGTAGAGACATCAACCTAAAATGAACAAAAATAGTGTCTCATGTACCTGCACCCATCTAGCTACTTCAAATTAAAAACATCTCTTCCTCGTGAGAGTGTGTTTGACTCTCCTAGTGTGACAACCCTTACCTCTGATTAATGCTAATTTGTGACTGAGCATGATAAGTAACTGATTAGGATGAAATCCTCAATTGATTATATGAGTGTGATGTTTGTAATTGCATTTTTATCTCATAGCTATAGAACAACTGCTCATGTTTTAAGTTTCGAATCATGAATTGAAAGCCTTATCGACGACCGATTCAGAAATTGATTAGTGTTATATGCTAATTAAAATTTATGTGATTTTATAGTAGGTTAAATTAAAAGTTGATTCGGAATGATTAAATTAGATTAAATAAAGTTAAATCACATTAGTTTGAGGTTATTACCAAATTGCCATTGAGTGGCCATTCCCTACAAGCTTTGTTTGGACTTAATTGTTGCATTTCATATCATCTCCTCAGCCTTTTCTAGACCAAAACCGTATGAGAGAGGGAGAGTAGGAGAAAAAGGTTGAATTCACCTATATTTTGCTTGAACTTAGAAGATTTGAAGGTTAATTGCAAAATTGAGCTAGCACATTTGGAATTCAAGACTTAAGGTAAAGAATTCACCTTCTTGGTTGTGAATTTAAGTTGTTCTTGCATGATTCATGGGAAAATTAGTGATCTAAGTCAAGATTTGATAGTTTGAGTGTGATATGTCTAAAGTCACCTAGTGCCCAAGGCACTCGCAAGCTCGCCACAATCGAGCTATAAAATGTGGATCTCTATCCAAAATATCGTCAGGACCCCTGCAACCTCACTATGTCCTCGATGTAAACGTCAGCAAGGTAATTTACCGAGTCACTTATGCGCATAGGAATAAAATGCGCCGACTTAGTTAACCGTTCAACCACCACCTAAATGGCATCATTACCCCGTTGAGTCCTCAGAAGGCCCACAACAAAATCCATCGTGACATGCTCTCATTTCCACTCAGCTACAGGCAAGGGTTACAACAAACCCGCTAGCGTCTGATGCTCGGCCTTTACTTGTTGACAAGTAAGGCACTTCGATATAAACACGACTATATCCTTTTTTATACCCCTCCACCAAAACTGGCGACTAAGGTCGTGATACATCTTTGTGCCCCCCGGATGCACCGCAAGGCATGAATGGTGAAACTCTTGAGTACTTCATCTCGATGCACTCCCAAGACAAACAAACGGTTACGGATCTTTACACTCTAGTCGAAATACATAGTCAAGCCTCTTTCTACCTTTCCACCGGAGATCTTCCCTTGAGGATTCTATCTCAAGGTCACCCACGCTTCTTCTAACACTTTCATATGTAGGTTGTGCAACAACTAAAAACAAGGTTGTAGACTAACAGACTTGCTAAGATGCAAGTCAAACTCATTAAGAGAACCCAACATCTCCCATTCTCGATGGCTATACAAGCTACACTACTAATTGATTTCCTACCAAAGTATCGGCCACAACGCTATTTTCCCAGATGATAATGCAACTCAAAATCATAATCCTCTATGAACTCCATCCACCTTTTCTCGCCTCAAGTTCAAGTCCTTCTATGTAAATAGATATTTCACTCTTGTGATTAGAAACACCTAAAATCTCTCACCATATAGATAGTGTTCCAAATCTTCAAGGCAAATATCATCACGCTAACTCTAGATCATGGGTAGGATAATTCCTCTCATGTATCTTCAACTGTTGTGAGCTATAAGCTACTACCTCCCCTCTTGCATCAATACACAACCCAAACCTGCTCATGAGGCATCACAATATATCGAACAGCCCAAACCCCTCTCCAGAATAATCAAGACTGGAGTAGTGGTAAGTCTAACTTTAAGCTCTTGAAATGACTTCTTACAAGTCTCACTCCATACAAATTTTATACCTTTCCTCGTCAACCTAGTTAAAGGTGAGGCTAGCATAGAGAAATCTTTTACAAACAGACGGTAATACCTGGCCAACCCCAAGAAACTACGAATTTCAAAAGTGTTCTTAGGTTGTGCCCAATCTTGCATTGTCTCTATCTTGGATGAATCTACAGTCACCCCTTCCCCGGATACTACATGGCCTAAGAACTTAACTTCCTCATTAACTCACACTTTCCAGACTTAGCATACAGCTTTATGGGCTCTAAGCAACTCAAGCACCACTGCAAGTGTTCTCGTGCTTCGCCGTAAGGTGAGTAAATCAACATGTCGTCTACAAAGATGACCACAAACGTCTAGGAACTCACTAAGATCCGGTTCACCAAATCCATAAACACAATTGAGCATTGGTTAGCCCAAAAGCATAACTAGAAACTCAGAATGGTCATACAAAGATATGAAATGTCGCCTTTGGGGTATCCTTTCCCTTACCTCAACCGATGATAACCCGATCTCAGTCTATCTTAGAAAAGCAACAAGACCCTTCAATTGATCAAACAGATCATTTATACAAGGCATTGGGTATTTGTTCTAACAATTATCCAGTTCAACTTCCGGTAGTCTATACAAAGTCGTAACGCTCCATCTTTCTTCTTAGCAAAAAAAGTCGGCGCTCTCCAAAGTGAAGTACTAGGGTGGATGAAACCCTTATCTAGCAATTCCTGGAGTTGAATCTTTAACTCACTCAATTCAGCTAGTGCGAATCTATATGGTACCATAGAAATCGGTGTTGTGCTAGACACTAAATCAATAGAGAACTTGATCTCTTAGTGAGGTGGTAAACTAATAAGATCCTCGGAAAAGACATCGGGGTATTCATAAACCACCCTTGGCAACTCAACCTGGACTTCATCACATTTACTACTCGAGAAGCTAGCAAGAAGGCAACGAAGTTCACTTCGCTCACGCGGATCATATACTGATGATAAGACTCTATTCACCCCGGTCCCCGAAGAAATAAAAGTAATCACCACTCAAGGTACATACAGTAACCCTCTAACGGTAGCAATCTATAATAGCCCGGTATGACGAATATTAGTCCATACTCAAAATAACATCAAAACTAGACATGTCAATTAATACAAATGCAAATGGAAGTCGACGATCGGCAACCTCTATGTCAGAACCCCGACATCCCTATTTCAAAATAACTTCACCACCGATAGGTGACTCTACACAGATAAGAGATACTAATTGAGCCAACTCTAACCCCAAAACCGATGCAAATGTAGACGAGATAAAAGAATGGGATGTACCCGTATCAATCAATACATTAGTAACTAAATTGCAAAACAAGAAGGTACTTTTCACTACAGAAGGAGTAGGTACAAAATCTGGCACTATAATAGCATACACATGCCCCGTAGGCCTCTACTCAACCTCGCCACCCCTCGTGAGCATAAGTTTGACGTGACCGACTAAGCCAAGAGGCTCTTTAATTGGCCCTCGAGGCCTATGCTAATCGTGCCGATCGTGGCTCAGGCTCACCTCAACCAGACACACCAAATGTGCCACCTAACCGTGGACAAAATCTCTTCAAATGCCCCGCCTTCCCATCGATAACATTTGAGCCAACAGACTTTCTCTTGACTCGCTCGAGAACGAGGCTAAGATGATGTCATACCGCTTCTCTTCCTCTATGGGTAAGCAGAGACTTGTGGACCAATTGACCACACTTAAAACAAGTAAAATCTCCGCCACCCTTCTCGTAACCCAAACTCAGTATTGGAAAAGTGGACCTGACCGAGCTCTTTGGAACTATTGGAGGATGGAATCCTTTGCCTTTTATCGTCTCCCCTAATTATCCTCGATTCTTTTGGAGACCTTCATCCTCTTTTCCTCTGCCTGCATAATGGTTTCAAGATGGGCCGCCGCCTCCACAAGGCGCCCATAGTCTCTAATCGTGGATCTGACCACTCTAAACATGAGCCCGGTCCTTAACTGCTTTTTAAACTCCAGACAAAGGCGTTTAGTGGCCACAAGCTCAAGAGCAAACCTACAGAGGCTAGTGAATGTGGCTTCAAACTCAGCCACTAGTGTCTTCAACTGCACTAGCTTGGAAAACTGGTCTCTCAACTTCTCCCTAACTGTGGGAGTTAGAAACTTGTCTTGGAAGGCGCGACGACGCCTCCCAAGTCACCCCAATGCGCCCATGCACATATTTCTACCATTGACCAGATCCCTTTCAGCTTGGAAAGATGTCAAGGTCACCTTAATCTGTTGTCCTCGATGCCAAGCATCTCAACATCTTCACTATCTGCTTGAGTCACTCATCTACTTTTAGTGGCTCTATGGGATCACCCAAAACTCATCCTGATTCGATCAAAAACTCTCTTCAAGAAAGATGGCTCGCCTTAGCTACTTGAGCTCGGACTTGATTCTCACCATGAGAATGACCATGGATTCTCACAATGTTCACCATTTCGCTAACTAAGGAGCCTATGGCCTATGGACCTACTAGTTCGCCACGCTGGCTTGACTAACTCCCTCTTCAGGCCGAATATCATCCGATATGGGTACCTATGCTTTCTAGGCCTACCACGCCTACCACCACCACCACGCCTTGACATTCTAATAAAGGTAATAAAGAGGTTAGCACATTTACAAATGTGCCAAACTAACTCACTTGTGTCCTAACACGCTGGACAAGAATTCACTCCATATAAGCACGTCATATAAACACATACTAATTTTATTTCCGTGTAATGACCATTCCGTATGCTATAGAGTTCTAATTAAAAATGACAGTGATCAGGTGCATTTCCAATAGGACTATTAGAAACTCGTAGACTCGACAAACATCCTAGAAATTTAATTCTATACCTATATAATCACATAAGCACGTTATCACATATGCACACAATACATACTAACGCCTTAACTAAGCGAGACAAACCCATTGTGGTAATAACCACTTTCTACATACCCAAAGCATTCAAATTCGGTATGCTTTGATACCAAATTGTAACACCCCCAAAAATAATACGATAAATCTAACCCATAAGTGGAAAATAATAGAAATGAAATACTTTCATTCATTAGAGTTCATTGACAAGAGTTAACACATGCGGTATACATTCACCAACATTCATCCTGAATATATAACATGTATTACAATATTGAGAGAAATGAAACTAAACATATAGTCGATACCTTATAGGCTTACATCTTTCCAAGTCATTACTTGGTTACACAAAAGTGAGCCTAGCATTAATACAATTAAAGCCCTTGGCTATACAAAATAATAAACAAAATAAAGAAGCTCTTGCTTCCCAAAGGTCCCTCCAAGCTATTGTCTTGGCGGAGATATGTCACCAAAGACTAAAATGGCTTTCCTTAATAGGGTGAGCCAAAGCCCAATAGGAATAATCTAACACAAGATATGAGGTTTAGCAGAGATATAAGTACAATGTGCATGTACAATGCCTCGTGGACAAGATATTCACATTTGATAAAATCATAAAGTACCAAAGTTCAGATTTCAATTCATTTTCCATCCATTCTTTAAAGTTAATTTACCCTTTTCAACTCATGAGCCAATTTCATATTCTTCCAACAACCAAAATGAGACTACAACTCTGCTGGTTATCTAATCAACACAATTACCACACAAACACTTCAATCACCATTTTATGAAAATTTTGTCTCATGGATCGGCACCTATGTATACACAAGATTTTGGGACTTTCACCCTGAAAACTCCGACCAACTTAATTTCAAATGGTACTATCCTCTATCTCCTCCCAAACAATAAAGTACATCCATTTTCTCCTTCCAAATATCATACATATAAAATGTATTTAAACATAGTCATATTCAATGAAAACCAACACTAGATTAGTTTCAATTTACCTAATCATCATGCAATTTCTACAACAATCAAAACTATCCTCCACCGATAGCCCAATACAGTTATTTTTAAACAGATATTCAATCTCAAGACAGATAATTTATTCGAAACTTCCAAAAGTGAGAGGTATTACATACACAACTCCACCATCTATTTCAATTTTACCAATTTCATGTTTACAACACAAATTTCATTTATTTATATAAAATAAATATTATAATCATTTTAGGAAAAACTCCCCTTTTCCAAATATCAACCCAAGTTCCAAAAATCAATAACTTTGACACAATAGAATTTCATTTACAATCTCCATAACCATTTATTTTCCATTCATCAAGAACCCTCTTTGTTTCACACCCAAACCCTAGGTTTGTTCAAACTATTCTCAAATTCCATAATTGTTACACAACAACAAATAACTAAGCTAAAGACCATAAGAAAGTGTAGAAAATTCCTATCTCAAGAAGAGAAGACGAGCAAAACAAGGTTGGAACTCAAAAGACACTGAAACCCACTTTCGTTCGGATGAAAAGAGAACCCATGATGTGCTCTACCTTTTCTCAAAGGCATTAGGATGAAGAACCCAATGGATTTAGGGTGAAATAGTAGAGGGAAGATGAGTTTTAGATGAGAAACTCAAGATCTAGGGTTTTGGAGAGTTTTAGAGAGAGAAAGAGGGATGAAAAAGTGATGAAAAAGGTCATCTTCATAGATCAAGAGTACACGCAAATTAATTTGAGCGGGAAAGTGACACTCGAGCGTTAGTGACAAGGTTCCGCTTAGAGCGTAAGAAGTGACGCCGAGCATCGAATACACTCTTCCAACATTTGCAGTGTCTTAAAAATATCAGAGTTTAGAAATCCCGCTCGAGCATAAGAATGGCCGCTCGAGTGGATGAGAAAAATTGCAAAGCCCGTTCGAGTTCAAGAATGGCCGCTCGAGTGGAGGAGTAAAAATATGGACAACATAGGTTTGGAAAAATAAGCAACTAACTTGTTCCAAACACATAACTACAATCCAAATGGCTAATCCAAGGAACAACAAGAGAAATAAAAGATGAACAACAACATTGGACCATGAAACCCAAGTCTGGAACATAATAAAATGTTGGGTCAAAACTAGAGTCGCTATATAAAAGTTGGTTTTTTAGTTTTTTATTTTTTATTTTTTTTATTTTTAAAAAAAATTGTGACTTTTTTAGCTAAAAATATTATTATTATTATTATTATTATTATTTTGTGTGTGATTTCTTTGGCTAAAAAAATTAAAGAGCTAGTTTTTTTTTGAAGTTTCCAAACAGCATCAATTTCACCAATACCATTCTAACGGTTAATATGATATTTTGATACAACTAATACTCATATAAATGTTTGGTCACAAAAATTACTTTTCAAAAAGCCTCTTGTAATCCAAATTAAGAAAAAAAATAAAAAAAAGTTTCTTGTAATCATAATTTAGTTTTGTTGATGGGGGCAGAAATGACTTTGCCAAACTTCAACTTAAATTTAGAATAAGATTTGGCTTTATTTAGTTATTTATTTTTGTCAATAGATAGGAGAGTAATTACATTATACGAAATACTTACATCTTCAAAATAGATCACTAACATATAATAGTTAGAAAGTCAACAAAGTCTAACAACTAAACCCCACAATCACAGAATGTATTAAACTCCTCTCTATAGGTGTCGAACCCAAGGATTCACTCCATAAAGGGCGCTTATATAATCACTTGGCAACAATTCTAATTAGCTTTTGGCTTTATTTTAGTAAGGCAAATCATTAGAAAAGAATTTTTGAGATGTCTAGTTGAGAATTAATTTTAAAATTTCTTATAATTTTACAGTTAGAGTTTTGAGATGTCTAGTTGAAAAATAATTCTAAAATATCATATGATTTTACAGTTAGAGTTGATCTCCTGTACCAATTTGACACAAAGTTTGATAGATTATCAAAATTTTATTAAAATTTCCCCCTCTATCTCTCTTTTGATGGAGACTACAAACGCTGGTTGTATTTGATTTTATTAAAAAAAATAACAGAGAAAATATTTTTTACATTGATTAGCTGCCATAAATTTTAGTATTTTGACTATTGTAACATTTGATTATTTTATGAGGCACTTTTTTTAAGGTCCCTGATATTATGATTTTATAGCATAAAGGACATCACATATTTTCATGATGTCTAAGGTCCCTCAACATCAATCCAGAGAAAATTGGTCCAGAGAAAATTGAAGTCAGAGAAAATTGGTGCAGAGAAATTTTGAATTTCTAGCCTCCTTAGCCTTTCATGGACACGCTAGAGAAATTTCTTAGCTCATGGACTTCAGAGAAATTTCAAATTTCTCTCGCTATGGGTTTGATCTTCCACCAAATATTGTTGAAAGCTTTCACCGTGTCACGATAGAAGGTTCTAAAAATGCTTGCTTAGGCATGCTATTTAATGCTAATCCAAAGTAGTTTTCCAGCCTCCTTTTTGTGAAGGCTTCTAAAGTCAGATTATCATATAGGTATTTTAATCCAAAGTTATTTCTATATTCTTATGGCATCGAATATGGAAATATTTGCCCCCTAATATTTCCTCAGTAACTCAATGCTTACTTTTGTACCATAAGGCAAAGGTGCCGATTTTTGGATCAACTATGTGCATTTTATGAGTAAGAATACGCGCATGCATCCTCGAGTTGTCAAAGCAATGAAGCATTTATTCATAAGGTATGTGATCTGGCTGATGCAAATGCGTTATCATCTAAGATGTTGAGAATAGGAGGATTTCGGGTGGTCTGGGCCATAGAGTTACTACTTGAAGAAAAATACCATTTATTTTACATTCATGCACATAATTGAAACTTCAAGATCAAATTTACAGTCTCTAGGTAAAAGAAAACTGAATTTTCTCTGGGTTGAAACCAGAGAAATTCTCTGGGTTTTGAACTGAATTTTCTCTAGGTTGAAACTAGAGAAATTCTCGGGTTGAACTCAACAATCCATCATCAACAGTAATGGTCGGAAGCGCATCTGATCTTCTACCACAACATTGCTCTGATTAATCTATTTCTAGAGATATTCGATGACATGGAAAGAGTGGGTGTCGAGCATGATATGGATAGACACCTCATCGCCTTTCATCCACTACTGCAGCAAATGGGGGATTCGAATGAGCCATGCTCAAGCATGTGAAGGTCACGAGTCACTGACCTGAGTCCGATGTAAGTTGAGCTTGGCGAGGTGGAAGAGTTCGAGGCGGTGGTTGTGGGTAAGAATGGCAAAGGGGTTTGGGGTGGTGATGGGTCGATTTCACACGCGATGGTGGTGGTGGTGGGTGAGAGTGGTGTGAGATGGGTGAGTTTGGGAGTAGGAATCTCCACTGGGTAAAGCTTTGGGAAGTGTTGGAAGATGAGGACTCAGAGTTAGGTTGTTGGGGTAGTGGTGGGTCAGATAATAAAGATAGTATAAAGGACTGAAATTTCTCTGATATATGTTTAGGGACCTTAGATATCAAAAAATAATTTTGTGAATCTCTTCCATTACAAAAAGTGGGAGAGGGACCCTAGACCGATTTTCCCTATTTTTATTTCATTATGAGAGTTGTATTGTGCTATTGTTTATTTTTATCTGTTATGAGCTATTCTTTGTGGTGATTGTTAAGATTGTAGATATGCATTATTAGATTATAATTGTTCTTATATTTATAATTAATCTCTTACCAATTGAAAAAATTAAAATATGTCAAAATTTAATTGTAATATGCTAGTTAGACAATTCATTGTTTGACATGATCTAAAAAAGTCAAAAAGTCACTATCCGATTTAAATCACATCATCTCATTTAAGTCACATCACCTTTTTAATACATAACTTTAAACTCAACCCATATTTTATAAAAAGTCAAAAAATATATTTATTTGGATCATCCCAAACCACCCCTTAATATTGCAAAATGTTTTTAGTTTGTTTGTTAGATTTGTTATATGTTTAACAACCTTTTTTTTTATCCTGAATTTGCTGGCATCCAATTCGTTCCATTCTTTCTCTCTCTCTCTCTCTGTTCCTTTTTCTTTTTCATTTTTCCGTTTTAATTTTTTTTTTTTTTTGGGTATAGGGTTGGCCTAACCTATATGTGTGTGTTGGTTTCATTAATTCACTTTGTCCTAGGGCATCGATTCAACATGTTGAACTTTGACTTTAAGGGCAAATCGATTATGTTGCTGAATTTAATTATCGATTCATGTGAAATTTTTATATAAAATTTATTACCAGAATAATGTGGCAATAATATTTATATAATTAAATATGAATTAAATGGGCACTTTGTTCCATTATAATTATATCATTTTCTGTAACTATACAAAAATTAATCACAAAATCAGATATTCAATTCTTGTATTTTTAAACTTTTTCAAATATAATAATAAGTTTAGGGAAGCTCCCCAATTTACTTAAAAATTTACTAACTATCCACATAGCAACCCACATTAATGTGGAGATTGTTCTTATTTAAAAGGAAAAAAAATATATACAATAACCTCGTCCGAACATAATTCAATTAACTATCAATCTATACTACTATATGAGTGATTTTCTGATCACATCGCGCTTAGTATCCAAATTGAAAGCACCAAATAGAATAGATGGCGCCGACTAACCTCGCAATAAATATAAGAATCCCGCAGCTTGTTCGCCAATTCGGATACTCCGACGATCAAGTCAAGACTAATATCTCTCAAAGATAATCCATTATTCAAATCATAAGCTTGAGCATAAAAACATACCTTAGACCCATAGGGGTGCCTTTTTATAGCAAACATAAACCTAGTCCCAATAGAAGCCTAACTTCTATGGACTCAAGATTACTACTAATCTTGGACTCAAAGAAGATTAGGATAAACTCTCTAAGAGTCTCGATCTTACAAACAAGTCTTCTCATTCTAGGACTCTTGTCCCTTATCTAGGTTGAGTTTTTTCATTCTAGGACTCTTGTCCCTTATCCACTTATCTCGGATTCCGATATCTTCGGAGATAACCTCGCCTTGCCGAGATCACCTCAAAGATCACGTGACACGTGGCACTCTACCGACACGCCGCGCCACCTTGCCACGGTTGGTACTCGTAAAATATATCCCCATTAATCGTCCCCTAGGTTCTATTACCTCAGATTCCGAGGTGATGGAACCTACACCGTGAGTTCATCTCAGGTTCTCTGCTCGAGATCAAACTCGCCGACCTCAAAGTTCACGGACTTTACTCTCCACCGTGTCAAGAATCAAGTTTCATGCTTTCCAAGTTACTTGAAATCTCACCTCCTAGCCGAGGTTCGGTTCCATTAATTCATAAACCCAAGAGTCAGTAATCGCTTCTACTCACACTCTCGTGAGTTCTTGATTTCTAGTCATCTATTTGACTCCCGATTTTCATATCGGGCGCTTATTTCACTTGGTAGGTTCACAAACTCTTTACTTGCTATTAAGCTCAATCTTTCATAACTCCTCTCAATCTGCTTACTTGCCATCTGCTGCCTTCTATTTTCATCCGTTTTCAAGTTTTGAATTGTTTGAATGCCTCGCAATCGTTTTGTCATATCCGCTTCATGCTAGCATCGTGTTTGGGTCATTACTTTCTGTTCTTCACATACTTACTTAGTGCCAGACACTTGGCTTTATCTTTGAACTTTGTCATCTTCTTGACTATTTTTCTTTTTTTTCATTCAATCATCTTGGCTTTTTTTTCTAGCTCTTTTGCTTAAATCATTATTGTTCCAAGCTTTCAAGCTTCGCGAATCGCTTTTGTTCCTCTCCTCCGCTTTTACATCATTCTGGCATTGTCATCGACTTCAATTTCATTCCGCTTCCTTTTTCCGTAAGCCACTCGCTTCCTCTTGGTTTTATTTCTTGTTGCTTTCAAGAAGCTCTGCTTCATTGTTAATCACCATTGTTGTTTTACCCGTTGTTTCCAAATTATTTTCTGTTGATTTCTGCCACTATTCTTGACTTGACACACCTGTGCAATCTTTTTGTCTTGATTTCCTGATAGTTTCATCACCATTCTTGATTACGAATTACATTCTTTTTTCTATTTTCTATGTCTTTTTCCAAATTCTTGCTTTCAATCCTTGCTTTAAAACTTCGAGGTGCCAATCGCCGAGAGGAGCCTTGATCAAACTATTCGGGAGATCGATGCTGAGGTCGAGAAGGTCAGCCGAGAAGTCTTCCCAACTGTCTTCTATATCCTACCATTGATGCCGAGTAGTTTTGTTTCCTTCTTTTACTCCTTGTACCTTGTACCTTGTACTTTGTCCGTCTTTGTATGCTTTTAATCCGGCCGACGTGCCATTTTTGTAGTCTGAATAATTTATTTTTCAATATTCAGGCCGAAGTGCCTTCCTTCTTTCTTTAAATGCATTTCTCTAATTTCTTCTTTGAATGTATGTCTTCTTTTTTCTGCTCTTGTATGATTCTATACTTAGAATAATTTGTATGTCTTCAAAGTACACCTTGACTGTGCAATCTCTTCGAGTAAAATACCTCTGTCACAACTTCTAATCTTGCTCATCTCGGCCTTATCCTAACACTTGATAATATTGTAACAAATATTTTCACAAGTGTTGCTTAGGACTTGTCAATTTCTCAATGTCTTCTATCAAGACTTCGCTTTTCCATATTTCAAGTTTTGACAACTCGTAGTCTCTAAGTAATGCAGATATTGCTTGGCTTGACTTTAACTTGTAAATTTTTCTAAAAATTTCAACAAGTATTTAACCATCATCCTTTATCATAACCTCGCTAACTTCAATTTTGTAAATTTTTCTCAAAATTTCAACAAGTATTAAACCATCTTCCTTTATCATAACCTCTATTAACTATAACTTGTAAATTTACACGTAATTTAAACAAGTATTTAAACCAATCTTCTTCCGATATGACTTAACTTCAACTTGTAAATTCACACGTAATTTCAACAAGTGTTAAACATGACTTTGGTTTAACTTCAACTTGTAAATTCACAGAATTTCAACAAGTGTTAAATATCACATCGGTTTAACTTCAACTTGTAAATTCACACGCACTTCAACAAGTGTTAAACATGACCTCGGCTTAACTTCAACTTGTAAATTCACACGTAATTTCAACAAGTGTTAAATATCACATCGGTTTAACTTCAACTTGTAAATTCACGTATTTTCAACAAGTGTTAAATATGACCTCGATTTAACTTTAACTTGTAAATTCACGTAATTTCAACAAGTGTTAAACATGACCTCTGCTTAACTTCAACTTGTAAATTCATTACGCATTTCAACAAGCGTTAAACATCATCTCGGCTTAACTTCAACTTGTAAATTCATTATGCATTTCAACAAGTGTTAAACATCATCTTGGTTTAACTAACTTGTAAATTGCTACAAATTTCAACAAGCGGTAAACATCATTTCGGTTTAACCAACTTGCAAATTGGTACAAATTTCAACAAGTGGTAAACATCATATCGGTTTAACCAACTTGTAAATTGCTACAAATCTCAACGAGTGGTAAACATCATGTCCGTTTAACTAACTTGTAAATTCCTACAAATTTCGACAAGTGGTAAACATATTCTTCTTCTCTCTTCGCATGGCTTCCACATACTCCTTTGCTAACCTTATAAAAGGTCTTCAACCCGCTAATCGCAATTCAACATTGTGTGTTTTTTTTTATCTTCGATCTCGAGATTTGCTCATCGAGCTCTTCTCTTTTCGACTTAAGTGCCGATATTTTGTTTACTAGAATCTTGGATTTGCTCACTCATTGAGCTCTTCTCTTCTGGACCTACTCATCTAGGCCGAGATCATGTCTTCTAGGATCCCGGATCCGCCACTTAGGCCGAGCTCTCCTTCTGCCTACTTGTCTAGGGCCGAAATCATGTCTTCTTGATCTAGGATCCGTGATCCGAATCCGGATCTGCTCACTCGTGATGAGTTCTTCTATACTTGAATGTTATCTCCTCGAGCGCTTATGCCCCTCTCTTGCATCCCTTCCGAAGGGTCTTCGCTCCTCCGCAGTATCTATCCTTCCATACCGGAGGTCATCTTCGCTCAAGATCCGCTTCGACCGTTGTCCTTGGTGCGCCACCTTCGGCGTGTCTTTCACTCAGTGACTTTGGTCACAAGTTTCTGTGTTGAGGTTGTCCCCTTCAACGTTGAGGTTGATAAATCTCTCATTCCCAGCAGGAGCGTTGTCTCCAGTCTGATCCTTCTGTCCGTCATTGACCATCCATTCTTCTTTCTTTCATTGGCCATCTGTTCTTCTTTCTTTCCCACAGACGACGCCAAATTGTGTGAGTGATTTTCTGACCACACTGCCCGCTTAGTATCTAGTTGGAGAGCACCGGCAGAATAGATGGCGCCTGACTAACCTGCAACAGAAATATAAGAATCCCGCGATGGTTCGCCACTCGAGGGTACTCCGACGATCAAGTCAGTACTCAATATCTCTCAAAGATAATCCATTATTCAACTCACAAGCTTGAGCATAAAAAGCATACCTGAGACCCATGGGGGTGCCTCTCTTTTATAGCAAACATAAACCTAGTCCCAATAGAAGCCTAACATCTATGGACTCAGGATTACTGCTAATCTTGGACTCCCAAAGAAGATTAGGATAAACTCTCTAAGAGTCTTATCTTAATACAAACCAAGTCTTCTCTCATTCTAGGACTCTTGTCCTCATCCAAAGTTGAGTTTCCTTTTCATTCTAGGACTCTTGTCCCTTATCCACTTATCTCGGATTCCGATATCTTTAGAGATAACCTCGCCTTGCCGAGATCACCTTGGGCCACGACTCAGACACGTGGCACCCTACCGACATGTCGGCGCCATCTTGCCATGTGTTAGTACTTTAAAATATATCCCCACAACTACTCATATAGAAAGAGAACAAATTCATATGCATCGCTGATTATTAATAAAATCTACACACATAGCCAAAAAGGAAAAAAGAAAAGAAAAAGCCTTACATAAATAAGTGATTACGAAATATTTAAGTTATCAAAGTATATTATTGATATCAAAAGCCTCACGTCAATAAGTGATTATTACAAAACTATCGAAAATCAAATTTGTATGGATCTATCAAGACTTAGAAATTTAAAAAAAAAAAAAAAACAAAACAAAAAGAATAAATTCATCTTTCAATGTCAACATTTTTTTTTTTTGGTCTTTTCTTTTGATTAAAAAATTAATGAACTTGTGTCAAGCTATCTGATTCAATTTGTTTGTCTGAGTTTTCAAAAAAAAAAAAAAAAAAAGCTAAAAAATATCAAAAATTAGTTTGGTAAAGAAAATAAAAAAAAATTTCATTATTTTTATATAATTTTCTATTTTGAGTTAATTATCTAAACGATCTATTTACAAATGTTATGGTAGCTTAGGTCCTATCTAAGATTTTTTTTAATCAATAAGTCCTATTTATTAAAACTGAGAATATTATCAGCTTTCTCAAATTTTAAAACTAAGAATATTATTAATTTTGTATAGTAATGTTCTAGATAATTGTTTCACTAACTAATGAAAAAAAAAAAAAAGCATGAGATTAAGTGTCTTTGCTTTTTACTTATTGGTTTGATTCAATTATCCAATAAAATCGTGAACATTATCAGTTTTTTCATTTTTTATTTTTTTTTTCAATTTCGCACGTCAATATTCCATCATTATTCTCCTTTATAGACACAAAATTTTCTGTTTTGCATAAAAAAATGATTCAGATTTCTCATTTTTTTTTTTTTGCACATAAGTTTTTATTTTTATTTTATTTTTTTCAATTTAAGTTGATATTTTAAAGTTTTGAAAATCAAAATAAATGTCAGATCATCATGTTCCTTTATAGATAATCACAAATGATGAACTATCATTGTTTGAAAGTGAACAATCATTATTTGAAGGGTAATTCCGACTATTAAAAATTTAATGGGACTTTTAATGGGACTTGAAAGTTCAAATTTTTTTAGTTAGAACTGAATGGAATATAAATTAATAAATTAGGACTTGTATGTAAATGACCCATCTATTTTTTGGTAAAAATAATTTAAAATATTTAAAATATGTGTTTTTAGTATTTATTTTTAGAAACCACTTTCTAATTTTTGGAAACAAAAAATTAGAACACAAATTTTAAAAAACTCAACAAAACAAAATTATATATATTTGGAACTATTTATTTTATTTTATTTTTTAGTTATGTGCATCATGGCGCTACAATCCTAAAACATATTCAGAGGAAATAAAAAGAAATATATACTTATTTTCTCTACTTATCTAGTAATAACAAATTGATAACTTAATTAATTGAAACCCTATTTTTTCCCTTAAAAGTCTCCACTTTGGGAATTTGGGAAGATAACCTTTTAACTTTTTGATTTTTTGAGTCACATCACCTCTCTACTTTTTACATAAAAAGTCAAAAACAAACCAAAAAAAATAAAAAAATCAACTTTTTACCATCTTCCTAAAACACCACTGAGGTGGGCTGTCATGTGGGCAGTTGATAAATTTTTAGTTGAATTAGAGAGGCTCTCTAGACTTATTGATATAATCCACTCTTAATTTGGTTGGTATTTTGGGTGGTGTCATTCCTCTACTATTGAGAGGGTAATTTGTAAACAAATTAGGCCGGGCTGGGTAATGGGCCATTCTATGGGCTACAATAAGGACTGAGTAAAAGGGCCTTGAAGTTAGCCCGGTCCAAAAGACCTTTATGGTTAGCTCGGTTGGAATAGTCAGAGCGGCGAGACTTAGCTCGGTCAAACCATATTAAGCCGAGGTATTTTGGGCCTTTTCTCAGGACCTTGCTGTTGGATAGCTCGATCTAGGGGCACTATGGATAGCACGGTCTCAACAGGTGAAACCGAGGTACAAACAGAGAAAGGATGTCGGGCTTGGTATAGCTCTGCCGGTCTTGGTATAGCTCGGCCGGGCGCCATCTACTTCATTACCTAAAGTGTGTGACCGAGGTAACTTAGCTCGGTGTGGTTGCAGTAGCTTATATAAAGATGTCAATTGAAGTAACATCAATGGCGAGGGCCGAGCTACGTATAGCTCGGCAGGGTGGCATTCAGAAGATTGGCTTCCAAATCAAACGGTCCGAATGCAGGGGACCAAGATAAGGCAGTTCAGTCAGGCATGTATAATCGAGATAAAGCAGTTCGGGCAGGAATGTAGAACCAAAGTAAAGGGTTCATCCATCTCACTTGGCTTGCAGTGATAAGACTCCTAGTAGGATTCTGCTAAGAAGAGTTAGAGTCCTACTAGGATTATGCAAAACCATCTCACTTGGTTAGTAGTGAGTAGGAGTGTGACTCCTAGGAGGACTCACTAAGGAGAGTAAAGTCCTACTAGGATTGTGCAAACCATCTCACTTGGTTGGTAGTGAGTATGGTGTGTGATTCCTAGAAGGACTCTCATAGGGAGAGTTGGAATCCTACTAGGAATGTGCCAAACAAAGTCTATAAAAGCTCATGACCAGACATATGTACAGGTATCCCAATTCTTACTCTAGAATACACAGAGCTTTTTGTTTATTGTCTAAGTTGCTGACTTAGGCATCGGAGAAGTTTCCGGCACACACCCGTCGGTTAGTTCACGTTTGTGTTTTCAGGTGGCAAAGCAACATAGTTTGGAGGAGTGCAAACTTGATCAACAAGATCATACGAGAAGAATTATTTCGTGCTCGTACAATTGGCACCGTCTGTGGGAATTCCACAAAGGACAAAACCTTTTGATCAAGCTTTTCTCTCTAGTTGGGAGCAATGGCGCACAATGAAGACTTGCCGCAATCAGCTATTGATGGGCAAACCCCAAATAGGGGTAAGAGGTGCGAAGGTTTACCTTCTATCCCATCCATGGCGGAATTAGAACCCCAGTGAAGAAATCCACGGAAAGAAGCGAGAGAAAGACGGGGCTCAAGTCCACACCACTCTCAAATCCCTGATAGACAGAGGCGGAAGATGGATCCTCAGGTTCTCGAAGATCGCGTAAGGGAGCAAGATGAAGTAAAAAAAAGGATGGCAACAAACATGGAGACTATGAAGCGCAAGATAAAGGGCATAGGGATGACGAAGGAAGATGTGGGCAAGAGTAGGGAGCACCCTCGCTTCACAAAAAATCGCGACAGAAAAGTCACACCATCGCAAGCTAGAAGTAGAAGCCTCAGGTCGGGTGATACGCAATCAAAGACTTCCAAGACACGCTACTCCAGACTTGAGAGAGTGAGGATTGAAAGGGCTTGAATGAGAGAAGACACTCAAGCTCGCGACCCCCGCAGAGCCTCCGCACTACAATGATTGGTTCCTAGAACACATGGGAGTGTCGAGGTAGGAATGCCAGAGCCACGTCTTGCCTATGAACCAGCAGACAAAGTGTTAGCAAGGTTGCAGAGCTTGCCGCTCGACAAAGAATTGAGGACGACCATTACCCTTAGGCTTCCATCAGCCTAAATTCATAACTTATGAGGGGAAGTCAGACCCCTACATGCACTTGAGCCATTTTTGCCAGGTTATGGCCGTATATCGACGAAATGAGCCCTTAATGTGTATCATGTTTCCATCCAGCCTTGGCGACATGGGTTTTGCATGGTTTGAAAGGTTACCAGAAGGTAGTATAGCTTCATGGGCACAAGTAGCGGAGGCATTTGTAACTAGATTCAGAACAAACACCAAGATGCCAGTGGAGATTGACCAGCTTCTCTCCATCAACATGGGCGAGAAGGAAACGTTGAAGTCTTACAACAATACGTATTGGGAGACCTTCAACCAAGTAACAAATTGTCCTACAAAGCTAGCTATCGTGCAGTACAAACGAGGTTTGCCGGCTAGCAATAAGTTGAGGGATTCAATGACAATGACGCCGCCCCTTACTATGGAAGCCCTGATGGAGAGAGTGCACCAACACATCCGGGTGGAGGAAGATGAAGTGCGCATCATGGAAGAATCCTGCACAACAGCGGTACTAGACAAAAAGCTTTTGGCCAGAGATAATGCGGTTGAGAAGGAGGATTGACCGCGCTAAAGTCTTTGCCCGACTAGAGGGCAATTGGGAAGGCGGGTGATTAGCCAACTCTTTCTAACAAGTCTTTGCCCGACCGAAGGCAACCAAGAAGCTTAAGGTGATTGGCCAACCATTCACCTTTTCTAAGCTTCCAGGATAAGGATCTAGGTCGCAGGACGCTTGGCCTTAATAACCAAACACTTTACTCTAGGTTGGCCTAATAACCAACTTTGAGGTTATCGAAAAACCAACACCCCTCCTAAGCCTAGGATAAGGATCCAAAGTTGCGTGACGCTTGGTCGAATAACCAAAAACTTCACTCAAGGTTGGCTTAATAACCAACTTTGAGCTCTCTTCACCAAGGTTAGGATCCGAAATCAAGAGGTTGGTCGAAAACCAACACTTCTCCTAAGCCCGTGATAATGATCCAGTTGCAGATCGCTTGATTGAAAACCAAACACTTCACTCAAGGTTGGCCGAATAACTAACCTTGAGCTCTTCACCAAGATCAGGATCTGAGCTAAAGAGGGTTGGCCGGAATAACCAACATTTTTGAAATCTTTGGCCGGGATGATGGTTACCTCCGCCAAAAGCAGGTTGGCAGGTTTGACCAACATATTTTTGAACTCTTTGGCCGGGATGATGGTTACCTTTGCTAAAGTAGGTTGACAGGGTTAGTGTGAACCGAGCTAGTATGCTCGACGAGACACAGAAAGAACGACTCGCTGTACGATTGCAAACTCGAAGGATACATACGTTGAAGGCAAATTAGCAGGGCTATTCAAATTTTTGGTATGACGGTGGTAATAAGGAGAACAAGGATATTGGGGGCACGCCATGTATCCTGGGAATAATGTCGTACCAGATTAGTGGAAGGACATGTTGAGCAACTGACAAGGCTTATTGGGGACCGAACAAACTTTGAACTGAACAAACTTTTTAGCTCGGCAGAGTGGGGCGTTCTTAGCTCGGCTGGAGGAAAAATAATCCCATTCATGCTACGCAGATGGAATTAAGGGGCAATTGAGAGAGTAATTTGTAAACAAATTAGGCCGAGCTGGGTAATGGGCCATTCTGTGGCTACAGTAAGGACTGAGTAAAAGGGCCTTGAAGTTAGCCCGGTCCAAAAGAGCTTTATGGTTAGCTCGGTCGGAATAGTCAGAGCGGCGAGAGTTAGCTCGGTCAAACCATGTTAAGCCGAGGTATTTTGGGCCTTTTCTCAGGACCTTGCTGTTTGATAGCTCGATCTAGGGGCACTATGGATAGCACGGTCTCAACAGGTGAAACCGAGGTACAAACAAAGAAAGGATGTCGGGCTTGGTATAGCTCGGCCGGGCGCCATTTACTTCATTACCTAAAGTGTGTGACCGAGGTAACTTAGCTCGGTATGGTTGCAGCAGCTTATATAAAGATGTCAATCGAAGTAACATCAATGGCGAGGGCCGAGCTATGTATAGCTCGGCAGGGTGGCATTCAGAAGATTGGCTTCCAAATCAAACGGTCCGAATGCAGGGGACCAAGATAAGGCAGTTCAGTCAGGCATGTATAACCGAGATAAAACAGTTCAGGCAGGAATGTAGAACCAAGGTAAAGGGTTCAGCTATCTCACTTGGCTTGCAGTGATAAGACTCCTAGTGGGACTTTGCTAATGAGAGTTAGAGTCCTACTAAGATTATGCAAAACCATCTCACTTGGTTAGTAGTGAGTAGGAGTGTGACTCCTAGGAAGACTCTGCTAAGGAGAGTAAAGTCCTACTAGGATTGTGCAAACCATCTCACTTTGTTGATAGTGAGTATGGTGTGTGATTCCTAGAAGGACTCTCATAGGAGAGTTGAATCCTACTAGAATGTGCCAAACAAAGTCTATAAAAGCTCATAATCGACTTATGTACAGTATCCCAATTTTACTCTAGAATACACAGAGCTTTTTGTCTATTGTCTAAGCTGTCGATTTAGGCATCGAGGGGTTTCCCACACACCCGCTTTGCTAGCTCACGCTTGTGTTTTCAGTGGCAAAGCAACATAGTTTGGAGGAGTGCAAACTTGATCAACAGATCATACGAGAAGAATTATTTCATGCTCGCATAACTATAAAATAATACAAGTGTGAAAGAGACATTAAAATGACTTTGGGGTTTGGCCCAATAGTCTAGTAATC
Organism: Camellia lanceoleosa; assembly: GCA_025200525.1. Taxonomy (NCBI): domain Eukaryota; kingdom Viridiplantae; phylum Streptophyta; class Magnoliopsida; order Ericales; family Theaceae; genus Camellia; species Camellia lanceoleosa. Next base: position 73,814,101 of record CM045763.1, read on the forward strand.
ATACTTTAGGTGTAGTAAGTGAGACATTAGAAATTCAAGCTAATAGAGTAGTGACGGACTTTTCAGCTTGTAATTTAACAATATTAACATTAATGCTATTTTGTTAAAAAAATTAGACAAGAAATATACAAAAATATTATATATAAAGTGACATGCCCTTTTAATTGTAATATAATTATATTAACATATTAATGACTATTTTTATTATAAAAAATTAGGCATTAAAATATTGTATATAAAGTGGCATGGATGGCTTGAATAGTTAATCGAATTTGCTTCTCGAGTTCAATTTGACGTCTTTTGTCTGCTTTCCTGAAAGAGGGAAGAAAGAGAGGAAGTTTGCAAACTTTTAAATTTTCTTGGCTACCAAACGACAAATTACAATATTCATATGGGATGCGTTTGGTGTACCTCACTAATTCCTCGCACGTTGACAAAATCAATGTGATAGATGGTAGCGACAGTTCAGAAATGAATAAAAAAAAGTAAAATAAAAGATAATTCTAACAAAATAGAAATAATCACACATGTGAGAGCTAGGCCATTTGATAATTTTTTTGGACATTTATTTATTTATTTTTATCAAATTAATTTTTATTATTTGTTTAGATGATGATCATATAATGAGTGGTTATTAAGATATTAATGTGTAATCGATATATTTAGTATATAAAATGTTTTTAATTTTGGATTTTTTAGTTTAATGGATTTGTTTAATAACAATATCAAAGTTATTGTCATATTTTATTTTTGAAAAAATAGAAATTAATTTAATGAAAATAAAAACAATCACCCATTATTGGTCATCATCCAAACACATAATAAAAATTAATTTGATAAAATAAAAAAAAAGGTCTAAAAGCTTTATCAATTTTATATAATTTTATCTGTAGTGGTAGAAATAATTTTTTAAAATTCAAAAATAGTTTTTTGACATTTATTTTTGCTAAATTAGTTTATATTTTATCAAATTGACGATTTTGCTCTTGAAATTAAGCAATTATATCTTTAATTATCTTTATTTGAAACAAAATTCAAAATTCAAAATTAAATATATCATAATTAAAAAATAAAAGATCAAAATGACACAAGTTCTAAACTATAATGACCGATAGCGTAATTTGAACTTATTTTTTAGAACATGAGAGACCTTGACTTGGTCACGTAGGCCTTTGCTTGAGGCAGACACGTCGAACTTTCCAAAGACTTTAGTGCAAAGATTGTCATATGACTTCTAAAAACAACCTCCCCTAGCCACTTCAATAGATTTCATTGAGGGTTTTTAATTTTTTTATTTATTATTAATCTATAGTCTAACGATGAGCCCTTTATTGTATTCACATTTGGCCATTGGCCGGCGCATATGGATGTGGGTTCTTCACATGCTTAAACCCATTTGCTAAGATGTTTTTTTATTTATTTATTTATTTATTATTATTATTATTATTTTCAATAGATAGGAAAGTAATTAAATTATGAGAAATATTTAAATATTTATATTATTAAATAAACAGACTATTAGTCTATAATAATTGGAAAGTTAACAAAATTTAGCAATCAATTCACAATGTCCACCAAGCCAAGTTCAATAACAATTACTAATTGTCTAACAACCAATCTACCATGCTCACCAAGTCAAGTCCAATAATCACTACTAATCATATATATAATGGAGAAGAAATAAACCAACCACCACAAAAGATATCAAACTCCTCTCCATAAGAGTTAAATCTAAGATCACACACTACAACCATTAGGCCAAATGCCTTTGTTCATTTGATAAGAAGTTCAAACACTATAAAGAGGGGAAATTTATGATTTGCATTCTTAAAAATAGGTATATTATAAGAAGATTATGAGTTTTGTTCAGACTATAGGGATTTAGAATAGTGCGCACAAGTTGACTCAGGATACCTTATACATAAGACACACATAAAAATAAATAAATAAATAAATAAAAATAAAAAATCTAAGGTTTAAAATGTATTGGATATCGATAGTAGTGGTTAAAGAATTTTGAAACTTTTGACATTAAAATGAGATTTTATTTTATTAAATTTTATGAAAATTAAATTTTTTTAGAAAAGCTAGTCACCTAAAAAAATTGTCTAAAAACTTATCCGAAAAAGTGATACATGATCTAAATTCAATTCTTATATGATGGTAGGATAGGTTTCACACTTAAATAAATCTCAAGTACACAAAACTTTTTCTTTGTGAGCTTTGCACAATAAGTTAAGTGACTCAATTAGTTGATACATCAGTTACGGACAACTAATAAGATCTGAAATATCCCGTAATTATGGGGTCATGGTGAAAGGGCTGATCAGGTTTAGTTCTAAACTGACAATTAATGGATTAATTTCAAAATCTTAGGGTTTGTTTGGAAACTTGGTTATTTTATTTAACTTTTTAGTTATTTTAGCCATGTTAAAAAAGTGGTGTTTGACATAATAGTTGACTTTTTCTGATTTTTATAATTAATTTGATGGTTGTGAGAAAAAAAAAAAAAAAAAAGAAAAGAAAAGTTAGATCATGAAATTTTTTCATGAAAATGATCATGAAAGATTTATGAACCTTGGATTTCTTTGATTAGTATATGGTGCTTTATTCTAAGTGTAATCCAAAGGTCACAAAGCTTTCATGATTATTTTCATGAAAGGTTTTTATGATACGTAGATTTTGAAAAAAATGATTATAATTTCAATGTAAAATTTTATTTTATTGACAATTTTAATTATTTTTATTTTTATTGACTATTTTAATCAAAATACTCATCCCAAAACTTCCTTCGGAGACAGACTTGCAAATCAAAATCAATACGTTTTTCTTATCAGACAAAAGAGTCGACTTTGACAATATTTAATTCCAAATTGTTTCCACAACTAATACTATATATAGACCATCTCACATCACATTATTACCTACAAATCTTAAGCGTCACAAACAAACATGGCATCCATGCAGTCCTCTACTTGCATTCTCTCTCTTTCTCATCTTCCATCTCTCCCTTGCAATTCCCTCAACAACTTCCTCACCCGATACGGTGTGTAGGTCAACTCCTTTCCCTTCCGTTTGCAAATCCATGTTGCCGGGTAACCAACCTGGCAGTACCATACATGACTATGGCCGTTTTTCCATCCGACGGTCCTTAGCAACAACTAAAAATCTTCTCCCTTTGATCAATAGTTACCTTAGTAACCAAAATGCATTGTCTCAAACCGCCATTCGTGCTCTCCAGGATTGCCAACACCTCATCAGCTTAAACCTAGATTTCTTGTCCAATGCCAGCCAATCCATTGGTTTTACAGACACCCTTCAAAGTTCACAAGCTGATGACACACATACTTTACTAAGTGCTGTCTTGACCAACCAACAAACTTGCTCAGACGGGCTTCAAGTTGCGACTATGCCTTCTTCAGCCATTCAAAATGCCCTTCTAACTCCGTTAAACAATGGAAACATGATGAATAGCGTGTCGCTAGCGCTTTTCAAGCAAGGTTGGGCCCACAATGAGACCAGACATGGGCGGGGGCTGCTGACAAAACTATTTTTTGGTGGTGGTGGTGGTGGTGGAGGGGTGAATGTGAGCCAAATGGTGGTGGTGAACCAGGATGGTAGTGGGAACTTCACCAATATCACTGCTGCGGTGGCGGCAGCACCTACTTATAGCAACGGTAGCAATGGCTATTTCGTGATTTATGTGGTGGCCGGAGTTTATCAAGAGTATGTTACGATTACGAAGCACCAAACTTACTTGATGATGATCGGAGATGGGATTAACCGGACTATCATCACCGGTAACCATAGCGTCGCGGATGGGTGGACAACTTTCAATTCTGCAACATTTGGTAAATTTTTATTTTATTGTATTTGGTAGGCTCTATTAATATGAGTTTCATCTCATAAGCTAATATAGGACGTATAAAATTAGCAAATTTAAGCAATGCAATAAATTATACCCACATGCAATTAATCATATCGATGTGCAAGAAATTTGAAACATTACTTCTTTTATAATTTGTCAAAATTCAATATGCTCTGTACAAAGTTTCTGCATGAAGTTTATCTTGCTTTAAATAACTACTTAAGCAGAGTAATATTATATAAACATAAAATTTATACATAATTTTTTTTTTATAATTATGTGATAGGTTTGAGTTCTATTATTTTAAAAATAAATTTGAATCAATGTGACTTAATGTTAATAATGAAAAAATTAGGTAGTCAAAAGAGTAAATAAAAGTGTCCTAAAATAATGTATATAATATATATTTAAATTTGATATGATGTAAACAATACTTTGAATAAATCTAGTCTACATATTTTATTTTCTTATGAGCAAACTATTATTCACCAAAAAAAAAAAAATCTATACCATATATACACTTCATTTATTTTTTTTTGAAACAGCCAAGAAAAACCTTCATTGATAATAAGATCATACAGGATGAAAATACACTTCATTTATACATGCATAGCATTTCGAAACCATCTAAACCTAACATTTTGAATGAAAACACCTTGCAGTTGTGGAAGGCCAAGGATTTGTGGCCCTAAACCTAACCATCCGCAACACTGCCGGACCGCAAAAGTCCCAAGCGGTGGCGCTCAAACGACGCCGACTTGTCCACTTTCTACAACTGCAGTTTCGAAGGATACCAAGACACCTCTACACCCATTCCTCCGGCAATTCTACCGACAATGCGATGTCTATGGTACCGTCGATTTCATCTTTGGAAATGCCGCGACTGTTCTTCAAGATTGCAATTTATACCCGCGGCTTCCCTTGCTAGGCCAGTCTAATACAATCACCGCGCAAGGTAAGACCGATATAAATCAAAACACCGACTTCAATTCATAATTGTAGCATTACTGCTGCCCAGGACTTGGCGTCGAGCAATGGCACGACACAAACTTTCCTAGGCAGGCCATGGAAGCTTTACTCGACGGTAGTTTATATGCAATCCTTCATGGATAGCTTGATTAATCCTGCTGGGTGGGCCCCGTGGTCTGGAGATTTTGCATTGAACACATCATACTATGCAGAGTATAATAACTATGGACCGGGGTCCAATACTAGTAATCGGGTCACATGGCTTGGTTACCATGTGATTGGTGCGACGGATGCTGTGAATTTTACTGTCTCTAATTTCATATTTGGAGATCGCTGGTTACCTCAAACTGGAGTCCCTTACATCGGTGGTTTAATGTGAGTTATGGTTTTAAATATTGGTACATATTTTCTGATATTGGTTGATATATAATTGTATAGCCAATGTTGATAAGTATCTTGATGCCATTATTTAAAACTATAATGTGTATAACTCTTTTTGCTATTTCGTTCTTGAATTGAATTTGTTTTCAATTTTTTTCCCTTTCAAAATAACATTCCATGATGTAAGAATGCCAAGCAAATGTCTTAATTATGAGTTGTAATTTATTTGTTTTAATGTAAACCGTCTCTAGTGTTATTCAAGATTTGGCTTGGGAACTCCCACAGCCAAACACTAGTAATCAACAGTGTGTACAATATACATGCTCATATGGTATCTATTGTTCCTTTACTTTCTTTCATTCCCAAACCACTTCGCTATTATTTTTCGGAGAAATTATTATTGAATGGTATTACTTATTTGTAATTAATTTTTTAGAACTTACACTACTGAAGATATGAAAGTTTTTTTTTTTTTGGTTATTTTTTAGCAGTAGAAGTCTATATAGCTAAATTTTGTAGAAGCATTTGAAAGAAGAAGAACAAACTCCAATTTAGTTGTTATTGGAGCTACTAAATTTTGAAATTGCTATAAGAGCCACTCAAATAGTAAATATTAAAATAACCCTGCTAAAACTTTTTTTGTTTTTGACCTGTGATTAAATTATTATTTTTTTGTTAATTTGAGAGATTGAATTACAACGAGATAGGCCTTGTTTCACATAATTTTTTGGGTTAAAATAATTAATAAACACAAACAAAAAAAAAAAAAATATTTAGTCAATAAAATAAAATATAACATTTAAACCATAATCATTTCATTTTTTTTTTCTCTCACCATCATCAAATCAATTATAAAAAAAGTTATTTATTATCTCAAACATAACTTTTTTAACCAGATTAAAATAATAAAATATTTAGATTAAAAAAACCCTTCACAAATGGGGGCTAAAAACTAAAAATAAATAAATTTTAACTCTATATAACACATCTCAACTAAGTTGACGTATCTGCGCAACAAATCATTAATAATTTCATCCTTTTCCCTCAAGGAACACCTATTTGTTGACAAGATGCCAACCAAGAAACTATCACGCAAAAAACACCTTAAGCAACTACTCTACCCACAACTAGGGCTGTAAACGAGTCGAGCCGAGCCGAGTTTTGCTGGGCTCGAGCTCGACTCGTTAAGTTATCGAGCTCGTTTATTGAGCTCGAGCTCGGCTAGATAAAGGACTGGGCTCGAGCTCGGCCCGGCTAATTTTATCGAACTCGAGCCTGCTCGGCCGATAATTTTTTTTTAATATAATTTATATTATCTAAATATAAATATTTAAATAAAAAATATTATTTATATTATTTAATATATAAAAAATGCATTTATATTATTATTTATATATATATTTATATATTTTTAATATATAAATAATGTATTTATATATATTTATATATTATTTAATTAATGATAAACGAGTTTGTTTCCGAGCGAACAACACATGCGAAGCTCGGCTGCTAATCTAAACGAGCCCAATCGAAAGCGAGCCTGCTTAACGAGCCGAGCCGAGCCGAATTCTGACCGAGCCTGCTCACGACAAATTTCTGCTCATTTGCGTTCTACCCACAACAAAAAAAGAAGAAAACAAGAAAAACATAGCAAATTTTAGCTCGCTTTTTTTTTTTTTGATCGGCAAAAGTAAACTTTATTGATAAAACACATACAAAGTATAATAAAATACATTAATAAAGAGGTACTTGAGCTAATTCAAGCTCCAATCTCCTAGGTGGTGAAAGACCAACAATCGAGCAAAGCAAAGAAAACTAGCTAGCATTCCATTGCTTGGCAAGCCAAAACTTAAGACAACATCACAGACAAACTTAGCTCTCGAACTTTAGCAGACAAAGAACACAACATTATCGCCAGAAACATCAACCATCACAAATCACCCAAGAATGGTCCGCCATCGCTAACAAAACCAAAGAAACAACAACCAGCAAACAACCACCATCACAAAGCACCCATGAGGTGTTAAGAGACAACAACACAACATCACTGCAGTCCTACAAACTATGCCTTCTCAAAACTAAAAGTGGACAAGCAGCACCAGTACATTTCACACCCTTCCACTAATACATTTCCTAATCTACTAAATATTGAGCAAAAAATCAATAACAAAGAAATTGAGATCTTTGAATGAAGCCTTGAGCCAAATATCACCTCTGAGGATGATTAATTCCTGCAACTCTCCCATCTTTGGTTGAACACTATTGAACACACAATCATTTCTACACTTCCAAATTGACCAAATAGCTACAAGTGAAATAGCCTTCCAGATTCTCCCCTCTGCTTTGTTAGGCTAGATTTCAGCCCACCATTACAGCAGACATTCAACTGAACTTAGCACAACCCAAAGCATACTCCACCACTGCAACAGACCTATCCACACCCTCCAAACCATGGAGCACAAAATAAGGACATGTTCTATTGTCTCAGGCTCATTTTTTGCAAAACACACAGTTAAAGGATATACTCCCATCCAATATCCCAATCCTCTATGGAAACAAACAGGTCTTTACCTTATGTTTTCAAGCAAGCCGCCCAAAAAATTGCACTTTGGGTGGAAGATAGTTCACCGATATTGACCTACTAAGAAACCCCAACTTCGCAACCTCTATTGTTGTATAATTGTACAATGTTGATACAAGAGACTAACCAAATTTGCCAGCCGACCACACTGGTTTGTCCACACCATCCAGATTAAGAAATGGAGCCAATCTCAGCACATCTTTGAGCCTGATAAGTTCCTCATCTTCCCAAACAAGCAGCTGCCTTCTGAAACTAAACACCCAATTTTCTAAACTTCCTTTCTTTTCAACAAAGAGCCTTAATGAGCCGCTTGCTCAATAGATAACCTGAATAATCTAGGGAATTCATCTTTAAAACATACATCACCACACCATTTATCATGCCAAAACTTCACTTTCAGTCCATTACCCACTGCAATCTTGAAAGGATTAACATAAAACTGAACCAAATTAGCCCTACACTTTGCCATAGCTAAGATATCCCTTTAGATTTTTGAGCTCCTATTATCTTGATTTAGAATCGAAACCGCCTCCTGTGGACGCCTCGAGGGACTTATGCTACCACAGCTCGACTTGTTTTAGTTACTTCTAAATCAACCAAAGAGTCCAACCGCAAATTGTTTTGAGAAATAGATTTTTTTGAAAGAAGTGCCAAACATAGACTGCTTTGCCAGATACAGAGTCGCCACCTAAATATTTTTTATGGGGGGAATTTAGGAAATCTTGACTCGGTGCCAAAGGCCACGTGTCACATCACCAAGGTTGCCTCGGGAACTTGGGTACGATTGGGGAAGGTCAACTATGAGTACCCCCTCTCGTCCGATCCGAAGATCGGCCTCTACTAACCATGATATCCTATTTTGAAAACGTTATGTGTTCTTGTTCCAGTTATTAGCTTAAAATTACTATGTTATGACAAGAAACAAGTATAGACCAAATCGCTTAAATTGGAACAAAACATTTCATGTTTGTTTTGAAAATAGTTTGCTACTCAAAGTAGGCTAAAATGCGATTTTGCCACCCTCAAGTAGACTTTAGAAAGGATGGTTTTGCCACTATCTAGTGGGCTTAAAACTCAGCTTTAATGCATTATTCCAATTTAGGTAATTCAACCTCCATCCACAAGCATTCAAGCACTTATGTCACATAAGCAACTAGCCTCATGGTAATCATGCTATTATGGCAACACTCACACGCATGCGGTATGTTAAAGCATAAAAGCTTACCTGGTACTCCAAGCCAAAACAGAAACTAGTTAGTAATCATATGCATGAACCTAGTTCATGTTAAGATGGCTAATGCAACACATACAAAATGCAACTATAATAGGCTCGGTTATCCTAAAGATGACATGTGAAATGCTGCAACTAATCAAGTACTCAACTTAGAATTGAAATACAATGCAGTTAGTATGATGCGAGCCCGGTGCATGCAAGACAAATGAATGAATACACGCATGCATAGCATAAGGTGTGCTAATTTAAATATGCCCTAGTCTACCATCATAAGCGGTAAATAAAAGGAAGAAAGCCGTGGTTGGAAGACATACACACACACACACACTTATTACACAATTGCCCTTGCTCGAGGGTCCGAATGAATATTACAAATCAATAAATAATACTAAACTAATTATTATAGAATTTCTAATTAATCAACAAATTGAATGCAGAAGAAGGTGGCTACAACCGCCTCGATGCGTGAATGATGCATGCTTGACTCAGACGCCTAAAACTCGCCGCCATAGCATTGCCGCCTGCTTTCACCGCTTAGCCTTTGAAAACTACACAAGTCTCGTGACAGATGCTATGCACACCGTGGAACACCACCGGTGGGAGGAATGGCCACCGCCATGGGAAATGCCCACCGCCATCGATTGAATTATCGCCAAAGATGGATGGCCGTCAAGACTAGAGATGGCTACCGCCAAAACTTCCTCAGAACTGTTTTTGACAAAGAATGGAGGACAAGCAGGCATGGCATGGAATTTCAAGCAAATGTAAGCATGGTCACACTCCTATCATGCAATGGACTCAAGGAGCATGACCTCGACCCTGCCATCAATTAGGCATGATGGCCTAATAAGCCAAGTTTGCAACTTAATGTAAAAATGCATGCAACAAAAAAGAGATGAATGCCAACACCCTATCATGTTGGGGTCAAGGGGATTGGCGACCGAGGGTTGAGACGTGTTTTGTCACTTGAAGTACAAACACTTACCCTCAAGTTTGGCTTGACACCCCAAACCAAACAATGCAATGCATGTATACAAACTTAGCTCAAAGATGCAACATGAGTAATGCAATGTGCCAAACATACAAGATGTAATGCTATGTAACTCATCATGCAAACTATGACATGAAATGCAACTAGCTAACAATATGCAAGCATGCAATTATGATACTAGGCAAACATGAAATCAAAGCAATGCAACATGATCATGCAATGCAAAGGCAAACCTTAGCCCACCCCAAAACAAAGGACAAAGATGCCTAAAATGATGAACAAACACTCATGTAAGCATACACACCAATAGGCCCAAGATTAAGGCATAACAAAGGAGTATTCTACTACCACTACCCCAAGCAAACATGGCATGAGCTATACAACCAAAAACAGAGTTTGAGTGCACTGAAATAAGTCCTAAAACCCACTGATATGGTAGCCCCGAAGGCTTAAACACTTAGGCATGCACAATGCTCATTTCAAGGCATAAAAGGACACATCTTCAAAGCATGAAAGAGGTGATGAATGCAAGCATACAAGCATGGTTTGGGGACTAAAATGACATGGCAAATGACTCCAACTCATTGAAATAGACCAACTAAGGCATGTTTATGACTCACACACTTAGGGCTCACAAGCCAAAATGCATAGCAACCATATCAAACATGTCAAGCATGACCAAATCAATAACAAACAGACCTTAAGCATGGAAAAATAATGCTAAAACCTTCTTAGGACCAAACCAAAATCATGCTCAAATGATACGCTACAACATGATATACTTTAAGCCAAACGATGGGATTTCAAAGCAAGTGTATTATACATGTAAAAGGCCAAAAAACCAACATGAGCCAGAGACAATACATGCTAAATGAGCACCAAATAAGCTCTAAAATAAAGCCAAACAAGACTAGGCACGCATGCTACCATATTGAGCCAAATATGCAAACAAAAGAGAGACCAAGGGAGGGGGGTGTCCCTCCCCTAAGAAAGACCTCAAAACCTCTTCTTCACCACTGAAAATCGACTGGATTTCAGTGTTGAGAAGGCTAATACACAATAGGAACCAAGGCTCAACAAAAAAAAGCACAAAAGGGACCAAACAAGGCCTAAGAGGGGGAGGTAGACCCCCAACACCAAAATGACCTTAATGAAACATCTTAAGCATGAAAAAATAAGAATTTTTTTAGTTATACACAAAGTCTTAAACAATAAGCAAGATAGGCAAAAGTCTAGTGCAAGATTGGGGAATCTAGAGTAAAAAGGTTACCCTTGAAGAACTCTTGATGAACAGCAGGTGTAGCCTTCTTCTTTTGGTCAAAACTAGTCCAAAAACTCAAGAACAAACCTTCCAAGCCTCTCAAGGTCGAAGCAAGGTGTGATGGTGTGTGTCTTAGTGCAAAACTAAGGTCAAAACACACTTTTTAAGCCCCAAAACACACACAAAAGAGGAGAGAGAGAGAGAGAGAGAGAGAGAGAGAGAGAGAAATATAAAGAGAGAAGATGTATCTAACAGATATATATGTATAAGCTCTGGTTTTTTGTTCAACATCAACAACCCTTAACAATGAAGGAGGAGAAGTTCTTATATAGGCAATGCAAAAGCTTGAAGCTTCTCAAAGAAGCTAAATAAAAAATGGGCAAAGGGGGCAAGAAGGTCAAGGCTTGAGGAAGCCATGACAAAGGGTCAAGTTTCTCAAGAAGCTTGACCAAAGGGTTCAACCTTCTAGAAGGAAAAGGTGCAAAGGCTCAAAATGCCCACATTATGCACGGAGAGTCTTGGTGCATTCCACGCACTGGCATGCACCATGTCTAAAGGGTGCAAAAGGGCATACCGACCAAGAAAAGAGGTCACCGCCAAATAGAGTGCCTCGACCATATAAAGTGCCGACCGCCATTGGTATCAAGAAACCATGGCGGTGGCCTCAAGCTACTACGGTGGGTGTTAAGGGTAGCTAACAAGCTACTCTACCCTCGTAAACAAAAACACAAGTGTTTGGTGCAAAATGTAACACAAAATGCCGAGTTGAGAGGTCCCGAGGCAAGGCGCGTGGCCGAGACCTCCAGAACTCAAAACTAAACATGAACATGAGTAATCACCGAAAGTGTTCTAGTGGTGACGCCCAAGTCTTGAGGACGGTCAAAAATGGGGTGTCTACACTCCTTCCAGATTGTGCTATCAAATTACCTTATTCCATAAAGATTCCCCTTCATTTGCAAACCACCACCACCACTTGAGCAAGAGGTAGACATTAACATCCCTAATTCTTTGAATACCCAACCCTCACTGTAGTTTGCTTAAAGTTACCTCATTTCACCTCACCATATGCACTTTCCTCTTCAAATCTATGCCTCCCATAAGAATGCAAATGAATTCTATCTATTTCCTTGGCAATTCCTTCAGCATCTTGAACAATGATAGGTAATACACCGGTAGATTAGATAATACTACCTTGATCAACGCCAACCTACCAAAGAAATGACAAAAATCTCTTTTCCATCCAGAGAGTTTGGCCTTTATTTTATCCATAATTGGTTTCCAAATGTTCTTTCTACTTGGACTCACACCTAAAAGCAACCCAAGATATTTCAGTGGGAACCCTTGAGTTGTGCAATTCAACAGTGTTGCAAACTCTTTGCTGAATGCTTTAGAAATACCCACTCCACATACCACACTTTTATGATAATTAATCATGAGACTTGAAAGGATTTCAAACCACCTAAGAATCCTTTTTGATATTTAGCATCTCTTGCCTATTAGCCTCACAAAACAATAGGGAATCATTAGCAAATTGCAAATGAGATACTATTATTCTATTGACACCAATTTCCACCCCCTTAATGAATCTCATTTCTCTTGCTCTCCTCGGTAAAACACTTAGCCCTTTAGCAGCCAAGTTAAATAAGAATGGTGATAAAGGATCCCCTTGTCTAAGCCTTTTTTGAGGAGAGAACTCTTTATTTGGTGATCCATTCACTAAAACTGAGACTCTGGCTGATGACACACATTCCTTCATCCATGAAATCCACTTTGATCCAAACCCAAAATTTGAAAGCATTGAAATAAGAAATTCCCAATTAATGGAATCATAAACCTTCTCAAAATCAAGCTTAAACAACCCTCCTTTCTTCTTAGCTTTCTTTCACCCATCTACTATTTCATTGGCTATTAACACTCTATCCAAAATGTTTCTCCCTCCTAGAAAAGCAGATTGTGTTTCACTAATTACCTCAAAGCATTTTCCTTCTTTGGATAGGATCTTATACATAGACTTTATCAAACTTATTGGCCCAAACTCATTTAGACTCAAAGCATTTTCCTTCTTTGGAATGAGAGTAATAAATGAGCTATTCAAACCATACTCCAACCTTCCTCTGATATAAAACTCTTTCATAAAATGGACCATTTCTTTTTTGACCACCTTCCAATTCTTTTGAAAGCACAACATGTTGAAACCATCTCGACCTGCTTTTATTACCATTACATCTTTCATCACGCCCATATCACTACATCAGAGAAATCTACTTCTAGCTATGCAAAATTCTGACTGTGCCTTACAGACTTGAAGTCCCCTATTAAAACAGGCCTCCTCCTCCACTCTTCTGAGAAATGCTTTTTAAAATAGGTCCAGACCTCATGTTTCACTTGGTCAGGCTCTTCAGCTACACTCCCCTCTACTGTAATGGAGTTTATTGCATTTCTATTGAGTCTGCAGCTTGCTGTGATATGGAAGAATCTAGTATTCCTATCTCTTCTGAGATTCCAATTCAATCTTGATTTTTGAAGCAATGCCCATTCAATCATATGACTGAGAGTCCACATCTCACTTCTTAACTGTCTTTTCTATTTCGCCTCCACTAATGGACAGACTTCAGCTTTCAAATCAAGCATATGCAATTCATCCTTAACTGCTTTTAGTTTTGATTCCATAGTGCCATACACCTCTCTATTCCACTGTTTCAAAGCCATCTTTAGAGCTTGTAATTTCTTTTGTAAAGTGAGGCCAGCATCGCCTACTATGTATGACTCTCTTCAAACCTTCTCCATTAGAGAAACAATCTTAGGATGCAATAGCCAAGCATTCAAGAACTTAAAAGGTTTTGGCCCCCAATCCCTCACATCCTCCATAAGCACTAGAGGACAATGATCTGAGATGGTTCTTGATAATCCCCATAATTTGAGCTTAAACCTTTTAATCCATTTAGGACTAAGAAGGAACCTATCAATTTTACTCCATTTAATTCCATCATGAGCATTGTACCTGTGTATTTTCGCCACATCCTAATTTCAATCACCTCACATCTATTTATGAACTAATTGAAATCTTTCATTCCTATATCCCTTCTTGAGCACCCTATTCTTTCAGCTACATTTCTAATTTCATTAAAATCATCACCTAAACACCAAGGCTTTGACAAGCTACTTTTAATGTTTAATAGGACCTCCCATAAGTTACCTCTCTTCACCGCATCATTTGGAGCATATATATTGACAATTACACACTCAAAAGAATTATGAAAAATACCTAATTGTAGTATAAAATTTATGTTGCTACAACACTGATAACTAAAAAATTCCAAGATCCCAAATGCATAGCAACCCTCTAGCTCTTCCTTTAGCTTCAATCCATATATATTCAGATCTGTCCCTATGCCATAATCTTCGAATTGCACTCGATATACTTGATAACTTAGTCTCTTGAAGTAGAACCATATCAATCTGTCTAGCAATTAGGAGTTTCATTATTTATCTTGTTTTCTCAGATCTTCTAACTCCTCTAATATTCCATCTTAACATCTTCATAACAACATATATTAACGGCTATAGACCACCTACAAAGAGGTGACTACAGGCACCTACCATTCCCCTCTTCCACTCTCTCTTTATCACCCTCCTCAAGCGTGATTAATTGTTGTATTTTTGCATCATCTTGGCCCTTGGTTTCAATCCCTAACCCTTTTCCCTAATTGTAGAGTTTCTTGTGTCTCCTTCAGTCTTCCATCATCACAGATGTATTGTGGCTTTTTTGAGAATGGCTTGGACAACACTTTTGCCGCAGCCTCGACTAACGTGATTTTTGGATGCCTTTGCTCGCCCAGTTCTCTCTGCTCTAATCTTTTAACAAAACTAGAAAAACCTCTTTTCACTGACTGGTTTTTGGAGCCCATATTGGTTATTCCTCCCATTTTTCCTTTCTTTAGTTGATTATTTATAGAATCACTACAGAAAGAGCTTATAGTGTTACTCACATAAGACTTAGAGCCCACCATAATAGGCCCAAGCCGTCTGCTTTCATTGGTTTGTCTTGTATTCTTCAAATCTAATCCACACCGCCCTGGCCCATTGATTTAGCTACTATACTGTTCTTGGCCCAAATTTACCTCCAGATAAATATCTGGTCTCTCCCGTTGAGTCCCATTGATACTCAAATAAAACCATGTGTAACAATCATTCATCTACTAACTGACCTTTATGATTACACCTCTGCAGTTACCTACTTTCCTCCCTTAACAATGATTCCTTGGACCTACCACATTTGATTTCCCCAAGCAATCTGCAGACTTTGCAACTACAGATACTACCTTCCACCTGCCTCCGATCTGCCATAACCCTTTTTGCCACCTCCTCCTTCTCAATTTCTTCATCAGCCATGACATCATCATCTTCTTCCTTGCTACATGCCTCTACCATCTGTGTCTCACCATGAACATTTGAACTTCCATAATCCCTTCCACCTCCATACGATTACACATGCATCTGCTCTTTACCTCATTCACTATCTGTTGTTCGCATACCCTTATGAGATATATTCTTCCTTTGCATTCCAAATTTAAACTTGAATTAATCAACTCCATTACACTTGTAACTATTCTTATCCTTCCACAGCTAAAAGATGAAGGTTCACATATATCCTCATCAAAGTTAACCACCTCACCCCATAATCTTCTAATTTTTTTGAAAGTATCAGAATTCCACAGATTCAAGGGAATCCCATAACAACTCAACTAGACCAATCTTTCTTGATCAAGATGAAGACTTGGAGCCCAACCTGTTATATATTCACACCACTTGTGAAAGCCTGTATTTAGTACACTTTCTTTGCTTCTTAGCTCCTCCTTTGATTTGAATGTTATTACCACATCCCTACCAACTCTCCTTTTTACTACCACATCACTTAGACCTCTGTTTCTGAGTTCCTCTTTCAGCTCCATGGTGGAGTATTATGGTTTAAGTCTCATGATCTTACTCGCATATAACCACCCATTCTCAATCTTCTTTATTTCAATGGTAGGCATTGTTGTGCCTCTTTTCTCAACCCCTTTTAAAACCTCAGCAAAAGATCTGCTATCCCTACCAGGATTTCTCACATTTTTCTTTACTGCCTTCGTATCTTGTTGCACCACAAACTTTCTCCTGTGATCTGATTGCCTCCATTTGATTTCGACTTGTTCTTTCCCATAGGTTGCACTTTTAATGTACCAATGCTTTGTTGTCTATCCATAGGCCATTTGCTTTTTGTTCAGCAATTTGGGTTGCAATTGGGCAATCAAAACGAACAAAATTGAACCTTGTTTTTGCTATTGAACTCCTCTTGTTAAGGATAAACACATCCCTAACCACTCCAAACTTTGTAAACAAAGTATACGTGCTCTTTGGGTTCATTGCTTCTAGTAGATTGTCCACAAATAATGTCAACAAACCGGATCTTCTTTTCTCATTCCATGCTTCCATCTTCCTGTGCCTTCCTCATTGCCTTACCACTGGTATCCATACTCCTTGCTCTCGTTGGTCAGCCATATACAAACAGAAAATTTACACCATTAGGGATTGCCAAATAGAGTTGTGGATTAATATTAATATTATATCTATTTGAGGAACTCCATCAGTCCATCAATTTTGTTAGGGATCATTAATGAGATAGGTTAGATTTACGCAATATGTAATTACGAGTAATGCTATGGATCCCAAATGATTTATCAAGTCTCTCACATGGATATATGACCTACACAAACCCACATATATGTGGGTCCCACACCCATGTTAGAGGTTTAGTAAAAAATTTAGTAAATCATTTAGAGTCTCTCGCATAACCTTGTAATTATTGTGTATAAATATCATATTTTAATAGATTTTTTGGATTTTGACTAGTTAACGGGTTAGTATGGGTCGAGTTTATTTAAAAAATTAAAATCACATCCCACCCATAAGCCTAAATCTTACAGGTCATAATCAAACCATTATTAAATTTTACATATTTTTCATTAACATGTTTTTAATATTTTCATTAGTTATTTTTCTTGTTTAATTTCTAACATAATTCAAGTATTTTGATTTTTTTTTTATTTAAAAAAACCTTTTTACATCTCATATAATAAAAAAACAATCAAGTAACATATAATACTTACAAGTGGAGGGAGAAAAAAAGGGAAAAAAGAACACTTTAAATATGAGAACAAAAAAAATAAAATAAAAATCAAACTAAACATTAGACTTACTCATGCAGGCTCTTAAGAGTCGGGCTTATGGGCTCAAGTTATAAATTCTTGTCCAAACTCTAAAGCATCTTTTATAAATTGGAGCAGATAAGGCATTCAAGCAAATTAAGACGGGCCATGAGAATGATTGATCGGGTTATAATATCGATTTTTTATCCGTGGACTATTTGCATTCCCTAAATTGTGCCAATACCATTCTAATAATTAATATGATATTTTGACACAACTAATTTTTATATTAATGTCCGTCAAAAAATTTAATTTTCAATCCTAATTTAATTTTGTTGATGTGGAAAAAATCGTTTTGCTAAACCTTAGGTTAAATTTAGAATAAAGTTTGGCTTTATTTTAGTAAGGCAGTTGACTTTTTTTTTTTTTTTTTTTTTTTTGATCACAACAATTTTTTTTTTTATTGATAAATAATGAATTACACCTTACATCAATGAAAATGATGGATGCATAATCATCATAGCTAAGTAATATGATTTCAACTAGGTTTGCACCATAGAACAAGCCCAATCATCTGCAGCATCACATCAAGTTGGTGAGTGACCAACCAAAACAAAAAACCACAAACAACACCAAAAATAACAACACCACTATTCCCAAAGACTGGTGCTTTTTCATGACACTTCAAGTACACCAAGGCCCAAAGATATCTCTGCCTACAACTCCCACCCACGTAATCTCGAAATTAGATTTACCTTCTTCTTCACCCCACTCGAGCCTACTAATGCAAAGATTTCTTCAAACTGACCCAATATTGCTACAGTTGCTGCTCACCAGGTCATTGCAGATTATCATAACTAGAAAAGGGGGTATAAGACAAGGAACTTTTTGCGACGACATATTTTCTATCGCAAAAAAGTAACATTTTGCGACGGTTAATATCTCGTTGCCAATGGTCACTTTTTGCGACGGCAATTTTTGTCTCAAAAAGAAGAAATAATATGTTGGATGCTTTTTGCAATGGCAAACCGTTAGCCATCATGAAAGCCTTATCTTTTTAAGACGGCTTTTCCTCTCTGTCACAAAAAGATTTTTTTTTTTTTTTTTGCCATGGCCTTTGTTGTGTCGTGGCTAATAGACCAGAAAAAGAAAAAAAAACAGAAAAAGCTCATCATTCTTTCTCTCTATCATGCCTCGATCTCTCTGTAATGCCCTCCTTCTCCTCCTCTCCCCTCTCTCTCTCTCTCTCTCTCTCCACTGCCGTCGGTACAGGAGCACACGACCACTACCGCCATTGATAACCATATCGTCGCGTATGGGTGGACAACTTTCAATTCTGCAACATTTGGTAAATTTTTATTTTATTGTATTTGGTAGGCTCTTTTAAGCAATGCAAATGCAATTAATTATATTGATTAATATGAGTTTCATCTCATAAGCAAATATAGGAGGTATTAAATTAGCAAATTTAAGCAATGCAATAAATTATACCCACATGCAATTAATCATATCCTTGTGCAATAAATTTGAAACATTAGCCACTAAAACATTACAACTTCGTTTATAATTTGTCAAAATTCAACATGCTCTGTACATGAAGTTTATCATGCTTTAAGTAACTACTTAAGCAGAGCAATATTATATAAACATAAAATTTATACATAATTTTTTATAATTATGTAATAGGTTTGAGTTATATTATTTTAAAAATAAAGTTGAATCAATTAATAATGAAAAAACTAGGTAGTCAAAAGAGTAAATAAAAGTGTCCTAAAAATAAAGTATATAATATATATTTAAATTTGATACAATGTAAATAATACTTTGAATAAATCCAGTCTATAAATTTTATTTTCTTATGAACAAATTGTTATTCAAAAAATACAAAAAATCTATACCATATATAAACTTCATTTATACATGCTTCGCATTTCAAAACCATCTAAACCTTACATTCTTAATAATAACAACTTCTTGCAGTTGTGGAAGGCCAAGGATTTGTGGCCCTAAACCTAACCATCCGCAACACCGCCGGACTGCAAAGTTCCAAGCGGTGGCACTTCGAAACGATGCCGACTTGTCCAGTTTCTACAACTTCAGTTTCGAAGGATACCAAGACACCCTCTACACCCATTCCCTCCGGCAATTCTACCGACAATGCGATGTCTATTGCACCGTCGATTTCATCTTTTGGAAATGCCGCGACTGTTCTTCAGGATTGCAATTTATATCCGCGGCTTCCTTGCTAGGCCAGTCTAATACAATCACCGCGCAAGGTAAGACCGATATAAATCAAAACACCAGGACTTCAATTCATAATTGTAGCATTTGCTGCCCAGGACTTGGCATCGAGCAATGGCACGACGCAGACCTTCCTAGGCAGGCCATGGAAGCTTTACTCGACGGTAGTTTATATGCAATCCTTCATGGATAGCTTGATTAATCCTGCTGGGTGGGCCCCGTGGTCTGGAGATTTTGCATTGAACACATCATACTATGAAGTGTATAATAACTATGGACCGGGGTCCAATACTAGTAATCGGGTCACATGGCTTGGTTACCATGTGATTGGTGCAACAGATGCCGTGAATTTTACTGTCTCTAACTTCATATTTGGAGATCATTGGTTACCTCAAACCGAAGTCCCTTATACTGGTGGTTTAATGTGAGTTATGATTTTAAGTATTGGTACATACTATCTAATATTGGTTGATATATAAATGTATGGACAAATGTTGATAAGTATCTTAATACCATTATTTAAAACTATAATACGTATAACACCTTTTGCTATTTCATTCTTGAATTAAATTTGTTTTCAATTTTTTTCCCTTCCAAAATAACATTCCATGATGTAAGAATGCCAAGAAAATGTCTTACTTATGAGTTGTAATTTATTTGTTTTAATGTAAACAGTCTAGTGTTATTTAAGATAACTCCCACAACCAAAACACCAGTAATCAACAGACAACAGTGTGTACAATATATATGCTCATATGGTATCTATTGTTCCTGTACTTTCTTTCATTCCCAAACCACTTGGCTATTATTTTTCGGAGAAATTATTATTGAATGGTATTCAGTGGTGGTTTGATAAAATTTTTAAAAATTTACAATTTTTTTTTATAGTTTTAATATTTTAAATCACAATTATTATTTATTTTTGTAGATACAAATGTGAGTGGATGAAAGGGTAAAAGACATCCGATTAATTTGATTTTTTGCAAGTATGTTCTGCTTGATGTATCATAAAATGTGAACGGTTCAGATTATCAAAAGGGACCCCAAAATGGGTCCATTTAGCTGCACAACAGTGGCGGTTGTGCACCTCTGCACAACAGCCATCCCAAATCCGCGAGACATTTGATAAAATATTTGATAGAAATTTTGGTATCCCTAACATTACTCTATATCTATTTAAGGAACTCCATTAGTCCATCAATTTTGTTAGGGATCATTAATGAGACAAGTTTTTTTTTTTTTTTTTTTTTTTTTTTTTTTTTTTTGATCGCCAAAGAAAAATTTCATTTAACAGCAAGAAATTAAAGGTACACGAAGACGATATGCATCGAGAGAGATTCGGACAGTACAAAAGCACCCCTACTCCTACTACTCGCATCTATACAACAAACCCCTTGGCCTCTCGATTTTTTTTATTTTTATTTTTATTTTTATTTTTTGAAAAAAAAAAAAAAAGGTTAAGAAGGACTTAACTAGGAAAAAAAAGTTTAGAAAAATACAAGAAATCCCACAAATTCAACCCACCAAAAACCCACCAAATATTGATTTTTCCAACACCCAAACAGCTCCTACCGCCCAAACTAAAATCAAATCAAACAACCCACGCAGCCCCAACACGCCTCTGCAGCTACAGCTCACACGCCTCTATAGCTACAACTCCCAAAGTCCTCACCACCCAAGCCTAAGCTGCTGCCCACACCTCTCCTAAGCTGCTGCAACTCCCTACTCCAAAAGCCTACACCAACCATTGCTGCTCACACCACACCTCTTCTACTGCAACTACCAACTCCCACCACCAGAAACAACTCCCCTGCTGAAGAATACTCCACAGCCAATATCTGCCGAACAATTACTGCCCACACCACACCCATTCTACTACACCAACCATAGTTGCCCACACCACACCTATTCTCAAGAACTACCAACTCCCACCACCTAAAACTCCCTCATCGAACAATAATCGTCAAGACACCCTCTGCAGCTCAACTCCCTGCATTTCCATCCACTATAGATCCACCCCATTACCACCACTAACTCCCCACATATCATCTCCCAACAGCTTCTTCTTCACATCGCCACCGCTATCTTACTCACAGAACAACACCCAAAAATAAGACCCACTGCAATTCTTCTTCACTCCTCAAACTCTCACTCAGAGAGGAGTGCACAAATGAAAACCAAACGGATCTGGATCGCCTACGAAGTAAAGCAACGATACTTCTCCACCAAATCTGACCTAGAGTTCATCCCTTAAGCTCCTACTCGTAGAAGAGCGCTCGAATGAAGATCCTCAAACAGCTAAACCGGGCCCCGAATCACCAAAGAACATAGACTACCGCAGCAATGCACAACTCCAATGAGGGGAAAAAGGGGAAATCAAGTTTATTGGAAGAAAAACTAACAAAACAACACCAGAAAAAACTAACAAAACAACACCAGAAAAAGCTAGGCCAGCCGACCACCATAGCCAAAGGCAGTGGCCGGCCGGTCTAAAGAGAGGCCTGGAGCGGAGGTTTTTAGAGAGAGAGAAGGAGAGGTTCTAGCAAAATTACAATGAAGAGAATACCAAGCTTTTAGTTCCAAGTTATGATATTTGTGATTAATGACACAAGTTGGATTTACTTAGTCTGTAATTATTGTGTATAAATCTCATATTTTAATAGATTTTTTAGATTTTGACTGGTTAGCAGGTTAGTACATGTCGGACCTATTTAAAAAATTTAAATCACGTCCAATACATAAGCCTAAATCGTACGAGTCATAATCAAACCATTATTAAATTTTACATATTTTTCATTAACATATTTTTAATATTTTCAGTAGTTATTTTTCTTGTTTACTTTTTTTTTTTGATCGGCAAAGAAAACTTTATTGATGGAAAGAACAATTTACATCAATAAAGAGGAGCTTGGAGCTATAGCAAGCTCCAACCTCCTAGTTGGTGAGAAACCAACGCCCAAAACAAAACAAAAGGAAACCAAAAAAAAAAGAATAAAACCATGACCCTACAATCAAATTAATGAAATTAACTCCAAAAAAACCAAGAAATTTCTACAATCCAAACAGCAAACCCTTCAATCAAACCAAGCCCTTTTTGTTTAATCCAACACATCGACAAACAACCAGGCACCTCAGATCCTTAGAAGTTTTGTCGATTGACCTTCACTACCATCTCCAAACCGATTAGCCATTAAGACAAAGACACACCAAGACAGAACTCAGATTCAGAACTCACATACACAGACTAAATTGAACTGAACTAAGCACCATGGTGAAGACCATAACAAAGCATCAAGTTCTAACATAATTCAAGTATTTTGAGAAATTTTTTTTATTTTTTATTTTTTATTTATATTTATTTGATATCTCATATAATAAAAAAAACAATCAAGTAACATATAATACTTATAAGTGGAGGGAGAAAAAAACCTTTAAATATTAGGCTAAAAAAAATCAAACTAAATATTAGACTTACCCATGCAAACTCTTATGAGTGGGGCTTATGGGCGGCTCAAGTTATAAATCCTTGTTCAAAACTGTAAATCATCTTCTATATGTCAGAACAGACAAGGCATTCAAGCAAGTTGGGACAGTCCATGTGAATGATTGGTCGGGTTAGATAATATTGAATTTTTCATCTAGGGACTATTTGCGGACCCCTAAATTGTGCCAATACCATTCTAATGGTTAATATGATATTTTGACACAACTAATTTTCATATTAATGTCTGGTCACAAAATTTACTTTTCAATTCTAATTTAGTTTTGTTGATGTGTAAAAAATCGCATTGCCAAACTTCAGGTTAAATTTAGAATAAAGTTGGCTTTATTTTAGTAAGGCAGTTGACTTATTATTGGAGAAGGAATGTTGAGATGTTTAGCTGAAAATTAGTTTTAAGAAACCTTGTGATTTTACAATTATAGAGTTGATCTCCTTAGGGTCGGCTCAACTACTTGTGTGGCCTAAAGTAAAAAATTATAATTTGGTTATTTTTGTTTTGTTTTGTTTTCTTCTTTTTTAGGACCAAGTACATATTGAAATAGAATTTACTGGAGGTGAAATAATACAAATTTGATGAAAGGATTGGAACTCTTTTTTACCATTTTTTTTTTAAAATTTAAATTTGATACAAGATTTGGTAAAGGATTGGAGATGCTCTAATTCAATCCATTTATTATTTCATATTATCATGTTTTGTTCACGTGTCATGTCAACAAATTTCATTTTTAGTTAAAAATATAAATGTATGAAAAAATTAATAAAATTTCCTACTAGTTAAATTTAATGAAATTAATCTATTGAATGAAATTATTCATAAGAATATTTGATGTTAACTAAATTTTACTTTTTTAATTTATGAGTCTAAGAGGGTGGCAGATAAACTTTTATTATTTACACAAATGATAGGAATTGGAGGGCTCAATATGAAATGGGTCGGATCCAAGCCTTGGGTCGGCCCAATCCATTAGACTCAAGACCTGAGAAGCTAGATAAGCAAATGGGCCAGTCAAATTAGCCCAATTACATCGTCAACAATCCACCCAAGTCCTCAAGCACTTGAGCCCAGCCTGTAGTGGAAAGGTCAATCCAGCCATGATGCTAGGCTGGGCCGAACTGCAACCCTTAGACCGAACCCAAATGGGGCCAAGCCCACACAAAGATATCATACTGGGCCGGTCCATCTCTATAAGCAATCTCATAGAAGGCCAACCTGAGGCATGATGGGATTGAGCTAAATGAACCTGTTAAAGAAATGTAGAAGCTGTGAATGCACATGAAAGATACCACCTCAGCTGGTCCTTTTCCCCTAGAGTCATGGAAACAGTTGGTAGAAGGAATGTGATATGTTACAAGCATGGTTACAATGAGTATATACACCCCTAGTAAACTACCAAATGGTCCTCCACCTTGGGCAGTGCTAAAAGGAAACTTGGCAGCACCAGAGCTCCATGAAACCATCTTGGGCAACAAGCAAAAAGTTCTATATAAACTACATTGACTTCACATTGAAGGTAACTGATCCAAGCTTAACCACACTCACTTAAACATAACTCTCTACGCCTAGAGAGGTGCTCTCATCTTCTTCGATTACTTACTCCCACACTGGAGGGGTTATCCGGCCAACTCCGGCCGAGCAGCTCTGACGGATCTTATGGTTGTAGGGTCTCAATTCCCAGATAGTCTAGTCAAGCGCAGGGCCCCGATCTACGATTATCTAGTGTGGTAATCGAAATGCACATCCATGGGGCTCTTCATTTCGGCCTTCATCGAAGGAGTCCCCAAAGCGTCAGAGGAGCCAAAAGCCTCCGCTTCCAAATTCACCAGCGCTCTCCTTTTCGACACAGACCTACTCCTTGCGAAACTAGGGGCAGAGGAGGGCGTCCTCTCAGATGGTATACCTTAGCTTCAGCTGCAATTCGTAACTAGAGGGGTAAGCGACGTATCAGTCCTAGTGTCAGAATCTAGAAGGGACGGAACGAGCCTCGCTTTTTTTTGGGATGGTGGAATGATAATGTCACGACCCGAACCCGCCCCTATGGGTTAAGGCCATAACCGGCCAGTAATCGTGTGATTACCTACGGCCTCAATTCAAATAAATCAAAACTCATCAGAGATAAAGGGGCCAAATGGAAGCAATTTAAAAACTTTATCCATAGAGCCGTGCTTAAATGCATACCATAACATTCCAAACATTTATATGTTAATAACTCACATCAAAATATGTACTAACACAAAACGTTGTACATACAGGATCATACAGATTTAAGTCAGTCAAACCCAAGTCTTATATACAAAAGTAGTCCAACGTATTCGCCAATATAACAAAACTATAAACAAGATAAAAGGTGAAGACAGTCTCGTGCGTAAGACGTTTGGGCTGACTCCTCAAAACTTAAACTGTTTCTCACAAGTTCACCGGGGCTGGTTCTAGACGTCCCTTGGCTCACCTATATGTACATGAATGAGTATGAGCGAATGCCCAGTGAATAATATCAAATGAAGAAAATGTATAAGTAATCATTGAAACAGTACAGCAAACGGCCTTCGGCCCAATCATTTATATCCATCGGCCTTTGGCCCAATCATCTATATCCATCATTCGTATCCATCGGCCTTCGGCCCAATCATCCATGTCCATCATTCATATCCATCGGCCTTCGGCCCAATCATTCATGTTAATTAGCCCTTGGCCCAATTATTTATATCAATCGGCCTTTGACCCAATCATTCGCATCAATCGGCCTTTGGCCCAGTTATTTATATCAATCGACCATTGGCCAAATCATTCGTCAATCGGCCTTTGGCCAAGTTATTTATATCAATCGTTGCCCACCATTCAAACTAATGAACTTATAAAACTTACATAAGTGTAAACAATTGGACAACAGTATATTTCAAATATCTTGTTAAGATATACTCATAGTGATCGGCTTGTGGATTTGCCCTGGAGCTTAACCCTACACATTTCATGAACACAAAAGGGTCACCAACAATTCAATCTGTTCATTAGTTCACATACTCCTCTTTAGGCTTCATTCTTATCTCTTTAACTCAATTACAATGCTCAATGTATGCCTAACAGTGCTTAGAAGTGAAAGGGAACGGAAAACGAAACACGGAACGCATGAACAAAATTTCAGAAAACAAGGTCCCCACTCGAGCGTAAACTTCCCCGCTCGAGCGGACCCTTAAGGCCTGTAAAAGTACTGGATAGGTGAAATTTACGCTCGATCGTCCAAAATGGCGCTCGAGCGGAAGGCCTCTCAACATAGCTCCCCGCTCGAGCGTGAACTTACCTGTTCGAGCAGACTCTATGTTTGCAAAAGTACTAGATGCATCATTTTTACGCTCGAGCGCGAGATAGGACGCTCGAGCAGAAGTTCATCCTCCGTGATCCCCGCTCGAGCATGAAATTCTTCGCTCGAGCGGACACCGTGCCTGCAAGAACAAAATACTGGGAGCTCGAAATCCCCGCTTGAGCGAACATTCCCCCGCTCGAGCAGACATAAAAATTTTGGGTTTCCCAGATTATGTTCTTGAGCTCCAATTCGAATTTCAACCAATAAAACTTGCATGTTATGGCTCAAATCTCAAATATACACATACTAACATGGCACCAATGCAAGATTATAACATTATGGAGCTCAATTTCTTGATTTATCCACATGCATGTCCCAAAATATGTCAAACCCAACATCAACATAACAAACTCATGCATTTAAGCTCATATCTTCTCAAATTGTACATGCATGTGATGAATTAGCCACATTCCCTACTTGGATAACACAAAGGGTGATCAAGACATGAGTTTCCTTTAACATTTCACATGGATTATACACATTTGTGCTCAAACATGCAATATCAAGGTGATTTCCTACATGCATGCACACATTAAGCTTCAATTCAACAAATACAACCCAATTTCATTTCAATCTTACTCTTGATCACCAAATTAGTTTGAGCACACAAAAATTACAACTATAATCCAAGAATTACTCAACTAAGAGCTTGATTCTCACAATTTATGATTGAATCTTGAATTAGACTTCCAACCTCCAAGTTCAAGACCACAATTGCACAATTCCTCTTCTCCCTCTCTAGTCGGCCCTCTCTCAATTTTGAGTCCAAGATCAGCCACAATGCAACTAAGGAGGAGAATTGAGGTGTAGTACCTCTCTACAGCATCTTCTTGCTCAGATAGTAGATGGCTCTCTCCACTTTGTCCTCTGATTCTTGCGCAAGCATGCAGCCCATTGTAGTCTCAGTTATTGAAAGATACAAAATCAATGGTGTCCCCAACTCTGGCGGTGACAACACGGGTGGGTTCTATAAGTATTCCTTGATCTGTTCAAAAGCAGCTTGGCATCGGCCGTCCCATTGGAATTTCTTTCCTTTTTTCAGGAGGCCAATAGTGGTTCACAAGTTAAGGTTAATTTTGAGATAAACCGTCTTATGAATTGCACTTTACCCAGAAAGCCTCGCACCTCCTTTTCAGTCCTTGGTGGTGGCATTTCTAAGATGGCCTTGATTTTGGAATGGTCGACTTCGATACCTCTCTGTGTAATCAGAAACCCCAGCATTTTTCCCGCTGTAACACTAAACGTACACTTCTGAGGATTCAGCCGCAACCGAAATTCTCTGATCCTTTGAAAGAACTTTTGCAAGGCGGTGTAGTAGCCCTCTCTTTCTTTGGACTTGACAATCATGTCGTCCACGTACACCTCAACCTCTTTGTGGATCATGTCATGCAATATTGTGGTCGCGGCCAGTTGATATGTAGCTCCAACATTCTTCAACCCAAATGGCATCACTCTGTAGCAGTATGTCCCCCACGGGGTGGTGAAAGCAGTCTTCTCTCGGTCCTCGAGTGCCATCACTATCTGATTATAGCCTGAGAAGCCATCCATAAACGAAAGCAAAGCATGCCCCGCTGTGAAGTCCACCAACTCATCAATATGCGGCAAGGAAAAGTCGTCTTTCGGGCTAGCTCTGTTTAAATCCCTAAAAGCCACGCATACCCAGATCCTGCCATCCCTTTTCGGCACTGGAACAATGTTGGGCAACCAAGTCAGGTATTCGAATACAAACAAGAACCCTGCGTTGATTTGCTTGGTGACCTCTTCCTTTATCTTGAGAGCCCAATCCGGGCGGATCCTTCTGAGTTTTTGTTTGACGGGTCGAGCCTCGGGGTCAAGAGGGATCGGGTACTGTACAATCTCAGGATCGATTCCAGGCATGTCTTCGTAGGACCACAGGAAAACATCTTTGAAATATTTTAATAAAGCGACTAAGCGCTCGCGTTCCTCCGAAGACAACGTGGACCCGATCTGGACCAGCCACGGGTCCTCATCAGTACCAATATTCACGGTAGTAATTTCATCAATTAAGGGTTTAACAAATCTCTCCTGCTCTTGTTCAATTAAGCGTTGCAAAACCGGAGGAATTTCTTCCTCGTCGTTTTCATCAAAATTTTGAAAGTCTGAGTTAATGCAATAAATCAAGGGCACAGAAAAGTACTCAGAAACCACAGCCACATCATTCTCATTAAGCACATCCAAATCGTCCGATTCTTCGGTTACAACAGACTCAAAAGAGAAAGAAAAAGACGACCTGGACAGGACTGTGGTATCCGGGCTATCACCCCATAGAATACCGGACTTAGACTCAGTCGAGCTGGAACTTGATTCCGACTCATCAAATTCGGAGGATTCAGATTTCGGCTCACTACCTAACCCGGCGCTGCTTAACAAAAATCTCTCTTCATACTGCCAAATGAGAGAGGGTGCGATAGATGCATCCAAAATGTTTGCTGGTAGGCCCGCAACCATTTCATTCCCGATCACGCATACTGAGAAGTTATCCCCCATGCACTTTTGTTCGATTGGAGGATCTGAAAGTAGACATGCCAGCGCTACCCCCATTTCACTTTCGGCATCCTCAAACTCCGCTTTCTTGCTTTACTCAGCCTCAGCCAATGGGTCCGTCTGCTTTTCGGCAACATCATCCCTAGATAACTGTAGGTCAAAGAAAATCTCAAAACCTGGCACGCGCTTCCTCTCCGCGTTCAGCCCCGGCTCTGGGAAGCCACAAAACGGAAAGTCCTCCTCCTCCCGAACGAAGCGTCCGTTTAAGGTACCCTGAATGGGCCGGTGTATTAAGTCAAAAGGCTTCCCTGCCTTCTTTGCTCTGGCTCTCCCAACTATCTCCTTACCCTTCCTTATCTAATTCTCTTTGGTGGGCAGATAACCCAAGCCAAAGGTGTGTGGATTGTGTGACACTTCGGCCAACGCTGCAACACCCTTCCGGCCGCTCTTTCCCAATCCCATCCCGGGGATGTGTTGAAGCTTGTTCATGAGGTATACTAATTGGGCACTGACATACAACCCCTCATTAACAGCCATGATGTTCTGCACAACCCGGGCCTCAGCCAGGGTAAAACTGGATAAGAACACATCCTCCATACCGTGCTCAATTTCCAAAACCGGCGTAGATACTTCCGGCGGTGGATGGATCGATGAATTCCCAAAAACAATGGTTACTCCCTTCCCATGGGGCTATTTCACCATCTGATGCAAGGTGGACGAAACTGCCTTCACTTGGTGCAGCCATGGCCGCCCCAAGAGCACATTGAAAGTTGCAGGAACTTCTAAGACGTGGAAGTCTATTTCATGCTGTCCCGGCCCAACCTTGGTCTAAATTTTCACTGTCCCCATGACTTCTCTGCTCATGTTGTGATATGCCCGAATCACCTGGGCTGTCAGCACAAAGTCTGCGGTCTTTAAACCGATTGCATACATTATCCTTGCTGGGCAGACATTGATGGCGGACCCTGTATCAACAAGAACCACCGGAATCCATTTGTTTCTACACTCTACAGAGATGTAGAGTGGCTTGTTGTGATTCGCACCCTCAGGTGGCAATTTCTTATCGGAGAAAGTCAACATCGGGGTAACCCCTCCCGGAAAAACTAAGCCCACCAGCTGTTCGGGCGTGGTGTCTATTGAGAGCTTGGCCTTGTCCATGGCCGATAAGACAGCTTGTCGATGCACTCGCGACACCATAAGCAGTCCCCAGATGGAAATATCTGCCTGTATCTTTTTCAACTACTTTAGTACAGCTTCTTCTTCGAGTTGCTTCTCTTTCTGTTTCTTTGCCTCCTTATCTTTCCTAGATGCCTCTGGCTGATCTAGATGTGGGGGCTTGAAATACCGTCTGCTTCTAGTCATATGATCGACCTCGCCGATGTACCAGGTATCGTCTGGCTGGTTGCTCCCCCAATCCTCATCCGTGTGGGCAAGACATAAATCATCGTCCTCCCACCATATTCCGTTGGCAGCCAACAGACACCTGTTTGGCTCCGGTACAATTATACTCGCAGTACTCTCTATCCACATGCTCGCAGCATTCTCTATCTTCAAGCACACAACATTCTCAGTCCCCTCAGGGCCCTTAGCTTTCTTGATTCTCTTAGAATCCTCAAACCTTTCTTGTTCCAACTGCGTCAGTACAGCTGGCTATTCAAGACTTCCTACATTCACAATGCCCAAGTCCTGAGCGAAATTCTTAGCACCGGCGCTCTCCGGCGATTCATTCTGATTTCCGGCCCTTCCGTCCACAACTAATATTCCTACCCTTGCCGGGCCTCGTTTCAACTGAGCTCCGTCGACAACATCCAGTAGGTCATTAAGCCACCCGGTGACCTCTGCTGACTCCTCAAAATTTGACCAATTGACTACCATGCCCTCTGGCTCTTGTTCATTAAAAAATTAGAGGTTAGCAAAGTCCTCTTCCACAGCTGCCAAGTCATCTGTCCTCTGACCTGATTCATCCCTGTATAATACAAAGCTCTGCCCCTCTCGACAATTCAAAGTTCGGCCTAACCTGGCCCACTGATAGAATGTAGTCACTCGGACTATATACCTCCTCAGCAAAACTTCTAGATTCCTCAGACTCTGACTCAGCAATCCCATTCTTCCATGAAGTCTCCCCTATTCTGTGTTCAACGGTCACCACCAATGGTTCGGGTTGGGCTCTAGAGATGTCCATCATGCACAAGTCAGTGTAGTCAGGAAGGAGCACCTCTGGCTTGGGTAGGTGAAAAGGAGTGATATAGATGCTAGGATCGTAAGACACGACCCCATTTTGGATAAAGTTGATTATTTTGGGAAGTGGAGCTTGGTTGTGCAGTGGGAGAGGGTTTGTTGTGACATTGGGTTTCTCTGGGGGCACAATCACCTACTTGTCAATGAGATCTTGAATCTCATGATGCAATCTAAAACATTGGTTAGTGTCGTGACCATGTTGTTGGTGATATGCACAGTATTTTGTTGGGTTATGAGAGGGAGGGAGTGGATTTGGCAATGGCCTCAGCTCTAGGGGCTTTAAGTGCCCTTTCCTGATTAATACCCCTAGAGCCTTGGACAAGGGCATATATGAAGGCATGAAGGTTCTTTGGCCTCTGGGTTGGAATCTTGTGGTTTGTGTGTTGCTTCCGGACGTGCTGGAGAAAGGTGTAGCTACCATGGGTTTTGGAGGGGGGATGGTGGTGACCATGCTTACCTCCGAAGCTCTAGCATTTGCGGCATTATTGGTGCCTGTGTTGTTGTTGCGGTTGAAGGTTCTTCGGGGTTGCTCTCTGTCTTGGTCAATCAGACCTTGTTTCATAGCATCCTCTATTTGTACCCCCATCTCGTGCAAGTCTGAAAAGGTAGGGAATGGGAGCACTATCATTTTCTGCATCAGTTTTGGCTGGAGATTGCGCACAATCATGCGAATTTGATTTGATCTTTATCTGTAGGCCTTAGGGTCATCATTGAGGCCTTCGCCCTCCACCGGGCTACAAAATCCAAAAAGCTCTCCTTAGGTTCCTGCCTTGTTGTCTCAAGATCACGAGTTATAATCTCGATTTGAGTGTTATAGGAGTACTGCGCAATGAAGGCCTCGGCTATTTCGTCTCAGTTCCGCTTAACATCATCTTCCAACTTTGCATACCAGATAGCGCCACACCTGACAAGGTTTGGCCGAATAGTGAAAGCTTCTGCGGTCTGGTGAGGCCCATCGGTCGCAGTATATCTGAGAACAACCGAAGATGGACCATGGGATCGCCAGATCCGTCGAAGCGGTCAATTTGTGGCATTTTGAACCTATCTGGCAGCGTCACAGCCACATCGGTGTATCCGTCCTCGATGTCTGGGATGGATTTTACCCTTTGGGATTTCTTGAACAGCTTATCAAGCTTGCTCAAATTTAATGTTGTATGGTCTACCTCGAACTCAAACGGAGAGTCCGGTTGATTGACAGGCGTAGGTGCCTTAGATAGTTGTGGTAGAATCAGGAGCGGAGCTGGCCCCGTTGGGATGTCTGTATCTACTTGGACATTTGGTGCCTCTCCGGGCGCTGAAATTCCTGGTGGGGGAGGGACTTGTTGTGAAGCAGATGCCCCGGTTTGTTGTTGCATCTTGGCAATTAATTCTGCCTGCTGGGCCATGATCTCGGCCTGTTGTTTGGCAAACTCATCCCAGCGAACAGCATCTTGCTGCATGGCTCTCATGGTCTCCTGCATCTGGCGCATCATTTCCTCAACTCCTGGCGTTCCTGACATATTGTCCTGATCTGTCTGAACTACTGGCAGGTCTATCTCTATAGCAACGATTGGGATCTCAGCCCGACTGTCCACTGATGGGGTAAACCACTGCTCTGGCAACCTCTGCTCGAATACACTGCGTCTTCTCGACCTCCGTCTGATAACCGGGGGTATGGAATGATACACTGGTTGTCCGTCGACTAGATCCTCAGATTGATGGAGTCGGCGACCTCTTGTCCAGAGTGCTTAGGGAATATCTGCTTGGTCTGAAGCAATCGTGCTAAACTACCTAACAAAAAGATAAATAAAGCAATAATAAGGAAATAAATGAGCAAACCAACGGATAGCATAACAGCGTAAATAAACACAACACACAGTCAGGTATAATCAACACGCGATTGATAAGCTGAAATACACTGTTCTCAAAGACTGATCATTTTTCCCAAATCACTGTCCCCCAAAGCTGAATCTGATACCCGCAGATAACTGATTCCGAAAATACTGGACTGGTGCTCGTAGGCCTGATACCCAAAATACTGAACTAGTGCCCGCAGGCCTGATACCCAAACTTGTAAACTGATACATGCATTCCTATAGAGACGCACTCTAAAAGCACATAACAAACAAGTGAGAGCCAAAACACCCCTATGTTGGGGTAAGGTTTTCCTGTCCTATTTTGTCAGGAGCTAGGGTTTCACTACGCACGCAGCGGTTTCACACAACCTATAATCGGGTAAGCAACCTGTCCTAGCTTGGAATGGTCACTATGGATTCCGAATATGCACTAGGTCGAATGGTCAAAAGGGTGCCCCGGTAAAATCAGGGTTTGTGTTCCCGTCGTGGCAAAGCTCAGAATCGTCACCTTATGGCACGCTTCTAAGCGAGCCTCCAAAAACCGCTCAGAATAGCATACGGCAAACACGGTGTCCTAGGCACACCAATGCAAATGCAATGCAAAGAAACACATAAGTGTAGTCAAAACAAGATATCATGAGTTCGAGTCAAGTTCTCTAATTCCCAGCAGAGTCGCCAGAAACTGTAGACGTCCCCGAACGTTCCGGGGGGAAACCCCGTTCTGTTCATTGGGCTCACTACAGTTCAGGACTCAATGTCACGGTCCTATATCTAATCTCGCAGAGTGTAATGCAAGACCGATGAATCATCAAAGAGTCCAAATCCAGCAAATCGTTTTTGAAAACAGATTTTTTGAAAGAAGTGCCAAACATGGACTGCTTTGCCAGATACAGAGTCGCCACCTAAATATTTATTTTGGGGGAATTTAGGAAACCCTGACTCGTTGCCTAAGGCCACGTGTCCGTCATCACCAAAGTTGCCTCGGCTCGGGAACTTGGGTACGATTGGGGAAGGTCACTTCGTGAGCACCCCTGCTCGCCCAATCAAAGATCGGCCTCTACTAACCATGATATCGAGTTTTCAAAACATTATGTGTTCTTATTCCGATTATTAGCCTAGATTTACTACGTGATGCGCACAGCATACAAGTATAGACTGGATCGCCTGAATTGGAACGAAACATCTCATGTTTGTTCTGAAAACAGTTTGCTACTCGCAAGTAGGCTAAAATGTGGATTTGCCACCCTCAGGTGGGCTTAGAAAACATGGTGATTTGCCACTATCTAGTGGGCTTAAAACTCGCAATCAATGAATTGTTCCAATCTAAATAACCCAACCTTCACCCACAGGCATTCAGGCAGGTATATCACATAAGCACATAGCCTGATGGTAAGCATGCTATCATGGCAGTCACTCACACACATGCAAGGATGCTAAAGCATAAACACTTACCGAGTACTCCAAGCCAAAATAGAAGCTATGTTAGAAATCCATGCATGATCCTAACTATGCTGAAATGCCTAATGCAACACATGCAAAAATGCAACTACAATAGGCTCGGCTATTCTAAGATGGCATATGATGATGCTATAGCTAACATGTATTCAACTTTGGAATTGAAATACAAATGCAGTTAGTATGATGCGCCGAGCCTGGTGCATGCAATACAAATGAATGGATGCAAACATGTGAGCATAAGTATGCTAATTGAAACATGCCCTAAACTAACCATCATAAGCTGGTAAATAAAAGGGAGAAAGACATGGGGTTGGAAGACATACATCACACACACGCACATTTATTACAATTGTGCCCTCGCTTGGAGGGTCCGAATAAATAGTACAGTCCGAATAAATAATACAATTTGAAACCCTAATTAATTAAGAAATTAATCTAGGAAAGCAAGTAAATGAGCATGCAAGCCATGGATCGCCTCAACTCTGTTTTGAATGATGAATGATGCATGCTTGAGTTGTTTGGTGCGGAAATCCATCGCAATGCCCCGATTTGCCTCTGTTTGGAATTAATCCCGGAATGTTGTGCAAGGCTTTAGAAAGCTACTGATTTCTAATTTGCTGCAACAGAGAGCAAGAAAGGGGCATGACAAAGTATTTTCACATATGTATGCATGACTACTCTTCAGGGAGTGTAGTCCTCGATCCTCGTGCCACCAATCACGCATCTCGATGCATGATGGCCGAGGAGTCGAATTGCACGACTCGATGTGAAATGAATGCACATGAAAACACAACAAGGCCTAGACTCTATCATGGGTAATCCGGAATGTCAGCGATCCGGAATTGAGACACGTTTTGTCACTTGGAGTATGAAACGTCCCTCGTTTCCCGTGTTTGGGCTAACTTCTATCCCAAACACAATGCAAATGAGATGGCATACACAATGTGACTAACATACAACCTAGCATACGCAATGCTATGAAATGGCATACATAATGCTCTAACATGCAACCTAGCATACGCAATGCTATGGACCAAAATGGCATACATAATGCACAATGGACTTACACCAACATGAATGGACCTCAGCCACACTCACATCAGTGGCCATTGGATGAAAATGAGACAACCAAAATGCGTGCACACATGCACGAATACCAAGGACCGAACCTAAGGCATCAAATGCCACTCTACCAAAGCATGGCAAGGGAGGAAAGATGGCATACAAACATGCAATTTCTAGCACTGAAATATGATGCGCAATGATCCCGAATCATGGAAACATGGCACTCAATGCATGAAAGAGGCCCCTAAACTCAAAACTAGACAAATGCATTGAACTATAATCATGCAAAGCAAGCATTATTTGATCATAAAGTACAAAAACAGAGGCAAGGCAGTCCCAAAATATGCACAATATTAGTTCAAAGCATGGCCAAAAAGTGCTAACATGAAGGGCTAAAACAACATGCAACCTAGGCTAGTAAGCATGGTTTACATAGCATGTATATGAAGTATAAGAGAGGTCACCAAACCAACCCAAAATAGTAACATGGCATGTCAAATAAACCTCAAATAACTACTGAAATGCATCCAATGCATGCAAAAATGATGAGCTCCTTCGGAAGGCCATGCAAGGGGTTACTCAACACATATAATAAGAACACTTAACATGGAAAAACCAACTCTGGAAATCAATTATGATAGCCTTAAAACTCACCAAAAAGGCCCTGAAATGGGTCAAGGAAGCATGCAATGAAAGGTCCTCTTGAAAGGCCTTGAGGAGGATTGTTCCACACATGCATGAGGGACACAAAATATGGTCAAAGAGGCTCCAGACAGAGCTAAGGAAGACCTTGAAACTCACCAAATTGGGCCTAAAAAGTGACTTCACAATATGTAAGTAAGGGGCCCTTTGGAAGGCCAAAAGGGCCAACAAACAAGACAAGGAGAGAAGGGGTTACCCCCCTCTAATTTTAGCTCTCAAAAACACATCTAAGCCACACCAAGGCCAATGGATTTCAGTGGCTAAGAGGCCAAACCAAGGCCAATGAGAATGCTCTAATGCATAGCCCTAATCATGAGGAAATGAAGCATGCCAAGAGGAAGATGACCCCAAACAGAAAAATTCCCTTAATCAAACTTCAAGAGGGGCTCAAAATAAGACTTTTTTTAGTTCATGTAAAATCTCGAAAATGCTTGCAAGTAAGGCTAAGATATCATGCAAAATAAGCCCTAAAAGAGAGATGAAGCATACAAGGATGTAGGAGACCTCAAACAGAAAAGTATCCTTAATCAAACTTCAAGAGAAGCTCAAAATAAGACACTTTACAGTTTATAACAAAACCCAGAAATGCTTGAAAATAGGGCTAAGCTATGGAGCAAAATAATGCAAGAAAAGGGGAAATGGAGACTTACCCTTGTAGTACAGCAATGCAGCAACTTCTGGACCAAGTTGGTGAACCTTCAATCTCTATGAATCAGTCCCAAGGTGCTGGAATGGATGGTGGAGGTGGTAGGCTATGAGGTGTAGTGTAAATGACTAAGAACAAGGGTGTTTGAAGGCTTGAAGTAGAGAGATAGAGGGGAAATGGGTGTATGCCTTAGTCAAGATTGTTCAACCCTTGCAAAATGAGAGGGAGGCCTCTCTTATAGAAGAGGAAAGCCATGGCTTCTTGGAGAAGCCTCAAGAGGGGGGTTAAAGCTTCTAAAAAAAGCTTGACCAAAAGGGTCAAGCTTCCTCAAGAAGCTTGACAAAAGGGGCAAAATTCTCTTTGAAACTAAGCTAAGGGGTCAAAACCACCTTAAGAAGGCCAAACAAAGGGCTAAAAACTCAGACAGTGGGTCAAATGCTTCACAGTTGTATTAAGCACTTAGGAAGGCCAAAAAGCGAGAAGGTAGGCAGGTTTAAGTAGTCGGCTGACCACTTGCGCTGGTCGGCCGACCAGGGTTCAAAAGGGTTAAGGTGAATTTCTGGTCGGCCATACCAGGAAGGTGGCCTCCCAGATGAGTAGAATATAGTCGCAGGGTGGAAAACCAAAAAAAGTGACCCAAGAGAGAGGAAAATTATGTTTTTAGCAAGGTTCAAAAGGGTCAAGAAGAAATACTGGTCGGCCTACCCATATTGGTGGCCTCCCAGGTGTGCACAACACAATGGTGGTATGAAAAACCTGAAATCGTAGCTCAAAAGTAAGAAAAACCAGCTTTCTATCAGAAAAATCGGCTGGAGGAGAGAGAAAATGGTTTTCAAAAGAATTTCTGGTCTCCCACCATCATACCACTTTCTTAGCAATGAAACAAAGGTCCATACCAAAAATGAACCCAAATCGATGGAAAACGAGGGTTCGGGGGCCAAAACGCGCGGCCCGGGGCCCCGAAAATAGGCTGTGAAGCACCGGAGGTGGCGTATGACCACAAAGGTGGTCTCCTGAGCCACAGTGTCCCTCTAAGGAGAGGAAACAAGGTGTGTGCCAAAAATCAGAGCAAACGGAGGCAGTTAGGCGGTGCCGAACCGAAGCGCACGGCCGACGGCTCCGAAAACTGGTAACTGGCCTCGAAATGGGAAAAATGGCCTACCCCCACGGAACGTAGCCTACGGCCACTGAAAGATGGTCTACAAGACCTCTCCCTCCCTTTGGGAAGAGAAAACAGAGAAAATAGGACCTGGTTCGTAAACCGAGGCAAAGCACAAAAGAGCCCTGAAGTCCGGAGACAAGACTCGCAGCCGAGACTCAAAAACTCTAGAACAAGCACAATATGCACTATCACCGAGCGCTCAATCGGTGACATCTGAGTCTTAAGGTCGGTCAAAAATGGGGTGTCTACACTTGGGCCCAATTCATATTTCGATTTAACATATACATACACAATTTAAGTCAAGTGACTGTGGTTCCAAACATACTGGCCTTTGGCCCATTTATCTTCCATTCGTCAAACCGGCCTTTGGCCTATTCAGACTTCCATGTCAAACCGGCCTTTGGTCCATTCAAACTTTCATTCATGTCAGACTGGCCTTTGGTCCATTCATTCATGTCAAACTGGCCTTTGGCCCATTCATTCATGTCAAACTGGCCTCTGGCCCATTTATTCATTCGTTTATGTCAGACTGGCCTTCGGCCTATTCATATATTCATATCAAACATTTGTCCATAATTCAAACTAGCAAACTTATAAGGCTTATAAGGAAATAAGCAGTTGGACAAATGACAAGCTTCAAAATATCGATATTACTCACAGTGATTGGTTGGTTGGTTTGCCCTAGAGCTTGACCCTACACATTCCATGAACACAAAAAGGTCACAAACAATTCAATCCGTTCTAAATTCACATTTTCCTCTTTAGGCTTCATTCTTATCTCTTTAACTCAATTACAATGCTCAATGCATGCCTAAGAGTACTTAGAAGTGAAAGAGGACAGAAAACGAAATACAGAATACATAAACAAAATTTGAAACAGGGTCCCGCTGAGCGTGGACTTCCCTTCAGCAGACCCATGAGGTCTCGCAAAAGTGTTGGATGCATCAAAATTACACTCGAGCGTGAAGTATGGCACTCGAGCTGAAGGTCTATTTACATCACTCCCCGCTCGAGCGTGAAATTCCTCGCTCGAGCGGACATCCAAGTCTGTAAAAATACTGGAAGCACGAAATTCACGCTCGAGCGGCGGCTTCCCCGCTCGAGCAGACATCAAATTTTCTAGGTTTTCCAGCTAAGTTCTTGAGCTCAAATCCAGCATTCAAACCGATCCAACTTATAATTTATGGCTCAAACTTCAAATATATTTATACTATCATGATACAAACACCCGTTTACATCAATATGGAGCTCAATTTCATAAATCAAACATATACATGTCCCAATTGACACCAAACTCATTTCTAACATGCAAATTCATGCATTCAAAGCTCCTATTCTTATAGTTTGTACATGCATGTGATGTATTACCCTTATTCTCAACCTAGATGATGCAAATGGTGATTTCAAACATGAGTTTTAACCAAAACTCTACATGAATCATATATTTCAAGCCCAAACATGCAAATTCAAAGCAATGACACACATGCATGCATACATTGACCTTCAATTCAATATGATCAACTCAATTCCATTTCAATTCTTACTCTTGATTATCCAACTAGCTTGAATACATACTTTACAACATTAAACTCATGAATTACTCACCAAGGAGCTTTAATCTTCATAAACTAAGGTTAATTCTTGAGCTAGCCTTCAATATACTCAAGCTTCTTGAGCAAATCTTCAATTGTTTCTCTCCCTCTCTCTCTAGCTGGCCCTCTCTCTATTTTAGAGCTCAAGATCAGCCAAAATGCAACAAATGAGAAGAATTGAGGGTGTAGTGCCCTTTTACAACAAATCCCACTAATTCAATTTAATAATAATAACTAATTGGGCACTAATTCAATAGTTTAATCAATTTAATCTGGTCCGAATCCATTTTTCAATTAAACTTCACCATAGGCTCTAAAAATTATGCCAATCACAATGGCATGACCAATTTCGGTTTCAGTGGCCGATAGGGCCTTCAATTTAATTTCCAAAGCAAACAATCAAACAGATATTCCTACGGTGAACAGATAGAAATTCAAAACCACATATTTTCACATAATGGCACACAAAATCATATTAAACACATAATCATATTCAAAATAAGGACCAATTAACATAATACAGAACAGGGTTATCACACATTTGAACACCAATTCAAAGAAAATTGAAGAATAATGCAAGAACATAACATGCAAGAGTTCTTATGAATTCCAATGCTCTAAAACATGATCAAATGCAAGATTGAGCTCAAAGCTATGGTGAATTCATGGACTACAACCAAAATATGAACTTGCATGTAAGAATTTTCATGAAAACAACCTCAAAACTCCAACATAAGGACATGCATGCATGAATTAATTCTTAAACCAACACCTTAAGGCAATTCTTGACTCTATACTTCAATTTCTCCATGAACTATGCAACAAACAACTTAAATTCATGATTAAGAGGGTGAATTCCCTACCTTAGGTCTTGAACTCCAAGTATGTTAGCTCAATTTTGCAATCTTCTACAATTCCTCAAATTTTCCAAGCCAAATTTCTTGTTGAACCGATTTTCTCCTACTCTCCCTCTCTCTCTCTCTCTCTCTCTCTCTCTCTCTCTCTCTCTCTCTCTCTCTCTCTCTCTCAGTTTTGGTCTTCAAATGGATAAAGATGATGTATCAAAAGTGATATGAATTACACCTCAAACAATGCCTCTAAAGTGGCCCACTAATGGCAAACATGTAATAAGTTCAAACTAATGTAATTTAACATTAACAATGCTAATTTAATCATTCCAAATCAAATTTTAATTAAAGCTACCATAAAATCACATAAATCCTAACTAGCATAAAATACTAATCAATTTATGAATTGGTCGCCGATAAGGCTTTCAATTCGTAATTCGAAATCAAAACATGAACAGCTCATTTAATGACAAACAGATAGAAATGCAATTAAACAACATACTCATGCAATCAGTTTAGAATTTCAGCTTAATCAATTCTTAATCATGCTCAATCACAGTTTAGCACTAATCAGAGGTGAGGGTTGTCATAGTTCAGCTTCCCCAAAACATAGACACATCTTTGAAGTACCCTTCAAGTACCAAAGAATCCATTTGACTGCCTCCCAATACTCATTTCCTGGATTAGTGAGGAATTTTCTCACAACGCCAATAGCGTGAGCTATATCTTGCCGGGTACACACCATTGCATACATCAAACTTCCTACTGCAGATGAGTAGGGAATTGCCTCCATCTCTTCTCTTTCATTTGTAGATGAGGGACAAGAACTCTTGCTCAGCTTGAAATGGTTAGCCAGCGGAGTATTGACTGGTTTGGTATTTTTCATGTTGAACATTTCAATCCCCCGTTCAACAAATTTTCCTTGTGACAGCCATATCTTCTTGGCTTTCCTGTCATGAACAATCTTCATGCCTAAAATCTACTATGCTGGGCCTAAATTCTTTATGTCACAATACTGCGACAAGTTCTTTTTCAACTTGTTGATCGTAGCAGTGTCATGTTCGATGATCAGCATATCATCGACATACAATAATAGGATGATGAAGTTTTCATCTGAAAACCATTGAAAATATACACACTGGTCTACTACCATTCTTGTGTACTCGTGATCTACCATA
Organism: Camellia lanceoleosa; assembly: GCA_025200525.1. NCBI lineage: Eukaryota > Viridiplantae > Streptophyta > Magnoliopsida > Ericales > Theaceae > Camellia > Camellia lanceoleosa. The sequence goes on from CM045763.1 coordinate 73,855,902, forward strand.
AATGAATCAAACTTCTTGTACCATTGTCTCAGCACCTGCATCAGGCCATATAGACTCTTTTTCTGTTTGCAAATTAAATTTTCTTTTCCTTTAACTTCAAATCCTTCTGGCTACTCCATATAGATCTCTTCCTCCAAGTCACCATGGAGAAAGGCAGTCTTGACATCCATTTGTTCTACCTCCAGATTCAAGTGAGCTGCTAATCCCAGAGCTACTCGAATAGAAGTCATCTTCACAATTGGATAGAAGTTCTCATCAAAATTAATTCCCTTCTTCTGTCCAAAACCTTTGACCACCAAACGAGTTTTATGCTGCAGTAGTTTACCGTTGCCATCTTTCTTCAACTTATATACCCATTTGTTCTTCAAGGCTCTCATGCCTCTTGGAAGTGGAACAAACTCATAAGTGTGCTTCTTCTGCAAAGAACTCATCTCCTTCTTCATGGCTTGCATCCAACAGTCTTTTTCTGTATGACTCTTTGCTTCTGAAAAACTCTCGGGCTTCCCTTCATCAGTAATCAGAATATACTGAGAAGCAGAATATTTGGTTGATGGCACGGTAACTTTTTCAGATCTCTGCAACTGAGGCTCAACTATTTCTAGTTGAAGGGTGTCATGACCCAAACCTGCCCATATAGGTTTAGCGTCGTAACCGGCCAGCAATCCAAGATTACCAAAGGCCTTCCTGTATAATCAAAAATAATCAGGGCTAGCGGAAGCAATATTCAAAAATACACCAATAGTCCAATGAGCTGTGCATCTATATGAACAAACATTTATCATGCAAAAACGTTAATTTACCCACATTCAGTACATAACTTGTAACTTAACATTAATAGATAACGTATGCACATAACGAAAGTTTACTTCACGATCAAAAGCTTGACAACGGCCTTCCGGGCCTAGCCCCAACTTAGAAGCACACAAAACAACTCAGTAGGTTTCAAAACGCTGACTCAGCTACAGACCCCTTCTAGGCTTGCCATCCAAAATGCTCACCTATACATATATATAAACACAGTGAGCTAAAACCCAGTGAATAACATTAATGTAAAGGAGTTAGTGAACGAATTCCAAATACAATATCTGTAAAATAAATCATATCACAATCAATCATATCAGTCTCATATTAGAACATAACGTAATGATATATCTCACAGAACATATCACATATCGTCCTCCGACTAGAGTAATCAGTTCCGGATACCAATTAAACACATATCACCACAATGAAGTGGCTAACGAGATCTCGAAAACAATCATGTGTCGTGGACCCGCATTTACATGCCATCCACCATGACTTGAGACTATCTGTGGATGCCATAATATATTTGCAAATAAGACATTCGTTCACATGATCAAAATAGCATTTCAGAACTTATCACTTAACAGTAACAGTTAAAACATAATTTATATTAACATATCTTTACAGAAATGTTACTCACAGTGACCTTCCAATACCCGTTGTTCAGTTTTCGAGTCTTGACCTACAAATACAAATATTCATAGCACAATTTCTCAATATACATTCGAGTCAATCAGTCGATTCTTAACCTTCTTCAGTTTATCCATTACTTGTTCGTTCGATTGTTTCTATTCTTTCTTTAATTTCTTTCATGCTTATAATATGCATATGGATGTGCATGATACGTGAAAATCATGTAAATGAAGGCCCATAAATTAGAAAACGGAAAAATAATAAAATTAGAAAATCTGCCCTGTTTGGCCGCTTGTGCGGTAGCCTTGGCTGCACAAGCAATGGTGAAGCAGTGTGCAACTTTGGCCAAATCAAGGTTGGCCACTCGAGCGGTCTAAGTGGAAAACCAGGCCAAAAATCTGCTTTGGACCAAAACTCATTCTTTTGCAAAATCATGCTCCAATTGTCCAAATTTAGATTTAATTTATTTTCTTTATATCAAACCCACAAATTTTAAAATATGAATTAAACTTTCAAAATTCTTGAAAACTTCATGATGTGTGTAAAAACTTCATGATGTATGTAAAAATAGAATCCAATTTCATTATTAATAACAAAAATCAAACTTAATTATGAATTACACAAATCAATTTCTTAGAAATTTAGCTTTCCTCAATTTAAGACCAAAAACTTAATGTATGGTCATAGATCTTCCAAAATATGTTTAAATTGAATAAAACTTTTAAATTCAATTACATACATGGATCAAACAAATTCCTAGTTTTCATAATAAAATCAAAACTTCCTTTAATTCCAAAATCAATTCTCAAATTTCATGAACTCATGATTTTTTTAACTTTTTCTTCAAAGTCATTTATATACTCCATTGCATGGATCCAGTCTTCAAACATTTCTTGTTGCATGTAATTTATAGAACTCCATTCAAGAATGATTTTCAAAATTAAACTCAAACTTAACAAATTTAAAGAATCATAACTCATAATCTTTAACCTGACTTGATTTAACATGCAAAACTCAATTTCTATCAATTTATATAATTGATCCTCAAATCTTCATTTTTAATCCTCTCAAAATCCATCTTGAATCAATTTATGTCTAGATTATTTAAACAATATTAGGAAGAGGATGAAATTTCTTACATTAAGATAAATTTTCCATAATTTTTAACTTCAATCTTGGTATCCCACAAAACTCTCTTCTTCTTTATTCTTCCTTTCTTTCTTTCCCACGGTTTGCTCCAGCAAATTGATCACAATGTATATATAAGTAATGAAGCTCTCTCTCTCTCTCTCTCTCTCTCTCTCTCTCTCTCCCTCTCGGCTGCTTCCAGAGCACACTTGCATCTCCCTCTTTTGATTTCATTTCTTTCTTTATTTCATTCTTTCTCTTGAATAAAGTTTCCAACACCAAGGTACTAACATACACCCATTAATAACTCATCACACTACAAACGTGCACAATCTAGATATTTCTTCAATTTAATTTATGATTAGAATTAACTTAATATATAATTATCCATTAACTTTGTTAAACACAATTTGATCTTAATTAATCTTAATTAGCACACAATTTAGTTAATCATAATTAATTACAAATCCCACATAATTTAATTAATCTAATCCACTTCAATTGGGGCTTAATTAATTATATTTAATTTTTACCATTCTGAATCAGATTTTTAATCAAACTCCCGAAAGGCTCCAAATATTAAATTAAGATTATTGTCATCATCAATTTTGATTTCTTAAATCATTTAGGCCTTCAATTTCTGATCAGACTCAAATTTCCATCAATAAATTACATATTCAAATTGGACACGTTATAATTAAATTTAATTCACAATAATCACAATTCCCAATCTTCATAACTTGATCAACTCCAATTCGGACCAAATTTATACGGACCCAATTAATAAAATCTTAATTTTACTAAACTAAATCGAAATTTAATTAAATTTCCATATGGTCTGATACTCGAAATTAAAATAATTCAATTCGTCAATTTCACCTTCTTGAGCCACTTAAGATTTTAATTTCTAATTTCGAAATAGCTCTTTTATAAAATTATACATGAATCAACCCCAATATAGCTCATCAATTCCACAATTCAGTCAAAATAATAATTAATTAAAATCTAAATCACCTCGATTAATTAAATGTAAAGTATTTTATATGGCGGGGTCGTCACAAAGGGGTTGCTCCCCCTGCTCAACACCTTCTTCGTCCGAGTTTTCATCTCTTTCTTCTTGATCCTCATCTTCTATTATTGGATTTTGCAACTCTGGCACTTCTTGTTGCACCTCATCAACTCTAGTATGTTGTGAGGGTTCTAGAAATGGAAACAAGTCTAGAGTGATAACAACTCTAGACTTTGCTAATTTCTCAAAATCTACTATGGTCTGCCTTCATGGAACACAACATCTCTGCTCCTAAACATCTTCTTGTTCACCGAGTCCCACAACTTGTACCCAAATGCTGCATCTAAATAGCCACAAATATACATGGAGTGGACTTGTCATCAAGCTTCTGCCCGTTTTCTTTGGAGATTTGTGTGAACGTCTTACATCCAAAGACTCTCAAGTGAGAATATAATACCTTTCATCTAGACCTGTTGATGAGGTAACAAGCTGTACGGGCGATTTCAGCCCAGAATGACTTTGGCAACTTTGTCATTTTGAGCATGTATCTGACTCTTTCAATAATAGTGCGGTTCATTCTCTCTGCCACACCATTGTGTTGTGGGGTACCAGGAACTGTTGTCGCATGCTGGATACCTCTGCTGGCACAATATGCTTCAAAAGCATTAAAAGTGTACTCGCCACCATTGTCTGTGCGAAGACACTTCAACTTCTTCCCGGTCTCTCTTTCCACCATTGCATGGAACTCTTGAAAGTGCTGGAATATCTGATCATTCGTCTTCAGGAAATACACTCACAACTTCCTTGATGTATCATCAATGAAGGTCAAAAAATACTTGTAGCCGCCAAGTGACTCCACTTCGATTGGGCCACAAACATCCGAGTATACCATATTGAGCACTTCTATTTTCCTCTTGCTCGTTGAACTGAATAATACTTGATGCTGCTTGCCATAAAGGTAATGATCACATGGCTTCAGGGAACTCCCTTTGGATAAGGGTATTCTAGATTGCTTTGCCAATAGATACAATCCTTTCTCACTTATGTGAGCCAGTCTTTTGTGCCATAAGTCCAGTGACTCCTTGTCTTTTGCTGCATTAAGACTTTCAAGACAGATCTTTGTTTGAGTCTTGTACAGTATTGAAGATATCTCTCCTCTGGCAATTGTCAAAGTTCCTCCTGTCAGCTTCCAACGGCCATTTCTGAATGTACTTGTATAGCCTTACCAGTCCAGAGCGCTTCTGAAAATAAGATTGAGGCGTAAATCTAGAACGTGCCTCATATCTTTGAGAACTAGCTTGTGTCCGACATTAGTCTGAATACTAATGTCTCCAATACCCACAATCTTCGAATAGTTAGAATTCTCTATTTGAACAGTGCCAAAATCTCCAGCATTGTATGAGTTGAAGAGTTCTCTGTGGGAAATGGCATGATAGGATACAGCTGTGCCTATCACCCATTTTGTGTAGCTGCGGTCAGCCATGTGATGGCAATCCTCCTCTTCACCAATTGCAAGAAGTATTTCATCAGTTGTTGTGGCTATCGTGTTCTCATCTCCTTTTGACTTACTGCTTTGGCCTTTATCTTTTCGGCTTAGGCAGTTCCTTTTTATGTGACCCTCCTGGCCATAGTGAGAACAAGTAAAACTGGATTTTCCTTATCCTTTGTTGTCTGTGGATTTACTCTAATTGTTCCATCTGCCTCTGCTCTTGCTTCTTCCTCTACTCTTTCCACTAGATTTCTCTTTGTCTCTGCCTTTGCCTTCTGTGACAAGAGCATGGGTCAGATTACCTCCCATGTCTTTTTTACTTGTCTCTTCATTGTACATAGTGTTTGTGACAATGCTCATGGTCAGCTTCCCCTCTTGTATAGAGTTGTTGAGAGAAACCACAAACGTCTCTCAACTATCTGATAAAGAACTGAGTAGTAGTACGGCTTGCATTTCATCATCCAAGGGCATCTTGATGGTTACAAGCTGATTCACTAGATTCTTGAATTCATTGGTGTGTTTGGCGACAGACACACCATTCTTCAATTTCAAATTTACAAGCCTTCTTATCACCAAGGCTTTGTTTCGGGCGGTCTTTGACTGGTACATTCCCTCTAACATTATCCAGAGGACATATGCATCTGTCTTTTGGGCGATATATATGGTGGAACACATTATGGTCTATCCATTGTCTGATCTGCCCGACAGTCTTCCGGTTCATCTTTATCCAATCTACATCCTTCTCTGCTTCTGGTTTAACCCCTTTTAGAGCAATAGGGTCAAACAGGTCTTTATAGTATAGGACATCTTCCATCCGCGGCTTCCAGATTCCATTATTGGAAGCATTTAACTTTATCATCGATCTTGAAGTTGATGTAGATGCCTCTATCGTTTTCTTACTTTTTACAAAAACTCTGATTCAAAAATTTGACCTTATGAATCTTTCTGGAATACTCTAAATAGTTGGAAGTCACTATTGGATCGTCAAAATCAGACTTCAAATGGCTCAGATTTAGCCAAAATATGTTGGACGGTTTAGATTTGTGGATGTACTGTAGCCGCGTAGCACCGGATAATCCTTATGCTTCTGGGTCGGGTCAACCTGACGAGTTGACTGGTCAGCTGGTGTACTGACGTGGCAGACACATGACACTGCCCTAGATGACGTGGTGATGACATGTCGTTGACGTGGTAGCCACGCGTCGATAACACGTGGCAATGACGTACCAGTGAGTTGGCACTGACATGGGCTATACCCAAAAAGAGAATTCAAATTCTCCAAATAAAGCTTGAAGGATTGGAACCCTTGACTAAGAAGATAAGGGCTAAAGCTTTTATCACTGAGCTAAGCTCACCCTTATGCTATTATTTCCCTAGACAAATATTTAAAGTATCTAGATTGGTTACAAACTGGCCATCTTTAACCTCCAGCCGCAAATGGGACTCTGGTTTAGAGTTGTCTTTACACGCCAAACTTTGACCAGCGTGTGTGGACCACTCCGACCTTTGTTTTTTCAAAAATCGACCAACGAGGCTCTGATACCACTTGTTAGGTTTAGGCGCACCCAGAAATCAATCACACACAGAAAAACACAAGATATTTATGTGGTTCGGCAATTGCCTACTTCCACGGAGAGATTTCACTATAGAATTTCCTGGAGGGAGATTACAGAACTCACATTCACTTTTTATAGATTTACAACACTCTCTCTGATTCTCTCTTGCTCTGTCTGTTTTGTGTTTAATCCCTTCCTCATCACCTCAATTTATACACAAATGAGAGGGAACAAAGTCAAGGAAGAGGAGTAATTAGGAGGGCTGTCACCTGCCATCTCCCCTCTTACTTCTTGACTTGGAGCCAACCTCCAACTACTCCTCCATATGGGTTGGAGCCAACACATCCAGCCTCACTTAATACTTCATTGCATCATAAACCAAAAAAAATCCATTCATTCTTCAATTAAACTTAATCAAAATCAGTTGTCAAGCAAAACAAAGACATTCAATTGATCACAAAAATACAATCCCTCTGAAACATTAAATAATAATAATAAGTTTTACATTCTATTTTTTTTCCTCATTCAAGTCATATATCCATAACTTCCCTAACCAAACTATACCATCTAAACACAGAAGCATCTATACACAATATAACTATTATTAAAATTTATTTGAAAGACAAAAAAAGTGTCGAATTGATACACAACATAACTTTCATCTAATTTGGCAATTTTTACAATGAGATCAGTAGGCATATCACAGCACATGTCAAATTGTAAGTATCAAATTGTAACAAGTCATATGTGCTGTGATATGTGTTTGCACATACCAAATAGAAATGCAAACACCAAATTAATCAAATAGAGACGGAAAAATTAGATATGCAAGCAACAATATATACCGAATTAATCAAATAAAGAAACTGATTCAAAAGCAAAGAGAGATGAGAGATGGAAGTTTTCTAATAAATTGTAAACAATTAACCAAAAACAAATACAAAAATACAAAAAGGGGGGCAAGTTTCATCTTACCATTTATTTCATGTTTGTAACATATAACTTTTTGTATTTGAATTCCAATTTTAAGTTAGGTTCATGTTCATTTTTCTCTGCAATTAACTATACCTACTCTCTTCACTTACCAATAGAGGTCAATTTTTTTCAATTCCAATCAATCCTATTAGGCCATGTATATCTTGGATGTAAGCTGGCAAAAGAAAGTTGTTTAAAAAACTTTCATCTCTTTATTATCATGTAGTTATAGTTAGATTACAATTTGTGACTTGAGTTTGTGTATCTTAGAAGTATCTACATTGATGTCGTTCCACTACTAAACTAGTTATTCAATAATCGCTCTATTCATTTTAAAAAGAGATAATTTTATTTACATTTTCTTTTTAACTATATCGATAGCAGTTTAACAATCAACTAATTATTTGAAATTCATAGTTGAGGTAATTTGTTCTATATTTTTTAAGAATAAAAAGTTGACCTTTTGCCTACAAAAAAATCGAGGCCAAAAAAAATAAAGTAATCCATTTGACTTTCAACCTCTCAATTGTGTTGAATAGTTGAGAGTATTAGAGTTATATATGGGTAAATTGTTAGAATCGATGAGCAAAAGGAATTTGTTTGGAGACGTGTTCACATCCACTAGTTGGTGAAAAATCTACTATATTTATAGCTGAACACGCCTGTTCGGTTGCTAAGAAACTGAAGTGGAAAAAAGACATAGACTGATTTAAATAAATTATTTCTTTTGTCAATGTTATTAAAAAGTTCAGCACAATTATATTGTGTGCAATTATTACTTTACCTAAAAGTCATAGAGCATTTGACTGATTAGAATTTGTTTGGTTAAAATTTAAAAAGCCTTACCTTCTAAAGAACTTTTTTCCTTTATTTAAAAAAAATTTACTAATCCCATTAAGGTTCATTTGGGAAGTGTGTAGATTTTTTAGTTTTTTTAATTTTTTTTGACTATTTTAATTTAGGATTAAAAAAGCTCGTTTGGAATAGACTTCTTAATTTTTTTAACTTTTGTAAAAGAAATAATGTAATAATTATAGATTGGACGTGATATTTTGTCTTATTGAGCTAAAAAGCTTATTTTATTTTTTTGTAACTAAAATAGTCCTAAACCCAACCCAATCCAATCCAACCCAAGTTGTCAAACGAAGGCTAAATGCTATATTTTAACAACGAAAATGCTAAGAGTTCGTTTGAGATGTGAGTTGATTTTTTTAATTTTTTAGCTATTTTAGTCTATGGTTAAAAAGTCTTGTTTGAAATTGACTTTTTGACTTTTTTTAATTTTTGTGAGAGAAAAAAAAAATGATTATAGTTTGAATGTGACTTTTTTTAGCATGAGCTAAAAAACTTATTTTATCTTTTTGTGACTATTTTAATCTCAACCGAACTTCCCAAACAAGTGTTAAGAACACCAAAGAAACTATAAAAAAGTTTACCACATACTCATATGGGTGTAGGTTCCGCATGTGGAGGTTCTATACGTATACGAGTGTTTGATAAATTTTTTAATGAAATTCTTGATGCCTCTAAAATGACTATTTTAACAAAGCTATTCTAATGGTAAGGCTATTTCTTCTTTTTTTTTTTTTTTTTAAACCAAATGTCAAATTATATGTATATGTGTATTCCACCAGGACAGATGTAAAGACAAAAGGACTGGATAAAATTTATCTATAGTTAAATCTTTATGCCAATTTTTGATATTAGGTATGACAATGTTCAAATATAGCAATCCATATAACTAGTCATTGAAGAGGTGAAAGTTGAATTTTTTGTTATTTTTTAACAATAGAAGCCTATATAGCTAAATTTTGTAGAAACATTTAGAAGAAAAAGAAGAAGCTCCAATAGTTGTTAGGAAAATGTTTTAGAACTCTAAAAGAAGAGTTCTAAAAGAGATTTTAGCTTGTCTTTTTTCTTTTCAATTTGATTTTTTTTTTTTTTTTTTTACTGCGAGCTGTATAGAGTTTCATTTAGAACTCTACATTTAGAGCTCTCTATCACCGCCGTAGGCCCGTAGTTGTTATTTGAGCTACTAAATTTTGAAATTATTATAAGGGCCACCCTAATAGTAAAAATTAAAATTACTCTACTACAACCTTTTTGTTTTGATTTGCAAACTTTTTTTTTTTTTTTTTTTTCCTGTTAACTCGAGAAATTGAATTAAATGAGGTAATAAAAATTTAAGACAAAAAACCTTTTTAACGTTGTATAACACGAGTTGACATATGACAAGATGCCAACTATGAAACTATCACCACAAAACTTCTTAAGCAACTGGCCTCTACCCACGAATAAGACACACGGTGGCTTGCCATTGTTAAAAGCTATTTATTTATTTTGACTATGCCAATTGTTGGTGCATATTTCAATGGACATGATATTTTAATATTAAATATTATTTGAAAAGCTAGTTAAAAGATGATTTTTTAATTTTTTGTGACTTTTTTAACAAAAAAAAAAAGTTAACTTCTTGATATTTTTTTAATATGATGCCTTGCACTACTAGAGAACATATTTTTTGAGTCGGCAGGTTACCGTCGCAAAAAACATAATTGCCGTCGCAAAAACGTTTTTGTGACGGGCTTTCGACGGCATGGTGAGGGACGAGAGTACGTGGGTCGCTAAAACTTTTTGAGTCGGCAACTGTGCCGTCACAGAATATTTGAGACGGCAAAGTGTATTAATTGAGACGGTATCCCACCGTCGCAAAAAAGACCAAAAAATCTAATACTATTATTTATGTCGGTACATTACCGTCGCTATAGCTTTTTTTGCGTCGGCAATGTGCTGACTCTAAAAAAATTCACCTGTACATTACATAACTTTTTTGAGACTGTTAGCTGCCGTCACAAAAAAAAAAAAAAAAAAAAAATCATAAAAAAGTCATTTCTTTTTTATAATTAATACCTGTATTATGTTCATTGAAATCTAATAAAAAAAATGCATTCAATCAATAGGCATTCATTAATTCATTCATTCAAAAACCAAAAATGTTTATACAAATTCAGTCATCATCAGCTTCATTGACATCAAAATATTAACAAAAAATTTGTTACATCATACAAATAGTATGGTAGCAATATGTTATAAATATTAAGTACAAAAAGCTTGACATCTCAAACCATAATATAATATGTCCAAAAATAAAATTAGCTTCCATGCCACCATTAATTCATCCATCAGTCTTCATGCAAAACCTGAAAACAAAAACCAAAACAAAAACAAATTAAATCAAATATTAGGTTATATAATATATATATATAGCTTCACCAAGTCATAAACTCAATTTTAGCAGAACACTCCCTAGCTAGAACTATTAGGCCTCACTAGTAATCAAATTGTCTACATTATAATCAAATTGTCTAGCTCAGTGCTGGACATTGAAGGCAATTGGGATATTGAAGTGATGGAAAACTAGGTGTGCTCTTGAACCTTATTTAGAATGTGATGGAAAACTAGGTGTGCTCTTGAACCAAATTGGATGAGTATTGAAATCATGAAATCATGGAAAACTAGAATGGGATGGTTCATCTTACATGGATTCTGTACAACAAAATCTACAATTAGTTATTTATTGAACTCTTAGCAAGCTTAGTGAATTTTGATCATATATAATCAAATAAAGGTTAATAAACGATCGGCGAATATCATGAGCAACTACAAGGTAAAAGTTTTCCAATACATGAAATAGAGTTCTAACAACAAAGAAATTAAAAATTGAATTACGACAGATGAACACAGCTTTATCACATAAAGGGTTGTAAAACAAACCCAACTCCTCGAGTTCTGCATATTAAAATCTCATTTGAGATAAACTCGTTATGTAAAACAAGCCAAACTTGAATACATTTTAAAACTCGTTAAATTTTCAAGCAAGTCTGAACAATCCACTATAAAAATAAAAATAAAAATAAAAATAAGCTACTCGAGCTTGCATGATCGGTTTGATTGAAGCTTGTTAGACATCAGCTTGAAAGGAAAACAAGCCAAGCTTGAACATATTTTAAAGATCGTCAAGTTTTCAAATCACGATTGACCAGCCTACTATTTGACTTGACTGGGCTCGTTTACAACCCTAATTACATCGCTAATCACCACAAGCCAAATGGATGCAAAAATGATCAGGATAAAAATGAAGAACAAAATCATAATTCAAGCTAATAAGAGCAGATAATCTTTCATTATATCATTTTCTGAGAGGCAAATTGGTAACACAAGCAAATTTGTAGTTCAAGCTTTACATTCAGCCCAAAAGCAAGAACAGATATAATATGGTAGACACATGCTGAAATTCAGAAATTTGCAGGAAAAGGATACAATTGGCATAATGGTCAAACAAGTGGTAACCAGTTATTTCATGAATTAAAATTTGATTCACTAAAAAAATGATTTAAAAATGCACAGAAGATGGAATCATCATCCACCAATGTAAGGGAATGGTCATTCCATAAGGAAGCTAAGGAATAACCAATCCATTTCATTTCACTTTCAAGCCCAAAAGCTTGTAGATTTCAAGTCATGGGTCAATTTGGTCAATTTTTATATATATCCTTGTATTTAGTTAATGACAGAGTAGTCTTAGCTTGTTAGTCTCTACAAACTATGGAACATTTGGATTTTTCTTTTCGTTGATGTTTAGAATGTAATTTAAAGGCACCAAGAAGGATAAGAGTTCAAAACATAGGACTTCCTCTTAGGCACACCACCCAAGGAGAATTTTTATGACAAAGGGAGAGTCTATGAAGAAAGCAAAGAAGTCTACTTAAGGGATGAGTTCTTCAGATTGTATATGACTCCACATATTATCGTATGAATCCTACGGAACGTATTGAATTTTGCAGCTATAGGTAGGCATTACTTAGTAAGGGTTATATTAGAGATAGTCTTAAGTGATTTTTGGTGGGAGAAGTGATCTACTCTACTTTCTAAAAAGGAAAGAAAAATGATCTCAATGTGCTGGTTTCTGTTTCTTTTCTTTCTTTTTTTTTATATATTTTTTTATTAACTAATTAAGTTGTATAATTAGGTATATTTGTTAGTTTTCTTAGTTTTATGGTAGCATCCTTGGGAGGAGGGTGCTTGTAAGTTATTTGTGAGCATCTTATCATCGAGGGGTTGCTTGTAAGCAGTTTGTCGCCTACTTCTTGATGTAGTGATTGCATCATTGCATGTAGGACACCTATTCATAGGTGGTTGTGTGTAAAGTCATGTGTTGCTTATCATTTGATTGTTGCATGAAAGCCATGTGTCACTAGTTTGTTTTAAGTGGCTGCATGATTGCCTTTTGTCATCTTCTTATTATTTTTGAATTTTTTCTATTTCAAGATACTTCATTAGTAACGTCCTCAGCTACTTATATATAGGCCTATAATCACACTTTTATAGGAATTTTTTGAGAAAGTGAATATCTAGATTTTGGTATTTTGTTGTAGGTTTATTTTGCTACTTCTTAGAGTTTGTTTTCCGGCCCCAAAGCTAAAAATTGAAATTTTGGACTTTGGTATTGTACCCTTACTTTGCTAGTTCTTAGGATTTGGTTTCAAGCCCAAAAGCTTGTAGATTTCAAGTCTGCTTGCGGGATTTTTCAGAATCCATTCCGAAAATCTGGAATGGAATTATAATTCCATCAGAATGTCCATTCTCTAATTTGATTCACTAAAAAAATGATTTAAAAATTCACAGAAGATGGAATCATCATCCACCAATGTAAGGGAATGGTCATTCCACAAGGAAGCTAAGGAATAACCAATCCATTTCATTTCACTTTCAAAATGTAATACAAGATGCTACGTATGTAATAGAGATACCTGCACAGGAGAACCCAACAACTCATCATCTTGACTATCATGATCTCCTACAGACTTCCTGACTTGTTGACGTCCACTAGAGGCATTTGGAAGCTATATAACCAACACCAATACCATTTTATTAAATATGATACATAGAAATAAAAGAAAAGAAAAGAAAAACAAACAAATTGCCCAAGTTATTCAGTTAGTCATTTTTACTCCACCTGTATACCACTTAGGCCACCTTGGGACCTTATGAAGTCCATCCAAGCTCTAACTTGCTCGAACTCTACCTTCAACTTCTCAGTGACCCTTTGCTCAATCTCAACCCTCAGCCTTTGCTCAATCTCAACCGTTAGCCTTTGCTCGATCTCTGCACTAACTGTTTGGCGTACTTGTTGAGTGATCTCCTCAACAGTCGATGATGAGGATGCTTGTGATGAACTGACATCTTTTTTGTACACTGCACTTCGAGGCACACCTATCCCATAAGTCTTGCAATATCCGTGTCCATCCTTTCCTACTAGGTTATGGAAAATCTTATCTTGTACCTCTTCTGTCCTGAGGGGCTCGTCTATCATTGAGAGTTGCTCATTATACTCATCCTAAAATTTAAAGATATTAGTATACAAATAGCACAGTTAAAAAAAATATTAAACCAATATGCAAAGGCCCATACCAAAAATAATTTCACATCTGGATTAGTTATCGTGCGTGTCTTCATGAAGACACTCATTTTGTTAGTGCTCTCTCCATCAGTCATCATCTAAAATTGCTAAACAGATAAGAGTTAGCATTTTGTTAATTTTTATATAATTGTTAATACAAATCATTACCTTATGTCGTATATCGGCAAAGGGTGTTCTCCCGGTCCTATGCACTGGACCACGCAGCTCCCGATTTTTAGAATTACGGTTAGCAATCTTCTGTAAAAGTAAAGCATTCACATTTTACAAAACTATTAATGAAATGTCATACAAGAGATACATGAATATATTTGTATACCATTGCATCTTTACTACTCCAATACTCCACCATCACCCTCCATTGTTCTGGCAAAATGTCCAAAGGCACTTTTTCATTGATATTTGGATCATCTTTAAAAGGCTTGTAGTGATTGGTCTTAGTCTTATGTTTGTGATCCTTCCATAATTTGTTACATGAGTCTATGACCACTTGCTTCAACCCTTCTGGAGCATATAACAAGTTATCCTACACAACACAACGTAATGGAAATAAGATTAGCAAACATTATAATTAATACTGTGAAAATAAAATAGCAAACATTATAAATGTATAAGACATTTGAAATAAAATTATTAAGCATTATAAACAAGACAAATGGAATGTACAAACAAATAAATTTATACCTGAACCTCCTTCCAAATGCCTTCCACAATATCTTCAGGTACTGAGCCCCAACTAAGATAAGTTAGAGGAACTCGGTGTGGATTGCGCACAATCTGACCCAACTGCCCCTTAAATGACCGTCCTAGTTTATTAAGTGGCTGGAACATGGCATTAAATTCTACATTTAGCTTTGCTCCTGTACCCCATTCCTTGATTCCCTTAGCACGACCACGACCATGCCTCCGCAAAGAAGGACCTGAAATAAAAAATTTATTTTAAAAAAAATTTAATACAAAACATATCATAAGACAAAAAATATATACCGGAGTCACGTGACTCTAATACAACAGTGGGCACTAGTGATGGTTGACTTCTTTGCGGTTGTAGCTCCAATGATGGTGTCACATCTCTTGGTCGACACACAGACGTATGTGATGATTGAGAGGTTTCAATGCCATCTGAATCATTTTCATGCATCTGTAATAATGCATCACCCATAGTAGTAGCAACATATTTTCTTTTTCCCATAAGCACCTGAAATTATATATTTTTGTTCGGTAAGTAAGTTATAAAATGGGACAAGAAAATATACAGATGTATAAAAGGCATACCTCATGAAACCTAACAAACTAGAAAACAAATAAAAGCAAAACAACACCTGTAATGGCAAAACAACACAGCAAAACCAGTAGAGCTATAGTAGTCCACCTAGCGAACCAGAACTAATAAAATAAAATAAAAAGGTTTCCCTTAATGTCTGAGGGTATGAGGATTAAAATTTAAGACCTTAAGTCTAAGGAATAATATTTTTATCATTTGAATGGCACACAATATATAATAAATTATTTATTTATTTAAATAGCACACGCAAATATGTATACATATATATATGGAGAGAGAGAGAGAGAGTATGCGTTTAACACTAGTAGGATAGGAAGTTACATTAAAGAGAGTGAGAGTGACAGAGTAGTAATTGTTTAACACTAGTAGCAAGTTATTTTCTTTGAATAAATATCTACTCACGAAGTTGAGTTCTAAGGGTTGGTGTGAAAACATTTTCCACCAGCATGAGCAATGGAGTGGACTGCACTCAAAGGGAATACATATTCATATATTAAGCATGCTTGTGTCTATGTAAGTCAATCTTTTCGGCTCTATTCAATAAACTTGCCTATAAGTACTTTCAATGAGGCAAATGGCCATGTTTAGGCCATATAATATATCTGTCTTGTTTGGTGGGTACCCTAGTTGGTCTGCCATTTCTTCAATGACAACCACAGTTGAATCACACATATAGGACCATTTGATGGGTACAGATCATCATGACCTCATGTTCAACAATGTACATCACTATTCATGATCATTGTATACAAAACAAACATGTCTTGCCTTCTGAAGTTCTCTTGTGGTGTTAGGGTAAAAAAAACTCAAGCATGAGTTGATCTAAAATATAAAATTAAAAAAAAATCACAAGGATGAATTTGTTAATTATTATGATGAAACATTAGCAATGAAAACCAAAATTATATTCTTACAATTTTTTTATATAAATTCTTCACCAGAATGATATATCATATATATGATGGTGATAGTTTTATTATTAAAGTAGTCATTTATTTTAAAATGATCAAGTTTAAATTTAACTGCATATATATATATATATATTTTCTGTATGTGTAACATATATATATTTTTTTCTCTCTCTCTGTCTCACTAATGTATTTGTCTTTATACTTTAGTAGAAAAATCAATGGAGATGGAATCATGTGTCCCTCCTAGCTTTAGATTTCACCTAACGGAGGAAGAACTCATGGGATATTATCTCAAGTGAAAGCTTAACTCATTGAAAATTGATTTAGATGTCATTGTCGACATTAATTTTTGATAACAACTAGATTAAAATACAATTATAATTAGATTTGTTTTGATAAGTAGTCGAATAGTTTAGGATGTCAAAATAAATACCTTCGAAGATGCCTTTTCTGAAGATTAATCTTTCAAAATACTTATCGCTTGATAATTTGGTACGTGTGAAGTGCAAATTTACCTTCATCATACTGATTGGCCTTAAATTTGCTAACTTCATATCATAGTAGTAAGGAGAGTTAGTTGACCCAATAGACTGGTGATAGAAAAAAATGATTTTTTGCAAGTGATTGCACTCATTATTTGGGTTTGTTAGAAAACATATTTGTTTGCAAAGATTGCCTATGTATGGGATGGACTGCTTACATTAGCTTTTTCTTCATTATGGACTCATGATTTTTGTTGTTGAACTATGAAAGGTTGGGTAAATTACACTGTTCTACCCTGAGGTTTCTAACCCACTAGTTAATTGGGCAGTTTTGAGCTGGCTCTTCTCACCCACAACTCATATATACTCAGCCCAAACCCACCCATTTTCCATCCATACATCTCACCATCTTCCCAAGTAACTCAACCACCATCACACCATCGCATAAATTGACCCCACTTCAGATTATATTGGTGACTTGACATTCATAGCAAAAAATAGGGTCTGTACTTGGTGTAATGTTTGATCAGATGAAGTTTAACTCATTGAAAATTGATTTAGATGTCATTGTCGACATTGATCTCTACAGAATTGATTTAGCGGAGCAGGACATTAAAATTGGCAAACCGAGCGACTTTGCTGAATTTTCCGCGTGATAATAGATTAATTGATTTATTTTTATTTGTTATCATAGTTTTCTATTACTGCCAATCCCATACCATGTTCTTAAAACTACTATTCTTTGAATTTATGATCATTTCCATTCTAAAATTGTAAATAGTAATGGTCTAATTATATAAAAAAAGTCAGTGGCTGCACATTTTTGACATGTTTTCTTCTTCACATATGAAAGTTCCGCATGTAGTTTGCTGATATATTTCATCACATTTTTGAGATTTGAGTAGGTGAACTAATACCCAACTGATTGAGAAAGATGATTGCTGTTTGGCAAAATGAGATTTATTTAATAACAAAAGTTCATGAAATTTATTAGTTTTTATAACATTGACCAACCATTAATCCCTCATATATAGAAAGCTCAAAAACAGAGAACATTTTTTGGGTACATATCAAGCCAAACCCATTCGGTAAAAGAACAGGGCCGAAAGATTACAAATGCGTACACCATTTTTTCCCAGTTTGATTCCAGAGAAAGCTCAGAATTAACAAGGGTGAAAGAACACAAATCGAACATTCAAATCATCTACTATTTCAATTCTTAGAGACTGATATATATATATACATATATATATATACGGAGAGAGAGAGAGAGAGAGAGAGAGAGAGAGAGAGAGCACTTACCCGCAAGAGGACAGTCGGCGGTGTTGGTGGAGGGGAGGAGAGTCGGTGGTGCCGGTGGAGATGGAGAATCAGCGGTGCCGGTAGAGAGGAGAATCAGCGGTGCAGTGCAGGTAGAGAGGAGAATCAAGTTTCTGTTTAGTGATGAACCAAGACTTTAGGGCAAAAAGAGAAAAGAATAAAAAAATAAAGAGGAAGGTATATATATCAGGTTTAAAAACTATGTCGTTTTAATTTTTTTCAATTACTTTTTGTGACGGCACATATGACCGACGCAAACGTGACCTGAAATGGCGCGAAACAAGGCGCGCGAAGCAATTTTTGGAGCCAAAAAAATTTTAAAAAAAATTAAATAATTTTTTTTGAGACGGTAAAAATTTGGCCGACGCAAATAAATTTTTTTTGTGACGGCATAGTTTGCCGACTCAAATAATAACACTAAATAAATTTTTTTTGAGACGGTCCTACTTTGCCGACTCTAATAATACATTTTTGAGTCAGCAAATGTTTCTGTCACAAATAATGGGACTCAAATGGCTCATTTTCTTGTAGTGTTGATACAACTAATACTCATATAAATGCTTGGTCTCAAAAATTAACTTTCAAAAAGTCTCTTGTCATCCAAATTAAGAAAAAAATAAAAAATAAAATTCTTGTAATCATAATCTAGTTTTGTTGTTGGGGCAGAAATGACTTTGCCAAACTTCAAGTTAAATTTAGAATAAGATTTGGCTTTATTTATTTATGTTTGTCAATAGATAAGAGAGTAATTACATTATACGAAATATTTATATCTTCAAAATAGATCACTAGCATATAATAGTTAGAAAATCAACAAAATCTAACAATTAAGCCCAACAACAACAAAATGTATTAAACTCCTCTATATAGGAGTTGAACTCAAAATTTCACACTACAAAGGGCACTACATAATCACTAGGCCAAATGCCCTAATCAGATTTGGCTTTATTTTAGCAAGGCAAATCATTAGAAAAGAATTTTTGAGATGTCTAGTTGAAAAATAATTTTAAGAAATCTTATGATTTTACAATTAGAGTTGATCTCCTGTACCAATTTGACACAAAGTTTGATAGATTATCAAAATTTTCCCCTCTATCTCTCTTTTGATGGAGACTACAAACGCTGTTTGTATTTGATTTTTATTATAAAAAAAATAACAGAGACAATATTTTTCTTCATTGGATCAGCATAGCTAAATTTTAGTATTTTGACTATTGTAACATTTGATTATTTTTATTTCATTATGAGAGTTGTATTGTGTTGTTGTTTATTTCTATCTATTATTGTTGGCTTTTTGGCTTTTAAAGGTTATTATTGTAATTATAAGTGTGCTAGCAATGATCAATTAGTCCTTATAAAATATTAATTGCCAACCAATTATCAGACGATTGTGTTTTAGTTCTTTCAGCCTCAATGAAGAGGACTTTTACTGGTGGCTTTGTTTAGGAGAATTAAGCAAACAATGATTAAATGAAGAACAATTGTAGTATTTCATTAAGTAAAATGAAGACTTACAAAGATCCAAATCAGCCTCGTAGAGGTTTACAGTAACAAACTACTTGAAACTACTCCTATGAATGAAGTGCAGTGCAGAAATTTGAAGTACAGAAATGTAAAGAAAAAGAAATGTAAAAACTAAAAGGAAAAACAAAGTAGATAAAACTGGTTTTTGAATTTGAGTCCGGAGGTTTCTTTCTGGAACCTTCTCTACTATTTATACTTCTCAATAACAGCTGTCGAAATACATTTCTAACTGTCGAATCATCCCTCCATGATCACTGATCATGCTACCTTAGAGTTAGCTCCACTATTCCATATCTGCAGTTAGGCTTCCCTCATGATTTTGAATTTAAATATGAATAACCGTTGAAGCCACGTGCAAACAATACGTCATATTCTCAAAACATATGGAATGTTTATATTGAATCTATGTTTCCAAACATTCCATAACATATACAATGTTCTCGTGTTTTAAAACATATACAATGTTTTTACATTTCATTAGCAGAATCAAAATCTCAATACAAATTCAAACATCAACAAATAAGTCCAGATATTTCTCTTGGACTTCCAATTCACACTCCCAAGTTGTTTCCTCAACCCCATGGTATTTCCACAATACCTTAATTAAGGGAATCGTTTTGCCTCGCAAAACTTTGTCTTGGGTATCCAAGACTCTCACCGGTCTCTTCTCATACGAGGTATCCTCATTTACCTCAAAGTTGGTCCAGTCCAACACGTGCGATGGATCCAGCTCATATTTCCGAAGCATGCTAATATGAAACACATCATGAACCTCAGAAAGCTATGGTGGTAACGCTAGACGTTAAGCCACTTCCCCGATTCGCTCAAGGATCCCGAAAGTTCCAATGAACCGAGGGGACAACTTCTCACTCTTCCCAAATCTCATCAAACCCTACCTAAGTGATATCTTCAAGAACACATGGTCTCCCACCTTGAAAGACGAGGGTCTCCTCCCACAGTCGACATAACTTTTCTGACGACTCTGAGCCGTAATCAACCTCTTATAGATAAGTGGCACTTTCTCTATTGTTTTTCGAACCAACTCTGGACCCAACAAAGGTGCATCACCTACCTCGGCCCAACACACTGGAGATCTACACGGTCGGTCATACAAGGCCTCAAATGGTGCCATACCAATACTTGATTGGAAACTATTATTATAGTCAAGCTCCATTAAGGGCAAGTGCCTCTCCCACGACCGCTTGAAATTAAGGACGCAACCTCAAAACATATCCTCAAGGATCTGAATAGTACGCTTGGACTGCCCATCAGTCTGAGTGTGATACGCTGTGCTAAAAGTCAATTTAGTGCCCAAGGCACTCTGCAAGCTCTACCGCAACTGAGCTGTAAAACGTGGATCTTTATCCGAGACAATCGTCAGAAAGACCTCGTGTAACCTTACTATGTCGCTAATGTGAAGGTCGACAAGGTAATCTACCAAGTCACTTATGCGCATAGAAATAAAATGCGTCAACTTAGTTAACCGCTCAACCCCCACCCAAATGGCATCACTACCCCGTTGAGTCCTCAGAAGGCCTACAACAAAATCTATCGTGACATGCTCCCACTTCCACTCAACTATAGGCAAAGGTTGCAACAAACCCGCTAGCCTCTGATGCTCGGCCTTTACTTGCTGACAAGAAAGGCACTTCGATACAAACACGGCTACATCCTTTTTCATACTCCTCTACCAAAACTGGCGACTAAGGTCGTGATACATCTTTGTGCCCCCCAGATGCACCGTAAGGCATGAATGGTGAAACTCTCACAGTACTTCATCTCGATAAGACTCTGGTACAAACAAACGGTCATGGTATCTCACACTCTGGTCGAAATACATAGTCAAGCTCTTTCTACCTTTCCACTGGAAATCTTTTCTCGGAGAGATTCTACTTCAAGGTCACCCCTCCGCTCTTCTAACACTCGGTTCATAAGTGTAGGTTATGCGACCACTAAAAACGAGGCTGCAGACTCAACAGACTTGCCAACGTACAAGTCAAACTCGTTAAGAGAACCTAACATCTCCCATTCTCGAATGGCGATACAAGCTACACTCCTAATTGATTTCATACTCAAAGCATCGGCCACAACGTTGGCCTTCCTCAGATGATAATGCAACTTGAAATCATAATCCTCTATGAACTTCACCACCTTTTCTACCTTAAGTTCAAGTCCTTCTGTGTAAACAGATATTTCAGACTCTTATGATCAGAAAACACCTCAAATCTCTCACCATACAGATAGTGCCTCCAAATCTTCAAGGCAAATATCACCGCTGCTAACTCTAGGTCATGGATAGGATAATTCCTCTCATGTGTCTTTAGCTGTTGTGAGCCATAGGCTACTACCTTCCGCTCTTACATTAATACACAACCCAAACCTTCTTGTGAGGCATCACAATATACCGAATAGCCCAAACCCCTCTACGGAATAATCAAGACTGGAGCAGTGGTAAGTCTAACCTTAAGCTCTTGAAATGACTTCTCACAAGTCTCGCTCCACACAAATTTGATTCCTTTGCTCGTCAACCTAGTTAAAGGTGAGGCCAGCTTAGAGAAATCCTTCACAAACCGACGGTAATATTTGGCCAACCCCAAGAAACTACGAATTTCAAAAGCGTTCTTAGGTTGTGCCCAATCTTGCCTTTCTATCTTGGATGAATCTACAGTCACCTATTCATCGGATGCTATATAGCCTAAAAACTTAACTTCCCTCAGCCAAAACTCACACTTTTCAAACTTAACATATAGTTTATGGGCTCTAAGCAACTCAAGCACTACTCACAAGTGTTCCTCGTGCTCCTCCTCAGAGGGTGAGAAATTCAAGATTTCATCTGCAAAGATGACCACAAAACAGTCTAGGAACTCACGGAAGCTCCGGTTCATCAAATCCATAAACACAACTGGAGCATTGGTTAGCTCAAAAAGCATCACTAGAAACTCGTAATGGCCATACCGCGTATGGAATGTTGTCTTCAGGGTATCCTCCTCACTTACTCTCAACTAATGTTAACCGGATCTCAGGCCTATCTTAGAGAAGCAACAAGATCCCTTCAATTGATCAAATAGATCATCTATACAAGGCATTGGGTATTTGTTCTTAACAGTTACCCGGTTCAACTTCCGATAGTTTATACAAAGTCACAACGCTCCATCTTTCTTCTTAGCAAAGAGAGCCAGCAATCCCCAAGGTGAAGTACTAGGGCAGATGAAACCCTTATCTAGCAATTTCTAGAGTTGAATCTTCAACTCACTCAATTCAGTAAGTACGAATCTATGCGGTGCCATAGAAATTGGTGTCGTGCTAGACACTAAATCAATAGAGAACTCCATCTCTCGGTGAGGTGATAAACTAATAAGATCCTCGGGAAAGGCATCGGGGTCTTCACAAACCACCATTGGCAACTCAACCTGGACTTCATCACATTCACTACTCGAGAAGTTAGCAAGAAGGCAACTAAGTTCACTTTCGCTCACACGGATCATATACCGGTGATAAGACTCTATTCACCCGGTTCCCCAAGAAATAAAAGTAATCACCGCTCATAGTACATACAGTAACCCTCTGACGGTAGCAATCTATAACAGTCCGGTATAACGAATACCAGTCCATACACAAAATAACATTAAAACTAGACATGTCAATCAATACAAATGTAAATGAAAGTCAACGATCGACAACCTTTATGTCACAACCCCGACATCCTTATTTGAAAATAACTTCACCATTGATAGGTGACTCTACACAGATAGGAGATGTTAATTGAGCCAACTCTAACCCCAAAATCGATGCAAATGCAAATGAGATAAAAAAATGGGATGCACCCGTATCAATCAATACATTAGCAATTGAATTGCAAAACAAGAAGGTACTTCTCACTACAAAAGGAGCAGGTACAAGATCTGGCACTGTAACAATATACACACACCCCATAGGCCTCTGCTAAACTTGCTCACCCCTTGGAGCATAAGCCTGATGCACTGACTGAGCCGAAGAGGCTCCCTGATTGCACTACAAGAAAAAACACTTTCCGTGACTAACATTTTGGTCCCGAAAAGTACCATATATGGTCGCTAAAACCTTTTCGCGACCAAGATATGTTGGTCGCGAGTTGGTCGCTAAAGCCTCGTCACAGATAGTTTTTTGCGACCAAAAAAGCCTTTGGTCGCTAAAAGTGACAATTCGCGACCAACTTTTTTAGTCGCGGAAAGTCCAATTCATATTAGCCAAAAGTAAATGTTAGCGACCAAAGATAAGTTGGTCGCCAAAATTCAGCGCCTTGACCCAAAAAAAATAATTCTTTCGTGCTGCCTAGGACTTGAACTCCTGACCAAGGAGTCACCATGCACCCAATCCACCTTGCCAATAACATGTTTTTTGTTCATATTTGGCAAACAATATATATAACCCATAAAAATTGGGTTACATATTATTTTATAAAACTTTTAATGCCTAAACAGAAAAATAATATGTAATTATAGTAGTATCATTTTTTTAAAAATTTATCCCGCCATAACTTTCTGCAACCAACTTTTTTTTTTGGTCACCAGAGGGTAATCTTCTACGACCATAAAAGCCTTTGGTCGCCAATAGTATACTTTTTTTGACCAACCTTTTTTTTGTCGCCAAAAGGTGATCTTTCGTGACCAAAAAAGCCTTTGGTCGCCAATAGTATACTTTCCGCGACCAATTTTTTTTTTGGTCACCAAAGGATAATCTTCCACGACCAAAAAAGCCTTTGGTCGCCAATAATATACTTTCCGTGACCAACTTTTTTTTTTTTGTCGCCAAAGGGTGTACTTTCTGTGACCATTTTTTTTTTTTGGTCACCAAAAGGTGATCTTCCGCGACCAAAAAAGCCTTTGGTCGCCAATAGGTATACTTTTCGCTACCAACTTTTTTTTTGGTCGCCAAAAGGTGATTTTCTGCGACGAAAAAATTGTGGTCGCCAAAAGTTAAATTTTAGTCGCAGAAAGTGGACTATTTGCGACTAAAAACAATAGGTGGTCGCCAAAAGTGTTTTTTCTTGTAGTGTTGGCCCTCGAGGCCTATGTTGACTGTGTCGGCTGGTGGCTTTGTGCCTGCCTCAAACCAGACGCACCAGATGTGCTACCCAACTGTGGACAAAATCTCTTCAAATGCCCTACCTGCCCATACTGATAACATTTGAGTGGCTACCCTCTCCCTTTACTCTGGCCTTGAGAACGAGCCGAAGATGATGTTGCTCGTTGCGTTTTTCCTCTCTGCGGGCAAGCTGGAGACTTGTGGCCCAACTGACCACATTTAAAACAAGTAAAATCTCCCTGGCCACTCTTCCCAGAACTTGAACTCGGTATTGGAAAAGTGGACCTCGACTGAGCTCTTTGGGACTGTTGGGGGATAGAACCCCTCTGCCTTTTATTGTCCTCCTGATTATCCTGACTCCTTTTGGAGCCCTTCATCCTCTATTCCTCTACTTGTATAATGGTTTCAAGGTGGGCCGCCGCCTCCACAAGGCGCCCATAGTCTCTAATCATGGATCTGACCACTCTAAACATGAGCTCGGTCCTTAATCGCTTCTCAAACTTCAGACAATGGCGTTCCTTAGTCACTATAGACACCCCATTTTTGACCGACCTTAAGACTCAGACGTCACCGATTGAGCGCTTGGTGATGTTGCATACTGTGCTCGTTCAGAAGTCTCAGAGTCGCGGCCGTGCGCCCTGCCTCCGGACTTCTGAACTCTCTTCTGTGCCTTGTCTCGGTTTGCGAACCAGGCTCGGTTTTCTCTGTTTTCTTTCCTGCGGAAAGAGAGTGGTCCCGTAGACTATCTCCCGGTGGCCATGAGCTACATTTCGTGGCCGTAGGCCATTTTGCCCATTTCGGAGCCCGGTTCCCGATTTTCGGAGCCGTCAGGCCGTGTGCCTTGGCTCGGGACCGCCCAACCATCTCCGAGTTCTCCGGTTTTTGGCATGCACCTCTGTTTCATCATTCCAAGGAACACTGGGGCCTCTGATGCCCACTGTCGGTCAGGGGCGATGCCACTTTCGTGCTCAGAATGGTTTCAAGACCCCGAATCGCGCGGTTTTGGCCCCGAGCATTCATTTTGCATCGGTTTTCTCTGATTTTTGGCAGGAACCTCTTTTTTGTCATTCCGAGAGACACTGGGGTCGCAGATGCCCACTTCGCTGCTGAATACCACTTCCGGCACCTGCAGCCCATTTTCGGGATCCCGAATTGCCTGGTTTTGGCTCCGAGCGTTCATTTCTCATTAGTTTTTGTTCAAATTTGGCAGGTACCTCTGTTTCAACACCAGGAAGATCACTGGGGGGTGGGAGGCCAGCAATTATCCCAGATAACCATTTTCGCTCTTCCGGCGCTCGTTTTGCTCACTTCCGGGCCAATGTTGAACACCCTGGGGATATTTTCTTCCGACCAAAGCTACATATCTGTGATCAGGGGACATGGGAGGACCCTAAGAACTACTGCTCGGCCAGCAATTCAAAGTTTCACTTTTGAGCCTCTCCTTCAAGCTCTATGTTGTGACTCCTGCTTCAGAGTTGCCAGATTCCGACCTTGGGGCCTTATTCTACACACATGGGAGGACACCATTGCAGGGTGGTCGGCCAGAAAATTTCACCTTCATTTTTGGGCCATGGTCACGGCCAGGTGAGTGGTCGGTCGACAGTGGGTGGCTGCCGCCACCTCCTGAAAATCACCGCCGGCCAGCTTTCAGCTCTTACAAATGTCTGGATATTTTTTGAAATATCTCCCCCATCCGGGGGATATTTTGGGAGGGAAAGCTTAGGTGCTTTTCCCTCCCATTTACACTCTTTTTGGCCTACTTAAAGGGTCTGTCCTTTGCTAGGGTTACAAAATTTGTCTAAGAGGGCCCCTCTCCAAAAACTCCCATTTCCATAGCCAAAATTCAAAAAAACCTTCAAGCTTCCTAGCTCAATCCTTCACCAACCCTAAGCTCTACCATCAACAACTCCATTTCTGCAGCAAGGAAGTGATTTTCAGAGGCCAAGAGTCAACAAATTGAAGCCAAGAAGCAACCAAAGTTAGGTCTTCAAAGGTAAACTTCTAATTCTTTTTTTTTTAGTATAATTTTGAGTTATTTTTTAGCCCCATTTGCTTTCAGTTTTGGGCTCCGACCCCTACTGTTTTTAGGCTGATTTTGAGCCCCTCTACAACATTGTAGAAGGGCTCAACCTCATTTGGTGTCTCCATGATATACTTCTTTCAATACCCCCTTTTATGCCAATAAATTGCATGCTTTATTTTCCTTATGAGTAATCTGATTTCGAGACTGATGTAAACTGTTAGTGGGCTTATATTGAGCCCCTCTTCAACATTGAAGAAGGGCTCCATCATGTTTGGTGACTCTATCATGCACTTCCTTTGAAATTCTTCCATTTTACCGTAAAATTGCATGATTGCTTTGGCCTATTTTCAATCTGAGTTGGAGCATGCAACATACTTCTATTGTGCTTATTTTGAGCCCCTCTTCAACATTGAAGAAGGGCTCAACCTGGTTTTCTTGCTCTACATATCACTTGCTTTGAATTCTTGTTCCACTCCCATTTTGCATGCTTTTTTAAGCTCACCATGCTTCGGATTTCAACCTTCATCAGGCCTAGAGAGTGCCTTATTTTGGTCCATTATTCATTCTTTGTTAAGGGTCTTAGGCCATTTGATGATTGGTTTTGGTACTTGCTTTGTAATCCTCCATATTTTCCGTAAAATTGCATGCTTTGTTAGGCTTGCTTAGCTTCGTATTTCAGCCTTCATCAGGCTTATAAAATGTCTTGTTTTGGTCTGTTCTTCAAGTTTTATTAAGGGTCTCAAGTTGTTTGGTCATTGCTTATGGTACCTCCCTTTATAGCCCTTGTTAACTCATTATATTGCATGCTATTTTGAGCCTATCTACATGCTGATTTTGGAGTTGTCATTCACTGTGAATATGAATTTTTTGGACTCCTCTTCAAAGTTTTAGAAGGAAATTTTGTGGTTTGAATTTTCCATGTACCACTTGCTTTGTAATTCCCCTCTTTTCCCGTATTTTTGCATGCCATTGTTGCCATATCTATACTCATAATTTGGCCATGTTTTGTACTGAGAAGATGTCATTTTTTGGGGCTTACTTGCTACTGTTTTTGCTTTCATGTACCAATTTTGCATGTTTAGCATAGCCGTAGGCCATTTCGGGTACCTAAAATCACATTTCGGGATGATTTCGTGCATTGATTGTCATTTCGTATCATTTCGGGGCTGTTTTCCCCTTCATTTAGCTGCTGAAATTTGGTTTGCATGCTTGCGTATCATTTTTCATGTCATTTCATGCCTTAGTGCATTGTTTCGGTTATGCGTCTGCGGCCAAGACTTCGAGACACTCCGTTTTCATTCATCGGCATCTGATGTGAGTGTGGCTGAGGTCCACTCATGTTAGTATAGGCCCAATTTGCATTTCAATCTCATTTTATCATTGCCTCGGTTCGTGTGCCTGTGGGCGCGCATTTCGAGGCACTTCGATTTTATCCGATTTCCATTTCGAGGCACTTCGGTTTTATCCGATTTCCATTTCATCATTGCCTCGGTTTACGTGCCTGTGGGCACGCATTTCGAGGCACTTCGGTTTTATCCGATTTCTCATTTCATCATCGCCTCGGTTTACGTGCCTGTGGGCACGCATTTCGAGGCACTTCGGTTTTATCCGATTTCTATTTCATCATCGCCTCAGTTTACGTGCCTGTGGGCACGCATTTCGAGGCACTTCAATTTTATCCGATTTGCATTTCACATCATCGCCTCGGTTTACGTGCTTGTGGGCACGCATTTCGAGGCACTCTGTTTTATCCGCTTTGCATTTCATGCCATCGCTGGCTTATGCGTGCTGCGCGCACGCTTTTCGAGGCATTTCATTTTCATCTCATTTTCATAAGAATTGTGCATACTAGGTTGTATCTTAGATTGCATTCATGTATTATCTCGGTTATGCGTCTGTGCACGATTTCGAGATTACTCATTTTCATAGCATTGTGCATGCCATGTCACATGTTAATCGCATTTCATGCATATCATGCATATTGCATCGTGTTCGATAGGCGTTAGCCCGCACGGAAACGAGGTACATTCCATTCGAGTGACGGAGTGTGTCTCAATTCCCAAGTCACCGACAATTCGGATTACCCATGATGGAGTTAGGTTTTGTTGTAGCATTCATCCGCATTCATCCTATATCGAAGTTGTAATCCGATTCTCTACCATCATGCATCGGTATGCGTGATTGGTGGCACGAGGATCGAGGCATGCATATATTTGTGAAATACATTGCTATGCCCTTTTCCCGCTCTCTGCTAAAGAAAATCGAGGACCAACAACTTTTTGAGTCCGGCGCGATTTCGAGAAATATCGCAAACAGAGGCTAATTGGGGCATCCCAAAGGATTTCGCCCGAGGCACCCAAAGATACACTATTCATCATAGCAAGGCGTTTCGCTTGCATGCCGCTTTACGCCTTTCTTAGTTTAATTTGTTAATTAATTAGGAATTTGTACATTTATTCGACCGCTTATTTTGATCGTAATATTCTTTTATTCGATCAGATATTATTTATTCGACCTCTCGCGAGGGGACAACAGTAATAAGGGTGTGTGAGTGTGATGTATGTCTTCCAACCCCCATTTCTTTCTCCCTTTATTTACCCGCCATTTATGGTTAGATATAGGGCATATTTCAATTAGCATAACAAGATGACAACATGTTTGCATCATTCATCTGCTTTTGCACGCATCTGCTCTACAAGATCATACAAACCGTGATCTGTATTTCAATTCCAAATTGAATACTTGATAGTTATTGCATTTCATATGCCATGTTTAGAATAGCCGAGCTCGCTATAATTGCATCTTTGCATGTGTTGCATTAGGCATTTCAGATATTTAGGATCATGCATGATTTCTAATCATCTGCTTTTGGCTTGGAGTACTCGGTGAGTTTTATGCTTTAGCATCCTTGCATGCGTGTGAGTGTTGCCATGAATAGCATGCTTGCCATGAGGCTATATGCTTATGTGATATAACCGCCTTTGAATGCCTGTGGGTGAAGGTTGAGTTATCTGAATTGGGACAATTCATCGATTGCTTGTTTTAAGCCCACTAGATAGTGGCAACATCATGTTTTCTAAGCCCACCCGAGGGTGGCAAATCCAAGATTTTAGCCTACTCAAGGGTAGCACCATCACACCATTTTCAAACAAACAAACATGAAATGTTTTGTTCCAATTCAGACGACCCATTTATACTTGTTTGTCATGAGCATCACATAGTAACCTAGGCTAATAACCGAATAAGAACGCACAAAGTTTTCAAAACAGATATCATGAAGTTAGTAGAGGCTTGCCTTTGATCGGCGAGAGGGGTGCTCACGATGACCTTCCCTAATCGTACTCCAAGTTCCCGAGCCAACTTTGGTGATGACGACACGTGGCCTTTTGGCACCGAGTCGTGGTTTCCTAAATTTCCCATTTTAAAATATTTAGGTGGCGACTCATATCCGCAAAGCACCATGTTTG
Source organism: Camellia lanceoleosa (assembly GCA_025200525.1). Taxonomy (NCBI): domain Eukaryota; kingdom Viridiplantae; phylum Streptophyta; class Magnoliopsida; order Ericales; family Theaceae; genus Camellia; species Camellia lanceoleosa. The sequence continues at coordinate 73,886,050 of CM045763.1, forward strand.
GCACTTCTTTCAAAAATCTGCTTTTCTTCAAAACGATTTGCCGGATTTGGACTCTTTGGTTCAAGATTTGAACCGCAACAAAATCGAGTCCGAATCAGAAGCGAGGTCCTCATGGGCTTGTTACAGCTTCGCGACTACCGGGGAGTTAGAGAACTTGACTCAACTCATGATATCCGGGTTTTGACTACACTTGTGTGTTTTTTGCATTGCATTTGCATTGGTGCGCCTAGGACACCGTGGTTTGCCATATGCCATTCTCGAACGATTTGCCGGAGGCTTGTCTTGTCAAGTCATGTCCGTAAGGCCGACGGCTCGGCTCGACAAAGATGGGAACACAAACCCCGTTTTACCGGCACCCTTTTTGACCATTCGACCTAGTGCATATTCGATCCATAGTGACCATTCCAAACTAGGACAAAGTTGCTTACCCGCTTATAGGTTGTTTGAAGTCACCAAGGCGTAATGAAACCCTAGTTCCTCGACAAAATAGGACAGGGAAACCCTACCCCAACATAGGGGTGTTTTGGCTCTCACTTATCTCGCTATGTGCTTGTTAGAGTGCGCCTCACAGGAATGCATGTATCGTTATGAGTTTCAAAGATCAGCGGCATCGCTTATGAGTTGGGATATCAGTTCGCGACATCATTCAAGGTCTCGAGAATCGCTTGTCTCATGGATATCGATTCAGCTTTTGGGGAACAAGAATACAGAATAGTGATCGCGGTTGAGGACAAGTATTTCCAAATTATTAACCGCGTGTTGTATGTCCGATCGTGTGTTGTGTGTATTTAAATTAAGCCGTTATGTCAGTCCGCTTTTCCGTCATTTATTTCTTTTTGCTTTATTATCTTTTTGCTAGGCGCTTTGTAGCACGATTGCTTCCGAGCCGATACTCCCCAAGCAATTTGGACACGAGGTCGCCGACCAACCGATCCGAGGATCTAGTTGACGGACATCCAAAGGTTCCACTCTTTACCCCCAAATACTAGAAGAAGGCCGAGAAGGCAATAACTGTCGAGCACGGATCACCGAATGTTAGCTTACTCTAGTGTCGACATACGGTTGAGATTCCTGCTTCGCTATAGAGATACACTTGCCGGTTACTCGATGGAACAATGTATACAAAGAATGGAGGCGATGATGCGCCAGATGAATGAAAGAATGAAACAAATGCAAGATGATGCTATCCGCCAGGCGGAATTTTCCAAACAAAGAAGTCATTATGGCCCAACAACCGAGCCGATCACCAGATTACAACAAAGAACGCCAGATTCGCTTCACACCAGTCCCTCCTCCACTAGGGGCACATCAGTTCCTCCTCCACCCGGCCCCATTACCCGAAAGCAGATATTCATCGCCGTAATGCTCCTCCAAATCCCCGTATACCTGTAACACCCAAAATACCCTCCCAAACCCACGTAACGCTCGCCAAACTTCCAAAACACCCAAGAGGACACGGTCTTCCAATCTGGCCGGCCCGCTTCGCTCGCCAAGAATCGCCTAAAAATATTACACCCAATCACCCTGACTTCCATTCGAAGTTCGAGGTAGACCAGATACCAAATTGAGCAAGTTGGAAAAACTCTTCAAGAAGTCACAAGGGTGAAGGCCATCCCAGATATTGAGGACGGCTATATCGACGCGGGCCGTGACTTTGCCGGACAGATTTAAGATGCCCCAGATCGACTGCTTTGACGGGTCCGGGGACCCCATGGTTCATCTACTACTGCCAGATATCTTGAGGCCAATGGGCCTAACCAGATCGCAGAAGCTTTCGCTAATAACCTTGTCGAGTGGCCGCCAACCGGTATGCAAAGTTGATAATGATGTCAAGAGGAATTGGGATGAGATGGTCGGGCCTTTGTTGCACAATACTCATATAACACACAGATCGAGATTACTACTCGTGATCTCGAGACAACAAGGCAGGAACCCAAGGAGTCTTTCTCTGACTTTGTAACCCGGTGGAGGGCAAAGGCATCGATGATGACCTTGAGGCCCACGGACAGAGATCAAATTCGGATGATTGTGCGCAATCTCCAACCAGGGTTAATGAAGAAGATGATTGTAGTTCCCTTCCCCACCTTCGCAGATCTGCATGATATGGGGATGCAGATTGAAGATGCGATGAAGCAGGGTCTGTTTGACCAAGACCGGGAACAATTTCCGCGACATTCAATCGAAACAACAATGCGGGCCCGAGTGGCTCTACCAATGCAAGAACTTCAGAGGTCGGAATGGTCACCACCAATCCCCCTTCCCAACCAAGGCCCGCAGCGGCCACACCTTTTTCTGATGCATCTGGGAGCAGTAACCAAGCTTCAAGATACCAATCTAGGGGTCAACGAACCTTCTCTCCACTACATATGCCTTTGACCAAAGTCCCTGGTTCTAGTCGAAAAGGGCATCTCAAACCCTTGGAACCGAGGCCCCTCCAAATCCACTCTTCCCATAACCCACCAAATATTGCAAATACCACCAAAGAAGATGGTCACGATATCGACTAATGTTACAGTCAAGGCCATGAGATTCAAGATCTCATTGACAAAAACATCATCCTACTTCCCGAGCAACCCAATGTTACCACCAACCCACTCCCAGTACATAACCAAGATCCACCCAAAAGAATCAATTTCATCCAAACTGGGGGCGTGTCTTACGACCCTAGTATCTACATTACTCCCTCCCACCTACCCAAGCCCGAGGTGATCCCCGCCGACAAAGACTGACTTGTGCATGATGGACACCTCTACAACCCAACCTGAGCCAAAGGTGGTGACCACCGAAAATGGAACTGGGCAGGCTTTTGAGGAGAGCAAAACTGTTGAGTATGGGGTGGAGCAGTCTGAGAATTTAGCTGGCAGAGCTTATGATCCGAGTGGATATATCTTGTCAATGAGCCAGTCTAAGCTGAGTATGGGGCCGCCAGAAGAGGCCGAGTTGTGTATGATCCGGGGGGACAAACTTGAATCAGTGGGGGATGATTTGACAACGATGGAAAAGGACTTCGCCAACCTCCAGTTTTTCAATGACCAAGAATCGTGGACGATCAATTAACCGTTCAAGACGAGGAGTCAGCGGAAGTCGTCGGGTGGTTGGATGATCAACCAGATATTGTACCATTTGTGGCCGGAAGGGCCGAGGGTCAGATTGAATTGCCGGAGAGCGCCGGTACGAAGAATTTCGCTCAGGAGCAAGACATTTTGAAAACCGAACAATTGACACTGGAGGAACAAGAAAAGAAATGGGATTCTGAGAGGATCCGAAAAGCAAAGAACCATGAGGATGTTGAGAATGCTGTGAGTACAAAAACTGAACATGCCGTGAGCATGTGGGAGGAAAATGCTGAGAGTGCAAACAAGCCGGAACCAGACAGGTGCCTGCTAGATGCTAATGGAATGTGGTGGGAAGATGACGACTTGTATCTCGCCCACACGCATTTAAGATTGGGCAGTGGCCAACCAGACAAAGACTGCACCTCAAGAGGTGGACCATATGACTAGAAGTGGGCGGTATTTCAAGCCCCCACACCTTGATCAACCCGAGGCATCGTGGAAAGATAAAGAAGCGAGAAGCAGAGGGAGAAGCAAGTTGAAGAAGAGGTCAGATCAAATGCCTAAAGAAAATACAAGGCACATCTCCATCTGGGATCGCTATGGCTTCAAGGGTGCACAGACAGTTCCCTCTCGCTATGGACAAAGCCAAGTTTCTATCGAAACTACGCCGTAACAACTAGTTGGGCTAGTCTTTCCGGAGGAGGTTCCCTGCTGACCTTTTCGGATATGAATCGCCACCGAGGGCGTGGATCATAATGCACCTCTACATCTCTCAGAGAATGCAGGACAAATGGATTCCGGTAGTACTGTTGATACCGTCCGCTTATTAATGTCCGCTCGCCAGAACGGGCGATGCAATTGGGTTAAAGCTCATGACTTCACACCGACTACTCAAGTGATCGAGCCTATGACAATACAAGTAGGGATGTCCTGGGACAAGAAAATCCAAACCAAGATTGGGCCCGACAACAAGAGGTAGATTTTCATGTCTTGGAGGTCCCTCGTGATCTTTAACATGCTTTTGGGGCGACCTCGTTACATCAGTGAAGGCCGCCTCATCTACTCTACATCAAATGGTGAAATACCCCTATGGAAAGGAGTAGCCATTGTTTTTGGGAATTCATCAATCCATCCTCCTCCGGAGGTATCTACGCCAGCCCGGAGATCGAACACGCATGGAAGACATGTTCATATCGATTTACTTTGGCCGAGGCCCGTGGTGCAAAACATTATGGTCAGGAATGAGGGTGTGTATGTCAGCCAAGCCGCCTACCTCATGAACAAGCTACAACATATCCCCGGATGGGATTGGGAAGAAGCGGCAGAAAGGAGTCGCAGTTGGGTCAAGTGCCACACAATCCACATACCTTTGATTGGGTTATTCCGCCCACCAAAGAAGATTGGACGAGGAAGAGGAAGGAAATGGCAGAGCTGTGAGCAAAGCAGCCGAAGCTTTTGATCTAATGCATGTGCCCATCCAGGTACCTTAACGGACGCTTTGTCCGGAGGGGAAGACTTTCCATTTTGCGCTTCCCAGAGCCATGGTTCAACGCGAGAGGAAGCGCTGCATCGTGTTTCAAATCTTCTTCGACCTCGCAACTATCCGGATGACGCGTTACAGAAAGCGCATGCACTCCAACAACCGAGGCCGAAAGGTAATAAGGCAGAGGATTCTGAGGACACGGAATTGGAAATGGGGGTAGCACTGGCATGTCTCCTCTCTGATCCTCCGAACGACCAAGATTGCTTGGGGAATAACTTCATGGTCTCCATGATTGGGGATGGAACGGTCATGAGCCAACCAAATAGCCTATCTTGATGCATCAATCGCACCTCTCTCACTTGGCAAGACGAGGAGGATTCTTATCCAAATAGCTCCGGTCAGTAGTGAGCCGAATCGATTCCACCGAAGTCTTGTGAGTTTAATCGATTCCAAATGACCGAAGTCCGAAGTCTGCACTCGGGGTGTCAACCCGGATGCCACAAGTGCCCGTGTCAGTTTTTTTCCTTTTCATTTGAGTCTGCAGAACCGGCGAATTGGACGATTTGGATGAACTTAATGAGAATGAGGTGAATGTGGTTTCCGAGTACTTTTCTCAGGCCCCTAATTTATTGCATTAATTCAGACTTTCAAAATTTTGATCAAAACGACGAGGACGAAGTCCTCCGATTTTACAACGCCTAATTGAGCAAGAGCAAGAGAGATTTGTTAAGCCATTAATGGATGAAATCATTTCGTGAATATTGGTACCGAGGAGGACCCGCTACCGTCCAGATCGGGTCCACGTTGTCTTCGAGGAACGCGAGCGCTTAGTCGCTTATTAAAAGATTTCAAAGATGTTTTCGCGTGGTCCTACGAAGACATGCCCGAATCGATCCCGAGATTGTACAAAGATCGATCCCCTTGACCCCGAGGCCCGACTGCACAAACAGAAGCTCAAAGATCCGCCCGGATTGGGCTCTCAAGATTAAGGAAGAGGTCACTACAAATTGACGCAGCTTCCCGCTAGTATCCGAATATCCGACTTGGTTGGCTAACATTGTTCCGGCCAAGAAAGATGGCAGATCCGTGTGTGTAGACTTCGTGATTTGAACAGAGCTAGTCCGGCGACGACTTTCCTTGCCACACATTGATGAGTTAGTGGACTTCACCGCAGGCATGCATTGCTCTCATTCATGGATGGCTTCTGGGTACAATCGATAGTGATGGCGCCGAAGACAGAGAAAAGATCAGATTCACTACCCCGGGGAACATATCGCTACGGTAATGCCGCTTAGTTAAAGAACGCTGGCTACTTATCAACGGGCCGCACCACAATACTACACGATATGATCCATAAAGAGGTTGAGGTGTACGTGGACAACATGATTGTCAAGTCCAAAGAAAGAGAGGGCCACTACACCGCCTTGCACAAGTTTTTCCAAAGGATCGTGGAATTCTGCCATGCTAAACCCTCGTAAATGTACGCTTGGTGTTACAAATGAAAATGTCGGGTTTCGACATAATAAAGGCATCGAGGTCGCCCCTTCCAAAATCAAGGCCATCTTAGAAATGCCACCACCAAGGACTGAAAAGGAGGTGCGAGGCTTTCTGGGTAAAGTGCAATTCATAAGACGGTTTATTTCAAAACTAACCTTGACTTGTGAACCACTTTTTGGTCTTCTGAAGAAAGGAAAGAAGTTCCAATGGGACGGCCGTCAAGTCAAGATTTGAACAGATTAAAGAATATCTACAGAACCCACCCGTTTTATCACCAGCAGAACCAGGGAAACCGTTGATTTTGTATTTGTCAGTGACGGAGACCACGATGGGCTGCATGCTTGCACAAGAATCATAAGATAGGATGGAGAAAGCCATCTACTATTTGAGCAAGAAGATGCTAGAATATGAGACCCGGTATACGCCACCGAAAAGGCTTGCTTAGCTTTGGTATGGGCTACCGTGAAGTCACGACACTACCGTTAGCTCACTCAGAATGTTGGTTTCATGACTTGATCCCATCAAATATCTTTTTCGAGAAACCAACGCCACGGGTAGGCTAGCTCGTTGGTTGTCATGTTCTCCGAATTTGATCTTACATATGTGACGCCGAAGTCAAGAAAAGGAAGAGCAAAGGGCAGAGTTCCTTGCCTACCATCCGTTGAGGGGATGAAGCGCTTGAGTACCTATTCCCAGATGAAGCAATTCTCAAGATATCGACGAGGAAACTTGGATAATGTACTTTGACGGAGCGCCAAATCAACATGGGTATGGGATAGGAGTGTTGCCGATAGCACCGACAATTCCTCAGATCCTCTAGCCTTCAAACTCCGTTCAAAGTCTCAAATAATGAAGCGTATCACGGTTGCATTGTCGGGTTTGGAAGCACTCGAATTAGGGCAAGACTACCGACGCCATTGGGGATTCGAACCTTGTTGTGTCTCAAGCTAAAGGAGACCGGAAAGTAAAAGAGGAAAATATGATGATGTATCACCAAACCTTGGATTTGCCGATTCTCGGTTTGAAAAGTTAAGTTTTACTCATCTACTAAGAGAGAACAACAAGTTCGCAGACGCTTTAGCAACTCTATCATCCATGATAGACATCCCACGTGGAGTCCGAATGCGCCCAAATATTATTGACCGTAAATTTACACCGCTTATGAGTCGATTGCAGCCATAGATGAAGTTCGTGACTAACACCCCGGTATTATGACATCCGAACTTCTTGGAGATGTAAACATACCCGCCAGGTTAATGCCAAAGACAAAAGGGCAATAAGAAGATTGGCCGCTCACCATCATCATCTGGGGTAAATCAGATAGAAGGGGTCATCCGGGAATGCATAAACCGGTATTGATGTCAAGAGTCCAAGCCCGATGGAAGCCATCCACGGGGTGAATGTGGTGCACACATGAATGGGGTGATGTTGGCACTAAGATCCTTAGGCAAGGTTATTATTGGTCCACCATGGAGGAGGATTGTATCGTTTTGTTCGGCGATGCCACAAATGTCGATTCATGCAAACCGCATGAACATCCCGCCGCCGGTCAGATAACATGACTTCACCATGGCCATTTTCACCGGGGAATTGATGTAATCGAGCCGCCACGCCAAAGGGATCGAATGGGCATGAGTTCATCCTTGTAGCGATAGATTATTTCACAAAGTGGGTTGAGGCCCAATCTTATGCAGTGTTGAAAGCTTCACACGTTGCAAAATTCATCAGAAACAACATTATCTGTCGCTACGGAGTCCCAAATGAAATGGTTTCAGACAATGGTTCCCACTTCAAAAAGGAGGTGATTGATTTGTTGAAGAAATACAATGTGGCTTTTCATAAGTCATCTACTTATCGGCCGCAAACCAACGGAGCAGTTGAGGCCGCCAACAAGAATATCAAGCGCATACTGCAGAAGATGGTGGAAACCTATCGGGATTGGCCAGATAAGCTGCCGTTTGCTCTGTGGGGCTACAGGACTTCGATCAGAACTTCTACTGGGGCGACTCCGTACCCATTGGTCTATGGGATGGAGGCCGTTCTGCCAATTGAAATTGAGGTCCCGTCGTTACGAGTATTGGCCGAGTGCCAGATAGCCGAAGCAGATTGGCAGCAAAACAGATTTGAGGAACTCATGCTTTTCGATGAAAGAAGGCTGAAAGCACTGTACCACATCCAAGGTTATCAACGCAGAATCGCCCGGGCTTTCAACAAGAAAGTTAAGTCCAGGAACTTGAAAGAAGGAGATTTGGTACTCAAGGACAACCGAGCTCCCATCCACGACCCAAGGGGCAAGTTCGCACTCCAATTGACCGGGTCCTTACATTATCAAGTCAACTGGTCGTGGAGCTGTGGTTCTGATGGATCTAGATGGCTTGGAGTTTTCCCAACCGATCAACATGAACAAGTTGAAGAAATATTATCCCTGAGAGGCTCGCTAGGCCGAACACCCGAATGGGCGACCTAGGCAAAATTTAGAGCATAGAAAATTTGAAATTATAAAAACTGAGCTCACAAGGTTGAAAACCCGCAAAGGGCGGCCTTGGCAAAAGTTAGAGCGCAAAAGGAGAGCAAAATACTCGAGCGAACCTGAGCCTGAACTACGTAAGACTTGATTCCCATCTTTGGGATACGTAGGCAGCTTCATCTTGAAGTTCAGTCATAATCTTTTCCCCGATCAACTTTGTCCATTCTGATCATCTCAGTCATCTCTATTCATCAGCATTTATTATGATCTCCGGTACAGTGCTATTCAAACTAGGGGCAACTTTCCGTTGCAATGAAGTGTTGCGCATCATTCAGACTAGGGCAACTTTCCGCTGCTACACTTTGCCGAGGCACCTTTTCAGACTAGGGCAACTTTCCAGCTGGGATTCGAGGTTGTGCATCTCAGTGACAGATCTCAGGTGTGTCCTGTTCTGATCCATATCGAAAATAGTTTTGAAAAGTTTTAATGCAAGTTGGATTTGTTCAAATTAATCTTTTCACAACTAAGACCATTTTCGGTCCAAAAGTGGAGAATTTTCAAGACACAACCTTCAATTTCATTGATTTCAAAACGTAGTTCTTTTGCTCTTGCATACAATTAAAGTTGCATTTTATTACATTCATAAAGAAAACTTGAAAGTACTAATAAAGCAATAAATCTGGGGCATAGTCCAGTCAGGTGTCCCTGCGCCCCCTGCCAGAGCTTGTTGTAGCCTCAGATGCCAACTTAGGCCCAACTCAGGCTTCTTCATTGAGCCAATCCCAAAGACTCATCGACAAAGTGCAACCGAAAATAGGGCAGGGGCCAAGTTTCTAACTCTCCATGTCAGCTCGCCGAGCCAACTGCGGCGCCGAATTGAAATGTAGCCGATACTCAATCCTCCGGGGCAAGTCTGATCATGGCCAAACTGACGCAGAATGCGGAAGGGGAAATAAAACACACAGTGAGTCAAGCCGATCAGTCGAATCCCGACCTGCCGTGACATGCTATAACTCATTGCCGGGGGATTGAGCCAAGGGCAGCGCCAAGCAATGCGATCTGCCGACAAAGTTGCACATCCATTCAAACCACCAAATCTCATCAAGAGCATTCACTACTAGGCGCTGTCGAAAGAAGTAGCCGCTGAAGTCAATAAGCGGGACAAGAGTCCACAACTTGCAATTTATCCATCAACCATATCTGGGGAGGGATGAAAAATGAGAGAATAAAGAATAGAGAGATGTGCGATGAGAGAAAAGTAAGATAAGGGTTTTGTGAGAAAAAACGAGCCCGAGGGCCGAGTGATGTGAGTAAATATACATGTGAGCTTGGGTGGTGGGAAACATTACCTGCAACAGTAGTGGACTCCCCGCAAACCTGGTTGTCTCCCGGCAGTATAAAGCATCCAAGCCCATCATTGTCTCATTCAATGTCATGGCAATACAGCTCTTCCCATCCCTCAAGCCTTGAGCGACTTCAATCAAACGGATGCTAGCTCCTCCGGAGCCCGAGACGAACAGAAAATGAGATAGCATGCACAAGCAGAGGTCGGTCATTTAAGCCTTGCCAATAGTGGTTGCGGTCACCGATCGAGAATTCCAGAATCGTTCTAATGTCCAACATTCCATCACCAATCGAGATCTAGCATCATGTGCATTAAGACCGCACATCCGCCTCTAAGGTTTGGGCATAGCTAAAATTGAGTCAGAATTCTCGCCTCGCCGACTCCATCAAGATTTGAAAATCTTCAAAAGTAGGACATACCTCTTGCCCGCCAGCTAAAGACGGCGCCACCGGTTCCGTAACCTTGCCGCAGAGAGAGGAAAGGAAGATGCAGGAGTCCCTTAGCGTGAATAGTGCATTCAAGCCAAAACCCCGGAAGTTCAACTTCTCCGAGCCATCTAAAGAAGAAATCCAAGATATGAGATTTTCTGTGAGGAATGCTTCCATTTTTGAGAGGAAAGGTGATGAAATGAATGAGTTCCAAGGGTGGGGCTTTTATAGGAGGCTAAAACACTATTCAAGGGACACTTGTCAAGATTCGAGGTCACGGGGAAGTGGCCGCCACCATCTAACCTAGTAGGCCGGCCACTCTTTGTTTTCCGGATACAAAATGATTTCGGCCGTGCGTTGGTCCTGCTTTGCTTGCCGAAAGGAAGTTTGAGGTACTTTCATGCATCGGGAATGTCGAAGGCCTCCATCTCTATCAGTTTTGGATACATTCCATCATCCAGATCGTCCATCTGAAATACATTTTGTTGTGTTTTTGCTTATCGAGTTGTTGTTTTGTTTATCGAGTTGTAAGTTTTGTCAAGCTGTCGCATTTTGTGTTTTGAGTTATTACCTTTTTGGTTATACAATTTTGTTAAGTCTTGCCTATTGAGTCGTAAACATTGTTGTACTTTGTTTATCGAGTTGTAAACTTACTAAGATTTTGTTATTTCTTAGTGAGTCGAGTTGTTTTGATTTGTTGCGCTTGTTCATTACCCCGACCCGGTAAATACATGAGGCACATTTTCATTCGATTCCATTTTTGTGCAAAATGATGCGATGCGATGCTAAGAGTTTCAAATACAAACATCTTTTCAAAAGCTGTTTCATTCCATCATGTTTTTTACAACAAAATAAAGGTACAAGTTTTACAGAAAATAAAACTGCCTAACAATGTGCAAAATGCTACAAACTACTAGCCAAAAAGTAAAATAAAACAGGAAATAACATCAGTATCCTCGGGAACGAGAATGTGGAGGCCCTCTCATCCTCTTCTGTGGGATAACCTCTGCACCATCATCACCATCCGGATCAGAGCTGTCATCCTCCGGATCCCTCAGCTCATCTCCGCCCCTAACCAAGACCGAACCTCCTCCCCAGAGGTGTCTCGACACACGGTCATGACCTCCTCCTTCTCATCCTCGACAATGGGTGCCTCAAGGTCATGAGACGACCCTGCTCCTCGAGCTCCTCGGTAAGGACTGGATGGCCCAGCTCCTCGGGGCCCAGTACCGCGAGTAGGTCTAACGCCTCGACCTCTCCGAGAAGATCCGGGTGGCCCACCTCGTGTCGAAGCATACACAGGAGGCATCTGAAAATGAAAAGTGCAATACATTAGTTCAGACATAAAAGCAAGCGCAAGTACAGTATGTGAGTGGGGTGTGTGCCAGATGTGTTCTACACAACCTAGCAGTACAGCAGAATGTTCAAAACCAACATGTTAACAGAAATATGATAAATGCAAGAGAGATGAAGGGTACCTGGAAGCCCACGATGGACATCTGTGCCTCTCTACGCAGGACCATCCCCTCAAGTGAGGCCACCACCCCGAGCATCTGATCTATGTACTCCCGAGGTGGCTGCAGACACAAGCTCAACTCATCAATAAATAAGCAACTGCCAAAGTGTCTGTGTGACAAATGAAAATGGTAGAACATACTGGTGGTGAGTCTGGATCACTGACATATCTGTGGCCAGGCATCGGAGGCTCCATAGGGATCGGAATCGGAGAAGTGGTCCCATACTGCCAACTCGTCAACTCAGTCGGCATATCTGGCCATCCAGGATGATCGAGAGTCAGAGGGATCGGAGGAATCGAATCGCTTACCTCTAGATGCACCAAATTGCTAGAAGAGGGGATGTCTGCAGACGGCACGACTCAAGATGGTGCACCCAGAGGCCTCAATGGCGGAACCCGCACTTCGCCAAGTGGGGCATCGATATATGCGGCGATAGGTGGCGAGTTCCCTCAATAAGATATAACAAAGCATCGGTGCCCTCGCATGTCCCTAATGACCTCTCAGCAGATAGCCTGCTCAATTCGATAGTGGGTGGAGGCACAAAGCAGAGGGTCCTGGGAATCATACCCCCACACCTACGCAAAGCTGCCTCAGAACCAAGCTTCACCGACCGTCCTCGAGCAAGAACTCAGACTGAACTAGTCGACCTCCGGTACCGATTCTCGAGATCATCGCCAAACACGCCTAAGGTCGCCAAGTGATCTCATGATAACCAAGCATAAATCAATCAAATCGTAATATATAGAGCGGATCAAAGATGAAATGAAAGGAACCGAGAGTTCGAATACTGCCGCTCAACAAAGGTCAAAGCATCGCCGCAGAGAGAAGAGAGTCTCTCGAGGCCTCGACAAATGCTCGCCCTCAAACATCAATGAAAATGGAGTCATAGGAGGTCCTGCCACCTCCATCTCCGGAGCTAATGTGGGGAAATATGCATATACCCATAGCTGAGAAAAGCAGTGCGGGATGTGAATACAATGTGCTAAAAGGGCAGAATACAGAATGCAAAGTGCGCCGTGTGTGCAGTGAACAAGAAATGAGGAGCAAAAATGTAAATCAAGAGGACAGAATGTACCTCCCAGGCTCTCCAGTAGCCGCCAAGTAAGTCTCCCTCGCGAGAGATCAAGGCTCATGTAGCAAGAAGGGTAGCCAAAGACCGCCTAATCATACCGACCGACTGTGATAGGTCTACCAAAGCGCCAAGAGATACAACCCGACCATGTTCCTCTATCGCAAAAGTAGTGGTGCCAAAGAGGAACATGAGGAAACCACGTATATCGCTTCGACCTCCTCGGGAGACTCAGGCTCCATCTGTGGCCGCCGGAAATGGGAAGAGAACCAAGTATACCGAACTCTCCCGGTACCTCTGTCTACAGGCGGGCGAGCCCCCAATAGATGCATCCAAGCCGCCTCCCACTGACCCATGTCCTCGTCATAGGGAATGGGACCACCGCCTAGGTCTAGGCCGGTGAGCATAGCGAAGTCCAGCGGGGTCATGGTCATATCCCTGGTCGCAGAAAAGTGGAAAGAATTGGTGGTGTCCCACCACCTCTCCGCCAGAGCAGCAAGTAATGTCCTACTAATAAGGTAGTGTGATAACCCCCTGCAAAATGGTCCGAATCCTGCGACGTCGACCAAGTCCCGGACAGCTTCCGGAAGCTCGGCATACCACTCCCTCATGGCAGTGGAGCCATATCCTCGCACTGTGCGAGAGCTAGCTCAAGATTTAGAATGAATGCGTGTATCAGCAAATGAAATGAAGAAGCTGTGTGCAAATGAAATGAAGAAGCTGTGCAAATGAAATGAAGAAGTCAGTGCAAATGAAATGAAGAAGCCGGTGCGAATCGATTGAATGTGTGTTCACTTCAAACTGGGTCGTGTTCAAGACATCCGAGTTTGGGATCGTGTGTTCTACTCTTAATCAAGGTCATGTGTTCGCTTCAACTGGACTGCGTGTTCAAGAATCTGAGTTTAGGTCAGGTGTTCTACTCTTAATCATGGGTGTGTGTTCGCTTCAAATCTGGTGCGTGTTCAAGAACTGAGTTTAAGTGTGTGTTCTACTCTTAATCGATTAATGTGTGTTCGCTTCAAATCTGGGTGCGTGTTCAAGAACTGAGTTTGGGACTGTGTGTTCTACTCTTAATCGATTACGTGTGTTTGCTTCAAATCTGGGCCGCGTGTTCAAAATCGAGTTTAGGGTCGTGTTCTACTCTTAATCGAGAACGTGTGTTCGCTTCAAATCTGGGCTGTGTGTTCAGTAAATCAGAGTTTAGGGCTGTGTGTTCTACTCTTAATCAGTGGGCTGTATTTCGAGGCACTTCGGTTTTATCCGATTTCCATTTCATCATCGCCTCGGTTTACGTGCCTGTGGGCACGCATTTCGAGGCACTTCAGTTTTATCCGATTTGCATTTCACATCATCGCCTCGATTTACGTGCCTGTGGGCACGCATTTCGAGGCACTCTGTTTTATCCGCTTTGCATTTCATGCCATCGCCACGGTTTGCGTGCCCGTGCGCACGCTTTTCGAGGCGTTTCATTTTCATCTCATTTTCATCCGAATTGTGCATACTAGGTTGTATCTTAGATTGCATTCATGTATTATCTCGGTTTATGCGTGCTGCGTGCACGTATTTCGAGATTACTCATTTTCATAGCATTGTGCATGCCATGTCACATGTTAACTGCATTTCATGCATATCATGCATATTGCATCGTGTTCGGGATAGGCGTTAGCCCGGGCACGGGAAACGAGGTACATTCCATACTCCGAGTGACGGAGTGTGTCTCAATTCCCAAGTCACCGACACTCCGGATTACCCATGATGGAGTTAGGTTTTGTTGTAGCATTCATCTGCATTCATCCTATATCGAGTTGTGCAATCCGATTCCTCGGCCATCATGCATCGGTATGCGTGATTGGTGGCACGAGGATCGAGGCATGCATATATTTGTGAAATACATTGCTATGCCATTTTCCTGCTCTCTGTTACAGCAAAATCGAGGACCAACAACTTTTCGGAGTCCGATGCGCATTTCGAGAAATACTGCAAACAGAGGCTAATTGGGGCATCCCTGATTTCACGAGGCGATCAAAGATACACTATTCATCATAACAAGGCAAACCGCTGTGTGCGATTCTGACTTTCTTAGTTTAATCTGTTAATTAATTAGGAATTTGTACATTTATTCGGACTGTTTATTTCAGACTGTAATATTCCTTTATTCGGACTGTATTATTATTTATTCGGACCCTCTGCGCGAGGGCACAACTGTAATAAGGGTGTGTGAGTGTGATGTATGTCTTCCAACCCCCATTTCTTTCTCCCTTTTATTTACCTGCTTACGATGGTTAGATATAGGGCATATTTCAATTAGCATAACAGTATGACAGCATGTTTGCATCATTCATCTGTTTTGCACGCACCGGGCTCGGCGCATCATACAAACTGCATCTGTATTTCAATTCCAAATTGAATACTTGATAGTTATTGCATTTCACATGCCATTTTTAGAATAGCCGAGCCTGCTATAATTGCATCTTTGCATGTGTTGCATTAGGCATTTCAGTATATTTAGGATTCATGCATGATTTCTAATCAGTTCTCTGTTTTGGCTGGGAGTACTCGGTGAGTTTTATGCTTTAGCATCCTTGCATGCGTGTGAGTGACTGCCATGAATAGCATGCTTGCCATGAGGCTATATGCTTATGTGATATAACTGCCTTGAATGCCTGTGGGTGAAGGTTGAGTTATCTGAATTGGGACAAATCACTGATTGCTTGTTTTAAGCCCACTAGATAGTGGCAACATCACTGTTTTCTAAGCCCACCTGAGGGTGGCAAATCCGCATTTTAGCCTACCTGCGGGTAGCACCTTCACACCATTTTCAAACAAACAAACATGAAATGTTTTGTTCCAATTCAGACGACCCAGTCTATACTTGTTTGCTGCGAGCATCACATAGTAAACTAGGCTAATAACCAGAATAAGAACGCACAAAGTTTTCAAAATCAGATATCATGGTTAGTAGAGGCCGGTCTTTGACCGGGCGAGCGGGGGTGCTCACGATGTGACCTTCCCCAATCGTACCCAAGTTCCCGAGCCAACTTTGGTGATGACGGACACGTGGCCTTCCGGCACCGAGTCAGGGTTTCCTAAATTTCCCATTTTAAAATATTTAGGTGGCGACTCTGTTATCTGGCAAAGCAGTCCATGTTTGGCACTTCTTTCAAAAAATCTGTTTTTCTTCAAAATGATTTGCCAGAGTTGGACTCTTTGGTTCGAGATTTGGAACCGCAACAAAATCGAGTCCGAACTGTAGCGAGGTCCCTCGCGGGCCTGTTACAGTCACCACAAGCTCAGGAGCAAACCTAGAGAGGCTAGTGAATGTGGCTTCAAACTCAACCATTGGTGTGTTCAACTGCACCAGCTTGGAAAATTGGTCTCTCAACTTCTCCTTAATTGTGGGAGATAGAAACTTGTCTTGGAAGGCGTTGACGAATGCCTCTCAAGTCACCCCAATGCGTCCACGCGCATACTTCAACCATTTACCTGCATCCCCTTTCAGTTGGAAAGATGTCAAGGTCACCCTTAACTGGTCGTCCTTGATGCCAAGCATCTCGAACATCTTCACTATCTACTCTAGCCACTCATTTACTTTTAGTGGCTCCTTGCGATCACCCAAAAAATTGTCCGAATTCGATCGGAAGAACTCTTTTTTCAAGAAAGATGGCTCTACCTTAGTTACTTGGGCCTAGACTTGATTCTTAGCCCTGAGAATGTTCATGGATTCTCACAATGCTCCGACCATTTTGCGAACTAAGGTGCCTATGGCCTGTGGACCCACTGGTTTGGCTACATTGGCCTGACCAACACCCTCCTCTTGTGCCGGAATATCATCCGGTATGGGCACCTCGTGCCTTCTAGGCCTACCACGCCAATCACCACCACCACCTCCTAACATTCTAATGAAGGTAACAAAAGAGTTTAGCACATTTACGAATGTGCCGAAACTAACTCACTTGCGTCCTAATCCGTTGGGTAACAGTAATTCACTCCATATAAGCACATAGTCACATAAACACATACGAATTTCATTTCCAAATAATGACCGTCTCGCGGTGTTGCTAAAGTTCCAATTAGAAACGGCAGTGATCAGGTGCCTTTCCAATAGGACTATTAGAAACCCGTAGACTCGACCAACATCCTAGAAATTTAATTCCATACCCATATAATCACATAAGCATGTTATCACATATGCACACAATACATACTAACGTCTCAACTAAGCGAGACAAACCCATTGTGGTAATAACCACTTTCCACGTACCCAAAGTATTCAAACCCCGTACGCTCTGATACCAAATTGTAACACCCCCAAAAATAATACGATAAATCCAACCCATAAGCGGAGAATAATAGAAATAAAATACTTTCATTCATCAGAGTTCGTTTACAAGAGTTAACATATGCGATATACATTCACCAATGTTCATCCTAAATTTATAGTATATATTACAATATTGAGAGAAATGAAACTAAACATATAGTCAGGTTCCCTATAGGTTTACATCTTTCCAAGTCATTGCTTGGTTACACAAAAGTGAGCCTAGCTCAATACAATTAATGCCCTTGGCTATACAAAATAATAAAACAAAATAAAGAAGCTCTTGCTTCCCAAAGGTTCCTTCAAGCTATTGTCTTGGCGGAGACATGTCACCAGCACCTGAAAATAGTTTTCCCAAATAGGGTGAGCCAAAGCCCAATAGGAATAATCTAACACAGTATATGAGGTTTAGCAGAGATATAAGTGCAATGTGCATGTACAATGCCTGTGACAAGATATTCACATTTGATAAAATCATAAAGTACCAAAGTTCGTATTTCAATTCATTTTCCATCTATTCTTTTTAAGTTAATTTACCCTTTTCAACTTATGAGCCAATTTCATATTTTTTCAACAACCAAAATGGGACTACAACTCAGTGGTTATCTAATCAATACAATTATAACACAAACACTTCAATCAATCGCCAATTTTACGAAAATTTTGTCCTGGGTCGACAATCGATGTATACACAAGATTTTGGGACTTTCATCCTGAACACTCCGGCCAACTTAATTTCAAATGGAGTATATCTTGTATTTCCTCTCAAACAATGGAGTACATTCATTTTCTCTTTCCAAACATCATACATATACAATGTATTTAAACATAGTCATATTCAATGAAAACCAACACTAGATTAGTTTCAATTTACGTAATCCTCATGCAATTTCTACAACAATCAAAACTATCCTCCACCGATAGCCTAATACAGTTATTTCTAAATAGATATTCAATCTCAAGACAGATAATTTATTCGAAACTTCCAAAGGGGAGAGGTATTACATACACAACTCCACCATCTATTTCAATTTTCACCCAATTTCATGTTTACAACACAAATTTCATTTATTTATATAAAATAAATATTATAATCATTTTAGGGCAAACTCTCCCTCTTTCCAAATATCAACCCAAGTTCCAAAATCGATAACTTTGACTCAATACAATCTCATTTACAATCTCCATAACCACTTATTTTCCATTCATTAAAAACCCATCTTTTTGTTTCACACCTAAACCCTAGGTTTGTTCAAATTACTCTTAAATTCCATAATTGTTACACAACGACAAATAACTAAGCTAAAGACCATAAGAAAGTGTAGAAAATCCTTACCTCAAGAAAAGAAAATGAGCAAAGCAAGGTTGGAACTTGAAAGACACCGAAACCCACTTTCATTCAAATGAAAAGAGAGCCCATGACGTGCTCTACCTTTTTCTCAAAAGCACTAGGGTGAAGAACTCAATGGATCTAGGTAAAATAGTAGAGAGAAGATGAGTTTTACATAGAGAAACTTAAGATCTAGGGTTTTGGAGAGTTTTAGAGATAGAGAGGGATGAAAAAATGATGAAAAAGGTCATCTTCACGGATTATTATACATACAATCCGCTTGAGCGTGGAAAGTGACACTCGAGCGTTAGACACAAGGTTCCTCTAGAGCGTAAGAAGCGACGCTCGAGTATCGAATACACTCTCCCAGCATTTGTAGATCTGCAAAAAGTACTGAGAGTTTGCAAATCCCGCTCGAGCATAAGAATGGCCGCTCAAGCAGAGGAGAAAAATTGCAAAGCCCGCTCGAGTGCAAGAATGGGCGCTCGAGTGGAGGAGTAAAAATCTGGGTAACATAGATTTGGAAAAACAAGCAACCAACCTGTTCCAAACATACAACTATAATCCAAATGGCCAATCCAAGGAACAACAAGAGGAATAAAAGATGAACAACAATATTGGACCATGAAACCCAAGTCTGGAACTTAATAAAATGTCGAGTCAAAACTAGAGTCGCTATATAAAAGTTGATTTTTTAGTTTTTTTTTTTTTTGTGAGACTTTTTTAGCTAAAAAAATTAGTTTTTTTTTGTGATTTTTTGGCTAAAAAAACTAAAAAGCTATTTTTTTTTAAAGTTTCCAAAACACCATCAATTTCACCAATACCATTCTAATGGTCAATATGATATTTTGATACAACTAATACTCATATAGATGTTTGGTCACAAAAATTACTTTTCAAAAAGTCTCTTGTAATCCAAATTAAGAAAAAAAAATAAAAAAAATAAAAGTTTCTTGTAATCATAATTTAGTTTTGTTGATGGGACATAAATGACTTTGCCAAACTTCAAGTTAAATTTAGAATAAGATTTGGCTTTATTTAGTTATTTATTTATTTATTTTTGTCAATAAATAGGAGAGTAATTACATTATACGAAATACTTACATCTTCAAAATAGATCACTAACATATAATAGTTAGAAAGTCAACAAAATCTAACAACTAAGCCCCACAACCACAAAATGTATTAAACTCCTCTCTATAGGAGTTGAATCCAAGATTTCACACCATAAAGGGCGCTATATAACAGGCAAATGTCCTAATTAGATTTGACTTTATTTTAGTAAAGCAAATCATTAGAAATTTTTTTTGAGATGTCTAGTTGAAAAATAATTTTAAAAAATCTTATGATTTTACAATTAGAGTTTTGAGATGTCTAGTTGAAGAATAATTTTAAAAAATCTTATGAATTTACAATTAGAGTTGATCTCCTATACCCATTTGACACAAAGTTTGATAGATTATCAAAATTTTATTAAACTTTCCCCCTCCGTCTCTCTTTTGATGGAGACTACAAATGCGGTTTGTATTTGATTTTATTTTTAAAAAAACATAACAGAGACAATTAGTATGTTTAATTTGAGTTTTTTAGAATAATTTTTTTGAAAATTGAGTTTTTTTATTTTCGTATTTTTTTGTTTTGAGTGAATATTTTTAAAATTTTAAACATTTTTTTACTTTTTTAGATGCACCTTACTTAGATGTATCTAAAAAATAAAAAATTTATAAAAAAATATTTTAAAAAATTAAAAATACATAAAAATACAAAAAAATGTATTGAATTCTCGTTTTTTTTTTTTTTTTTTGTATTTTTGGTATTTAATGAATTTTAAAAAAAAATTTACAAATTTTTTACTTTTTAGACTGCATGCTCAAGGAACTACCTGTTCCATGTTTCCCCAATGCTCTCTAGAATTATAAACATACTGCATACTCATGCGTCCCACCCACTAGTTGATGATGTTCAGGGATCAACATTCTTATATAAAAAATTTCAATTAAAAATAAGACATATGAAGAAATAAAAGTATATTTATGTTAACTATGTTTAAAAAGTAAAAAAAATACTTAAAATATTTAAAAAATTCAGTAAAAATAAAAAAATACAAAAAAAACAAAAAAGTGAAATTTTTTTAAATTTTTTTTTTGAAAAACCTAACCAAGCAAGCTGAATATTTTTTTACATTGGATCAACGTTGTTAAATTTTAGTATTTTGACTATTGTAACATTTGATTATTTTTATTTCACTGTAAGAGTTGTATTGTGCTATTGTTTATTTCTATCTATTATGAGCTATTCTTTGAAGTGATTGTTAAGATTGTAGATATGCATTATTAGATTATAATTATTCTTATATTTATAATTAATCTCTTACCAATTGAAAAAAAAAAATTTAAATATGTCAAAATTTAATTGTAATATGCTAGTTTGACAATTTAATATTGCAAAATGTTTTTAGTTTGTTTGTTAGATTTGTTATATGTTTAACAACTGTTTTTTATCCTGAATTTGCTGGCATCCAATTCGATCCACTCTCTCTCTCTCTCTCTCTCTCTCTCTTCTCTCTCTCTCTCTCTCTCTGTTCCTTTGTCTTTTTCATTTTTCCATTTTAAATTTTTATTTATTTTTTATTTGGGTGTGTAAAGTGTGGCCTAACCTATATGTGTGTTTTGGTTTCATTAATTCACTTAGGGGTTGTCTGGTGTCTTAAATAAGTGTATTTTTTAAATTTTTTAGATTAAAAGGTTGAAGAAAAAAAAGATGATTGTTTAGGTTAATGTTTTGATTTTTTATGAAAAAATATGTATTAAAATATTATATAAATTAATAAAATTATAATTTTATCTATATAAATCTGCGTGTGTGTCAGTACGAATCTGTGTACTGGAAAAAGTCGAATTTTTTTTTTCTTTTTTTTCCACCGTGATTTGGTACAATATTTAAAATTTTGTTTTTTTTATTTTTTATTTTTTATTTTGTTGGGACATGTGTGGCAATGTTGCATGTCTCCATCAATCATATAAAAAATTGTTTTTTAATTTTTTAATTTTTTTTTTTGATTTGAACCCTTAATGTGTACTGTTTTTGGTATAATATTTTTATTTCTGTTTTGTACTATTAAAATATTATGAATAGTGTTAATTTTTTATTTTTTAATAACATTTTGACTTTTTAATTTTTATAGTATATGCCAAGCCAGGCGTTAGTCCTTGGGCATCGATTCAAGATGTTGAACTTTGACTTTAGGGACAAATCGATTATGTTACAAATTTAATTATAGACTTATGCGAAATTTTTATATAAAATTTATTACCAGAATAATATGACAATAATATTTATACAATTAAATATCAATTAAATGGGCACTTTGTCCCATTATAATTATATCATTTTCTATAACTACACAAAAATTAATCACAAAATCAAATATTCAATTCTTGTATTTTTAAACTTTTTCAAATATAATAATAAGTTTAGGGAGGCACCCCAATTTACTAAAAAATTTACCAACTATCCACATAGCAACCCAGCTTAATGTGGAGATTGTTCTTATTTAAAAGGAAAAAAATATATATACAATAACCTTGTCCGAACATAATTCAATTAACTATCAACTTGTTCTACTCATATAGAAAGAGAGCAAATTCATATGCATCTAATTAAGTGATTATTAATAAAATATACATACATAGCCAAAAAGGAAAAAAGAAAAGAAAAAGCCTTACATAAATAAGTGATTACCAAATAATTAAGTTATCAAAATGTATTATTGATATCAAAAGCCTCACGTGAACAAGTGATTATTACAAAACTATCGAAAATCAAATTTGTATGGATCTATCAAGACTTAGGGGGAAAAAAAAAAAAAAAAATACAAAAAGAATAAATTCATCTTTCAATGTCAACATTTTTTTTTGTCTTTTCTTTCGATTAAAAAATTAATGAACTTGTGTCAAGGTATCTGATTCAATTTGTTTGTCTGAGTTTTAAAAAAAGAAAAACAAATTCTAAAAAATATTAGAAATTAGTTTGGTAAAGAAAATTAAAAAAAAAAATCATTATTTTTATATAATTTTCTATTTTGAGTTAATTACCTAAAAGTTCTATTTACAAATGTTATGGTAGCTTAGGTACTATCTAAGATTTTTTGAATCAATAAGTCCTATTTAGTAAAGTTGAAAATATTATCAGTTTTCTCAAATTTTAAAACTAAGAACATTATTGATTTTGCATAGTAATGTTCTAGATAATTGTTTTACTAACTAATAATAAAAAAAAAAAAAGCAAAGCATGAGATTAAACGTTTTTGCCTTTTACTTATTGGTTTGATTCAATTATCCGATAAAATCGTGAACATTATCAGTTTTTTCATTTTTAATTTTTTTTTCCAATTTTGCACGTAAATTTTCCATCATTATTCTCCTTTATAGACACAAAATTTTTAGTTTTGCATAAAAAAATGATTCAGGTTTTTCAATTTTTTTTTTTTTTTTTTTTTTTTTGCACATAAGTTTTTATTTTTGTTTTTTTAAATTCGAAATTTGATATTTTAAAGTTTTGAAAATCAAAATAAATGTTAGATCATCATGCTTCTTTATAAATAATCATAAATGATGAGCTATCATTAGTTGAAGGTAAACAATCATTGTTTGAAAGGCAATTCCGACTATTAAAAATTTAATAGGATTTGAAAATTCAAAATTTTTTAGTTAGAACTTAATGGAATATAAATTCATAAATTAGGACTTGTATGTAAATGGCCCATCTATATTTTGGTAAAAAATAATTTAAAATATTTAAAATATGTGTTTTTTAGTATTTATTTTTGTGAAACCACTTTCTAATTTTTGGAAAAAAAAATTAGAACACAAATTTTAAAAACTCAACAAAACAGAATCATATATATTTGGAACTATTTATTTTATTTTATTTTATAGTTTTGTGTATCATGGTGCTACAATTCTAAGACATATTTTGAGAAAAAAAGAAGAAGAAATAAATACATACCTATTTTCTTTACTTGTCTTTCTCTGTATACTAATAACAAATTGATAACCTAATTAATTGGAACACTATTTTTTTCTTAAAAGTCTCCACTTTGGCAATTTGGGAAGATTAACTTTTTAACTTTTTGATTTTTTTTGAGTCACATCACCTATTTACTTTTTTTTTATACAAAAAAGTCAAAAAAGGCAAAAAAAATTAAAAAAAAAAAATAAAAAAGTTAACTTTTGACCATCTTCCTAAAACACCACTGAGGTGGGCTATCATGTGGGCAGTTGATAAATTTTTAGGTAAATTAGAGAGGCTCTCTAGACTTATTGATATAATCCACTCTTAATTTGGTTGGTATTTTGGGTGGTGTCATTCCTCTACTATAAAATAATACATGTGTGAAAGAGACATTAAAATGACTTTGGCGTTTGGCCCAATAGTCTAGTAATCATACTTTAGAGTGTAGTAAGTGAGACATTAGAAATTCGAGCTAAAAGAGTAGCGACGAACCTTTCAGTTGTAATTTAACTATATTAATATTAACGCTATCTTTGTTAAAAAAAAATTAGACAAGAAATAGACAAAAATATTATATATAAAGTGACATGATGGTTATAAAATTCTGGGTAAAATTAGAATTTTTTCTTAAGTTTGGTCTAGTTTTTAGGTGGGCCCCGTGCGTCGATTTACGCGGGTCAAAGTAGTAACGCGTTCTATGTCGCGTTGTGATTCACGTGATATATTTGGTTGCTCAAAACCATTACCAAGTGAATGGAAAATTGAAGCCAAAGTATACTCTATGAAAATGTAGTTTTGGTGAAAAATCTTTAAAGGTATTGAATAAAACTTGTCCCACATTGATTTGGTGAGAAGTTTTGAATGGGTTTATAAGGCATGGGTTTGGTACTTGGGGTGTGCCCCAAGGGGTACCCAAGTATTTTAGAAAGAGAGGTTATGGGCTAGACCCATTGAACCTAAAAATCACCACGCGCGCGACGGCCGCTGTCCGTCCAGTCGGCTGGGCTAGTGGTGTGCGGTTAGGTTGGGCTTATTCGGCCCAATACTAATCTTTTTGGGCCAAAAATATTTGAATTTAATTTTATTTTTGGTAAAATAAAATCCATAATTCAAAATAAACTGGTTTGGTTTTTTCTGTACATCCAAACAAGGCCCTTCTCGTTTTCAAATTAAACCGAAAATAAACTGGTCTGGTTTTAATGTACATCCAAACAGAGTCCTTCCTGTTCAATTCAAAACCTGCAGCCACCTTTACATCTATAAATAGGACAACCCTCATTTGATGTTTAACATTCAGAAATTTCGTATTTCACCTCTGCAAATTCTATTCTTCATTTTGCTGCATTTTATTTTTCTGCGAAAGAGTATAAACACTTAGTATGTTCGTTAGGCAAACAAGTTGTAGTGCTACTATTGTTTGTAGTTGATCATTTCATCGTGGGAGATAGACGTCCACATTCTGAAAGCACCGAGGAGAGGACGAATCTGTCTTAAGGATACAGTGTCAAACACTAGACTTGATCAAATTATAATTCGAAGAAATTAATCAAGTAAGTTATTTAATTTATTTTCGGTGTTTTTATTATTTATTTAAATCAGATTTTAATTTTGCTTTTGTAACAAAATAAAATCTGTTTTTATTTATTTATTTTTATTTCAAATTTGATTTTTGTAATCAAACAAATTCTTTTCTTTCCTATATTTCTTTTAAATTCTATTTGTTGTTAAGTATACAAATTGAATTAATTAATTATAGTGAAAATTGTCCAACACCTTTTAATTGTAATATAATTATACTAATATATTCATAACTATTTTTATTATAAAAAAAAAATTAGACATTAAAATATTGTATATAAAGTGGCATGGATGGCTTGAATAGTTAATCGAATTTGCTTCTTGAGTTCAATTTGACATCTTTTTGTCTGCTTTCCTGAAAGATGGTAGAAAGAGGGAATTTTGCAGACTTTTAAATTTTCCTGGCTACCAAACGACAAATTACAATATCCATCTGGGATGCGTTTGGTGTACCTCACTAATTCCCTCGCACGTTGACAAAATCAATGTGATAGATGATAGTGATAGTTCAGAAATGATTAAAAAAAAAGTAAAATAAAAATAATTCTAACTGTGTGAGTGATTTTCTGATCACACTGCCCTCTTTAGTGATTCAGTTGTAGAGCACAGGTAGAATAGATGGCACCCTGCTGTCCTACACAGAAAGAAAAGGCTCCGGCGGTAGTTCTTCCACCCGGGGGCACTCCGACAATCAAGTCAGTATATCTCTCAAAGATAAATCAATTATTCAACTCACAAGCTTGAGTATCAAAAGCATACCTTAGACCCATGAGGGTGCCTCTTATTTATAGCCAACTCAATCCCAGTCCCAATGAGAGCCTAACTCCAATGGACTCAAGATTACTGCTAATTTGGGACTCCCAGTGGGATTAGAATAAACTCTCTAAGAGTCTTATCTTTACCCAAACTGAAGTCTTCTCCATATTTAGGACTCTTGTCCATATCCAGGTTGAGTTCCCTCTTCATTCTAGGACTCTTGTCCCCGATCCGCTTATCTCGGATTCCGATATCTTCGGAGGTAACCTCGGCCTATCCGAGATGACCTCGGCACAACGGCCAAGACACGTGGCACCTCGGCTGACACGTCGGCGTCACCTTGCCACGTGTTGGTACTCAGAAAATATATCTCCACAACTGCCCCCTAGGTTCTATTACCTCGGCATTCTGAGGTGATGGAACCTATACTGTTCGTTCATCTGTGCCCCTCTGTCCGAGATCAAACTTGCCGACCTCAAAGTTTCCTGGACTTTACTGTCCAGTTCTGTCAAGTATCAAGCTTCATGCTTTCCAAGCTATTCGAGATCATACCTTCTAGCTGAGGTTTCTGGTTTCATTAATTTCATAAACTCAAAGAGCTTTGCATCCATTCTATTCACATTTTCTGGTGAGTTCCCGATTTCCAGTCATCTATTTGACTCTGGCGATTTTCATATCGGCGTTCACTTCACGTAGTAGGTTCATAAACTCTTTACTTGCTATTAAGCTCAATCTTTCATAACTCTTCTGAATCCGTTTATTTGCCCTCTGTTGCTTTCTATTTTCATCTGTTTTCAAGTTTTGAATTGTTTGAATGCCTGGCATTGTTCTTGTCATATCCGCTTCGCTAGCATCGTGTTTGGGCCATGGCTTTGTTGTTATTCACAAATTTACTTAGTGCCTGTGGACTTAGCTTTATTGTTGAACTTTGTCGTCTTCTTGACTTTGATTTTTATCTTTTTTCATACAATCCTCTAGGTTTTTTCCTTTCTAGCTCTTTTGCTTAAATCATTATTGTTCCAAGCTTTCAAGCTTCAGAATCGCTCTTCGCTCTCGCCTCCGATGAAGCTTTCGTCATTTTGTCATTGTCGCCGACTTCGCAATTCTCATTCCGACTTTCCTCTTCTCGTAAGCCACTATTCCTCCGGTTTTATTACTTGTTGCTTTCCAAGAAGCTCGCTTATTGTTAACCACCATTACCGCTTTTACCCGTTGTTTCCAAATCATCTTCTTGAATACACACTGCTCACATATCTGCTGATTTCGCCATCGTTCTTGGCTTGACACACCTATGCAATCTTTTTGTCTTGAACACTTGCAATCGCTTTCACCACTTTCTTGCTATTGTTCTTGAGTCTCAGATTGTGTCTTTTTCTAAGTTTTTGCTTTCAATCCTGCCTTCAAAACTCCGAGGTGCCAATCGCCGAGGAGAGCGTTGATCAAACTCTTCAGGAGATTGATGCTGAGCTCGGGTCGAGATGGTCACGAGAAGATCCTTTAAACTGTCTTCTGGGGATGAGACACAACCTGCCACTGATGCCGAGTAGTTTACTTTTTTCTTGAAATTGATGCCGAGGTAATGGTAAAAAAGCTCCTCCAACTGACTGCCGAGGCTGAACCATCATCGTTTGTCGGGCAGATCACCGACGTTTGCTTTCAATCCCTAATTCTTTAAGGTCTTCATTCTTTGTACTTTTGTCTTTTTGCATATTAGACGCCCCCGACGCATCCCGGGAAAGGGAGTAAGAGTCCCCTGCTCGTTCGATATTGGGTCACTACACTCAAGGACTCAAATGTCACGGTTCTTAATCTTGAACCAAAGAGTCCAAATCCGGCAAATCGTTTTGAGAAAACAGATTTTTGAAAGAAGTGCCAAACATGGACTGCTTCGCCAGATACAGAGTCGCCACCTAAACATTTTTAAATGGAAAATTTAGGAAACCCTGACTCGGTGCCAAAGGTCACGTGTCCATCATCACCAAAGTTGCCTCATGAACTTGGGTACGATTGGGAAGGTCACTGTGAGTTATTCGCCGCTTGGTCAAAGACCGGCCTCTACTAACCATGATATCTGTTTTTGAAAACATTGTATGTTCTTTTTCCGGTTATTAGCCTAGGTTACTATGTGATGCGCACAGCATACAAGTATAGACTGGGTCGCCTGAATTGGAACAAAACATTTCATGTTTGTTTGTGAAAATGGTTTGATGGTGCTACCCGCAAGTAGGCTAAGACGTGGATTTGCCACCCTCAGGTGGGCTTAGAAAAATATGATTTTGCCACTATCTAGTGGGCTTAAAACAAACATTTGATGAATTGTCCCAATCCAAATAACTCAACCTCCACCCACAGGCATTCAAGGCAGTTATATCACATAAGCACATAGCCTCATGGTAAGCATGCTTTTCATGGCAACACTCACACGCATGCAAGGATGCTAAAGCATAAAACTCACCAAGTACTCCAAGCCAAAACAGAAGCTTGTTAGAAATCCATGCATGGACCTAAGCATACTGAAATGTCTAATGCAACACATGCAAAGATGCAAACTATAGCAGGCTCGGCTATTCTAAACATGGCATATGGAATGCTACAACTAACACGTATTCAATTTGGAATTGAAATACAAATGCAGTTTGTATGATGTACCGAGCCCGGTGCATGCAAAACAGATGAATGATGCAAACATGCTGTCATACTGTATGCTAATTGAAATATGCCCTATATCTAACCATCGTAAGCGGGTAAATAAAAGGGAAGAAAGACGTGGGATTGGAAGACATACATCACACTCACACACCCTTATTACAATTATGCCCTCGCGCAGAGGGTCCGAATAAATAATACAGTCCGAATGTCCGAATAAAAGAATATTACAGATTTCTAATTAATTAACAAATTAATTACAAAAAAGTAAAACTGGCATGCAAGCCAGGGACTGCCTTGCTACTGATGAGTGATGTATGCTGGGCTGCCTTGGTGCGGAAATCCACTGGGATGCCCCAATTAGCCTCGCTTGCAATATTTCTAAATGCGCATGACCAAGACTTGTCGATTCTTGATTTTACCGCAACAGAGAGCAGAAAAGGGCATAGCAATGTATTTCACAAATATATGCATGCCTCGATCCTCGTACACCAATCACGATATCGATGCATGATGGCCGAAGAATCGGATTGCACAACTCAATATAGGATGAATGCACATGAATGCTACAACAAAACCTAACTCCATCATGGGTAATCCGGAGTGTCGGTGACTTGGGAAGTGAGACCCGTTCCGTCACTCGAGTAATAAACGCGTTCGCTTCGCGTGCCATCGCCTATCCCAACACAATGCAATATGCATGATGTGCATGAATGCAACTAAAATACAATCCTAGCATGCACAATGCTATGAATGAGATGCCTCGGCGTGCACGCGCACGCAAACCGAGGCGATGATACTAAAGCATGAAATAACATGAAATATGATATACGATGAGACTAAAGTGAGATGCTCAAATGCGTGCCCACGCACGCGAACCGAGGCGGTGACATATAGACATGAAATGACATACGTAATGCAAATTGACTTACACTAACATGAGAGAGCCTCACCACACTCACATAAGAGGCCGCTTGATAAAAATGAAGTGCCTCAAATGTAAACGGTGCACGCAAAACCGAGGTAGTGGCATACAATGCGATGAGACTAAAATGGCGTAACAATGCAAAAGTGGACTTATACTAACATGAGAGGCCTCACCACACTCACATAAGAAGCCATCGGATGAACGGCCTGAAATGCGTGCCCACGGGCACGCAAAACCGAGGCAATGGCAAAAAGTATGAAATGGCACTCCAAATACAAATTGACTTATACTAACATGAGAGAGAGCCTCACCACACTCACATAAGAAGCCGGAGATGAATGAAGTGCCTCAAATGCGGCACACGGCACGCAAACCGAGGCAATGGCCCTAAGGCATGAAATGACATACATAATGCAAATTGGGATTACACTAACATGAGAGGGCCTCACCACACTCACGTAAGAGGCCGAGAGACTAATTAAATGAGATGCCTCAAATAACGCACACGGGCACGCAAATCGAGGCAATGGCCCCAAGGCATGAAATGACATGCAAATGAGACGTGGCATATGGCATATGGAAAATGCAAATTTCAGCAGCCAAAATGATGCAAAAACAGCCCCCGAATTATAGCAAAATTACACCCGATGCCCAAAATGCAATGTTATGCACCCGAAATGGCCTACAGCTATGCCAATCATGCACAATATGGACATGAAGTGTAAAGACAGATTCTAGGAAGCCCCTAAACTAGAATTTTTCCAGTACAAAGAATGTCCAAACAACAATCACAAGTATGGCAAAAACAGCATGCAAAAATGGAGGAAAAGAGGGGAACAATGAAACAAGTGATATGTACAATGCTCAAACTGAAAAATACAGTTCTACAACATTAAAGAGGGACCAAAAATATGCACATTTACAGTAGATGACATTCCCCAATTCAGTATGTAGATATGCTTAACATAGCATGCAAAATATGAGCCAACAAAGGCTATAACATGAGGTAACAAAAGGATGCACCAAAAAGCCTAAGACCCTTAACAAAAAATGAAGAATGAGTTATTTTAAGACTCTTTCCAAGCCTGATGAAGGCTCAAAAACAGAAGCATGATGAGCTAGCAAGGCATGCAAAAATAAGGGGGTATAAGAGGGTATAACATGAAGTACCAAAAGTATTCACCAAATAGCATAAGACCCTTAACAAAACATGACAAGAAGGAAAAAATAAGGCTCTTTTCAGGCCTGATGAAGGCTGAAATCAGAAGCCAAATAAGCTTAAAAAAGGCATGCAAAATGGGGCCAAAGAGAGGTACAAAGAGAGGCCATGCATGGAGGCCCCAAACAAGATTGATCCCTTCTAAAATGTTGTAGAGGGACCTAAAATAAGCTCAATCTCAGTTAATGGAATGCTCAAAATCAGACTTCAAATAGGCTAAAGAAACCATGCAATTTTACGGTAAATTGGAAGGATTACAACACAAGTGCATGATAGAACCACTAAACATGGTTGAGCCCTTCTTCAATGTTGAAGAGGGCTCAAAATAAGCCCACTCACAGTTTATATCAGGCTCGAAAATGGATCACTCATAATCCAAACAAAGCATGCAAAATATTGGCACAAAGAGTGATATTGAAAGAGGTGCATCATAGAGGTGCCAAACAAGGTTGAGCCCTTCTAAAATGTTGTAGAGGGGCTCAAAATAAGCCTAAAATCAGTAGGGTTCGGAGCCCAAAACAGAGAGCAAGTAGGGTAAAGAATTGATGCAAAAATGTGCTCAAAAGGGGGAAATAGTGACTTACCCTTGAAGATCAAGCTTTTGTTGCTTCTTGGCTTCAATTTGTTGCTTCTTAGCCTCTGAAAAATCCTCCTTTGCTGCTGGAATGGAGGTGGTGATGGTGAAGCTTAGGGTTGATGAACAAGTGGGCTAGAAACTTGAAGGTTTTTGGAGCTTTTGGAGAGGGAAATGGAGGCAATGGGAGATATGCTCTTGAGAAGAAAGTTGCTAACCCTAACAAAGAAGGAGGTCAGCCCCTTAAATGGGCAAGAAAGGGGTGTAAAAGGGAGGGAAATGCATCCAAGCTTTCCCCTCCAAAATATCCCTGAGGCAAAAGATATTTGGAAAAACAAATTGACAACAGAAGTGGTCAAAAGCAGAAGCAGCCGCCAGTGCTTTTCTTGAAGATGGCCACCCCACTGGTCGGCCAGCCACTCCCCATGGCCGGCCGGCCATGGCCAAAAATGAAGTGAATAATTAATGGGCGGCCACTATATTTTGGTGTCCTCCTGTGTGTGTAGAACAAGACCCCATGGTTGAATTTGGCAACTCAAACAGAGGCACAACATTCAACTTGAAAGAGAGGCTCAAAATGAAAATAACAATTACCGCCGACCACCACCTTTTAGGGTCCTCCCATGTCCCTCATCACAAATATGTAGTCTCGGCCAAGAAAATATCCCTAGGGTGTTCAACATTAGCCCTAAGGAGCAAAACGGACGCCGAGGAGCGAAACTGGTTTTCGAGACAATTGTTGTCCTCCCACCCTCCAAAGGATCTTCCCGGTGCTAAAACAGAGGTACCGCCAAAATTGAACAAAAACTAATGCAAAATGAATGCTCTGGGCCCAAATCACGCAGCCGGTCCCAAATGGGTCAGGGCATCGGAGTGGTGTTCGACCACGGTGGGTATGTGAAACCCCAGTGTCGCCAGTTATGAAGAAAATGAGATGCAAGCCAAAACCCGGAAAAATGGGAGATTGTTGGGCGCTCCCGAGCCGAGGCACACGGCCTAACGGCCCAAAAATCGAACCGGCCCGAATGGCAAAATGGCCTACGGCCACGAAATGTAGCCCACGGCCACCGAGAGATAGCCTACAGACCACTCTTCCTCAGAAAGAAAACAGAGAAAACCGAGTCCGGTTCGCAAACCGAGGCAAGGCATGTAAGAGAGTTCGAAGTCCGGAGGCAGGCGCACGCGACTCGAGACTTCGAACGAGCACAATATGCAACATCACCAAGCGCCAATCGGTGACGCTCGAAGTCTTAAGGTCGGTCAAAAATGGGGTGTCTACAGCTGTTCTCTTGACGTAACTCGAATTCAAGAAGTGACGGGAGTGAATGTCAAAGCCCAGAGACGACCCATTTTTGACAAGGCCGAAGACTTAGACAATCATACAAGATAAACAGAGATATGTGCCCGCAGGCGTGCCCGCAGGCAAGGGGCAAAATGCAAAGTGATAGGCACGGAGCCAGGTGATCATGCAAATGCAACAAGCTATAATGAAGCAAGTATTCACAAATAGATGCAACAGTTTTAAGCAAGAATGCAAAGCAACAACTACATTTCATGCAGTTAGGAATGCGGAGAATCATTCAATTCTCGTCGCGCCTCACACGGAGAAGATACGATACCTGCGCGATTCGTCTGGTCGCACCAGCCTTAAATGAACCGTACATACAATATCGTGCCTGCAAAAATAGAGAAATTCAACAAGAACAATATGCTAACAATATATATTCAATGTGATTCCTGTAATTCCAAAAGTCTGACACACGCAGTGTCGGCGGGTGAACGCATCGCAATGCAAGAAGGGGACGCGCGTGACAACGCACACTCAAGTATAGAGGCATGGTACACCAAGAAAACATGCATGACAATGCAAAATACTTATGAGAATGCAAGTTACATGCGAAACAATGCAAAACGAAAGATAAATCAAATCGTATGCCTGTTTGTTGCGAAACAACGAGCTGGAAAATGCGCATTTCGGTGAAGGCAACTTGATCGCGGCCTCTGACTCACCTCCCGGAGAGGTTACAACATGTTCAAAAAGGATACACCTTGACTTTGACGAGTGATGATGAGACATGTGTCAGAAATTGCAAAAGTTCCCATGAGCAATTCGCGCCAAAAGTGCACTTTTCTTGATCTTTTCGTCCCGAACTCCGATCTCTCACAAAATTTGCAGAGAGGTAGGGAAGGGGGTGGGGAACATGGCCGGCCAGCTCATTTCCCTAGGAGAGGTCCCCGGCCAGGGGGAATAAAGCAAATGGCCGGCCAGCCAGAAAAGGTGGCCGGCCGGCCACCTGCCCAAAAGCAGGGGCATTTTGGTCATTTTGGTTATTTCTATATATAGGCTCATCCAATGCCTCCGAAATCACTCCCCCAAGTGTGAAATTCTCTCCTCTTGCTTCCTAAGCCATTTTCTCTTTCAGATCTGCATTTTATACGCGCTTTTCGGCCTTCCACGCAAGTTGTTTCCGCGAAATCCTTCAGATTTAAGCACTTTGAGGCGACTAAATTTTGATTTCGGGGCTTCTCTTCTCGTTTTCACCACCTGAGGTAAGTTTGTCTCAATATTTGGAAAATTTTCCCGGGAGTTGACTTTTGTTGACTTTTTCATTTCCCGAGAGTTGACTTTTGTTGACTTTTTCCAATTTTGGCTCATTTTTGCTCCTTTTGCAGATTCCTCAAAATGGCAGGTCATTTTCCTTACGGTGGAGGTCTTCCGGGTGCCGGAGATGATTTTGACATTATGGCATTGCCCCCGAGGGTCCGCCCTTTTATCCCCGAGAGATATGCCCCGCCGGTACATAGGCTTCCGCGGGCAGTTTTCCGTCATTTCACCGAGTTCAACAATCGGGTACCCGGGGATCTTCTTTTGCGAGAGCCGGAGCAGCACCTCTCTCACGAGGCACGAGAGGTATTTTACTTCATTTGCTGTATTTTTGCATTTTGTAGCTTTGCCATGCTTGAACATGCGGTTTAGCTTATGACATAGTATTTTACTTGCATCTTGAACATGTGACTTAGACACTTGAATTTCTTGAACACACAAACCATCGACCGACAGAACGCACGGTACACATTAGTTAGAAATTGAACACACTACTCAAATAATCGATTTGTCGAACACACGTTCCAAAGTTGAAAACGAGTACACAGCACACACATGACTAAGAGTAGAACACATAGCCCTAACCCCTTTTCAACACACCTGTTGATGGTGAGCACACGTACCATAATCGATTAAGAGTAGAACACACACTCTAACCCCGACTTTCAACACACAATTAGTTGATGGTGAGCACACAACACTAATCGATTAAGAGTAGAACACACAAACCTAACTCAGATGCATCAACACACGTTCCAGAGAGAAAGTGAACACACAAATTACATCGATTGAGAATAGAACACACAAATTCTAACTCGATGCATCAACACATAGCCCAGATTTGAAGTGAACACGCATTTAATCGATTAGGAATTGAACACGCAAATTTCAAATACCAAATTTACTGAACACGCAGCCCAGATTTGAGGTGAACGCGACAAATTTCACTAATTTTTTCCGAATTTGAACACGCACTCAAATACCAAATTCTATCAACACGCAATTTCAGATTTGAGGTGAACGCACAGCCCACTAATTTTTCTGAAATTTGAACACGCAGCCCAAATACCAAATTTACTGAACACGCAGCCCAGATTTGAGGTGAACACACAGCCCACTGATTAAGAATTGAACACGCAGCCCAAAACACGGATTTACTGAACACGCAGCCCAGATTTGAGGTGAACACACAGCCCACTGATTAAGAATTGAACACGCAGCCCAAAACACGGATTTACTGAACACGCAGCCCAGATTTGAAGTGAACACACAGCCCACTGATTAAGAATTGAACACGCAGCCCAAAACACGGATTTACTGAACACGCAGCCCAGATTTGAGGTGAACACACGTTCCCATCGATTAAGAATTGAACACGCACTTCAAAACACGGATTTATCAACACGCAGCCAGATTTGAAGTGAACACAAATTTAATCGATTAGGAATTGAACACGTAGCCCAAAACACGATTTATCGAACACGCAATTTTGATTTGAAGTGAACACACACCTAATCGATTTGTACATAGCTCATTCATTTCATTTGCACACATTTTGTTCATTTTAGTTTGCACACATTTTGTATTTTCTTACAGATCAACACATGTATTCATTCTCAACGCAGTTGGCTCTCGTGACAGACGAGGATACGGCCTCTTGTCATGAGAGAGTGGTATGCCGAGCCCTGAGGTCAGTCCCGATCCGTCGACTCAATGGGTTTGGAGCATTCAGAGGGGTTATCGCAGGCTACATCGCCAGGACCTTGTTGGCCGCTTTGGCAGAGAGATGGTGGACACCACCAATTTTTTCCATTTTTCTCGCCAATCGGATATGACCATGACCCCACTAGACTTTGTCAGACTCACCGCCTAGACGAGGCGGTGGACCCATTCCCTACGACGAGGATATGGGTGAGTGGGAGGTCGCTTGGATTCATCTATTGGGGCTCGCCACCAGAGACAGAGCTTCCGGAGAGTCCCAGATACTTGGTTCTCTTCCCGCTCGGAGGCCGAGATGGAGCCCGAGTCTCCCGAGGAGATTGAGCAAGACACCATGTTTCTCATGTTCCTCTTCTAAGACTACTTTGTTTGTCGACAGGGGAACACTGTGGGTCAGATTCTTGAGTGCCCTAGTGGACCTATCACAGTCGGCCAAGATGATTGGGGCCACGCTCGCTACCCTTTATTGTTATATGAGTGCACTCGCATGGGGACTTACTCGGGCTACATCGAGAGCCCGAGGTACATTCTGTCCTCTTGATTTACATTTTGCTCCTCATTACTTGTTCATTGCACACACGGCAAGACTTTGCATTCTATACTCGCTTTTAGCACTTTGTATTCACATTCCGCATCGCTTTCACCATGGGTGTACGAATACTTTCCCACGTTAGCCCCGGAGATAGAGGTGGCAGGGAACCTTATGACTCCGTACTCATTAGTATTCGAGGGCGAGCACCTAGCGAGACCTCGAGAGACTCTTCCACCGCGACAATATTTTGATACCGTGAGGACGACAGAGGTATTTCGTAACTCTCGCCTTTTCACTTTCATCTTTGATATGCTTTGTACATTCATGATTTCGATTGATTTATACATCGGTTATCCGCAGACATTTGGCGCGCCTTTCGCGATGATCTCCAAAATCAAGACTCGGAGGGTCGAGTGGTTCCCAAGATAGGTACCGCCGAGGGACCAGCTTGGTAGGCGTGGTTCGGGGAACGCTTCGCCGATATGGGGGTATGATTCTCAGACCTCCTCATTGCTCTCCAAATACTATGCGGATCGCCGATAGACTATCTCTCAGAGGTCATTAGGGATATGCAGGCACCGATGCTTTGCTATATCTCATTGAGGGGACTACGCCACCTATCGCCAGATATATCTCGATGCCCCCTTGACGGAGTGCGGTTCGCCATCGAGGCCCACCGGCGCACCATCTTCGAAGTCGCCAGGCCGCAGACATCCCTCTTCTAGCAGGTGGTGCATCTAGGGTAGAGGTAGTTCGATTCTCCGATCCCTCCGACTCCTTATCATCCCGGTGGCCGATATGCCGACCGAGTTGACGAGTTGGCGATGGGACTATTCGATTCCGATCCCTATAGAGCCTCCGATTCGGTCACAGATATGTCGAGATCCCGATTCACCCCCAGTATGTTCCACCATTTTTCATTTATCACACGATATTTGAACATTCATTATTTATCGATGACTTGAGCTTGTATTTGCGTACCACCTTGAGTACATAGATCGATGCTCGGATGGTGGCCACATTCGAGGGTATGATCCCGAAGAGAGGCGCAGATGTCGGCATCATGGGCTTGTGCACCCTTCATCTTTCTTCATTTATCATATTTGTGATGACATGCCGGTTTTAAACATTCTATTGCATTGATAGGTCAGATAGAGCACCTCCGCACACACCCCATTCACATAATCAGATTTGCACCGCTTATATTTGAACCGATGTATTGCACTTTTTCATTTTCAGATGCCTCCTCGATATGTTCGCCACGAGGCGGGCCACCAGGGCCTTCTCAGAGAGGCCGAGGTGCTAGACCTGCCGGGGGTACTGGGTCTCGAGGAGCTGGGCCATCCAAGCCTTACCGAGGAGTTCGAGGAGCGGGGCCATCTCGCAGACGCAGGGCACCCATTGTCGAGGATGAGGAGGAGGAGGTCGCAGACCGTGAGTCGAGACATCTCCGGGAGGGAGGCTCCTGCCTTGGTTCCGGAGCGAGG
Organism: Camellia lanceoleosa; assembly: GCA_025200525.1. Taxonomy (NCBI): domain Eukaryota; kingdom Viridiplantae; phylum Streptophyta; class Magnoliopsida; order Ericales; family Theaceae; genus Camellia; species Camellia lanceoleosa. Next base: position 73,923,617 of record CM045763.1, read on the forward strand.
CGAGGCCGAGGGGATCCGGAGGATGACAGCCTCGATCCGATGGTGATGATGGTGCAGAGGTTGTCCCACAGAAGAGGATGAGAGGGCCTCCCCATTCCCGTTCCCGAGGGTACTGATGTTATTTCCTGCTTTATTTTTCTTTTTTAGCTAGTAGTTTGTAGCACTTTGCATATTGTTAGGCGCTTTTATTTCTCAGAAACTTGTACCTTTATTTCGTTGTAAAACATGATGGAATGAAACAACTTTTGAAAAGATATTTGTATTTGAAATTCTTAGCATCGCATCGCATCATTTTGCACAAAAATGGAATTGAATGAAAATGTGCCTTGTGTATTTACCGGGTCAGGTAATGAACCGACGCAACAAATCAAAATCTCGACTCACTAAGAAATAACAGAATCTTAGCAAGTTTATAACTCGATAAGCAAAGCACAACAATGGTAACGACTCAATAAACAAGACTTAACAAAATTGCATAACCAAAAAGTAACAACTCAAAACACGAAAATGCGACAGCCCGACAAAACTTACAACTCGATAAACAAAACAACAACTCGATAAGCAAAAATACAACAAAGCATACTTCGGACGAACAATCTGGATGATGGAACGCATCCGAAACTGATAGAAATGGAGGCCTTCGACATTCCCGATGCCTAGAAATGCTTCAAACGTCCATCCGGAGGGCAAAACAGGACCAATGCATGGCCGAAAGCATTTTGTAGCTAGAGATTAGAGGGTGGCCGGCCTACTAGGATAGATGGCCGGCCGGCCACTTCCCAGAACCTCCGTAAATTTGACAAGTGTCCCTTGAATAGTGTTTTAGCCCCTATAAAAGCCCCAAATTTTGGAACTTATTCATTTCATCATCGCTTTCACAAAATGGAGGCATTTCTCGCAAAAATCTCACATCTTGGATTTCTTCTTTGGATGGCTCTAAAAGTTGAATTTCCGGTTTCGCTTGAATGCACTATTCACGCCGGCCGACTCCATCGCATCTTCCTTTCCTCTCGTCGGGCGAGGTTTTGGAACCCGTGACGACGCCTTTACTTTCGAGGGCAAGAGGTATGTCCTACTTTGAAGATTTTCAAGCCTTGATGGAATCCGAGCGAGGCGAGGAAATCTTGCCCCAAATTAATTTTGGCTATGCCCAAACCTTAGGGCGGATGTGCGGACTTGACGACATGACGCCGATCCTCGATTGGTAACGGAATGTTGATATCCCGAGCCCGATGCATCGATTCTCCGATGCCGTGATCGAGCAACCATCATTGGCAAGGTTTCCGACAACATGCGCCTCGCTTGTGCATGCTATCTCATTTTCGCTTGTTTCGCCCGAGGGGCTAGCATCCGTTTGATTGAAGTCGCTCAAGGTTTGAAAGAGGGAAAGAGTTGCATTGCCATGACCCTGGCCGAGACATTGATGGGTCTGGATGCTTTCCACTGCCGGGAGACAACCAGATTTGCAGGGAGTCCACTACTGCTACATGTAATGTTTCCCACCCAAGCTATCATATGTATTTGCTCACATCACTCGGCCCTCGGGCTCGATTTTGCTCACAAAACCCTCATCTTACTTTTCTCTCATCGCACATCTCTCTATTCGTTATAGTCTCATTTTACAGCCCCCTCCAAATATGGGTGATGGATAAATTGCAAGTTGTAGACTCTTGCCCTGCTTACTCACCATGGTTACTTCTTTCTAGCAACGCCTAGTCAATGCCCGATGAGAGCCGGTGGTTTGAATGGATGTGCAATTTGTCAGCCGAACGCATTGCTTGGCGCTGTCCTTGGCCCAATCTCCTGGCGATGAGCTACACCATGTCCCGGCAGGTCGGGATTCGACTGATCGGCTTGACTCACTGTGTGTTCTATTTCCCATTCCGCATTCTCAAGCTGGCCACATGATCGACTTGCCCACCAGAGGATAGAGTATCCGCCACATTTCCATTCGAGGTGCACAATTGCTCAAGGCCGCAAAGATGGAGGATTAGAGAGCTTCGCCCGCCCCTACTTTCAGCTTGCACTTTATCCGATGAGTCCGATTGGCTAAATGAAGAAGCAGTGTTGGGCCTAGGTCAAGATCGAGGCTTCAACTAGCTCGAAGGGGCGCAGGACACCGACTTAACTATGCCCCATTTATTGCTTTATTAGTACTTTCAAGTTTTCTTTATGAATGTAATAAAAAGCAACTTCAATTGTATGTAAGAGCAAAAGAACTCGCTTTTGAAATCAATGAAATTGAAGGTTGTGGTAATCAAAATTCTCCACTTTGGTCCAAAATGGTCTTAATTGTGAAAAGATTAATTTGAACAAAGTCAACTTTTATTAAAACTTTTCAAAACTATTTTCGATATGGATCGAATCGACACACCCGAGATCTGCCATCGAAATGTACAACGCCAATCCTAGCAACCGGAAAGTTGCCCCTAGTTTGAAAAGTGCCTCGCAATTCATAGCAACGAAAGTTGCCCTTAGTCCGATGGTGCCAAGAACACTTCATGGCAACGGAAAGTTGCCCCTAGTCCTAATAGCACTGCATCGAGATCACGATAAATGCCGATGAATAGAGATGGCCGAGATGATCAAAATGGACAAAGTTGATCGGGAAAAGATTGTATCAACTTCAAGATGAAGTCGCCACGATCCCAAAGATGGGAATCAAGCCTTACGAGTTCAAAGCTTGGGTTCGCCGGGTATTTTTACTCTCCTTTTTGCACCTAACTTTTGCCAAGGCCGCCCTTTGCGGGTTTTCAACCTTGCGAGCTCGCTTTTATAATTTCAAATTTTCCATGCTCAATCTTGCCTAGGTCGCCTTTTCGGTTTTCGCCCAGCGAGCCTCTCAGGGGTAGTATTTCTTCAACTTGTCCATGTTGATCGGTTGAGAAAACTCTAAGCCATCTAGGTCCATCGTAACCACACCTCCAATTCGACTGCATTGACTTGATAATATAGGGACCACCAATTGTCCGAACTTGCCCTTGGGTCATGGATAGGAGCTCGTTGTCTTTGAGTACTAAATCTCCTTCTTTCAAATTCCTAGACTTAACCTTCTTGTTAAAAGCCCAGCGATTCTCGCTGATAGCCTTGGATATGGCATGTTGCTTTCACCTTCTTTCATCGAAAAGCATGAGTTCCTCAAACTGCTTTTGTCGCTAACTGCTCGCTATCCGCACTCACCAATACTGTAATGACGGACCTCAATCTCAATAGGCGTAATCGGCTTCCATCCCATAAACCAATGAGTACGAGTCGCCCCAGAGAAGTTCTCGATCGATGTCCTCAGAGTCTCCACAGAGCGAAAGGCGCCTTTATCCGCCGCCCCGATAGGTTTCCACCATCTTCTGCAGTATGCGCTTGATGTTCTTGTTGGCGGCCTCAATCGCTTCCGCTGGTTTGCGTCCGTAAGTAGACGACTTATGAAAAGCCACATTGTATTTCTCCAACAAATCAATCACCTCTTTCTTGAAGTGGGAACCATTGTCTGAAACGATTTCATTCGGGACTCCGTAGCGACAGATGATGTTGTTTCTGATAAATTTCGCGACATGCGAAGCCTTCAACACCGCGTATGATTGGGCCTCGACCCACTTCGTGAAATAATCTATCGCTACCAAGATGAACTCATGCCCATTTGACCCCTTTGGCGTAACAGCTTCGATTACATCAATTCCTGCATGTAAAACGGCCATGGCGAAGTCATGTTGTACAATTTTGACGGCGGATGTTCATGCGATTTGCATGAATTTGACACTTGTGACATCGCTTGACGGCCAATACAATCCTCCTCCATGGTGGACCAAGAATAACCTTGTCTAAGGATCCTCCGTACTAACATTACCCCATTCATGTGTGCACCACATTCACCCCGTGGATGGCTTCCATCGACGCCTTGACTCTTCAAAGATCAACGCACGCTTTATGCATTCCAGATGACCCCGCTTATACAGCTTTACCTTCGCAGATGATGAACCGAATCGCCATTCTTCTGATTGCCCTCTTGTCTTTGGCATTTACCCCTGGCGGGTATACTTCTTTCTCCAAAAAGTTCCAGATGTCGTAGTACCAGGGGTGTTCGTCCCGAACTTCATCTATGGCTGCAATCGACTCATAGGCAGGTGCGAATTTCTGGTCGATAATGACTGGACGCATTCGGACTCCACACGGAATGTCTATCATTGATGATAGAGTTGCTAAGGCGCTCAAACCTTGTTGTTCTCTTAGTAGATGAGTAAAACTTAACTTTTCAAACCGAGGAATTAACAAATCCAAGGTCCGTGATATATCATCATGTTTTCCTTTTACTTTCCATTTCCTTTAGCTTGAGATACAACAAGGTTTGAATCCCCAATGACATCCAATCGCCTTGCCCCTAGTTCCGTGGTCGCTTTAAACCAAAGAATGCACGCCAGATTTCGCTTCATTGTTCGAGACTTTGAACCGAGTTTGAAGGCTAGAGGATACGGAATCATCGGTGCTATCAAGAACACTCCTATTCCATACCCATGTTGATTTGATGTCTCCGCCAAAGTACATCGCCCGTGCTTCTTCGCCGATATGCGTAATTGATTCATCCGGAATAGGTACTCAATCGCTTCATCCTCAACCGTGGTCGGCAAGGAACTCGCCATCGCTTCTTCCTTTTCATCGACTTGCGGTCACGATGTGAGATCAAATTCGAGAGCAAAGCAACCAACGAGCTAGCCTACCAGAAGCGCCGGTTTCTCAAGAGATATTTGATGGGATCAAGTCGTGAAACCAACATTACAGAGTGAGCTAACAGTAGTGCCGCAGCCTTCCGGTAGCCCATACCGTAGCTAAGCAAGCCTTTTTCCAAATGTGTATATCGGGTCTCATACTCCAAAGATCTTCTTGCTCAAATAATAGATGGCTTTTTCCACCTTATCTTCTCGATTCTTGTGCAAGCATGCAACCATTGTAGTTTCAAGCATCGACAGATACAAAATCAACGGTTTCCTGCTCGTGGCGATATAAACGGGTGGGTTCTCAGAGATATTCTTTAACTGCTCAAATGCAAATTGACATCTACCGTCCCATTGAACTTCTTTTCCTTTCTTGAGAAGGCCAAAAGTGGTTCACAAGTCAAGGTTAATTTTGAAATAAACCGCCTTATGAATTGCACTTACCCGTAAAGCCTCGCACCTCCTTTTCAAACCCTGGTGGTGGCATTTCTAAGATGGCCTTGATTTGGAAGGGTCGACCTCGATGCCCCTTTGTGTAATCGTAAACCCCAAAGATTTTCCCCACAGAACACCAAACGACATTTCGAGGGTTTAACCGAACCTAATTCTCGATCCTTTGAAAAACTTGTGCAAGGCTGTAGTGGCCCTCTTTCTTTGGACTTGACAATCATGTCGCCCACATACACCTCAACCTCTTTGTGGATCATATCATGTAGTATTGTGGTCGCGTCTGCTGATAAGTAGCTCCAAGCTTTTTCAACCCAAACGGCATTACCCGTAGCAATATGTTTCACTGGTGGTGAATGCGCTTTTTCTATCTTCGTGCCATCACTATCCGATTGTATCCCGAGAAGCCATCCATGAATGAGAGCAATGCATGCCCCGCCGTGAAATCTACCAACTCATCGATATAGCAAGGGAAAGTCGCCCTTCTGACTAGCTCGCTCAAATCCTCAAGTCTACACACACACCCGGATCCCGCCATCTTTCTTCTAAGACCGAACAATGTTGGCCAACCAAGTCGGATATTCAGATACCAAAGAGAAGCCCACAATTTGCTTGGTGACCTCTTCCTTAATCTTGAGAGCCCAATCCGCGGATCCTTCGAGCTTCGCTGATGTGTCGGGCCTCGGTCAAGGGGATCCGATGTCAGATAATCTCAGATCGATTCTGCATGTCTTCGAGGACCACGCGAAACATCTTTGAAATCTTTTAATAAAGCGACTAAGCGCCGCTCCTCGAAGACAACGTGGACCCGATCCGACCACCAAGGGTCCTCCTCAAGACTAATGTTCACGGAAATGATTTCATCCATTAATGGCTTAACAAATCTCTTGCTCTTGCTCAATTAAACGTTAGAAACCGAGGAACTTCGTCCTCGCTGCTTTTGATCAAAATTTTGAAAGTCCGAATTAATGCAATAAATTAGGGCATGTAAAAGTACTGAAACCACAGATAGTTCATTCTCATTAGGCACATCCAAATCGCCCAATTCATCTTACAACAGACTCAAATGAAAAGGAAAGACGACCTCGACAGACTCGCATCCCGTTAACATCCTCAGAGTACCAGACCAGACTCACCGAGCTGAATCGATTCGACTCACAGACTCGGTGGAATCAGATTCCGCCACTACCACCGACGAATCGCTGGACAAAAATCCTCCTCAGATCGCCAAGTGAGAGAGGGTGCGATTGATGCATCCAAGATAGTCACTGGTCGACTCGCACCGCTTTCATCCCCAATCATGGAAACCGCGGTTATCCCCCAAGCACTCTTGGTCGACGGAGGATCGAGAGGAGACATGCCATGCTACCCCCATTTCAAGTTCTCAGGCCCTCGTAATCCATCGCCTTTTCTCGCTCAACCTCGCTTGTTGGGTATGTTCGCTGGGCAACATCATCCTGATAGTTGCAGTCGAAGAAGATTTCGAACCCGCACGCGCTTCTTCTCCGCTTAACCATGGCTCGGGAAGCCGCAAATGGAAAGTCCTCCTCCCGGACGAAGCGTCTGCTCAGGTACCTCGATGGGCTCGTATTAAGTCAAAGGCTTCCCACCGCTTCGCTCACGGCCATTTCTTTTCCTTTCTTCACCCAGTCTTCTTTGGTGGGCAGATAACCCAGCCCAAAGGTATGCGGGTTATGTGGCACTTCGGCCAATGCAGCGACTCCTTTCCTCCCGCTCCTTCCTAATCCCATCCCGGGAATATGTTGTAGCTTGTTCATGAGGTAAACGGATTGAGCACTGACGTACACACCTTCATTCACAGCCATAATATTTTGCACTACCCGGGCCTCCGCCAAAGTGAACCCCGACAAAAACACATCCTCCGTGCCGTGCTTGATTTCCAAAACTGGCGTAGACACTTCCGGCGGCGGATGGATGGATGAATTTTCGAAAACAATTGCAACCCCCTTCCCGTGAGGGTATTTCAACATCTGGTGTAGAGTGGAAGAGACTGCTTTATTGGTGCAACCACGTCGCCCAAGAGCAAGTTGAAGGATGGAACGCCCAAGACATGAAATTCAATGTTGTGTTGTCCCGACCAACCTGGTCTCAACCTTGACAATCCCCATCACTTCCCTACTTGTATTATCATAAGCTCGATCACCGAGTGGTTGGTATAAAGTCTCGGGTTTTAACCCGACAGATATGTCGCTCGGCGGACATTGATAGCGGACCCAGATCAACAAGTACCACCGTATCCACTTGTCTCTACACTCAACAGAGATGTAGAGAGGTTTGTTATGATCCACGCCTCAGCGGCAATTCCTTATCTCGAGAAGGTTAACGCCGGGAACCCTCCCGAAAGACCAGCGACCACCGCTTCCTGTGTAGTATCGATGGAAAGTTTGGCTTTGTCCATAGCAGATAGGACACTGCCTATGTACCCTTGAAGCCATAAGGCCCCAAATGGAGATGTCTCGCTTGTATTTTCTTTTAACCGCCTCAAGATGCCTCTTCTTCAATTTGCTTCTCTCTGCTTTCTCCGCTTTTATCTTTCCCCGATGCTTCGGTTGATCAAGGTGTGGGGCTTGAAATACCGCCCACTTCTAGTCATATGGTCTACCTCTTCGAGGTACCAAGTGTCACTGTTGGCCACCCGCCCAATCTTCGCCTCAGGTGGGCGAGATACAAGTCGCCATCTTCCCACCACATCCCATTAGCATCTAACAGCACCTGTCTGTTCGGGCATGTTTGCACTCTCAAGATTTTCATTCCACATGCTCACAAAGATGTCTCGCCTCGTGCTTGGCAAGACTTTCAACCTCTTCATGGTTCTTGCTTTTCTGATCCTCTCAAAATCCCACTTCTTTCTTGTTCCTCCAAATTAATTGTTCGGTTTTCAAAATGTCTTGATCCCGAGCGAATTCTTTGTACCGGTGCCTCCGCAATTCGATTCGACTCGCCCTTCCGCCACAATGGTACTTTTGTTCGCCGCCTTGCTCGATTGAAATTCCACGATGTCTGGCCGATCATCTAACCACCCAAGAATCTCCACGACTCTCAGATTCAAACCAATTGATAGTTGCATCCACGATTCTTGGTTGAAAAATTGGAGGTTGGCGAAGTCCTGCTCCATTGTAGTCGAGATCATCGCCTTTGTTTAGGTCTGTCCCCGGATCATGCATGCCTTCAATCTTCTCGCAACCCCACACTCAAATTTTAGGCTGGCCCATTGACAAGATATATTCACTCGGATCATAAGCTCTTCCAGCTAGATTCCCAGACTGTTCGATCCCAGACTCAACAGTTCTGCTCTCCTCGGAAGCCTGCCTCGTTTCATTTTCGGTGGTCACCACCTTTGGCTCAGATTGGGTTGTGAAGGTGTCCAACATGCACAAGTCAGTGCAATCAGGAACGACCACCTCCGGCTTGGGTAGGTGAGAGGGAGTAATATAGATACTAAGATTGTAGGAAACGACCCCAGTTTGGATGAGGTTGACTCTTTTGGGTGGTGGATCTTGGTTATGTGCGGGGAGTGGGTTAGTTGTGACGTTGGGCCTTTCGGGAGGTACGATGATGTTCTTGTCAACGAGGTCTTGAATCTCGTGACGCAGCCGGAAACATTGATCTGTGTCATGGCCATGCTGCTGGTGGTACGCACAAGACTTGGCCGGGTGGGGGGGGAGTGGATTCGTAGTGGCCTTGCCTGTGGGTGTCGATGCTTCTTCCCGATTAACACCCCCAGAGCCTTGGACAGGCATATATAGTGGAGTGAAGGTTCTTGGCCTCTGGATTGATATCTCGGCTTGGCTATCGCTCCCGGAGGCACCGAAAAGGGTGTGGCGGCTGTGGGCCTTGGTTGAGAAGGAGGAGTGGTGGTGACCATACCGACTGAAGTTCTTGTGTTGGCGGCAGCCTCGCAGCATGCTATTACGATTGAATGTCCTTCGGTCGTTCTCGGTCCTGATCGATCAGACCTTGCTTCATCGCATCCTCGATTTGCACCCCCATATCGTGCAGATCTGCGAAGGTGGGGAAGGGAACTACAATCATCTTCTGCATAAGTCTCGGTTGGAGATTGCGCACAATCATCCAGATTTGATCTTTATCTGTTGGCCTTAAGGTCATCATTGATGCCTTCGCTCTCCACCGGGTTACAAAGTCAAAGAAAGACTCCTTTTGTTCTTGCCTCGTGGTTTCGAGATCACGTGTTGTAATCTCGATCTGTGTGTTATATGAGTATTGTGCAACGAAGGCCTCAGCCATCTCATCCCAGTTCCTCTTAACATCATTATCCAACTTTGCATACCAGTTGGCGGCCACTCCTGACAGGGTTCGCCAAACAATGAGAGTTTCAGAGTCCTGTTAGGCCCATTGGCCTCAAGATATCTGAAAATAGCCGGAGATGGACCATGGGGTCCCCAGACCCATCAAAACGGTCGATCTGGGGCATCTTAAATCTGTCCGGCAGTGTCATGGCTACGTCAGTGTAGCCGTCTTCAATGTCTGGGATAGCCTTCACCCCCTGTGACTTCTTGAAGAGCTTTTCCAACTTGCTCAGCTTCAAAGCTGTCTAGTCTACCTCGAACTCAAATGGAGAGTCCGGGTGATTAGGTGCAAGATTCTTGGACAGTTGCGGCAGAAGCGGGGGCGGAGCCAGCCCCGTTGGAAGACCCGTGTCCTCTTGGGCGTCTTGGAAATTCGGCAGAGCGTTCCGTGGATTTGGGAGGGTATTCTGGGTGTTCTGGGTATTCTGGGGATTTGGGGGAGCATTTTGGCCAGCAGGTATCTGTTCAGGTAGTGGAGCCCCTGGCGGAGGAGGAACCTGATGCGCCCCTAGTGGAGGAGGGACCTGGTGTGAAGCAGATGCGGCATTCTCATTGTAATCTGGTGATCAACTCGATCTTTGGGCCATGACAAGGCTCATTGTTTAGAAAATTCCGCTTGGCGGATGGCATCATCTTGCATTTGTTTCATGCTCTCATTCATCCGGGCGATCATCGCCTCCATTGTTGTATTCTGTTGTTCCATTTGAATGGCTTAGATGTACCTCTATGGCGTATACGTAAATCTCAACTCGATTGTTTATCACAAAGCTCTTTCGATAACCCCTGTTCGACACATCGCGCTTCTCGCCTTCTTCTCGTGATCGGGTAGAGAGGAACACGGATGTCCGCTAACTAGATCCTCGGATTGGTTGAGTCGGCGACCTCGTGTCCAAAGTGCTTGGGGGTATCGATCGTTCGAAGCAATCGTATACAAACCGCCTAGTAAAAAGATAATAAAGCAAAAGGAAATAAATGACCGTAAAACGGCAAAGATAATGTTTTAAATTAAATACACACAACACGCAGTCGGGCATACAACACGCAGTTTATAAGTTGGAGATACACCGTCTCAACCAGCACTGTTCCTCAGATTACCGTTTCCCTAAATCAATCGGATATCCTCGCATAACCGATTCTCGATAATCGACCGATGCCCACAGTTCGATGCCCAAACTCAACTGATACATGCATTCTGTAGGCACCCCATTTTTGACCGTCCTCAAGACTTGGACGTCACCGCTTGAACACTCGGTGATTATCCATGTTTGTGTTTGTTTGGAGTTCCCGGAGTTCTCGGCTACGCGCCCTGCCTCAGGACCTCCGAACTTAACCGTTTTGTGTCTGGTTTTGCACCAAACACTTGTGTTTTGCCTTTGAGGGGCAGGGAATGCCTTCTGAGGTATCCCCACATACCACCGGCTGTGGCTAGAGGCCACCGGCTGGCTGTAGTTGCCACCGGCACTATATTGTGCCGGTCGGCACTCTTTTTGGCAAAATGACCACTTTGCCCAAATGACCACTTTACAAATGCTTCTCGAGATATTTTCGACAAATTGTTTAGCTTTGTTTCTCCTCCATACACGTGTATGGAGGGATGAACCCTTGAATGACTTAGTTTGTAAGTCTTTGTTGCCTATAAAGAGAAGGCTCTTCTCTTGGCTCAAGGGTTAGAAAAATCAGAGAGTTAGACATTTTAGGAGAGGGTTGAGCTCTGGTTTTAGGTTAGAAACTCTATATCTATCCTATCTCTCTCTTTCTCTTATTTTGTACACTAGGTGTTTGTGACTTACTATTGCTCACCAACACCTAGTGTTTCACCTTCCTCTTGGAACTGAGGTGCTAAGGGCTTGTTCTTGGTGTTCTTGGCTGGTTTGAAGCTTAAGGAGGCATCAAGGTCACCATTGTTAAAAAGGATCATCAAGGGTAAGAAACTAACTTTATTTCCCCCATTCTTGCATCCCATTTTTGTCTAGTTTAAAACAGTTTTTGTGCTTAGTCTATAACACATAAAAGTTCTGTTTTTAGGCCCTCTTTATTGTTCATTAAGAGTGTTTTGTGGTTTGAGCAAGTTTGACCACTCTTAGACCTTGAAAAGGGCATTTTTTGTGCTATTTTGTGAGAGATCCGAGATTTTGATGATAGGATCTCTTCACCACTGAAATCTTGAGGGATTTCAGTGGTGAAGAGTATGCCTTGAAGTCTCAAAAAGGGGAGGGCCACCCCCTCTCCTTGATGTCCTTGAAAAGGGCATGTTTTGGTCTCTTAAGTGAGTCTATGCTTGAGTGTGTGTTGAGCATGTTTTGCTTGTTTTCCAGGCTTATATTACCATGATATAACATGTTTTCAAGTTGGTTTTGGTCTCCTATGCATGCTTAGTATAGTTGCCTTATAATGCCTTTTATTACCTTAACATGTCTAGGAAGTGTGCCCCTATTTCTAGCATGTTTTAGACTTGTGTTTGTGAAGCTTGTATGCTTATTTTGCCATGGTTTAGCTCTGTCCATGGTCGTTTGAGTCAATCTTGACATGCTTTGTATAGCCCCTTTGTATTGCAACTTGTATGCTTCAAGTAGGCGCATGTGTAGGATGCATTGCCTCCATGTTTTCAAGGGTTTGGAACCCTCTTACATGCTATTTCAGACCTTATAATGTGCTTGTATCCTTGCCTTAGTGGTCTTGTTAATGTTTTAGGAGCATGTGTTGTATGCCTCTTTGTTTTGACTTCAGTGTATGCCTTTGATTTAATGACTCTTAGATGCCATCTAAGTAGCCATTTGGCTTCGCTTTGACATGCTAGAAACCTGTTTAGGTTGATTAGTGCGTGCCATGTATGCTTGTGCAAAGTGTGGTTTAATGCCCTATTAGCTTGCCTTAAGCCTAGGCTATTCGCATGCTTTGTTTGATTTGATTTGTTACATGATTTGGCATCATGTGTGAAATGATTTGAGAGCCTAAGTTGCATGCTAATAGTCCATGTTTGAGTCATCTCAAGTGTGCTTGAACGTAGCTTGTTTATGTCTTGGGTTTGGTACCTTAACATGTGCATGCGCGTGTGTGTTTAGTCCTCAATTGTAGGCATTTTGGTTACTGATTTTAGGTCTTTTTGAGTTGCCTAATTCATGCCTAAAGTCTATCATTTCATTGGTTTTCATGCTTGCCTCTTATACTTGTGTGTATGCTTGCATAAACACATGGCATTGTACATTTTGCATCCTAGATGACATGCTTAGGTTTGCACCACATTGACATGCATGCCAAGCCTCTTGAAGTGAATTTGATAGAGGTTTGGCACCCTTTTGTGACCATGTGTTTTGTACGCATTCGAAAGTGAAGTTGCATTCTTGATTCTTAGGATCATCACGCATGGAAATGCGCGATTGGTGGTCCGGGAATCGAGGCACATGCCCCCTTTGAGCTAATAACATGATAAGAGGGGTGTGTAGTGCATAAATACCTTGAATTACACTGCCATGCATTTTGTTGTCCTCTGCTGCTGTGGTCTGCAGGTTCTGCAGGAATTTTGTGCCGACCGGCACTGTTTAGTGCCGACCGGCAGCCAATTGGCAGCCGATAGCTTCATTTAGTGCCGGTGGCCATATCCTTTAGCCGGTGGTTCTCTGTCCTAGCCGGTGGTACTCCCCAATGCCCTGAGAGGCACTCCTGGGATTTTGGCAATTTTCTGAGAAGGATAGCAGGGAAAACAGAGGCACACTTGCATGACAGTGTTCAGTTCGAGCAGTTTTCGAGCACACACTGCATTTGGCCCTCATCCCGAGGCGTTTTTCTGCTTTAATTAACTTAGTTAATTTGTTAATTAATTTAGTGAATTTGTAATATTTAATTAGTTTGCGTAGTTAATTAATCTGTATTATTATTTTGGTCCCTCCGAATGAGGGCGCAATTGTAATAAGTGTGTGTGAGTGGATGTATGTCTTCCAATCCCCATTTCTTTCTATCCCTTTTATTTACCCGCTTTCGATGGTAGATTAGGGCATACTTATTTTAGCATACCTTATGCAATGCATGTGTGCATTCATGCATTTGTTTACATGCATCGGGCTCGGCACATCATGCAAACTGCATCGTACTTTCAAATTCCAAAATTGAATACGTGCTATTTGATCACATTTCACATGCCATGTTTAGGGTTAGCCGAGCCTGTTTAGATTGCACCCCTGTATGTGATGCATTAGCCATTTAACATGAACTAGGTCATGCATGCTTTGCTAACTAGTTTATTGTTTTGGCACGGAGTACAATGTAAGTTTTATGCTTTAGCATATCGCATGCGTGTGAATGTTTACCATGACAGTATGCTTGCCATGCGGCTAAGTGCTTACATGATAAACTGTTTGAATGCCTGTGGGTGGAGGTTGGATTGCCTGAGTTGGAACAACTCATTGAAATCCGTATTTTAGCCTACTTGCGAGTAGCAAAAGAAAACAACACGTTTTTCGAGACAAAACGGATATGCAATGTTTATTTCCAAGTTAGGCAATCTAGTCTATACTTTTGTGTTGTGTGCATCACATAGTAACTCTAGGCTAAACAATTGGAATAAAAACATGTAATGTTTTCAAAACGGATATCACGGTTAGTAGAGGCCGGTCTTCGGACCGGGCGAAAGGGGGTGCTCATAGCTGACCTTCCCCGATCGTACCCAAGCTCCCGAGCCAAGACCACTTTGGTGATGACGGACATGTGGCCTTCGGCACCGAGTCAGGGTTTCCTAAATTTTCCATTTTAAAATATTTAGGTGGCGACTCTGTAATCTGGCAAAGCAGTCCATGTTTGGCACTACTTTTCAAAAAATCTGTTTTCTCAAACGATTTGCCGGATTTGGACTCTTTGGTTCAGATTTAGAACCGCGACACAAACCGAGTCCGAACTGTAGCGCGAGGTCCCCCGCGGACGTGCTACACATTCCCTGTAGAGACGCACTCTAACAAGCACATAGCAGATAAATGAGAGCCATAAACACCCCTATGTTGGGGTAAGGTTTCCCTGTCCTATTTTGTCAGGAGCTAGGGTTTCACTACGCACGCAGCGGCTTCAAACAACCTATAAATGGGTAAGCAACCTGTCCTAGTTTGGAATGGTCACTATGGATCCGAATATGCACTAGGTCGAATGGTCAAAAAGGGTGCCCCGGTAAAACCGGGGTTTGTGTTCCCATCTTTGTCGAGCCCAGAGCCGATCAAACTTTACGGACATGACTTGACAAGACAAGCCTCCGACAAAGCGTCCGGGAATGGCATATGGCCAACACGGTGTCCTAGGCGCACCAATGCAAATGCAATGCAAAGAAACACACAAATGTAGTCAAAACCAAATATCATGAGTTCGGGTCAAGTTCTCTAAATCCCCCCAGATAGAAGCGCGAAGACGTCCCCGAACGCATCCCGGGTGAGGAGTGCGAGTCCCCCTGTTCGTTCGATATTGGGTCACTACAGTTCGAAGGACTCAAATGTCACGGTTCTTAATCTTGAACCAAAGAGTCCAAATCCGGCAAATCGTTTTGAGAAAACAGATTTCTTTGAAAGAAGTGCCAAACATGGACTGCTTCGCCAGATACAGAGTCGCCACCTAAATATTTTAAAATGGGAAATTTAGGAAACCCTGACTCGGTGCCAAAGGCCACGTGTCCGTCATCACCAAAGTTGCCTCGGCTCGGGAACTTGGGTACGATTGGGGAAGGGCACTGCGGAGCACTTCGCCGCCCGGTCAAAGACTGGCCTCTACTAACCATGATATCTGTTTTTGAAAACATTGTATGTTCTTATTCCGGTTATTAGCCTAGGTTACTATGTGATGCGCACAGCATACAAGTATAGACTGGGTTGCCTGAATTGGAACAAAACATTTCATGTTTGTTTGTGAAAATGGTTTGATGGTGCTACCCGCAAGTAGGCTAAGACGTGGATTTGCCACCCTCAGGTGGGCTTAGAAAAATATGATTTTGCCACTATCTAGTGGGCTTAAAACAAACATTTGATGAATTGTCCCAATCCAAATAACTCAACCTCCACCCACAGGCATTCAAGGCAGTTATATCACATAAGCACATAGCCTCATGGTAAGCATGCTTTTCATGGCAACACTCACACGCATGCAAGGATGCTAAAGCATAAAACTCACCAAGTACTCCAAGCCAAAACAGAAGCTTGTTAGAAATCCATGCATGGACCTAAGCATACTGAAATGTCTAATGCAACACATGCAAAGATGCAAACTATAGCAGGCTCGGCTATTCTAAACATGGCATATGGAATGCTACAACTAACACGTATTCAATTTGGAATTGAAATACAAATGCAGTTTGTATGATGTACCAAGCCCGGTGCATGCAAAACAGATGAATGATGCAAACATGCTGTCATACTGTATGCTAATTGAAATATGCCCTATATCTAACCATCATAAGCGGGTAAATAAAAGGGAAGAAAGACGTGGGATTGGAAGACATACATCACACTCACACACCCTTATTACAATTATGCCCTCGCGCAGAGGGTCCGAATAAATAATACAGTCCGAATGTCCGAATAAAAGAATATTACAGATTTCTAATTAATTAACAAATTAATTACAAAAAAAAGTAAGCGGCATGCAAGCCGTGGACCGCTTTTGCTTGATGAGTGATGTATCTTTGCCGCTTGGTGCGGAAATCCTTTGGGATGCCCCAATTAGCCTCGCTTGCAATATTTCTCTAAATGCGCGACCAAGACTTGCTGATTCTTGATTTTGCTGCAACAGAGAGCAGGAAAAGGGCATAGCAATGTATTTCACAAATATATGCATGCCTCGATCCTCGTGCCACCAATCACGCATATCGATGCATGATGGCCGAGGAATCGGATTGCACAACTCAATATAGGATGAATGCACATGAATGCTACAACAAAACCTAACTCCATCATGGGTAATCCGGAGTGTCGGTGACTTGGGAATTGAGACCCGTTCCGTCACTCGGAGTACGAAACGTGCCTCGTTTCCCGTGCCCGGGCTACTGCCTATCCCGAACACAATGCAATATGCATGATGTGCATGAATGCAACTAAAATACAATCCTAGCATGCACAATGCTATGAAAATGAGATGCCTCGAAGTGCGTGCATGCGGGCACGCAAACCGAGGCGATGATACTAAAGCATGAAATAACATGAAATATGATATACGATGAGACTAAAGTGAGATGCCTCGAAATGCGTGCCCACGGGCACGCGAACCGAGGCGGTGACATATAGACATGAAATGACATACAGAATGCAAATTGGACTTACACTAACATGAGAGAGCCTCAGCCACACTCACATAAGAGGCCGTCGGATAAAAAAATGAAGTGCCTCGAAATGTGTGCCCGTGGGCACGCAAACCGAGGTAGTGGCATACGGAATGCGATGAGACTAAAATGGCGTAAACAATGCAAAAAGTGGACTTATACTAACATGAGTGGGCCTCAGCCACACTCACATAGGAAGCCATCGGATGAAAACGAAGTGCCTCGAAATGCGTGCCCACGGGCACGCAAACCGAGGCAATGGCAAAAAAGTATGAAACGGCACTCCAAATACAGATTGGACTTATACTAATGTGAGAGAGAGCCTCAGCCACACTCACATAAGAAGCCGGGAGATGAAAATGAAGTGCCTCGAAATGCGTGCACACGGGCACGCAAACCGAGGCAATGGCCCTAAGGCATGAAATGACATACATAATGCAAATTGGGCTTACACTAACATGAGAGGGCCTCAGCCACACTCACGTAAGAGGCCGATAGACGAAAAATGAGATGCCTCGAAATACGTGCACACGGGCATGCAAACCGAGGCAATGGCCCCAAGGCATGAAATGACATGCAAATGAGACGTGGCATATGGCATATGGAAAATGCAAATTTCAGCAGCCAAAATGATGCAAAAACAGCCCCCGAATTATAGCAAAATTACACCCGATGCCCGAAATGCAATGTTATGCACCCGAAATGGCCTACAGCTATGCCAATCATGCACAATATGGACATGAAGTGTAAAGACAGATGCTAGGCAGCCCCTAAACTAGAATTTTTCCAGTACAAAGAATGTCCAAACAACAATCACAAGTATGGCAAAAACAGCATGCAAAAATGGGGGAAAATAGGGGAACAATGAAACAAGTGATATGTAAAATGCTCAAACTGAAAAATACAGTTCTAAAAAATTAAAGAGAGACCAAAAATATGCACATTTACAGTAGATGACATTCCCCAATTCAGTATGTAGATATGCTTAACATAGCATGCAAAATATGAGCCAACAAAGGCTATAACATGAGGTATCAAAAGGATGCACCAAACAGCCTAAGACCCTTAACAAAAAATGAATAATGAGTTATTTTAAGACTCTTTCCAAGCCTGATGAAGGCTCAAAAATAGAAGCATGATGAGCTAGAAAGGCATGCAAAAATAAGGGGGTATAAGAGGGTATAACATGAAGTACCAAAATTATTCACCAAATAGCATAAGACCCTTAACAAAACATGACAAGAAGGAAAAAATAAGGCTCTTTTCAGGCCTGATGAAGGCTGAAATCAGAAGCCAAATAAGCTTAAAAAAGGCATGCAAAATGGGGCCAAAGAGAGGTACAAAGAGAGGCCAGCATGGAGGCCCCAAACAAGATTGATCCCTTCTACAATGTTGTAGAGGGATCTAAAATAAGCTCAATCTCAGTTAATGGAATGCTCAAAATCACACTTCAAATAGGCTAAAGAAACCATGCAATTTTACGGTAAATTGGAAGAATTACAAAACAAGTGCATGATAGAACCACCAAACATGGTTGAGCCCTTCTTCAATGTTGAAGAGGGGCTCAAAATAATCCCACTCACAGTTTATATCAGGCTCGAAAATGGATCACTCATAATCCAAACAAAGCATGCAAAATATTGGCACAAAGAGTGATATTGAAAGAGGTGCATCATAAAGGTGCCAAACAAGGTTGAGCCATTCTACAATGTTGTAGAGGGACTCAAAATAAGCCTAAAATCAGTAGGGTTAGGAGCCCAAAACAGAGAGCAAGTAGGGTAAAGAATTGATGCAAAAATGTGCTCAAAAGGGGGAAATAGTGACTTACCCTTGAAGATCAAGCTTTTGTTGCTTCTTGGCTTCAATTTGTTGCTTCTTAGCCTCTGAAAAATCCTTCTTTGCTGCTGGAATGGAGGTGGTGATGGTGAAGCTTAGGGTTGATGAACAAGTGGGCTAGAAACTTGAAGGTTTTTGGAGCTTTTGGAGAGGGAAATGGAGGCAATGGGAGATATGCTCTTGAGAAGAAAGTTGCTAACCCTAACAAAGAAGGAGGTCAGCCCCTTAAATGGGCAAGAAAGGGGTGTAAAAGGGAGGGAAATGCATCCAAGCTTTCCTCCCAAAATATCCTCGAGGCAAAAGATATTTGGAAAAAGCAATTTGACAACAGAAGTGGTCAAAAGCAAGAAGCAGCCGCCAGTGCTTTTCTTGAAGATGGCCGCCACCCCAATCGGGTCGGCCAGCCACTCCCCATGGCCGTGGCCATGGCCAAAAGTGAAGTGAACAATTAATGGCCGGCCACCATATTTTGGTGTCCTCCCAAGTGTGTAGAACAAGACCCCATGGTTGGAATTTGGCAACTCAAACAGAGGCACAACATTCAACTTGAAAGAGAGGCTCAAAAATGAAAATAACAATTACTGGCCGACCACCACCTTTTAGGGTCCTCCCATGTCCCCTCATCACAAATATGTAGTCTCGGCTCGAAGAAAATATCCCTAGGGTGTTCAACATTAGCCCGGAAGTGAGCAAAACGGACGCCGGAGGAGCGAAACTGGTTTTCTGAGACAATTGTTGTCCTCCCACCCTCCAGTGATCTTCCTGGTACTAAAACAGAGGTACCTGCCAAAATTGAACAAAAACTAATGCAAAATGAATGCTCGGGGCCCAAATCACGCAGTTCGGGGTCCCGAAAATGGGCTGTTGGGCATCGGGAGTGGTGTTCGACCACGAAGTGGGTATCTGAGAC
Organism: Camellia lanceoleosa; assembly: GCA_025200525.1. Lineage (NCBI taxonomy): Eukaryota > Viridiplantae > Streptophyta > Magnoliopsida > Ericales > Theaceae > Camellia > Camellia lanceoleosa. Next base: position 73,943,123 of record CM045763.1, read on the forward strand.
CCCAGTGTCGCTCGGTATGAAGTAAATGAGATGCATGCCAAAAACCGGAGAAATCGGAGATGGTTGGGCGGTCCCGAGCCGAGGCACACGGCCTGACGGCTCCGAAAATCGGGAACCGGGCTCCGAAATGGGCAAAATGGCCTACGGCCACGAAATGTAGCCCCCGGCCACCGAGAGATAGCCTACAGGACCACTCCCTTCCCTCAGGAAAGAAAACAGAGAAAACCGAGTCTGGTTCGCAAACCGAGGCAAGGCACAGAAGAGAGTTCGGAAGTCTGGAGGCGACGGCCGCGACTCGAGACTTCAACGAGCATTAATATGCAACATCACCGAGCGCTCAATCGGTGACGTCTAAGTCTTAAGGTCGGTCAAAAATGGGGTGTCTACACATATGTAATTTTTTGCCTCTGAAAAAATGTCTGTTGTTGGCCGATGCGTCATTGCTTTGTATCTGAACAAGAAATGTTTGTTTTTTTCCTGAGTGTTGGATGCTTTCTTACATTTCTTGCTGTATGCTTTCCCATATTTAGAATTTTTTCAACTTTTTTTTTTTTGAACATATTCTGCAAATCACTTCGGGGTAGTACACCTCGGATAAGCGTCTCTTCGGAATTATCATCAAGTAGACACCTTGGATCAACATAACCTCGGTACTTTATTTCTACAAGTGTGTTCAGAGGCTTTCAAGTCTCGCTTCCTCATTCTTCTCGGTGGCTCCTTCTTGTCGACGCTCGAGGACTTGCACGTCCTCGTGTCCGATCTCTGCTTTCTCTGGTTCTTGTATGATTCTATACTTTAGAAAAAATGTACATGTCTTTCCAAAGTATACCTTAACTGTGCAATTTCCTCGGGGTGTCACACGTTGGTTGTACCCATTGATTTATTTCAGCCTCGGCTTAACACTTGAAAATATTTTAACAAATATTTTCACAAGTGTTGCTTCAAGACTTCTGTCTTCCATTATCTTCCAAGTCTTGGCAACATGGTTATCTCGGATGACCATATCTTGGAAACGTCTTTCAGTTTATCTCGGTTATACCAAACTTATAAATTGCTTTAAATTTCAACAAGTGGTAGACTTCACAATCTTCGGTTAACTCATCTTGTAATTTTGCTCAAAAATTCCAACAAGTGTTAACATTCTTTGCTCCTTAATTATCATTCCTTCCCCCTGCATCTTCTCCCTGCCCCCTAATGTGAACATAAGTTGCACTTAGGATCACATTAGAGAAGTTGGCTTTGTGCCGCAGTCACAGACCTGATGTGATCTTCTTTCGCCGATGTATTAAAACTTCTGGTATTTAATTTGCCCCCTTTAGACCCTCTTTCTCTTGGCCTATGCAAACTATCATCGCTGTTTCTTGAAGCATTTATTCCTTTCACAATTCTGGTCACCACTTCTGGCATGCACTTAGTGGTTCTGTTCTAACCAAAACGACGTTTGACTCCGGTGAATCTCACTACAACAAAAGTAACCTATGGTTACGAAAACTAGTGAAGAAAATAAAATTCGTCACTAAATGCAAATAATTCGTGAGGAATTTATAAATTTTGTCACATATAATAAAAAAATAAAAATGATAGGTGACAAAATTTATTTTCGTCAATAAATACTTCATTTTAATTGAGGAAAAATTAAGTTTCGTCACCAAAAATTTTCCCGCTATTTTTTTTGGGTGGTGCCAAAATTTTGGGACCTTTGGTGAGAAAAAATTTTGTCACTAATTATAAAATTATTTCTGAGGAATATATTTTCGTCACCAAAACATTTTAATATTTTTGATATCTTTTGGTGAGGAAATAATATTGTCACCAATTTTGGTGGGAAATTTTTGATATATTGAGCGGCAATTAAAAAAAAATAGGGTATTAATTTTTTTTACCCATTTTCTGTTTATCATCTCTATCTCTCTCTCTCTCTCTCAAAATAGGATATTAATTTGTCTTATCTCTTGCTCCTCCACCACGCCGATCGCCATCGTCACCTTGCCGATTGTCGTCGCCACTAGTAGCCTTGCCGATAACCGCCACATCTTCTTGGCTCGGTGATTTGGTACTTGATTTCTCTTTGCTCTTTTTCTGGTATCTCTTTCTCTTATTCTCTGTAATGGTATGGTGACGAAAATTAGTGAAGAAAACAAATTTCGTCGCTAAATAAGAATAATCCATGAGGAATTATAAATTTTGTCACATATAATAAGAATATAAAAATAATAGGTGACGAAATTTATTTCCGTCAATAAATACTTACTTTTAGGTGAGAAAAAAAAAAGTTCGTCACCTAAATTTTTCCCACTAATTTTTTTTTATGGTGCCAAAATTTTGAAACTTTTTGTGAGATTTTTTTTTTCAACAATTAAAAAATTAATAATGAAGAATATATTCGCGTCATCAATAATTTTTTTTTGAAAAATTTGATTTTAAATATTTTAAAACCATTTGGTGATAAATATATTTTCGTCACTAATAATTTTTAATATTTTTAGTCCTTTTAGTGAGAAAATTGTTTTGTCACTAATTTTAAAAGAAGAATTTTAACATATTAAGCAGTGATAAAAAAAAAAAAATAGTCTATTATTTTTCCCTCTTTTTTTTTTGATCAGTTTTCCTAAATTATTTTTCCCTTCTTTTTTTTTTTTTTGGATCAGTTTATTTTTCCCTCCTTTTTTTTTTCTTTTTTTGTTTTTTTTTCGGATCAGTCTTCGTATCAATCTGTATCTGTATCTATCTCTCCCTCTCAAAACAAGACACAATCAGTTTTCTTATTAATCTCTATCTCTCCCTCTCTCCCTCTCAAAACACAAGTCTTGTGTGTTCTCTCCAGCGCCCTTTCGGTGTGTTCTTCTCTGGCCAGCCGCTAATGTCCCTGTTCTCCTCCTTCGGTTTGGCCACAGACGTCGTATCTCCTTTGCTATTGTGCGTTCTCTTCCATCGGTATGGGTTCTCTTTCTCTCCCTTTCTCTGTCTCTCTCACTCAATTTCTCTATTTTTCAATCTCTGTTTTCCTAATTTTCAAAATTAATGTTTTCCTAATTTTTGAAATTAATTTTCAGAATTAAGTTTAAATGTCGTCTCATAGAAGAGCATTTGGGCGTCAAGGAAAAACTCTTTATGTTTATTTAGTTATTGCAGTGACAATAGTTTTCATGGTTAAAATCTAGCTAGGCATTAGTTTCCCAAGGATGTGTATCATATTATGAGATTAAGGTCACCTTATTAAAGCATCAAAACAATTACGATGGGTCATGGCTACTATCATAACTTGCCATTACATTCTCGGTTTGGGTTTGGCATCCATTTAGACAAGGGTTTGGTTCCGTCTCGATGTAACTAAGATAGAGAGGTGGGTTTGGATTAGAGGATTGTGGCTCTGGGATATTATGAGATTAAGGTCAGCCATATTAAAGCATCAAAACAATTCTGATGGTCATGCCTACTATCATAACTTGCCATTACATTCTCCGTTTGGGTTTGGCATCCATTTAGACAAGGGTTTGGTTCCCGTCTCAGTGTGTAACTGAGATAGAGAGGTGGGTTTGGATTAGGGGATTGTGGCTCTTTTTATTTATTTATTTTTTTTTTTTGAGGGGGGGGGGTTGGATGGTGCTAAGAATGTTACATAGATTGGGTTGAATGTAATCTGATTTAGTATGAGAATTAATGTTTTTCTATGACAATCTTTAATCAATAACATATTGACTTGATTTTATATCTCTCTAATGAGGGTAATGTATTTGGCTTATGCAATGCGTGTTAACTGTTCGTGAATTTGCAGAAACTAAAATTTCTGTGTTGGATTGATTCCATTTATTTATATTATTTGCTGTTTTTCATGTGAAATTGGAGTATAGTATAACAATGATAATTTAGCATGATTTGAAATTCAACACACTTTCGGATTGAAGAAATAGAGGCTAAATCATTGATGAAGTATAGACAAAAAGTTAACAAAACATTGTTACCTTATCTTAGCATCCTTCTTAGGTCTTTGTTTGGTGACTTTTGACTCCAACTAGACATTCAATTATATACGTCTTAGCTGAGTCTTGATTTCTAAGTAGAAAACCTTAGTGTGTAAGTTTGTCAACTTGTGGTTGCTACTAAGATTTTAAGTCTTTGGAAGTTCCTTTCAGTATATCTCAGATGAATTATTAATTTATCTAAGAACTCTTGCCATTTCTTGTGATCCTGCCGCTATCAATGAAATAAAAACAGGAAATACTCTTGCCAAACCTAGTCATGGTCATCCTTGATTTTTCAAGGAAGCCAGCTCAAGATGCAAACTTGAACTGTGCTCATTTAATTGGCGAGAACCATGATGTACCACAATTTAATTCATAAGCTTAGGCCAAGATGTTCATCACCAACATGGCTCACTAGCCAGCCAACAACCGCCATAACTAAAAATGCTCGATGAAGGCCATGGTTCTTAAAAAGCGCTGGGACTTAGGTGACTTGTGTAATCCTCGACATCATTGCAAGGGTGAAAGAATAGGACGGAAAATTGTCTCAATGATATCCTAATCACTTGACAAAGCAATAAATAGAGTTAACTGAGTAACAACATAATCAATCAGGAGGATAATTGAGTCTTTGAAATGATATCGTTTGTCCAATTCGACAAAAGACAACCCTGATGAAAATGATTTAATTTGTTCATCAACTAAAAGTTATTGCACAGTACCGACAGCTTAGAAGTGCATCGCTTTCTCTATTATGAACTAGGGAAAATCTAACGATTTAGGGATAGCTTGCAGAAAAATAAAGATTTGAAAAACAGACACATAATCACTACAAGCAACTAGGACAAAGACAAGGACAAACATAGACATGACCTATGTTACATGAACTTGGGTAAATGTGTCACGTGTGGGTATGCGTCTAAGCGTCAAACTCATCTAATCCTACACCACATGGTTAGCCATTCATATTCATAACATTCTTCTTTCATGTCCTAGAATAATATAGCGCTTTATGGGACGTAGAACTTTAAGCGTGGGTACTTTATTCACTTTCAAATCAACAATAATTAACAAAATCAATGCAATTAAAGTGTTTAACTTACAATTATATAGTCAACTTGAATTTCCAAACATGCCGGTAAGGTGCATGTTGAAATAGACAACTTTGAGGCCAGCAAAAGAGGGCATGGAGTTGGTGGGCGAGTGGATGCCAGAGATGTAGAGGTCAGGGATGAAGAGACTACAAGCAAAGGTTGGGATCGGATGACTGGTAGATGCCATAGAGCCACTACTGGAAGGTATGAGAAAATTCTTGAAAAGAAAAGAAAATTTTGCAATTTTTGAATGCAGCAGTAATTTCACTGTAAATTTAAAGAAAACACTTCGCATGGAAGAGAGTTGTAACAGTCTCTGACCTTGAACCTTTGTGAGAAGTAATATGATGAGGGCATGTGATCTAACTAATTGTTGAAGAGAGCAGAAGCATGTCAGGTTGGTGGTCCTTGAAGATTGCCAATTGATTCTCAGGTTATAACTTCATTCCTTTGTGTTTTTGGTGATGGGAAAATGGAGAGAAGGTGATACTTAAGTTAAAAGAAGGTGATGAAGAGAAGACGGAGGGTAAACATGACGGAAGACAATAAAATGGATGGCTCCATAAATTTGATATATGGAATTAGCAGCTCCCAATTGACAAAACAACTGCTAGGTCTTAATATGAATGGCCCATTGTGGAATCCCAAATCCCCCTCCAAAGAAATATACTCCTATATGCAAATAACATTGTAAAGTGCTACTTAAGTGACAAATACAGACGGAAACATTCAAAGATAAACAATGGATTGAACAATATAGCAAAGAAATACGAAAGTACTGAGGATATACTGTTAGCATATAAATCAGGCATCATCATAACCCAATGAAACAATATAGCATGTGCCTATAATAAGAAAATTAAGGCCTAGGTTAAGGCAACCATTTTCATTCATGAAAGGGGAAAATAGGCATACTAACCGTTCAAAAAGCCTCTCAATTGTTTGAAACTGCTTTTCTGATGACAGAAGTGTTTCTCTCACATTGATAAGGCTACTAACATAAGATTTCAGCGATTCAAAATCTTGCTTCACACGACAAAGCTCCTGTTCATTTTCTGCTGCTCGTTGCCTCTGTCTAGATGTTTCTTCAACCAAATCTTCAACCCTCTGTCGCATCTCATTCAAAATAAAATTTGTGCCCTGTGCAAACCTTTCCATTTCCTCCAACTTCATAGACATGCTCTCAATTTGGAGTGCCTTCTTTTTTATCTCTTCCTGTCCCAATGTTACCTTATCTTTCTCCATAGCTGTTTCAGATTCTGCCATTATAACCCTCTTGACAAGAGTTTCCATTACATCAGTAACCATCTGCACATTCTTTAGTACTTCACCAATATAAGCTCCATCTGGTTCATCAAGAGAACCATGTTGTTTGCTAATCCCAATCCACATTTCCCCATCTGGACAGTCAAAGGAAGAAAGATCTATGTTCCTAGATGAACCAGATAACAGTAAGCCATTTTTGTCAACAAGCCCCACCCCATCTAATTGTTTAATGTCACATGATGTATGGGCTAAATGAGTAACAGCCATGATTCTTGCCTTTGATTTCAAGTAAGTTAACAATGTCTTTGTAGTTTTGACTCTCCGCCAAAGAACTTCCAACTCCTTTCTGTCTTCCTCATACCTGTATGCAAGCCTTTACCTCCATAATTTTTGCTTGCAAAAGGTCCACTTCGGATTGGCTTCTTCCCATGTCCTCTTTCCACATTGTTTGTGTTTGGCTTAGCTGAGACTTCAAAGTTGATAAATCAACATCTTCCTCTGATGCCATCACCTTTCAAAATCACACAATACTGCACGTGAGAACTTAATAGTCTAAAAAGAGTAAAACCCAACTAACAAACAATCAAAACAATTAGATAAAGATGCTGACAAGGATTAATCTTAGAAAATTTTCATAAATGATCTTCAAAAACTCCAGCAGATCCCAAGTTGTAAGAAGAATTGTATCAAACGTGAAGGTTCACACAATAAAACAACCATAAGTTCATAAATCTCATTGCAATATGTTACATAAGTTTCATTGGTATAGACCTTATGCTTGTGAGCTTCAGATTCTCTAAATTGGTAATACACAGAAAACAGTATAAAATATAGTTTGCTAACCAAAAGCATAAATCATGGTCAAATAGATGTAAATGCTGCTGATTCAAGTATTTGTATGTCAGGGTAATAAAACTTTTGGCTGATACAGAAAATAAAAAAACAATAGCAAAATTTTAATTTGGTTCAATTTATTTTTTTTAAAAAAAAGAAGTGTACATATGGGTGGGCAGACAAACACAAGGCTAAACACTTGCAGAAGCATAAGAGCCGGGTCCTAAAAACACTATAGCAAGCCGCTTCTCAGAAATTATTAACACTCAAAATATGGTTTAGTGGGTTTTAAATACTAGAAGTTTATTTAGCCGCTTAAACAACTTCAGGCATGGGCATCATGTTTGGAGGCCTAGATGCAATTTCAAAGGGTGTTAGGGAAGCTGAATAATTCATTTTTTAAAACATGGCCCAAATGCAGTAATTTTATTGCCCAGGAGTAGCATTTTCCAAATAAGGTTTCTCAAGTGAAGTTCCTTTTACTTCTATAATGATAGTCCAATTGTAAACCTCACTGTAATTAAAGAACCACACATTCGCCCCCAGCCACCGATATTCAGTGCCATCTGGACACCAACCTCCAGCAACCTAGGCTCCGGTCAAAACTTGAGACTAGGCAATCTTGGTCCCTGCAGCCATGCCAACCCATCAGGTAGCCAATGGTATTTTCCACCCTTCAATAAAGAAATTGACTCCAGAAACTCATGAAATATTCTTTTGTTCTCATAAGGATAAGAGTAGAACCCAAAACATAAAAAGAGGTAATTAAGATAATTTGAGCTATGTCAATTGTAGGTGAAAAATAGAATTTTGTTTGGTATAGGACAAGACCAAGTATAAGGAATTAAATTCTTTTAATGTCTATAAAATACAATAATATAGATAAATAAAAAAATGTCCACAAGTATATATTGAATTTTTTTATTATGACTGCATAAGCATGCAGAATTTATGTTTTGGAACTACATTTCATGCTAATAACTATAATAATAATTAGGGCAAAATCTCTTTACCCCCTTATGGTTTTGGTCTAAAGCATTTTTCTCCCCCTCACATTTAAGTATATGCAAAGTGCCCTCAAGTAGTTTTGACTCATTGCCCAACCATGAGAGGGTACAAGGCATTAGCATTTACAAAGGATGAAATTGATACATTATATATATATATCATACATGTGTGTATATTTTCACTATTTAGCCTATTGGTGAATTAATTTTGGTTGAATATGACTGGTGATTGCGACACAGTAGAGGGTTACATTGAGGAGGAAAAGAATATTACAATGGTGAGGGTATGCCCATGGCCTTGTGGTCTAATGGCACGGAGGCAGCACTTAAGTACTTGCAAGGTAGAGGTTGGGGATTCAATTTCTCCTAGAAGCTAATTTAACAACTACTAATTGACTTTTGTGGATAAATAAAAAATAAAATTAGAAAAAACAATGGTGAGGGTATAAAAGTTAATTTGCATTTTCCATGAACGACGTTAACTATGCACTTTAGGCCCAAACCATACAAAGGTGAATTGCATATTTTTAAATAAAAGGGGAGTGAATTATTGTGGAGCCAAACCACGTGATGAACAAAAAGCATTTTGCCCTAATAATGAAGGATTTTTCCCTAATGATTAATGTCATAATATAGCTTAGCCTTACCAAACAATAGATTATCACATATAGATAACGAAAAAATTAGCATTTCAATCCCTAATCACTTCCACAAAATAGCCAAATGGACTGATATTTAAATTTAACAGCTAATAACAGCACTTTAATAAAAACAAATCCAAGAAGTAAGGCTGCATTAGGTAGCATGTCCATGCATTGAATTTGTAAAAAGAGGACATTTTAGTTATAATTTTGATCTAATATAGCTTCTATTTCCAATTCCAAGGCATGCATTGCACAGTGCCAAACACAAACTTAAACCAATTACGAGCACACTCAAGTTTCCCATAATAAATTTGCAAAAGACAACTTTTCATTAGCCACAGCTTCACAAACAGGAAGTTAACAGAAACACATTCTGGAAAATGAAGGCCAATGAGCAAATAATTGCATGAAGCACAGGAGACAGTGATCAGCGATCAAATAAAACCGAAATTTCATGCGGAATGATCTTCAACAACAAATTTACATTGAAATTAAACCCTAATCATGAAATGATTACTTCCACAAGCCAGGTAACGAAATTTCCACATTCCTGCCCAGAAAAAGAAGAAAAAACCAAGAAAAATGCTACCAAAATCAATATTCCAGAAAACTAAAGGGGAAATTACACCAAAGTGACGAATCTTTAGTGACGTACAGTAATTCATTTAGTGACGAATTTTATTTTCTTCACTAGTTTTCATCACCATAGGTTACTTTTGTTGTAGTGTGGTGTGAACTGAGATATTTTTATAATCTAAAAATTATTATGTATATGTACTAAATAATGGTGTGTAGTAAGAAGATTAAAGGTTTGTAAATAGAATTATCCTTAAAAAAATACAATCACTTTTACAAATTTTGTATTTATAACTTTAGTTGACGAATAAATTTGTCACGCATGTTGATGATTGATGAGGAAATAATTTCGTCACAATAAGATGTAAAGATGACGAAATTTTTCGTCTTCAAAAGTCATAATTTTGTCACCAATAAAACAACATTTTGTCACAAAAAATAAAATTTTTGTCACCAATTAATTATTCAGTACCATATTTATAACTTTAGTTGACGAATAAATTTGTCACGCATGTTGATCATAGATGAGGAAATAATTTCGTCACAATAAGATGTAAAGGTGACGAAATTTTTCGTCTTCAAAAGTCATACATGGTGACGAAATATATTTCGTCACAAATATATATGTATACGTGTGAAATTTTTAGTCACCAAACAACAAAATAAATAAAAACTTTCATATATAAATCGCAATAAATTTTGTCACAAAAAAATTTATTAGTGACGAATAATCACTTTGTCATAATAACAAGTACAAATGACAAACAAATTCACTAAACTTGTTCCATATTTTATATTCAATTTAAATTATTATTTCACAAATATCCATGCTCATATCCCAATAACCTTTTAATTGTACTAAGAAATCCACTAGTTATTAGACATCACTCCACAAAAAAATTCATTAAACAATTTATATTATAAATCAAAATATATCCATCAAACAACTTTAATAATAATCCATTAAGTATCACAAAAAAACCATAAAAGCAAATCCCAAAATGAACTAACGTGGAGTCCACCAAAACAAATCAACACTCAATCTTAATTTGCAACTACAACTAAGCATCAGTTTAGGAAAAAAAAATTCAACAGTTGATCTTCATTTGCAAGTATGCTTCCGAACGTCATCAAAACCAATCAACAAAGAAAATAAACAAGGCAAACATTAATATAGAATATATATGTATATATATATAAAGTTTATTATAATAGCAAAGTTTTATTATAAACTTAAAGCCAAATATCATAAACTTAACAAATATACAGAACTGTTCTCAAGATCACAAGCTTGAAGTTATCAATGTAAATTAAGAGATTAACTAAAAGATGAATACCATGCTCATTCCCACACATGGGCTTTGCAATGATCACCTTAACATGGCAATTCAACGTATTCCCAATTATTATGCGGATCAAAAAAGCTGGTGACCCACGGACAAAGCCCAAACCAGTTATAACACTACAACATCTCACAGTAAGAAACCAGAGCATGCATTCAATGAGAATGGGAAGGAACAAATATTGTGGCTGCTGCACAAATGGGATTTAAAAAGATTATGTCTATGTGTGTGTATATGCATTTGTAGGTATGTATTATGTATTTTGATTCTAAAACAGTAATGCTAAAGCTATTAGTTACTTAATATTTCTCTGGATGGAATTAGTATGTACTCACAAGTTGCCCAATTTTTAAAGAATTTGAAGCCCAAGTACTTGATCCAAGAACTATGAGGCCTACTACTTAATGAGATTATATGATGGGAAGTAGAGAAGAAGGTTAAACTATGGCCATGGCTGGTTATAATAAGAAATAAATTTTTATGGGAATTTGTATTACCATTTCTTCCTCAAAGTTAAAGTATGAAAATCTATACGGGCAAGTATGTGTCGCATCTCTTTGAGTCTAGGTATCAAGTTGCATCTCTAAAGTTTAGTGAAAATTTCACAAATCTCTGTCATGGTTTGTTTGCTACAAGCTAGATATCACATCTTTTTGGATTATCAGGTTGCTGATAGTTTGGTGTTTAGAGTCAGGATAAATTGTGGACAGCTTAAAGTGTAGATCCTTCCACAAATATCCGTAGCCATTGCTAGTCTCAACCCAATGTTCAGCCCATCTAAGTTCATTTTTGGGAGATTCTGGTCATGTTTGGTTACCAATAATTCTTCAATTTCCAAATTATTTGCTGAGCAAGCACTTGAATTCAGGGTCATATTTATTTCCTCTATGCTTCATTTTTTTTGTTGAATTGAGGGAGACTTACAAGATTTGTGGTTGTTGCTAGGATCAATTTGACATGGAAGGTGACCCCACAAATGTTAGCAAAGCAGTGGCAACAAAGTGTGGACGGAGCTTGAGCAGCCACACGTCTGCAGACTCTGAAAAAATACCTGAACCTCAAAAGTGCTAAGGGAGAGGAGTATGCTAATGGATAACTAGACCAGTAGCTTGGTGAGTTGTGACAGCAATGACCAAAATGGATGTAGATAATAAGCTTGAAAATAGAATGATCCTACACCATTGATTATCAAATTTATTTACTTGGCAAGATTGACCAAAAAATTAGGATAAAAAAATTTGCTTTTGCTTATATAGCTAGATAAATAGATATACCTAGTACTATAATAGCCATCCAAAAAGAACTAGCTATCCTTATATTAATAGTTTTCTCCCTTAATAAATAGCTAGACCATTTCAAAAAAACAGTTTTTGAAATTATGCCTTGTTTATAACAGGCTTATTCAAAGGATGACTAATGGTATCTATTTTATCTTCTCCCTTAATAAAAGGCTATAAATATGGCCTCATTTTGAGTGTACCTGGATGACTGTTTATGGTAAGGTACATTAAACAGATGGCTATATAAGGATGGTACCTTAGATGGCTAACCAGATAGCTAAGGATAAAATATGTGATCCAGATGGCTAAGGATAAAATCATAAAATTAAGGATGACTGTTTGGATCACATATTAGGATCGTTAGCCATCCTAAGGATGGTATCTTCCATTACAATATGTGATCCAGATGGCTAACCATATTTTGAAACAAACATCTGGTAATTTTAAGGATGGTACCTTACTGTTTCATGGTTAGGTTATATCCTTAGCCATCTGGTTAGCCATCTATAAACAGTCATCCACGTATATTTTAAGCCATTCTAAGGATGGTGCTAGATGAAATATCCTTAGACCATCCTTAGACCATGCCACTCCTTAGGATGACTGTTTATGGTTAGCACATGCCAAACAGGCTTATTCAAATAGCTTTTGCATGGTCTAGCTAGTAAAGGATGACTGTTTGTTTCTTCTCCCTTAGTATGTTTTCATCAAATTTATTAAATAATTTTTTTGGTCAATCTTGCAAAAACTTACAACTACTAACTAGTATGCTTATGTTAGCAAAGCAGTGGAAACAAAGTGTGGACGGAGCTTGAGCAGCCACACCTACAGACTAGGAAAAAAATACCTGAACCTTAAAAGTGCTAAGGGAGAGGAGTATGCTTATGGATAACTAGACCACTAGCTTTGTGAGTTGTGACAGCAATGACCAAAATGGATGTAGATAATAAGCTTATTATTTTTAACATTAACATTAAAAGGCCATGCACAAAACCTAAAAATTCCCTTCTACATTTAGAAAATAGTACACACTGCTATACGTATTCTTGTCCACAGTTTCAGTTTGGCATTACAAGGATGTTGAACTCCCAACAAATGAGCAATAAACCTAAGAAAAGAACTATTTTACACGCATAGATAAGAATTTTGATAGTCACTATCAACAAAAAGTATGCTCACATGAAAGAATTCTATATTTTTGGGATAAGCCGAGAATATCAAATAATTTAAATGATATCTACTTTAGAGTTCAAAAGCATACCTCTTCCTCAAGTATTGCATGGCGAGCAATATCGCCAAACAAATAGAGAGAATTCCATTTGATTTTCATGCCATTCCTAATGTTAACATGAAATGAAGACAAATGTGAGATAAATCTAATCAATTTCCTGCACCAAAACTAAAAGAAAAAAATAACTACGTGGCATTAGGGTCAAATAGTAAAACTAAATCACCACCAAAAGCAAGAATGAACAATTATGTGAGCATAACTTTTGTGGTATATATATATATATATTTTGTGAATGATAGAAGGTTAATTTAGCCATGACATTTCACTACAATGCTCACTAAGCTAAGGCTACATTCCGATCCTCGATGTACAAGTCGAAGAAGAAATCTCGAAAATAACCATCTTATGGTGTACAAGAGTTCATCAATTAAGTGAAATTCCAAATAATTAATCAGTGGTAAGCTAAATCACTATAAGTTGAGAGCCTGAAAGGTTGGCTATCCTTAAAAATCATTATTCATATGAATGAATGGAGCACAACATTTTCTCAACAAACTGCATTCAAAGTCCTAATATTAGCAACTATTTTCTTTCTTCATTTAGACATTGACAGAGTTTGGGAATTTCAAATTTACGCTTTATTTTCACTTTATTAATCAATGATCTCGGCCCAACTTAAGTGATCTTAGTTCCCAAAAAATGTTCAAACAGTTTAGTAATCTTGAACAAAAATCAACACCATACGATATCCTTCATTTAGAATCCAAGTCTCAAATCAAACACACAATCCTTAATTTAATTCATAAGCCCCCCCAAAAAATTAAGAAACATACCTCACATCTCACTACAAAATATGATGTATGGATAAACTACATAATCTTATTTATCAAATACGAAAGATATATGTTTTCTATAACAATAGCGATTTTAAAATTTGATGGGAGGTATGTTTTGTATACAAAAACTGAAGCAAAAATCAGATAAAGATATGTTTTGTATAGCGAATCTTGAAGCAAAATCAACACAAAAAAGCTGAAGCAAAATTACCTGCATCTAAGGCAAATAGATCTATCCATTCACACAAAGATATAGATACAACCAACAAATAGATCATACAGATACCAACAAGAGAGCAACAAGCAGAGCATACAAATACCAACAGCAGAGCATACAGATACTTGTGACTTAGGCTATACAGATACCAACATCCACAGATACAAGCACACTTAACAGCAGGCTATTATCTGACTTATTTTTATCTCTACTTGGTTAGTGTGTATTTTAACTAGAGTCATGCTAAGTAAGAATTTTGATAATGAATCTATTTTCATTAAATACATCTTCAAACTTGTTAAATCTTAGTTAATAAGTAGTCAAACTGTTGTACTTTAACTAGTATATACTAACCAACATGAGAAAAATAAAATGATAAAACGAGCGAGACTTACCAAAAAGGCGATGTACGAGTTCATAGGATACCTCATCCTCTAAATTGTCCTTTGAAACCTTGCTTCATAAGAAACTCCATGATGCTTACTGTGATCTCAAAATGCTCGTCAATCGACCCATTCATCTTCTCTATCTCTTTATTTTGTGCTTGAATTTCCTCTTTTTGTACTTTAATTTCACGTTTCTGTGCTGTAATTTCCTCTTTTTGTGACTGAATTTCCTCTTTTTGTGACTGAATTTCCTCCTTTTGCTCTTGTATTTCCATCTCTAGACGCCTCACATAGTCACTGTCAGTCGAAGCACTGGTAGTCTTGACAGAGAAGGAACGCCTCAACCCGAGTCCTTTAACATATCCCGACCTTGGCTTTAGCACCTTCACAGATAGCTCCTCCGGAGTAATTGGAACCACACCAGGTTGGGAGCAATGTTCAGCTTGGATCTTTATCATATTATCCTGTCATTTAAAAAAACAAATAGAAAAATGAATAAAGATACAATTAAAATTGCAATCATCCTAATACAAAAGGTAAATATACATACATAATTCTCTTCGCACTCCGGAGAAATCCACTGCTTTGTGACATCATTAAAGTGTGTAGATTTGTAAACACATGGCAACTCTGGCAGTTGGCCCCCATTTGCAATTGTCTGATTTTTTTTGTTCAACTAGTAAGTTAAATAAGAATGATGGTAGTAGAATCATCTTTTAAAAAAAAAACGGAAAAAAAATTAAAGAAGACCCACCGCCTCGTGTACCCTAACTGGGAGAGATTTTGACCCACACCTATGCTTCGTCTTCAATTGATTTCTATTGTCAATGTTAGCATTTGATTTCTTCTACAAGGAGCAAGTTCCAATAGAAAAATATATATATTAGGAAGACAAGGTAATTGTCAACGACAAATAAACATAAGAAAAGTTTACCAGCCAATTAGTATCATTCCACTTCTTGTCAATCAAGTTTTTCCATTTCTCGAGGTCACATTTAGACGGTGGGTGGCTTCTAGCATACTCCTCTCCCTTAGCACTTTTAAGGTTCAGGTATTTTTTTCATAGTCTGTAGGTGTGGCTGCTCAAGCTCCGTCCACACTTTGTTGCCACCGCTTTGCTAACATTTATGGGTTCACCTTCCATGTCAAATTGATCCTAGCAACAACCACAAATCTTGTAAGTCATAATTAATTATATTACATTAATTCAATCAATTATGTAAAACTTTTACCGTTAGACGCTGAAACATAGGTGCCGTAACTTCTTCGTTGACATGTTTCCACCTGCGAATGCTAAAGTCTGGCAAGTGTGTTCGGACCTCAACACCAATTTTGGAGACTAATTGAGAGGCATGATCCCCCATTGGCGCACGATACTCCTGTGGTATGGGAACTTTGAGCTTTCCATCTTTTTGAACCATTGCTTGAACCTTCAACCAGCGTGTCAAGCCACGAGGGTGTCTACTAGGCACTGTTTTAAAGACATAACATTGACTGGTTAGCAATTAATTAAAGCGAAATCATAAAAGCAATATAAGTAGATTTTTTTTTTTTAGTAAGTCATCAAATAAAATGATAACATATAGAGATATGCGAGGGGCATTCCCCAGGCCTTACAACACCAAACAAAAAACACTAGAGCTATAAAAGAGAAACAAAACCAAACAGATAAACTAAACTAAATAAACTATAAAGAGAATCATCCTAAAATAAACCACACAGAAGAATGTTCATTTGCCATATGAGGAAAAAAGGGCTATGAACATTCAATAGACTAGCCAAAAACAATACAAAATACACTTGCACAACCCTCAAGAGAGAAAAAGCAAGCAAAACTAGAAAATAAACCCAAGAAAAGCCCTTCACAAGCAAAGACTAGCAATGACCACAGTGCAGTGCAGCTTTATTCCCTACTCAAGTTGATGCTTTTCATTTCTCAAGTTGTTTTCTTTTTTCACGCTTATATTTGCTATTCCATTTTCTTGTTTCTTCACTCTTTCCTACATCTGCAGCTTTTTTGTTATTCTCTCATTCGCCAATTTCTTCCTACTCTTTGTTTCTGCTCTCTCCTATACAAATTTCTTCTTTTGTTCTGCAGCTTTGCAAACGATTCTTTACCGATCGATATTGCTTTCTATTCACTAGTCTCCTTCTCTGTTTCTCCAATAGAGCACTAGTCTCCTCTGTTTTGGTAAGTAGTTCAGCTACTCTCACCACAATTTCAGTACCTTGGGTGCTTCCATCAGTGGTGATGAAGTGTTCTTTACCCACAAATTGCATAATTTTTTGGGCTCAAGGTTGGCTGTGATTACCCCAGTGAGGACCTTTATGCTGGGGTATACCCTGGCCTTTATGCTGTTAAACCAATATCGCAAGCTTGGCTACACAATTTAACCTAAGATTTCACATAACCCAGATTTTTTGCACCATAGAATTATATTAAAACAGAGAATTTCTTTATCTTAGTAAAATTCAGTATCTTACCGACACTAGATTGGGGGGCTGCCTCCCTCGGTGCCTCCATATCGACATCAAGTGGCTGTGAGTGTTGGGTATCCACATTGTCATGTAAATCCCCATTTGGAACAACAATTGCCTCATGCGAAGGTTGAAGAGATGACTGCGCCAATCGTTTTGGTGGCATTGGTAAGCCCTAAAAAACATAATACAAAAGCATAAACAATAAATACATAAAAATGGACAAGTAAAGATATGTATATGGAAACCCATCAAGGCCACTGTTGATATTTGTAATCTGATCCAGTAAAGTATACAGAAATATAAAGATAGTATTAACAAAGCATCATTAACAAATATATAGCTATTGGTGACATAATAAAAAAAATGAATGGCCATACATATAATACCTCATCGTCAACACTTTCAAAGGACTCAGCATCAGTGTCATCCTCATGATCTGACGGTATGTGCTCATCATCATCATCTGCCCTAATGTTCTTTCCCTTCTGATTAACACGATTGGGCTGAGTAGAACCCATCAAAGAAGCTGCTATACGTTTCAATTGTAGAGCATCCATTTTCTTATTATTCTTCCTGATTGTCTTATATCTTTCCATTTCGTACTCTGTTCGCTTTTGTTTCGCTAGAAAACCTGGTTTGATCCATTGTTTCTCCCCTTTGGCCATTTTGGTAACTAAAAAAGCATAAACTGAAATAAAACATAAAATATAAAGCATAATTTTACTTGAAGAGACGCAACAAAATATAGCATAACCATGTAATGCATTAAAAACATATATCCATATAAAAACCTAAAAAAAACAAAAACTACATATCATAATCCATATCAGGTTCCATATCAGGATCCATATCATCATCAAGTATGCCAAGTTCTTCATCTTCTTCGTCATCTCTACCATCTCTCTTTGTTTTATTTGAAATAACCTCAGCTTCAATATCATCCCTATGAAATCGAATAACATCTTCAATGTTGATTGGGACAACTGAGTTAATGTTTTCTTGTTGGAATGCATCATTAAATTCTGGTTGATCTGGTGGTTCTCCATCACCAACCTCTGGCACATCAAACACACCTCTATGTTGGACCCGTTGCACGACTTGCCAAGGTTGCCCCCATTTGGTGTCATTCAGGTAGAACACTAGCTTAGCTTGACTAGGCAAGATAAAAGGGTCAGATTGATACCATCGGCTTGTGACATCGATGCTTGTGCAATATGTGTCAGCTCGTACTATTCTACTTCTACCAGTGTTACCGGTGTTGTACCATTCACATTGAAACAAAACAACTTTATTTTGACACATGTACTCAAATTCCCAAATATTGCACAAGTGACCGTAGAATTCGTGCATCTCTCCCTTGTAGTCCCCTTCGGCAAGCACACCACTGTTTTGACTCTTACGACGACTGTCTAATTCCTTCGTATGGAATCTTACACCATTGATTATACAACCCGAGTACTCTTTCACTAGCAAATTAGGACCATTCGCTAATGACCACAATTCTTCGGTTGCTTCTGGTGCCTCATCAACTCTCAATCTATTTATCTGCATCCACATACAATGTGCAACACTTGAATTATGTTAGTAATGTTTGTATTTTATACAAGCCTAAGCGTGTTTGGCCAATTGTGAATATTAAAAATGACTTACATATTCTTTGAACCATTTCGGAAATTCCTTCTGTTGTATCTGAGTTATATCTTGTCCAGTGGGAATTTGTAACAAATTCTTGTGTTCCCTACTCAAATAGTTTTGGTTAATTTGTGAAATACTACTATTATTAATGACTAATAACATGAAAATTGTTAAAATATATATAACTATAAGAAACACGTACTGAAGATACTTCTCTATCTCAGGGCTATTGTATAATAAGAACCAATGAGCAATATCACGAAGTTCCTGTGACATCTCAACATGCTTTCTGATTTGGCCAATAGGACGAGCAGTTTCGGTGAATATTATCAAACCTTCACGACGGACTCCATAATCTTCATTTCGTGCATCTCGATTATGCACGGTTTCAATCCCTTCAAGATACATTGAGCAAAAAGTAATGCACTCCTTGACAATGTAGGCCTCTGCAATAGAACCTTCTGGTCGAGCTCGATTGGTTACAAACTTTTTCAAAGCTCCGAGAAACCTTGAAAAGATAACCAATTAGGAGTATGGTTAGGCACACAACATAATCTATACCTTTCATTTTAAAGTACAATTTTAGAAATTACCTTTCAATCGGGTACATCCACCGATATTGCACAGGTCCTCCAAGAATAGTCTCACGTGGCAAGTGAATGGCCAAATGAACCATCACATCGAAGAAGGCTGGAGGAAAGATCTTTTCAAACTTACATAGTATGAGTACTATACGTTCCTCTAATTTCTCCATTTCACTTCGTTTCAGTGTCCTTGAGCATAGATCTTGGAAGAAGCTACCTAACTCAAAAAGTGCTGTACTGATCTCTTTATCTACGTAACCACGCATCCCAATAGGAAGAATCCGTTGTATAAGAACATGGCAGTCGTGGCTTTTCAATCCTGTTAATCTACCATTTTTTGCATTAACTGATCTCGAAATGTTTGCCGCGTACCCATCTGGATACTTGACTGATTTCAAGAATTCAAAGAAACCCTCTCTCTCTTTAGGGGTCAATGAGAAGCTGGCTCGCGGCTTCACATATGATCCATCGGGATTTGTTTTCAGCCACAATTCTTTCCTTATATTCATATCTTCTAAATCCATTCGTGCCTTATCTGTATCCTTGTTCTTCCCATCAATTCCCAACATCGTTCCAAAAACATTTTCACTAAAGTTCTTCTCCACATGCATGACATCAATGTTGTGTCGAAGCCTCTTTTTCTTCCAATACGGTAGCTCATACAAGATGCTTACCTTTGTCCAGTTCGGGTTCTGACGAGGTCTTTTCCTATTGCTTGGATGTTTTCCATATGTGACACCCGTCACGCTACCCAATTGTTCTTCAATCTTTTCTATCGGTATCACCAAAGATCTCTTCCGTTTTTCATGCTTGCCATTATATGCTCTACTCTTTCGCCTTTCTGGGTGGTCATCAGGCAAGTAGCATCGATGGTTACTGTACGCAGTCTTACTTCTTAAAGATTCAAAATATGGTTCATCATTGCAAGTGTAACAAGAGTAATGACCCTTTGTTCTCCATCCAGAAATGTCACCAAATGCGGGCCAATCATGTATCGTCCACAGCAAAGCTGCACGCATGCAGAAAGTCTCACCAGTCGAGGCATCATAGGTTAATGTACCATTTTTCCATAATTCATTCAATTCTTCCACTAAAGGTCTCATGTAGACATCAATATCAATTCCTGGTTGTGATTCACCAGGAATAAGTAATGATAGCATGAAAAATGGGTCCTTCATAGCCAACCACGGTGGCAAGTTGTACGGAATGAGTACGACAGGCCACAAACTATATGAGTTATTCATATTTCCGAAAGGGTTGAAACCATCAGTAGCCAACCCCAGCCTCACATTCCGAGGCTCCAAGGCAAATTCAGGATGTTGTGTATCGAATTCCTTCCACTCATCACTATCTGCAGGATGCCTCAATACACCGTCATCTAGACGTTTTTCCTTGAACCATTTCATATCCTCGGCTCTCTTCCTCGACATGTACAACCTTTTCAATCTCGGTGTTAATGGGAAGTATCGAAGAACCTTACGAGAGATCTTCTTACCTCTACCATGATTTGTCTTGTATCTAGAAGCCTTACAATTTGGACATTTATCTAGTGTTGCATTCTCCTTCCAAAAGAGCACACAATCGTTTATACAAGCATCAATGAGCTCATATGACAAACCCAATTCACGTAATATTTTTTTAGCTTCATAAGTTGACTTTGGAACCAAATTATCCTTCGGTAAAAGTTTTGTTAAAAACTCTAGTATCATGTCAACTGAATTATTACTCCAATGGTTTGTTACCTTCATATTAAGTATCTCGATGACAAATTTTAACAAAGTGTAATTTGTGCAACCTGGGTACACCTCACGTTTGGCATCATTCAATAATTTATCAAAAGTGCGAACCTCCTCCTCTTGAGTTGTATTAGTTGATTCCCCTCTTATTCGATCTTCTACTAAGGCATCAATACCTCCCAAAACCTCATTGCCCTCAACGGGTATATCATGATGATAAGCCTCATTTGATTCACGGGGTTCCCCATGCACGTGCCAGATAGTGTAAGTTGGAATAATCCCATGTTGCAGCAAATGAATTTGAACAGTTTGAAAATTTTGACGAACAACATTCACACACTTTCGACAAGGGCACAAAATTTTACCATCTCGATCGATAACCGCCATTGCAAAACGAAGAAATGATATTACCCCATCATTATATGCCCGATTTATCCTTCCATCAACTGTGCTACCTAATGCAATCCAACTCTTGTCCATGTCTGACTACGCCGAGTTAATTAAAGTCAGGTGAATATGACAAATTTTATATAGAAAAATATATATATATTTTTTGTTAATTGAATAAAATTTCAAGTCCAATGATTATACCGAGTTATATAAATTACAACCACACATAAATCACGTGAGAAAATAGCCAAAGCAATTTAGCGTAAACAGAAGAAGTATTCATAACCAAAACATAAACCACAGCAAAATAACCATCAATAAGCAGACAAATATCATAATTCAGAGAAAATTTAACCAATAAAGCAGTGAGCTGAGAGTAAAAAGCATATAACATGACACAGAAAGAAAACCCACAATATGCCACATTGAGTTTCTAAAGCAGTCAATTTAAGTACTCAAATATCCAAATGCAAAATGATATGATTGAACTGCACGTATTTGGAAAAAATATATATATGCCCCGAATACCAAAATTGACAAATCTATCAACTAAATTGGGATATTGAAAAAATAAGACATTGGGAAACAATAACTATAATAACTATATTGAAAAAATAAAACCATATCGATGCGGTTTTAGCAGATTAGACGGTATTTTGCATAGCCCTAATTGCACGGGTCAACTGCTAGTGTGCTTATAAATTTACATAATTTGCTCAAACGACTAACGAATCATTGACGGAAATAAAACTAAGTGTTATATGAATTAAAATCTTAAAGGAGCCTAATGTAATTATTAGGGGTGAGCAGCGGATATACCGATCCGCCAAAACCGACCGAACCGAACCAATCCGCCGCATTTTAGACGGATGCTTGATGACGAGCGGACGGTTGCGGATTGATTTTCTCCAATCCGCCAATTTGGTGGACGGATAGCGGATTTAAGATTTCTTTAGCCGCAACCGAACCGCCAAACCGCCAAATCGCGAGCACCCTAGTAATTTATAAGACTTTGTATTTTCAATTTGTTTAAATATTATGTTTGTGTTTTCAATTGAAAAAAAGTTTAAATATTCTGTTGAAAAAAAGTTTTCAACTTGAATATATTTTTTGAATTGAAAAAAATAAACTTATTATTTATCTATATTTTTTGGTTTTTAAATCTAGCTCTAAAAATAATAAATAAAAAATATGATATATGCTGGTTGGTTTTTGTTTTCAAAAACATATGTAGATATAACAATATAGAGATATACAATCTCTACTACTGCTCTGTTCATAGTTTTGGTAGTTTGAATTATTATTATATTTTAAGAATCACATATTGTAATACTTTATGTGGATGAATTATGCTGTGATTGTAATATGTGGATGAGGCATGCAGTGATCGTGATATTCTAAAGTTTCAAACTTTCTTTCTTTAGATAAGGCATACAGTGATTGTAATACTTTTTTAAGTCATTGACTGTAATACTTTTTTTTTTTTTTTTTTTTGAGGAAGTGTACAAGTTGAATTATGTTGAAAATTTATAAAATTTTAAACCGTCAAACAGATTTGCATCCATCCCGCCAAACCGCCAATCCGCTCAATCCACATCAGCCGGATTGGCGGACGGATGCGGATTGATTTTCTTCAATCCGCCACTCTGGCGGACGGATGGCGGATTGAAAGTTTCGTGGCCGTAACCGACCCGCGCCCACCCCTAATAAATATGGTGCTAAATAACTATTTGGTGACGAAAATGAGAATTTTTGGTGACAAAATGTTCTTTTATTGGTGACAAAAAATTTCGTCGCTGAAGTAATTTAATTGGTGACAAAATTATTTTTCGTCACGTTGGTCTTTAGTGACAAACATTCAATGACGAAACCGGTGACGAAAATATTTTGTCACAAATATCTATAGTGACGAAATTAGCTCTTTGAAGACAAAAAAAATTCGTCACTCAAGACCCAACTTGTTGTAGTGTCTTTTGCCGACATTTAACTTTGTGCACTCTTTAACTTGTAAATTCTCTTAGAATTTCAACAAGTGTTTAAGCCATTCTTCATTCTCGATTTTCACTCTGTTTGTAAACTTTTCTCGGGTTTCAACATTATCTCGGCTTAACTTCGGTTAAGCATCATCTCAGTTTAACTTCGGTTAAACATCATCTCGGCTTAACTTCGGTTAAGCATCATCTCAGTTTAACTTCGGTTAAACATCATCTCGGCTTAACTTCGGTTAAACATTATCTCGGCTTAACTTCGGTTAAGCATCATCTCGATTTAACCGGTTAAGCATCATCTCGGTTAACTTCGGTTAAACATCATCTCGCTTAACTTTAAGCATCATCTCGATTTAACCGGTTAAACATTATCTCGCTTAACCGGTTAAGCATCATCTCGATTTAACCGAACTTCGGTTAAACATCATCTCGCTTAACTTCGGTTAAGCATCATCTCGTTAACTTCGGTTAAACATCATCTCGCTTAACTTCGGTTAAGCATCATCTCGATTTAACCGGTTAAACGTCATCTCGCTTTTTGACGTTCTTCATTTTTTTTTGTCGCTCTTGTACCTTTTTGCTTTTCAGACAAATGTAAGCTCTGCATATGGCCGATGTGCCCCCTTGTTCTTGAATGTCTAATTTAACTTTCCTTCTCTGAATGCTTGTGCCTTTGTCTTTTCTTGACTGCCTTTGCATGATTCTATACTTAAAATATTCTGCATGCCTTTCATTCTTTGCCTTCTTTATGCAATCTTCTCGGGGTTACATACCTCGGGTATAATAACTACAAACTTTACTTCGGCAAGATACTGACTTGCAAACTTTTCATATATTTCAACAAGCATAAGACATATACTATTCAATGTTAACTTTTGCAAACTTTTCTCAAGTTTCAACGAGTGTTTAAACAGTAATCTCAGTCTATCCTACTTGTAAATTGCTACAAATTTCAACAAGGATTAACATATACAGTAAACTTTTCTCAAGTTATAACAAGTGTTAAACAATGATCTACTTGTAAATTGATACAAATTTTAACAAGTGTTTAAACATTATACTTAGCTTTTACTTCAAACTGTAAATTGCTGCAAATTTCAACAGATGATCATATGTCGGCTTAACATCATCTTGTAAATTGCTACAAATTTCAACAAGTGTTAAGCATCTTCTTGGTTTAACCAACCTGTAGGTTACTACAAGTGTTTAGGCAACAACCTCGGCTTTACTTCGACTTGTAAATTGCTACAAATTTCAACAAGCGAAGAGAAACAGTAATCTCGGCTTATCTTCAACTTGTAATTTGCTACAAATTTCAACAAGTGAAGATAAGAAACCATCTCAGCTTAACTTCAACTTGTAAATTGCTACAAATTTCAACAAGTGTTAAGCATCTTCTTGGTTTAACCAACCAGTAGATTGCTATAAGTCTGTAAGCAATAACATCGGCGTCACTTCGACTTGTAAATTGCTACAAATTTCAACAAGCGAAGAGAAACAATAATCTCAGCTTATCTTTAACTTGTAAATTGCTCGGCTTAACTTCGGTTAAGCATTATCTTGTTTTAACCAACTTGTAAATTCGTACAGAATTTCAACAAGTGTTACTCCATGAACTCGATCTATCTTCATCTTGTAAATTGCTACAAATTTCAACAAGCGATAGACAAGGAATGATCTCGGCTTACCTCCAACTTGTAAATCGCTACAAATTTCAACAAGTGTTAAGGACTGGTTTCAGCTCAACAGCTTGTAAATTGCTACAAATTTCAACAAGTGATAAGGAATCTTTGTCAGCTTAACAACTTGTAAATTGCTACAAATTTCAACAAGCGATAAGGAATCTTTGTCAGCTTAACAACTTGTAAATTGCTATAAATTTCAACAAGTGTTATGAATGGTTTCAGCTCAACAACTTGTAAATTGCTACAAATTTCAACAAGTGTTAAGGAATCTTTGTCAGCTTAACAACTTGTAAATTGCTACAAATTTCAACAAGTGTTAAGGAATCTTTGGTCTTAACTTCGGTTAAGAATCTTCTCGACCTAACTACGGTTAAGCATCTTCTTGGCTTAATTATGGTTAAGCATCTTCTTGGTCTTAACTTCGGGTTAAGAATCTTCTCGGCTTAACTACGGTTAAGCATTTTCTTGGCTTAACTACGGTTAAGCATCTTATTGGTCTTAACTTCGGGTTAAGAATCTTCTCGGCTTAACTACGGTTAAGCAGCTTCTTGGCTTAACTACGGTAAGCATCTTCTTGGATTCAAGCCGGGGTTTTCAACCTTTAGTCTGATCTTCTGTGTTTCCTTTTTATCCTCTAGGATCTTAGATCTGTTCGCTGTGCTCTTCTCTTCTCGGACTTAAGCGCCGAGATCTTATCTTCTTAGATCTGCTCACTCGGGTTGAGCTCTTCTTTTCCCGGGCCTACTCATCTAGGCCGAGATCATGTCTTCTAGGATCCGGATCCGAATCCTAATCTGCTCACTTAGGCTGAGTTCTCGTCTTCTCGAGCCCACTCATCTAGGCCGAGATGATGTCTTCTCAGATCCGGGATCTAGAATCCAAGATCTGCTCACTTAGGCTGAGCTCTTCTATACTTGAATGTCATCTCCTTGGGAGCACTCATGCCCTCTGTCTTTGTATCCCTTTCGGAAGGGTCTTCATTCCGTTTATGTCGACATATTTTCCATCCTTACTAAACTAGTCGTTTCCGACACGTTGATCTTGTACGGAGGTGGCCATCTATTCTCCTTTCGTTCCCACAGACGGCGCCAAATTGTGTGAGTGATTTTCTGATCACACTGCCCGCCTTAGTGATTCAGCTGTAGAGCACAGGCAGAATAGATGGCACCCTGCTGTCCTGCACAGAAAGAAAAGGCTCCGGCGGTGGTTCTTCCACCCGGAGGCACTCCGACAATCAAGTCAGTATATCTCTCAAAGATAAATCAATTATTCAACTCACAAGCTTGAGTATCAAAAGCATACCTTAGACCCATGAGGGTGCCTCTTATTTATAGCCAACTCAATCCCAGTCCCAATGAGAGCCTAACTCCAATGGACTAAGGATTACTGCTAATCTGGGACTCCCAGTGGGATTAGAATAAACTCTCTAAGAGTCTTATCTTTACCCAAACTGAAGTCTTCTCCATATCTAGGACTCTTGTCCATATCCAGGTTGAGTTCCCTCTTCATTCTAGGACTCTTGTCCCCGATCCGCTTATCTCGGATTCCGATATCTTCGGAGGTAACCTCGGCCTATCCGAGATGACCTCGGCACAACGGCCAAGACACGTGGCACCTCGGCTGACACGTCGGCGTCACCTTGCCACGTGTTGGTACTCAGAAAATATATCCCCACGTCACCTTTCCTATATTTCTTTTAAATTCTGTTTGTTGTTAAGTATACAAATTGAATTAATTAATTATAGTGAAAATTGTCCAACACCTTTTAATTGTAATATAATTATACTAATATATTCATAACTATTTTTATTATAAAAAAAAATTAGACATTAAAATATTGTATATAAAGTGGCATGGATGGCTTGAATAGTTAATCGAATTTGCTTCTTGAGTTCAATTTGACATCTTTTTGTCTGCTTTCCTGAAAGAGGGTAGAAAGAGGGAATTTTGCAGACTTTTAAATTTTCCTGGCTACCAAACGACAAATTACAATATCCATCTGGGATGCGTTTGGTGTACCTCACTAATTCCCTCGCACGTTGACAAAATCAATGTGATAGATGATAGTGATAGTTCAGAAATGGTTAAAAAAAAAGTAAAATAAAAATAATTCTAACAATATGGAAATAATCACACATGTGAGAGCTAGGCCATTTGTCTCATATCTATAGTGGTTTCTGTTTCAATTCTATATTCTTAATACCACTTTCGAAAATTTATTTACAAATTGCCATAGAAGTTATATCATATATTTATAAATGAAGCACTTTCTAAATATATGTGATATTTGAGTTTGAATCTTATTGTTAAGTATTATAATTTCAATTTTATGTCATTGATTAAATAGAAAAAAAAATATTGTCTTAAACTTGATGTATGCCAAAAGAATTGCAAATAAACTCACTCCATCGAACTCAAATTTATTAAAAGTAGGGTTTTCAAAAATTCCCCATCTACCCACTCAAATTGACGAACCCATATCCATCCGCTGTCACTAAGTGGTTTGAAAATATTAGCATGTGTCATATTTCAGTTTAAATTTCACTGTTAGATTTTATTATTTTTTTTTTCTCTTATTTTCCAATCATTAATTTATTTTTTGAAAAAAAAAGTGGTTGTCTTAGGCTTGATGCATGCCCTAAGAATTGTAAATAAACTTAATTTCTTATAAACTATTCAAAATTATTACAAGTAGCCGTTTGCAAAAAATTCATATACGAGTTCAAAATTTTCAACCCTGCTTTGCCATCCGTGACTTGAAAGTACAGTAATGCTAGGAACACAGAAACTAAACACAGAATAAGATATAACATTTTCACAAAGGATGGGTCCTACATATGTATTAATGAAATCTTCATATGTATGTATGCTTTTTCCATTAATAAAGTTTCATTTCTTTTGTCGAGAAAAAAACAAAAAAGGGATAAGCTCTACATGTGGGGCCCCACCCTTTGTGAGAGGATTGTATACTATTTTATATTTGATTTTTGTCCACATTGATTTACTCTTAAAAGTATTGACTACTTTTAGTTTGACGAATTATATAGTTGTGTGTGGTTTACAATTTTTAACCGGTTCAAATAACCGATCTAACCCTTCAATACTTATAATACTTATAAATCTTCTCGTTTTTGACTTTCGTCTCTCCCTCTAGACTTTTTATCACCGTTTCCCACCCCTCATTGCAATGCTCACTCTTTGTCGCTTCCTAGACATAAATATATCATCAAGCATTTCATTTATTTTGATTTTGTAATTTTATAATTATCGTATAAGATTTATAACTTTAAAATGTATACATACTTAATGAGTTTCTTCGAATTCATCATTTTCATTATTTCAGATCTGGAACTTACATTGATTTATATACTACAAAATATCTAATCTAAAACTATATCTAAACTGACTAACTGACTCATAACAGATTTGCTAACTGACTAACTAACTCATAACAGATTTGCTAACCATTACAACTAATGCTCCTAGAATTACAGAGCTGTGATGATACATCTTTAACAAACATTGACAGGTGTCCATGAGCTCTATGAGCTGGTGACTGCTGCTGAGTGCAGTGAGCAGAGGATGTGCAGTGAGCAGAGGAGGATGATGAGGATGATACTTCTTCAGCCCCCCGCAAGCTGATAGGGGAGGAAACCACTAACAGCTTGTCACGAAGATAATGAAATCTGGAAGGAGGAAGAGGCTTTGTGAAAATATCTGCTACCTGATCCATGGTTGGAATATACTGAAGCTGAATATGTTTAGCAGCCACTTTTTCACGAATAAAATGACAATCGATTTCTATATGTTTGGACCTTGAATGAAAAACAGGGTTGGATGCTAAGGCCATGGCAGATAAACTATCACACCATATAACAGGAATAGAAGAAGATGAAATACAAAAGTCTTTAAGCAATTGTTGAATCCAAGTGAGCTCGGCGGTAGCATGAGCTAAGGCTCTATACTCAGCTTCAGTGGATGATCTAGAAACCGTTGCCTGCTTTTTAGCAGACCATGAAATCAAGTTTGAACCAAGATATACACAATAGCCTGATGTTGATCTTCTATCAAGGCTATCACTAGCCCAGTTAGAGTCAGAGAATGCTGAAAGATCAAAAGAACTGGGGGTGAAAAAGAGACCATGATTTAGAGTTCCTTTGACATATCGAAGAAGCCTCTTAACAGCTTGAAAATTAGCATTGGTAGGGAGATGCATAAACTGACATGCTTGATTAACAGCATAGGAGAGATCAGGTCGGGTGATTGTCAAATATTGTAGGCCACCAACCAAACTTCTATATAGTGATGGCTGAGCAAACGGCAGTGAATCCGATGTAGAACACACAGATTTAACAATCATAGGAGAGGAGCAGGGTTTGCAGTCGGCCATTCCAGCTTTATTTAATAATGCAGCAGCATACTTAGCTTGAGATAAAAAGGAACCATGCGCAGCAGACTTAACTGAAATGCCCAGAAAATAAGATAAAGGACCAAGGTCTTTCATAGAAAAGGACTTGTGCATGTGCTGAAGAAGCATATTAATGAAAGCAGAATCATCACCCGTTAATAAGATGTCATCAACATATACTAAGAGCAGAGTGAGATTTGTAGAAGTTTTTCTGATAAAAAGAGAGGCATCAGATAGACTGTTGGTGAAGCCTTGAGAAAGCAAGAAAGTTAAGAAGGTGGAGTACCAAGCCCGAGGGGCTTGCTTGAGCCCATACAAGGCCTTCTTGAGTTTGCAAACATGAGTAGAAGATTGTTCAAACCCTGGAGGCTGCAGCATATAGACCTCCTCTTGAAGTGTACCATGAAGAAATGCATTGGAAATATCAAGATGTTTGATGGACCATTGAGCTTGAAGAGCAATACTCAAAAAGATGCGAATAGTGGGTTGTTTAGCCACAGGACTAAAGGTCTCATGGAAATCAATTCCTTCTGTTTGCAAAAATCCCTTGGCTACCAATCTAGCTTTATAACGAGCAATGGTACCATTTGAATATCTTTTAATGCGAAAAACCCATTTACACCCAATGGCAATTTTATGAGAAGGAAGAGGAACAAGGTCCCAAGTACCTTGTTGTTGAAGAGCTTGATATTCCTCTTGCATGGCTTGAAACCACACAGGAGAGTGAAGAGCATCATGAACAGATGTAGGTTCGGCCAAGAAGAGAACTTTTAGTAAAACAAAGGGGGAAGTTTATGTTTAGATCGAGTAATCATGGGATGGATATTAGACACAGAGGAAGAAAAAGAAGGAGGAGGTAAATCAATAGTAATAGAGGAAATAGGAATAGGTTGAGATGGAGGAAGAATAGGCTCAGATCTGGAAGAGGAAATATGAATAGGCTGAGGTAGAGGAGGAGTAGGCTCAGATCTGGAAGGAGTCTCAGCAGGAGATGAAACAGATGAAGAAGAAGACTGAGTAGGAATGACAGCTGAAGAACTGAGTGAAGCAGGCCAGAAAAATGATGTAAGGGTAGATAGATCTGAAGTAGATGAAGAAGAGGAAACTGTGGACTGTTGAGAGAAAGGGAAACAAGATTCATTAAAAATGACATGCCTAGAAATGTAGATTTTTCCAGAAAGAGGCTCAAGACATCGATATCCCTTAATAGTAGGATGATATCCTAAGAAAACACAAGACATGGATTTTGGTGCTAGCTTGTGTGGAACATAAGGTTTTAACCAAGGGAAACACTGACAACCAAACACTTTGAAAAGAGAAAACTCAGGTATGGTATGAAATAATATCTCAAAAGGTGTCTTGTGATGTAAAACACTAGAAGGCATTCTGTTAATGAGGAATGTGGATGTGGCAACAGCATCAAACCAAAACTTAATGGGAACAGATGAGTGATGAAGCAAGGTGATAGTAGTTTCAATAATGTGTCTGTGTTTGCGTTCAGCTATGCCATTTTGGGCCTGAGTATAGGGACAACTACTTTGGTGAATAATGCCATGAGAAGACAGCAAAGTATCAATTTTTTTATTTACAAACTCAGTGCCACAGTCAGTCCTAAGTATTTTAAGAGAGGTCTGAAATTGATTATCAATATAGGCTTTGAATAGAAGCAATTTATCATACACCTCACTCTTGTAGTTCAAAGGATAAACCCAAGTAAATCTACTATAGTCATCCACAAACAAAACATAGAAACGAAATGGAGCATCATCTACTGTAAAGGGACCCCATACATCACTATGAACTAAGGCAAAAGGACAATTTACAAAAGTATTAGACAATGTGAAAGGAAGTCTATGAGATTTAGACATATTACAATCAAGGCAAGATAAGGCCTTATTCAAAGACAATTTATTTGGTAAAACATCAGCCAGATGCTGAAGCTTTAAAGAAGATGGATGGCCTAGTCTTTGATGCCACAAAGAAATCGAGACACAAAGAAATTTGGTCGGATCAAAACAGAGTTGGTGGAGTGCTATCGCAGAGAAGCGAGAGTCTTTGGATTGAAAAGCTTGAGGAGAAGAGCATGGTTCAGATGAAGGAATGAACTGATAAAGACCATTGATGTTAACACCTCTATGTAGAATCTTGTTCGTGCATTTGTCCTGAATGACAAAGGTATTAGCATCAAAAATAACAAGACAGTTGAGGTCTTTGGTGAGTTGATGCACAGATAAAAGGTTTGAAGAAATAGCTGGAACATGAAGAACATTGGAGAGAGGAAAAGAATAATTTGGAGTTGGCAAAATACCTTTACCTATATGACTGATTTGTAAAGAAGATCCATTACCAACTTGAACATGATCCTGACCTTGGTAAGGCTGAAATTGTTGCAGATTAGTCAAGTCATTGGTCAGATGATTGGTAGCAGCAGAATCAACATACCAAGGAGGTATGGAAGGATCAGAAGAGGACAGAGACGAAGGAACTGAAGCAGCATATGACTGAGGGACTGAAGCAGCATAAGCCTTTGACTGAGAGGAACTGCTGCCAGAGAAAGGCTGAAATGTAGGATCCATGCGATGCCAGCAATCAAAAGCAGTGTGATTCCAACCTCCACAAATCTGGCAGCCAGAGTTAGATCCAGAGTGAAAGGAAAAGGCTCCTCTGGATCTGTTATTAGTATGATTGTTATTGTTGTATCTATTATTGAATCTGCTACCACGAGAAGTATTATATCTGCCTCTGAAGCCACGAGAGGAACCTCTACCCCTAGCAGAGTGAAAACCTCGATTAACAGGATTTGAAGAATCATAACCTGATGAAGATGATCCGTGTGAAGCAGAATAGGCAACATGAAGATCAGTGCCAGGAGACTGTTTAAGTTTCTGTGCAATATGAATGGATTCGGAGCATAATAATGAACACAAATTTTCCATTTTGATAGGCTCAGATCGAGTACGAATAGAAGTTTTGAAAGCATCATATTCCTCAGGTAGACCATTCAAAGTGAAGAAAACCAGATCTTCATCATCAATATTTGCAGAAGCTAAAGCCAGCTGTGCTGCAAGATCTTTAATTTGAGAGAGATAGACCTCCATTGAAGTTGATTTCTTATGAAGAGTTTGAAGTTTGGTTTTTAGTTGATGGATATGTGAGCGTGAAACTGAAGTAAACTGTTTCTCTAGGAATTGCCATACCTGATCACTTTGAGTCAGATGAAGAACAGATGAATAAATGGCTGAAGATAGAGTTGCAGTTAGACAAGTAAGCAAATGTGCATCAATCAATTTCCATTGCACATAACTTGGATTTGAAACAGTTTTTCCAGATTCATCAATTAGATCTGGAGAAGGACATGGATGAGATCCATTAACATGATCAAGAAATCCAGATGCTCTAAGCATATTTGTCATTTGAGATTTCCATATGAGGAAATTGTTGGATTCGAGCTTCACTGTAATGAGAAAGTTGAAATTTGAAAGTAGTAAACTAAGATTTGATGGCAGGGAAGAATCAGCCATTGGAGACCTGTGGATCTTGCTCACAAGAGCTTCAAAGCTCTGATACCATAATGAGTTTCTTCGAATTCATCATTTTCATTATTTCAGATCTGGAACTTACATTGATTTATATACTACAAAATATCTAATCTAAAACTATATCTAAACTGACTAACTGACTCATAACAGATTTGCTAACTGACTAACTAACTCATAACAGATTTGCTAACCATTACAACTAATGCTCCTAGAATTACAGAGCTGTGATGATACATCTTTAACAAACATTGACAGGTGTCCATGAGCTCTATGAGTCGATGAAGTGAGCAGAGGATGTGCAGTGAGCAGAGGAGGATGATGAGGATGATACTTCTTCAATACCATATGTTGAAATTTACAGCCTGTCCAAACTCATTGGTTTGAAATTGTCAAAAATTCATACCAACCTGCTGGTTTTGAGGCCATGCATATTGATGGTAGGTTAAAAAATTGTCAACCTGTTAAGAGCAGTTTGATTGAGGTTATTTTTCCTAAATCAACCTCCACAAAACTCCAATTCCAAGTTTAAATTTGATTTGTTTATAAAATGTTGAATACATGGTTTGAATGTACCACTTGTGCCAATAAATTATTCGTTAGCACGAACGTAACTTCCAATGTATTATCCCCAGTCTTTCAAGCTAATAATAAAGATTCTTACATTCTTGTAATCAACTGGATTAGCTCGTACCTTCATCAAACTACAACTTTCATGTACATAAAAAATTTGTCTTATTAGACATATCCAAATAAGCATCCAGAAAGCTTAATTTTTCAGATTAGGTAGAAAAGGCATTTCAAACAAAATGATTGAACATTGATTTTTAGAATAGGAGAGACCTTGACTTGGTCACGTAAGCCTTTCTGGAGGCGCACAAGTCGAACTTTCCAAAGACTTTAGTGCAAAGATTGTCATATGACTTCTAAAACAACCTCCCTAGCCACTTCAATAGATTTCGTTGAGGGTTTTTAATTTTTTATTTATTGTTAATCTATAATCTAATGATGAGTACTTTTTGTATTCACATTCGCCATTGGTCAAGATATATGGATCACATTTGGGTTAAACCCATTTGCTAAGATGTTTTTATTTTATTTTTTTATTTTTCAACAGATAGGAAAGTAATTACATTATGAGAGATATTTAAATATTTATATCATTAAATAAACAGATTATTAGTCTATAATAATTAGAAAGTTAATAAAATTTAACAATCAATTCACAATGTTCACCAATCCAAGTTCAATAACAATTACTAATCGTCTAACAACCAATCCACCATGCCCACCAAGCCAAGTCCGATAATCACTACTAATCATATACAACCCTTATAATGGAAAAGAAATAAATCAACCACCACAAAAGATATCAAACTCCTCTTCATAAGAGTTAAACCTAAGATCACACACTACAAAGGATGATATACAACCATTAGGCCAAATGCCTTTGTTCATTTGATAAGAAGTTCAAACACTATAAAGAGGGGAAATTTATGATTTGTATTCTCAAAAATGGGTATATTATAAGAAGATTATGAGTTTTGTTCGGATTGTAGAGATTTAGAATAGTGCGCACAAGCTAATTCAAGATACTTAATACATAACAAACACACAAAAAATAAAATAAATAAAAAAATCTAAGGTTTAAAATGTGTTGGATATCGATAGTAGTGGTTAAAGAATTTTGAAACTTTTGACATTAAAATGAGATTTTATTTTATTAAATTTTACAAAATTAAATCCTTTTAGAAAAGCTAGTCACCTAAAAAAATTGTCTAGAAACTTATCCGAAAAAGTGATACATGATCTAAATTCAATTCTTATATGATGGTATGATAGGATTCACGGTTAAATACATCTCAAGTACACAAATTACTAGTGAAATGCATCTAAAGTAGTGAAATGCTCTTAGTATTGGTTTTGTTCTGCAGATTGGTTTGTTCAGTGGGTGCTAAGCTGGTCTGCGTTTATTCTGCTGGTCTGCTAGTTTGTTCTCAGGGTCTGCAGCTTTGTTCTCATGTCTCGAGGCTTGCTTTTAGTATTGGTTTTGGATTGGTTTTGTATAGTTTTGTATCTCGATAGTTTTGTTTTTCGGGCCTCCAGCTTGTTTTGCTTCTCGTCTTGTTTTTGTGTGTTGGTTTGCCAATCGGAGCTTGGAGCTTCATCTAGCTCCAAGCTCCTCTTTATTGATGTTCTGTATCTTTTAGCATGCTTACATCAATGAAGATTTTCTTTGCCGATCAAAAAAAAAAAAAAAAAAGTACACAAATTACTATAATTTTTTTAAAACTTTTTCGTTGTGAGCTTTGCACAATAATTTAAGTGACTTAATTAGTTGATACATCAATTATGGACAACTAAAAACCTTTTAACGTTGTATTACACGAGTTGACATATGACAAGATGCCAACTAAGAAACTATCACCACAAAACTTCTTAAGCAACTGTCCTCTACCCACAAATAAGACACACGGTGGCTTGGCATTGTTAAAAGCTATTTATTTATTTTGACTATGCCAATTGTTGGTGCATATTTCAATGGACCCCTTTTCTTTACCTTTTTCAGGCATTGTGCATGCCAACTGTTTGGTGAGCACAGACTTTGTCTTCCATACACGTGTATGGAGGAATTTCATCCTTGTTTAGCTTCTCTTGGAAGCTTGGCAAAGTTTATTTTCTATAAAAAAAGGGCCTCCCCTCCTTTTCCAGAGGTTGAACCATCTGATATAGAAGTTAGATATATCTATATATATATATATATCTATAGTTATGTGTGTAATAGTGTTCTAAAAGGTGTTTTTGTTCATATTTTTGCACTAAAGCACCTAGTGGTACACTATCCTTTAGTTGCTGAGGTGCTAAGGAGTTGATTTCAGGTTTTTTGAGTTGGTTTTGATCAGAAGGAGGTGCTGGAGTTGTTGTTCTTGAAGTATTCTTCAAGTGTGAGAAACTACTCTTTTATTCTCCATTTTTGCTTAAGCTTTTACACATACTTGCATGCTGTTTTAAGCTTAGTGTCCTATTGAAAAAAGTTTTGTATTTTCATGCTTGAGATGTTTCATTAAGGTCACTTTTGTGTTGGGGGTTGTCTACCCCCTCTTAGGCCTTGTTTGGCCTCTTTTTGTGCCTTCCTCTTTGGGCTTTGAAACCCTTTTGTTTTGGCCTTCTCATCACTGAAATCCAGAGGATTTTCAATGGTGGAGAAGTGGTTTTGAGGTCTTGTATAGGGGAGGGACACCCCCCTCCCTTTGTGTCTCATTTACTTGTGTTGTTGGCTTATAAGAGTAGCATGTTTACTTAGCATGTCTTAGTTCTATTTCAGCACTTTTTAGTGGTTTTTTGGGCCTGCCTTAACTCTATTTCATGTTGGTTTGATGTCATCTTGCATGCTTCACATACTTGTAGTGTAACCTTGCATGTTTGCATAACATGCTTCTTGCATTTCGACCATCATGCTTACATGTTCTAACTTAACTTTGAGAAGTTTTTAGCCTTGTTTCACCATGCTTAAGCTCTGTTTGGGGTTTTCTTGGTCATGCTTGCCATGCTTTATATAGCCACCATGTATTCTAGCTTGTTAGCTTTAGGTGTGTGAGTTATTAGCATGCTTCACTTGGGCCATTTTAGTGATTTAGTATCACTTGTTAGAGTATTTCAGTCCGTATTTCATGCTTTTATGCTTGCATTTTCCATCCTTTCAAAGCTTTGAAGAGTTGGTGTCTTATACTCCATGTTTGGGTCATTGTGTATGTCTCCATGTTTAAGTCTTTGGGATGCCATCTCATTGGGTTTTGGGGTTTGTTTTGGCATATTATAGCTCTGATTTTCCTTAATTGAGCCATGCCATGTTTGGTTGTAATAGGTGTAGTGCAATTCCCTTTTTTGGCCTTGTATGCGCCTTGTTTTGTGCTCACCTTTCTAGCATGATTTGACCATATCCCATGCATGTTCTAGCCTTGTTTTGGCCTATCTTGGGACTTGGTTGATATGGCCATAGTTCAAGTATCTTGGCTAGCTTTGAGCTTTAAGTCCATTAGCATGCTATGCTTATCATATGTGCATGATTTGGCATCATTATTGACATGATTTCAGAGCTTATTGCATCGTCATATTCTCATGTTTATCCCATCTTGCTCATGTTTGAATATCGTGCATTATGGTCTAGCTTATGGACCAATGTATGTGTGTGCATGCCTCTCCTTTTAGTCCCTTGATTTGGGTGTTTTGGCCACTGATTAGGACATAACTGTGGTCTGTCCTTTTGGTTTAAGCCCATGGAGCATGTTTGCTTTCATGGTGTTTGCATGTTCGTATTGCGCCGAGTTTGCATATTGAGTATATTGCATGATGTTTAATTAGTTGCATCGCATGACATTAATGTATACTTGTTGCATGCTTGGGTTGTTTGCAAGCTTCCTTGCATACTCATATTACATTGGGTTTGTTTGCATGCCACTAGTCTTGTTGCATTGCATAATGTCCCCATGTTGCATTGCATTTGGCATACTCGTTTGCATTACATTGTGTTTGGTTTGGGGTGTCAAACCAAATACGAGGAGCGAGGAACGTTCGTATTAGAAGTGACGAAACGTCCCTCAATCCTTAGTCGCCGACGCTCTTGATCCAAGCATGATAGAGTTTTAGGCATTCATATGTTTTGTTGCATTCATTCCATATTAATTCGCACACTTGGCATCTTTGGCCATCATGCATCGAAATGCGTGATCGGTGGCCCAAGGTTCGAGAGCCATACTCCCTTGAGTTCATAGCATGATAGGGAGGGTGGTCGTGCATACATTATCTTGTAAATTCCTTGCCATGCACTGTCTGTCCTCTGCTGCAGCAAAAACAGAATTCTGCAGGAAGGGATGGTCGGTTGGCTACATTCATTGCCGGCCGGCTAACAATATCCAGCCGATGGCCCCACTTTTGGTCGATGACCATCCTTCCATGGTAGGTGGTCCTGTATCTTGGCCGGCAGCATCCCACAATGCTCAGAAAGTGATTCAGAAGCAGCCTTGGAACTTGTGCAGCTTTTAGAGGCATAAAACAGTGCAAGCAGAGGCAGCATGTGGCATGGCAACGGGTTTCCGAGCGAGGCGATCGAGCATGCATCATCCAATCATTTCGAGGCGGAGCTGCGGCGGCCTTTTTAATTTCATACTTAGATTGTTTTGTAATTAATTTGTTAATTAATTAAAGGTTTTGTAATATTTATTTAGCTAGGGTAGTTGATTAATTATTCGGTTTGTATTATTTATTCGGACCCTCCGTCGAGAGGGCGAGTTTTGTAATAACTGTGCGTGCGTATGTGCATGTCTTCCAACTTCCATTTCTTTCTCCCTTTTACTTAACCGCTTACGATGGTTAGTTCTAGGGCACGTTTCAATTAGCATCCTTATGCTATGCATGCTCGCATCATTCATCTGTATTGCATGCACTGGGCTTGGCACATCATACTAACTGCATTGTATTTAAATTCCAAGTTGAATACATGTATCGAATTGTCGCATCTCATATGCTACTTTAGATTAGCCGAGCCTATTCTAGTTGCATTTTGCCTGCGATGCATTATCCATCTTAACATGGACTTGGATAATACATTTGATTACTAACATGTTCGTTGTTTTGGCTCGGAGTACGTTGTAAGTGTTTATGCTTTAGCATCTTGCATGTGTGTAAGTGTTAACATGACAGCATGCTTACCATGAGGCTAATTGCTTATGTGATATAACTGCTTGAATGCTTGTGGGTGAAGGTTGGATTGCTTGATTTGGAATAATTTATCAAAATCCGTGTTTTAGCCTACTTGCGAGTAGCAAAATTCAAAACCATTTCCAAACAAATGGATATGCGATGCTTTGTTCCAAGTTAGGAGATCTAGTCTATACTTGTGTGTTGTGTGCATCACATAGTAATTCTAGCTAATAACCGGAATAAGAATGCATGTGTTTTCAAAAACTCGATATCATGCTTAGTACAGGCCGATCTTCGGATCGGGCGAGTGGGGGTGCTCATAGATGACCATTCCCAATCGTACCCAAGTTTCCGAGCCGAGACAACTTTGGTGATGACGGACGCGTGGCCTTAGGCAACGAGTCAGGGTTTCTTAAATTCCCCCAAAATAAATATTTAGGTGGCGACTCTGTATCTGGTAAAGCAGTCCATGTTTGGCATTTCTTTCTTAAATATCAGTTTTCCAAAACGATTTGCCGGATTTGGATTCTTTGGTGATTTATCAATCTCACATTGCACACTGTGAGATCAAATTAAGAACCGTGACAATTTGAGTCCGAACTGTAACATGAGGCCCTCGAGGGCGCGTCTACAGCCTGTCTTGCCCTTCTCGAGGTATGGATTCTATCTGGGTCATAATTAATCGTTTGACTAAATCTGCCAATTTTCTGCCTGTTAAAACCATTTATAATACGGTCAAGCTAGCTAACATTTATATGAATGAGATTGTGGGATTACATGGTGTGCCAGTATCTATTGTATCTGACCGAGATTCGAAGTTCATTTCAAGATTTTGGCAGAGTTTAGCTTTAGGGACCGAATTGAGACTAAGCAGTGCTTATCATCCACGCATGCATCGGCCAAACTAAACGAACAAATCAGACTTTGGAAGATATGCTATGAATGTGTGTATTGGACTTCCTGGGGAATTGGAAGACCTACTTACCATTGGCCGAGTTTGTGTATAACAATAGTTACTATACAAGTATCGGTATGGCTCCATACAAAGCTTTGTATGGTAGAAAATGCCGATCTCCGATACGTTGGGCCGAGGTAGGTGATAGACCTTTGCTGGGACCAGAACTTGTGCAAGAAACAACTAAGAAAGTGAAACTAATTCAACAATGCCTAAGAACTGCAGAGAGCCGTCAAAAGAGTTATGCAGATGTCTAGAGAAGAGATAGGGAATATAAAGTTGGTAATCATATGTTCATAAAGTAACTCCAATGAAAGGTTAGACGCGATTTGGGATGAAAGGCAAGTTGGCACCAAGATATGTTGGGCCATATGAAATTCTCGAGAAAATCAATTTAGTAACATACCGAGTAGCCTTACCTCCGGTGATGGAGCATATGCACAATGCTTTTTATGTCTCAATGCTTCGAGATTACTTATGAGACCCGCTCCATGTGATAGAACCGACTTATGTGCTTCTGAAGGATGATTATACGTACGAAGCGAGGCCAATACAAATTGTTAACCACCGAATCAAAAGATTGAGGAATAAGGAAATTCCCTTGGTAAAAGTTGAC
The DNA here is from genome assembly GCA_025200525.1 of Camellia lanceoleosa. Lineage (NCBI taxonomy): Eukaryota > Viridiplantae > Streptophyta > Magnoliopsida > Ericales > Theaceae > Camellia > Camellia lanceoleosa. The sequence continues at coordinate 73,983,513 of CM045763.1, forward strand.
CGGCAAAACCATGGGGGAACCTATGCAACTTGGGAGACAGAGGAGGATATAATGAAAAGATACCCTGAATTGTTCCCTTTAGACTTGGTATTCTTCCAAAATAAAGGTAATTCGAGTTTGGAGGACCAAACTCTTTAAGGAGGAAAGACTGTAGCAACCCGGATCCATGATTAACGTTAATCCATGCTTAATTATGCCTAATAAGAAATTAAAGTGAAGTTTTGCATCGTATGTTGCCTTATTTGTGTTTATATCTGTTTAGCGTAAAAAGAGTTGTTCAAGTTTTTGTTTCGGTTTGCGAATTGAAGGCCTTATCGGCATCCGACTCAGAAATTGACTTGATTTATGTGTTAATTAGAATTTTTTGAATTGTATGGCATGTTCAAATGAAATTTGATTCAGAACGAAATAATTAGAATAATTAATGCTAATTTGATTAGTGGTAAGCCCAATTAATTAGTCCATTAACCAAGCCTATATAAGGCTTCTATATGCATCTCAACTCACCTTTCTTCATCATTTTGTTAATACCATCCGTGAGAGAGAGAAGGGGGAGGCTAGAGTCAACTTTGAAGAGAATTGAAGTCAAGCTAGCAACTATTAGAGGAATTGAAGGGAATTGGTGTGATTAAGCAAGAGATGACTAGAATTTAAGGAATTGTGGACCCTAGGTAAGGAAATCAACCCTTAAGGTTTATGTTAGACTCACTTAAGTAAGGAATTAAGAGAATTAAGTAAATCAATGCATGAATTAAGCTAATGAACTAGAAGAGAAGAGCAAATCATGCATGCATGTTCATTTGATCATAATTGAAGTTATTTTTAAGAGAATTTTCATATGCATGTTAGTATCTTGGTTTTGTTCAAGGAATTCAACATGTTTTAGACTTAAACATCTCATTTGATCATGATTCGGAAACTTGGAGCTCAAATCATTTCATGCATGTCATGTTCATGTTATGTTTTCACATTTCAAGCTTGGTTTTGTACAATTGCATGTTATTGGGTCTTGATTTTGAGTAATGATTCTTACTTCATGATGTTTTGCAAGTTTACAAGAGTTCCCTTAAGTTTTTGGCCTAAGAAACCATAATTTACAGCTTTGGGTTTGAGTTTGAAGCTTGGAAGGAATTCTGGAAATTCCAGCATTCTACTTCCACGCTCGAGTGACAAATCTTGCGCTCGAGCGACCAAAAGTCCGCTCGAGCATAAAATGTATGCTCCTAGAAGTTTTCGTGTTTTGCAGACCGCTCGAGCGACAAAAGTTGCGCTCGAGCGAGGGCATGAGTCTCACGCTCGAGCGAGCATTGAGCGAAAAAATCGAGCAACCAACACTTTTGCAAAGTTTATAGATCGCTCGAGCGAAGGAATATGCGCTCGAGTTACCACTCGCATTTTGCATGTCCGCTCGAGCGAGACCCCTGTTTCCAACATTTCTAACTAAGTGTTTTCAAATGCATTTTTTTTGCATCCTTATTACATCTTAGGCATTCTTAGACCAAGATTAAGACACAATAATAAGAGTAAAGGCTAGAAACACACTAAGAACAAAATGAAACAAGTTATGTACAATCCAAGCGTGTGTTTCAGTATATGTAACCGTTATGTATTAATATAGGTCACGCGCCATAAACCGTTTAATTTGCCTGCTCTGTCTGTCTGCACCCAGAGCCATCTGTGAGTAATAACTTAGTAAACTTATGTTCAACTTTATTTACTTTTTGTATGATAAAATAAGATCTGTTTTCTGAAATGCTATGTTTTGTACAATGAATGATTGTCTAATTCCTGATAATGTATTCGTGGCATCTTTAGCATCATGTGATATCTGTTAGCTGTTACCCGGTATTAGAGGTTTCATTATGAAACTTATTATGTCTGCACTCTGTTACCCGTAGGCTCCATCATGGAGCCCAACATATCTGTCATCTGTTACTTGGATTCAAAGGTTCCTTTACGGAACTGGTTACTTATAACCACCATCTATTCTGTATCTTTTATGTTAACGCTAATGGATGTGCCACGTATGATTAAACATGAACTTTGATTTCTATATATGACTTGAACAAGAACAAGAATATGTATATGAATCTTAAATTTTGATTTTTTGAATTTGAAATGGATATCATTCATCAAATTCTTTACTCTGTTATTATTCACTGGGCTTCCGCTCACTATCTATATTATGTATGTAGGTGATCAGGTACGTGACTAGGCCTAGAGTTGATGGCCTAGGATTTTGTTTTGTCAGCCAACCACCATGCCTCCCGAGGAGGTTCCTTTTGAGAAGACCATGTCAAGGCTTTAACTTTTTTGTTCTGTTTATCTGTACTTGGGCTAAGTTTCCTTTCGATCTTATCTATGTAAATGCGTGATGTGAGACCAATGTGTTTATGATGTTATGTGTATATATATAAGTTTGTTTGAAAATTTTGTCTCATATATATCAACACAGCTTAATGGACTATGTATGTTTTATATATTGCTTCCGCAGCCCCTAATTATATATTATTCTATTAAGAGGCCCTTGGTAATTCAAGGATTACTGGCCGATTACGACGCTAAGCCTATAGGGACGGGTTTGGATCGTGACATTCTAGCTGCTCCATATAGATCTCTTCCTTCAAGTCACCATGGAAAAAGGCAGTCTTGACATCCATCTGTTCTACCTCCAGATTCAAGCGAGCTGTTAATCCCAGAGCTACTCAAATGGAAGTCACCTTCACAACCGGAGAGAAGATCTCATCAAAATCAGTTCCCTTCTTCTGTCCAAAACCTTTGACCACCAAACAAGCTTTATGCTACAGTTGTTTACCGTTGCCATCTTTCTTTAACTTATGCACCAATTTGTTCTTCATGGCTCTCCTGCCTTTTGGAAGTGGAACAAGATAATAAGTGTGGTTCTTCTGCAAAGAACTCATCTCCTCCTTTATGGCTTGCATCTAACAGTCTTTTTCTATATGACTCTTTGCTTCTGAAAAACTCTCGGGCTCCCATTCTTCAGTAATCAGAATATACTGAGAAGTAGGATATTTAGTTGATGGCACGACAACTTTTTCAGATCTCCGCAACTAAGGCCTAGTTGCCTCTGGTTGAAAGGGTTGCTCTCCTTGCTCAACACCCTCTTGATCTGAGTCTCCATCTCTTTCCTCTTGATCCTCATCTTCTAGCATTGGATCTTGTAACTCTGGCACTTCTTGTTGCACCTCATCAACTCTAGTATGTTATGAGGGTTTTGGAGATGGAAACAAGTCTGGAGTGATAATAACTCTAGACTTCGTTGATTTCTTAAAATCTATTATGGTTTGGTCTTCATGGAACACAACATCTTTGCTCCAGAACATCTTCTTATTCACTAGGTCCCACAACTTGTACCCAAATGTCAGATCAATAGCCCACAAATATACATGGAGTGGACTTGTCATCAAGCTTCTGTTTATTTTTTTTTGGAGATGTATGGGAATGCCTTACATCCAAAGACTCTCAAGTGAGAATATGATACCTTTTTTTTGGACCAAACTTCCTCAGGTATTGCAAAATTCAACGGGACTGAAGGTGACCTGTTGATGAGGTAACAGGCTGTATGGGCGGCTTTAGCCAAGAATGTCTCTGGCAACTTTGCCATTCTGAGCATGTATCTTATTCTTTCAATTATAATGCGATTCACTCTCTCTGCCATACCATTGTGTGGTGGGGTACCGAGAACTGTTGTCTCGTACCGGATACTTTTGCTAGCACATTATGCTTCAGAAGCATTAGAAGTGTACTCGCCATTATTGTCTGTGAGAAGACACTTCAACTTCTTCCCGGTCTCTCTTTTCTACCATTGCATGGAACTCTTGAAAGTGCTAGAATACCTCATCCTTCGTTTTTAGAAAATACACCCATAACTTCCTTGATGCATCATCAATGAAGGTCAGAAAATACTTGCAGCCGACAAGTGACTCCACTTCGATTGGGCCACAAACATCCGAGTACACCATACTGAGCACTTCTATTTTCCTCTTGCTCGTTGAACTAAATGATACTAGATATTGTTTGCCATAAAGACAATGATCACATGGCTTCAGGGTACTTCCTTTGGATAAGGGTATCCTAGATTGCTTTGCCAACAGATGCAATCCCTTCTCACTCATGTAAGCCAGTTTTCTGTGCTATAAGTTCGGTGACTCCTTATCTTCTGCTACATAAAAACTTTCCAGACAGATCTTCGTTTGAGTCTTGTACAGTGTTGAAGATATCAACCCTCTGGCGATTGTCAAAGTTCCTCCTGTCAGCTTCCAACAGCCATTTCCTAATGTACTTGTATAGCCTTGTTGGTCCAGAGCGCTTCTGAAGATAAGATTGAGGCGTAAATCTGGAACATGTCTAACATCTTTGAGAACTAACTTGTGTCTGACATTAGTCTGAATACTAATGACTCCAATACCCACAATCTTCGAATAGCTAGAATTCCCTATTCGAATAATGCCAAAATCTCCAGCATTGTACGAGCTGAAGAGTTCTCTGTAGGAAGTGACGTGATAGGATGTAGCTGTGTCTATCACCCATTCTGTGTAGCTGTGGTCAACTATGTGAAGGAAATCCTCCTCTTTACCAACTGCAAGAAGTATTTCATCAGTTGTTGTGGCTGTCGTGTTCTCATCTCCCTTTGACTTACTACTTTGGCCTTTATCTTTATGGCTTAGGCAGTTCTTTTTTATGTGACCCTCCTGGCCACAGTGAAAACAAGTAAAACTAGAGTTTGCTTATCCTTTGTTGTCTTTAGATTTACTCCTATTGTTCCATCTGCCTCTGCTCTTGCTTCTTCCTTTGCCTTTTCCACTACCTTTCTCTCTGTCTCTGCCTCTGGCTCTGCCTCTGTCTTCTGTGACAAGAGCATGGGTCTGATTACCTCCCATGTCTTTTCTCTTTGTCTCTTCATTGTACATGGCGTCTATGACCATGCTCATGGTCAGCTTCACCTCTGGTGCAAAGTTGCTGAGAGAAACTACCAATATCTCGCAGTTGCCCGATAAAGAATTGAGCAGTAGTATGGCTTGCATTTCATCGTCCAAGGGCATCTTGACAGTTGCAAGCTGATTCACTGATTCTTGAATTCACTAGTGCGTTCTACGACGGACACACCATTCTTCAATTTTAGATTTACAAGCCTTCTCATCACCAAGGCTTTGTTTCGGGCGGTCTTTGACTGGTACATTCCCCCTAACATTGTCCAGGGACATATGCATCTGTTTCCTGGGCGACGTGGTGGAACACATTATGGTTTATCTATTGTCTGATCTACCCGACAGTCTTCTAGTTCATCTTTATCCAGTCTTCATCATTCTCTGCTTTTGGTTTAACCCCTTTTAGAGCAATAGGGTCAAACAGGTCTTTACAGTATAGGACATCTTCTATCTGTGGCTTCCATATTCCATAATTGGAAGCATTTAACTTTATCATTGATCTTGAAGTTGATGTGGATTGCTCCATCGTTTTCTGACTTTTTACAGAAACTCTGATTCAAAAATCTGACCATACGAATCTCTTCGGAATATTCCAAATAGTTGGAAATCACTATTGGACCGTCAAAATCAGACTTCAAATGGCTCAATTCTAGCCAAAATATGTTGGACGTTTCAGATCTGCGAATGTACTGTAGCCGCGTAGCACCAGTTAATCCCTATGCTTTTGGGTCGGGTCAGGTCAACCGACGAGTTGACTTGTTAGCTTGTGTGTTGACGTGGCAAACACGTGACACTACCCTAGATGACGTGGCAATGATGTGTCACTGACGTGGTAGCCACGTGACGATGACACGTGGCAATGACTTGGCAACGAGTTGGCGCTGACGTGGGCTATACCCAAAAAGAGAATTCCAATTCTCCAAATAAAGCTTGAATGATTTGAACCCTTGACTAAGGAGTTAAGGGTTGAAGCTTTTACCACTGAGCTAAGCTCACCCTTGTCCTATTATTTTCCCAGATAAATATTTAAAGTATATGGATTGGCTACAGCCTAGCCATCTTCAACCTCCACTTGCGAATGAGACTCTAGTTCAAAGTTGCCTTTACGCGCCAAACTTTGACCGGCGCGTGTGGACCACTTTGACCTCCGTTTTTTTCAAAAATCGACCAACGAGGCTCAGATACCACTTGTTAGGTTTAGGCACACCAAGAAATCAATCACACATAGAAAAACACAAGATATTTATGTGGTTCAGCAATTGGCTACGTCCACAGAGAGATTTCACTATAGAATTTCCTGGAGGGAGATTACAGAACTCACATTCACTTTTTATAGGTTTACACACACTCTCTCTAATTCTCTCTCACTCTGTCTGTGTTGTGTTTAATCCCTTCCTCATCACCTCAATTTATACACAAATGAGAAGGAACAAAGTCAAGGAAGAGGAGTAATTGGGAGGGCTGCCACCTGCCATCTCCCCTCCTACTTCTTGACTTGGAGGCAACCTCCAACTACTCCTCCATGTGGGTTAGAGCCAACACATCCAGCCTCACTTGATACTTCACTGCATCAGAAACTAAAAAAAATCCATTCATTCTTCAATTAAACTTCCATCTCTCTATTATCATGTAGTTATAGTAAGATTACAATTTGTGACTTGAGTTTGTGTATCTTAGAAGTATCTACATTGATGTTGTGCCATTACTAAACTAGTTATCCAATAATCACTCTATTCATTTTAAAAAGAGATAATTTTATTTACATTTTGTTTTTAACTATATAGTTAGCAGTTTAACAATCAACTAATTATTTGAAGTTCATAGTTGAGGTAATTTGCTCTATATTTTTGAACAACAAAAAGTTGACCTTTTGCCTGCAAAAAAGTCGAGGCCCAAAAAAGTAATCCACTTTGACTTTCAACCTCTCAGTTGTGTTGAATAGTTGAGAGTATTAGAGTTATATATGGATAATTGTTAGGTTCGATGAGCAAAAGGAATTTGTTTGGAGAGGTGTTCACATCCACAAGTTGGTGAAAAAAAAAACTAGTTGAATTCAACTATATTTATAGCTGAACACACTTGTTCAGTTGCTAAAAAACTGAATAGAAAAAAAGTGATAGACTGATTTAACTAAATTATCTATTTTGTCAATGGTATTAAAAAATTCAGCACAATTATATTGTGTGCAATTATTACTTGTACCTAGTTCATTACCTAAAAGTCATAGATCATTTGACTGATTAGAATTTGTTTGGTTAAAATTTAAATGGATAGTTTGAGATGATCTAAATAAGTATATTTTTTGATTTTTAATTTTTATTTTTATAAATTATGGGTTGTGTATTGTTTGCATTTGAAGTGATGTGATAGAAATGTGATATGACTTAAATAAGATGATGTGACTTAAATAGAATAGTGATTTTTTTATTTTTTAATTTTTTTAAGTTATGACAAACAAGAACTTTTGACTTTAAAAATTCTTACCTTCTAAAGAGCTTTTCGCCTTCATTTAAAAAAATTTGCTAAATCCCAATAAGGTTCATTTGAGAAGTGGGTTGATTTTTTGACTTTTTAATTTTTTGACTATTTTAATCTGGGATTAAAAAGTGTTGTTTGGGATGAGCTTTTTGGCTTTTTTGACTTTTGTGAGAGAAAAAATATAATAACTATGAGTTGGATGTGATGTTTTGTCTTATTGAGTTAAAAAGTCTATTTTATTTTTTTGTGGCTAAAATAGTCCAAAACCAAACCCAACCCAAGTTGTCAAACACAAGCTAAATGCTATATTTTAACAGCGAAAATGCTAAGAGTTCGTTTGGGATATGAGTTAGTTTTTTAGTTTTTTAGCTATTTTAGTTTGTGGTTAAAAAGTCTTGTTTGAAATGGACTTTTTGACTTTTTTTATTTTTATGAGAGAAAAAATAAAATGGTTATGATTTAGATGTGATATTTTTTAACCTGGACTAAAATATATATTTTATCTTTTTGTGACTATTTTAGTCTCAACCCAACTTCCTGAACGAGTTTTAAGAACACAAAGAAAACTATAAAAAAGTTTACCAAATACTGGTCTCGCGTATGTAGATTCTATACCTATATGAGTGATAAATTTTTTAAGAAAATTCTTAATGCCTCTAAAATGACTATTTGAAGAAAGCTATTCTAATGGTAATGCTATTATTTATTTATTTTTATTTTTTTAACAAAATGTCAAATTATAATGTATATGTGTATTCCACCAGGAGAGATGTAAAGACAAAAAACTTGATAAAATTTACCTATAGTTAAATCTTTATGCCAAATTTTGATAGAAGGTGTAACAATGTTCAAATATAGCAATCCATATAACTAGCCATTGAAGAGGAGAAAGTTGATTTTTTTGTTATTTTTTAACAATAGAAGCCTATATAGCTAAGTTTTGTAGAAACGTTAGAAAAGTTCTAAAATAGTTTTAATTTTTCTTTCTTTCTTTCTTTCATTATGATTTTTTTTTTTTCACTATCAATTGTATAGAGTTCTATTTAGAGTTTTATACTTAAGAGCTCTCTATTATTACTGTAGGCCCGTTGTTATTTGAGTTACTAAATTTTAAAATTGCTATAAGAGCGCCACCCTAACACTAAAAATTAAAATGACTCTACTGCAACCTTGTCGTTTTGATTTGCAAACCATTTTTTTTTTTTTTTTTAACTCGAGAAATTGAACTACATGAGGTAATAAAAATTTAAGACAAAAAACCTTTTAACGTTGTATAACACGAGTTGACATATGACAAGATGCCAACTAAGAAACCATCACCACAAAACTTCTTAAGCAACTGTCCTCTACCCACAAATAAGACACACGGTGGCTTGGCATCGTTAAAAGCTATTTATTTATTTTGACTATGCCAATTGTTGGTGCATATTTCAATGGACATGATATTTTAATATTGAATATTATTTGAGAAATTGGTTAAAAGTTGATTGTTTTAATTAAAAAAGTTAACATTTTTGTATTTTTTTGACTAAAAAAATTAAAAAACTAAAAAATTAATTTTTTATGAAATTCCCAAAGCGCCATCAATTTCACCAATACCATTCTAACAGTTAATATGATACTTTGATACAACTAATACTCATAAAAATGTTTGGTCACAAAAATTACTTTTCAAAAAGTCTCTTGTAATCCAAATTAAGAAAAAAATAAAAATAAAAAAAAGCTAATGTTTGGCTTTATTTTAGAAAGGCAAATCATTAGAAAAGAATTTTTGAGATGTCTAGTTGAAAAATAATTTTAAGAAATCTTATGATTTTACAATTAGAGTTGATCTCCTGTACCAATTTGACACAAAGTTTGATAGATTATCAAAAATTTCGGGTATGTTTGGTTTGTGTTTGAGAGATGTGTTTTAGAGATAAAAAGTACGAAAACATGTTTGGTTTGGTTTTTTTGAAAAATTGTTTTGAAAAATTGTTTTGAGAGAGAGTTTTGGAAAAAGTGATTGATTTGATGTGTGTGTGAGAGAGATTTGTTTGGAAAACTTGTTTGGTTTGTGTGTTTTGGGAAATTTTTTTAGAAAAATTTGTTTGGTTTGATTACTTTTGAAAACTTATTTGTAGAAAAAATTTGAGAAATTTTTTTCCGAAAATCAGACCAAACGAACCCGAACTCTCTATCTCTCTTTTGATGGTGACCACAAACGCGGTTTGTATTTGATTTTTATTATTAAAAAAAAAATAACAGAGGCATTGCTAAATTTTAGTATTTTGACTATTGTATTTGATTATTTTTATTTCATTGTGAGAGTTGTATTGTGTTGTTGTTTATTTCTATATGTTATGAGCTATTCTTTGTGGTGATTGTTAAGATTGTAGACATGCATTATTAGATTATAATTGTTCTTATAGTTATAATTAATCTCTTACCAATTGAAAAAAATATATTAAAATATGTCAAAATTTAATTATAATATGCTAGTTTGACAATTTAATATTGCAAAATGTTTTTAGTTTGTTAGATTTCTTATATGTTTAACAACTTTTTTTGTTCCTGAATTTGCTGGCATCCAATTCGATCCATTCTCTCTCTCTCTCTGTTCCTTTTTCTTTTTCAGTTTTCCTTTTTAATTTTTATTTTTGTAAGGGTTGGCCTAACCTATTGTGTTGGTTTCATTAATCCACTTAGTCCTTGGGCATCGATTCAAGATGTTGAACTTTGACTTTAGGGGCAAATCGATTATGTTACTCAATTTAATTATCGATTTATGCGAAATTTTCATATAAAATTTATTACCAAGATGATATAACAATAATATCTACGTAATTAAATATTAATTAAATGGATACTTTATTCCATTATAATTATATCATTTTCTATAACTACACAAAAATTAATCATAAAATCAGATATTCAATTCTTGTATTTTTAAACTTTTTCAAATATAATAAGAAGTTTAGGGAGCCTTCCCAATTTACTCAAAAATTTACCAATTATCCACATAGCAGCCTACCTTAATGTGGGGATTCTTTTTACTTAAAAGGAAAAAAAAAAAACATATACAATAACCTAGCCCGAACATAATTCAATTAATTAAGTTATCAATCTATATTACTAATATAGAAAGAGAACAAATTCATATGAATCTAATTAAGTGATTATTAATAAAATCTACATACATAGCCAAAAAGAAGGGGAAAAAAAAAAAAAAAAAGCCTTACATAAATAAGTGATTACCAAATTAAGTTATCAAAATTAGGTTATCAAAATGTATTATTCATATCAAAAGCCTCACGTGAATAAGTTATTACAAAACTATCAAAAAACAAATTCGTATGGATCTATCAAAACTTAGAAATAAAAGAAAAATTACAAAAAGAATAAATTCATCTTTCAATGTCAACATTTTTTTTTGTCTTTTCTTTTGATTAAAAAATCAATGAACCTGTATCAAGGTATCTGATTTAATTTGTTTGTCTGAGTTTTCAAAAAAAAAAAAAATTTCTAAAAGATTTCAGAAATTAGTTTGGTAAAGAAAATAAAAAATAATTATTTTTATATGATTTTTTATTTTTTGGTAAAAAATAATTTTAAAAATTTTAAAAATGTGTTTTTTAGTATTTATTTTTTTCAAACCAGTTTCTAATTTTTTGAACACAAATTTTAAAAACTCAACAAATCAGAAATATATATATTTGGAACTATTTATTTTATTTTATTTTTTAGTTCTATGCATCATGGTGCTACAATTCTAAGACATATTCTGAGAAAAAAAGAAATAAATACATACATATTTTCTTTGCTTGTCTTTTTCTATATAGAAAAATGATTTGGTACCCGAATTTCTCCGCCCCGAATGCCCCTAATGCCCAAAATGACGTTGTTTTGGGCATTAGTTTTTTTTTTTCCTTCTTCTTCTTCCATTTTCGGACTGAACCAGAGAGGGAGAGGGAGAGAAAGAGAAGAGAGGAGGAGAGAGGGAGAAAGAGAGAGGAGGAGAGGAGAGAAGGCCCCCTTCCTGTGCCTCGCCGCCGCCGATCGTCGAGCACCACGATCGTCGCAGCACCGCGATCGTCGCCTCTGGCCCCGTCTTGCCTCCGCCCGGTTGATATGGCCCCCTCCAGTTCTTCTCTTCCTCCTCCTCCTCCTCCTCCTCCTCCTCCGCCTTCTTCTTCCTCCTTCAAAAAAAAAAAAAAAAAACATTAGTATTCGGGGGAGCCCAGATTCGGGCTCCCAATCGCGACTCCTTTCTATATAGTAATAACGAATTAATAACTTAATTAATTGAAACACTTTTTTTTCCTTAAAAGTCTCCACTTTGAGGAGGGCTGCCATGTGAGCAGTTGATAAATTTTTAGGTGAATTAGAGAGGCTCTCTAAGCTTATTGATACAATCCACTCTTAATTTGGTTGATGTTTTGGGTGGTGTCATTCCTCTACTATAAAATAAAGTGTGAAAGAGACATTAAAATGACTCTGAAGTTTGGCCCAATAGTCTAGTAATCATACCCTAGGGTGTAGTGAGTGGAATATTAGAAATTCGAGCTAATAGAGCAGTGTTGAACCTTTTAGTTGTAATCTAACTATATTAACATACTAACGCTATCTTTGTTATAAAAAAAAAAGATAAGAAAAAAAAGATAAGAAATAGACAAAAATATTATATATATAGTGGCAAAACCTTTTAATTGTAATCTAATTATACTAACATATTAACACTATTTTTATTATAAAAAGAATAGATATTAAAATATTGTATATAAAGTGGCATGTACGGCTTCAATAGTTAATCTAATTTGTTTCTTTGGGTCCTCATATGTTGCACACCATATGCAACCAATACAAAAGGTGTAAGTGTAAGGTATAAACATCAAACAGGACGACAAACAGAAAAGGTGTAAGTATAAGATGTAAGTTGCACACTTAAGAAAAGTCCTGTTTCTTTAGTTCAATTTGACATCTTTTTGTATGCTTTCCTGAAAGCACAAAGAGAGGGAATTTTGTAAACTTAGGCTGTTTTTAGTTTAATTTTAAAATTGTGATTCTCTTTTTAGAATTATGATTTAAGTATAGAATTATAAGTTGAGTTTTAAAAAAAGAAAATATATTTAGTTATGAGTTTTGAAAAGTATTTTGAAAAGAGTTTTGAGTTTTAAAAAAAGTTTTGAGTAGCATTTTGAGTTTTTGAATTTTGAGTTGTATTTTGAATTTTTTCGATTTATTTTTCAAAAATATTAAAAAAATGTTTAAGAAAATTTTATTTTTTATTATATATATAATTTTTATTTAAATTTTTTATTTTAAAATTTTTATTTTATTTTGTAAATATTTTAATTTTTAATTTTAATATTTTAAACTCAAAACATAATTTCACACTCAAATCGTAACCAAATACATAACTTAAAACTCAATTCAAAATTATTTTCAAAACTCATAAACCAAACATATAACTCGAAACTCCATACTAGTTTCAAAACTCTACACTCAAATCATAACTGACACATAACAAAAAAATTAAAATATTTAAAAATATATTTATAAAATATTTAAAATAAAAATTATATATTTGAAATAAAAAATAATTTTTAAAATTCTTTTTAATATTAAAAAAAATACAATACATAAATGTATGAAATATAGTGCACATTAAAATAAATAAATAAATAAATAAATATTTAAAATATAAAATATTTACCCTAAAAAAAAGTAAGAAATTTTTTAAATATTTAAAAAAAATAATTTTAAATTACAACTCAAAACTCTTTAGCTCATAACCAAATAAATTTTTTATTTTCAAAACTTAATTCAAAACTCATAACTTAAAGTACGGCTTCACACTCAAATCATGACTCTAAAAATAATTTTTAAAAATAAAATAAAAATATAATTTTTAAATTTTTTTTCTTTTAGAATAGAGTTTTGAAGAGAATTCGATTTAAGTTTTGAATTTTTTTTCGAAATTGCGTGTTTGGTTATAAGTTTTAAACTTAATTTTTGAATTGAATTTTAAATAATTTTAAGTTATGTATTTAATTATAAATTTTAAAAAATAATTTTTAAAATCATAATTTCAAAAGCAAATTAAACACAATCTTAAATTTTCTTGGCTACCAAACGACAAGTTACAATATCCACATGGGATGCGTTTGGTGTACCTCACTAATTCCCGAGTCCGGATCCTCTTCAGCCAACTCTCCACCATCCTCTCGTCAGGGCGTGATTTGGCCACGCCACTCGCCAAAACTCATGCTCAGATGCTTGGTAATAAAATTATAAAAAAAAAAAAAAAAATCATTTCATTTTCTCAGCAACAGAACTTCTCTCCCTTCCACTTTTTCCCTCCAAGCTCCGACGACCTTGCAAAACATGACTAAAATTCAAAATACTTCACAGATATTTGCATAGATTTTAACTTTTCTTGGTGGGTTTGGAATCAATTTCCTTTATATCTCTCTGTAGTTGAGGCAAATCACTGATCACATACACTTGACTAAAATTCAAAACACTTCACAAATATTTGCAGAGATTTTTACTTTTCTTGGTGGGTTAGGCATCAATTCTCTTTATATCTCTCTGTAGTCAAGGAGAGAGAGAGAGAGAGAGAGAGAGAGAGAGAGAGAGAGAGAGAAATTAAATGACTCATCTCCAAACACGTTGAGCTCCGGTTAATGCTCTCGCGACGGGTTGTTTGTTGGGGAGCTGCTACTGTGTTGAAGGAAAGAAATTCAAAATTATTTTGTTTTTTTTGAACTTTGAGCAGACTTACAAGGCCAGCTTTTCTTTCGGGGTTCATTGTTACACTTGCATCCAAACAGGTTATAATTACACCCAGCAAAATTAGTTGGTGCAGAGGGAGAGAGGGAGACACCCATGATGAAATCATGCTGAAATCTTCGGATTATGACAAAAGGAGAGAGGGACAGCCGACGTCGATTTGCCTACGATCGTCGTTCATCACAGCTTCGAAGAGGAAGGGAAAAAGTGAATAGAAGGGAAGCTGATTGGATTTTTTTTAATTTACCAAACTTGATCTGAGCCGCAGGTTTTGGCCAGAGTGACGTGGCCAAATCCTGGCCCTTGACAGGAGGATGACTGGAGAGAGTTGGCTGGAGAGGATCCGGACTCCTAATTCCCTCGCACGTTGACAAAATCAATGTGATAGATGATAGTGATAGTTCAGAAATGAATAAAAAAACTACATGAAATAAAAAACAATTCTAACAAGATAGAAATAATAACACAATAAATAAATAAATAACAATTCTAACAAGACAGATATAATAACACATGTGAGAACTAGGCCATTTGTCTCATATGGTTTGTGTTTCAATTCTATGTTCTTAATGCCACTTTCGAAAAATTTATTTACAAGTTACCATGGAAGTTATATCATTGTTTTATAAATGAAGCACTTTTTGAATATGTGTGATATTTGAGTTTGAATCTTATTATTAAGTACTATAATTTTTATTTTATGTCAGTGATTAAATTAAAAAAAGGATAATGTCTTTGTGCCCGAATCCCCCCGCCCCGAATGCCGAGAGAGAGAGAGAGAGAGAGGGAGAAAGAGAGAAGAGAGCGGTGAAGAGGAGGAAGAGAAGAGATGAGAAGAAGCTGCCGCCTGGCTGCCTCAAGCTCGTTGTCCTCGTCGCTGTCGTTGTCACAGCAGCTGTCGCCAGCCGTCAGCCGCCTCTCCTCAGCCTCCGCCCGCCTCCGCCTCCAGCCCTAGTTTGTTGGCCCCCTCCCCTCCCCTTCTCTACTTCTTCTCTTCTTCTTCTCTCCTCTTCGCTTTCTTCTTCAAATGAAAAAAAGACTAAACGACGTCGTTTGCCGATTAAGGCATTCAGACGCCAGGCGCCTGCTGTGCCCCCAATCACAACTCTTAAAAAAAATGTTATCTTAAACTTGATGTATACCAAAAGAATTGTAAATAAACTTACTTGAACGAACTCAAATTTATTGAAAGTAGAGTTTTCAAAAATTCCACATTTATTCACTCAAATTGCCTAATCCATACCCGTCCGCTATCACTAAGTAGTTTGAAAGTATTGGCATGTGTTATTGTTGGTTTTCGAAGGTTAGTATTGTAATTTTAAGTATGCCAGTAAGGATCAATCAGTCATTACAGAAGATTAATTGCCAACCAATTATCAGACGATTGTGTTTTAGTTCTTTTAGCCTCAATGAAGAGGACTTTTACTGGTGGCTTGTTTAGGAGAATTTAGTAAATAACAACTAAATGAAGAATAATTTCAGAATTTCATTAAGTAAACTGAAAAACTTACAATGATCTGACTAAACCTCGTAGAGGTTTACAGTAACAAGCTATTTAAAACTACTCTTATGAATGAAGTGCAGTACAGGAATTTGAAGTACAGAAATGTAAAGAACTGCAAAAACTAGAAGGAAAAAACAAAGTAAATAAAACTGGCTTTTGATCTGAATCTGGATCTTCCTTTCTGGGGCTTTCTCTACTATTTATACTTCTCAATGATAATCATCGAAGTGAGCTTCTAACCGTCGAAATGCCCTCAATGATTGCTGAATATGCTCTCTCACAAATACCCCACTATGCCACATTTACGCTTAGGCTTCCCTCTTGATTTTAAATTTGAACCTTGTGAGTAAATCAAGGCCACATTACCTTATAGCCCTCGATCATTCCAGTGCTATGCAGACCCATTATTACCAATATGGGCTAACTTGTGTCTGATTATGGTTGGCAACTTGTATTAACTCTCCAAATTGCCTTTTTCATGCCACGTGTTGAATTGTGATTGACTTATACAAATTATACAACCAACAGTCATATTTGAGTTTAAATTTCACTATTAGATTTTATAATTTTTTCTTCTCTTATTTTCCTATCATTGAATTTTTTTTTTTACTTAAAAAAAAAAAAAAGTGATTGTCTTAGGCTTGATGCATGCCATGAGAATTGTAAATAAACTTAATTTCATATAAACAATTCAAAATTATTGCAAGTAGGCGTTTGCAAAATATCTATCTATTGTTCAAAATTTTCAACCCTGCTTTGCCATCCGTAGCTTGAAAGTGTAGTAATGTTAGGAACACAAAAACCAAACATAGAATGGGATACAACCTTTTCACAATGGATGGGTTTTACATATGTATTGATGTAATCTTTATATTTATGTATGCTTTTTCCATCAATAAAGTTCTATTTTTTTTTGTCGAGAAAAAAAAAAAAAATAGTGTAAGTTCTACATGTAGGCCTCACCTCTTGTGAGAGGGTTATATTCCATTATGTATGTGCACATAAATTTACTTCTAAAAGTATTGACTGCTTTTAGTTGGACCAAGTATATAATTGTGTGTGGTTTACAATTTTTAACGCGTCCAAATAACCAATCTAACCCTTTAATACTTATAAATCTTCTCATTTTTTACTTTCATCTCTCCCTCTAAACTTTTTATCACCGCTTCCCACCCCTCATTGAATTGCCCACTCTTTGTCGCTTCCTAGACACAAATATATCATCAAGCATTTCATTTATTTTGATTTTGTAATTTTATAATTATCGTATAAGATTTATAACTTTAAAATGTATACATATTATATGTTGAAATTTACAGCCAGACCAACACATTGGTTTGAAATTGTCAAAAATTCATACCAACCTGCTAGTTTTGAGGCCATGCATATTGGTGGTAGGTTAAGAAATTGTCAACCTGTTGAGAGCAGTTTGATTGAGATTATTTTTCCTCAATCAACCTCCACACAACTCCAATTCCAATTTTAAATTTGATTTGTATATAAAATGTTCAATACATGGCTTGAATGTACCACTTGTGCCAATGAATTATTTGTTTGCACAAACGTAGCTTTCAATGTCAAGCTAATAATAAAGATTCTTACATTCTAGTAATCAAGTGGATTTGCTCGTACCTTCATCAAACTACAACTTTCATGTACATAAAATTTGTCTTATTAGACATGTCCAAATAATAAGCATCGAGAAAGCTTAATTTTTTAGATTAGGTAGAAAAGGCATTTCAAACAAAAATGAGCATTCACTTTGTTTGGTTTGAATTTTTTAAAAATACTTTTTAAAAAATTTTATTTTTTTATTTTTCGTATTTACTATTTTTTTAATATTTGAAGCATTTTTTTTAATTTTTAGACACATCTAACATAAATACACTTAAAAAGTATAATTTTCATGAAAAAAATCTTTAAAAAATTCACTAAATATCAAAAATATAAAAATATATAAAAATTCAGTATATTTTTCGTATTTTTATATATTTATTAATTTTTTGAAATATTTTTCACAAATATTTTACTTTTTAGATACATCTAAGTAAGATGCATCTAAAAAAGTTAAAAAGATACTTAAAATTTTAAAAATATTTATTAAAAATAAAAAAATAAAAAAAATAAAAAACTTAATTTAAAAAAAAATTAAATTTAAAAAATTAAAATCAAACGCACTGATTAATTTTTAGAATAGGAGACACCTTGACTTCGTCGCGTAAGCCTTTGCTTGAGGCAGACACGTCGAACTTTCCAAAGACTTTAGTGCAAAGATTGTCATATGACTTCTTAAAACAACCTCCCCTAGCCACTTTAATAGATTTCATTGAGGGTTTTTAATTTTTTTATTTATAATTAATCTGTAATCTGATGACGAGTCCTTTTTTGTATTCACATTTGGCCATTGGCCGGCGCATATGGATCACGTTTGGGTGGGTTCTTCACATGCTTAAACCCATTTGCTAAGATGTTTTTATTTTATTTTTTTTTATTTTCTAATAGATAGAAAAATAATTACATTATGAAAAATATTTAAATATTTATATTATTAAATAAATAGAGTATTAGTCTATAATAATTAAAAAGTTAACAAAATCTAACAATCAATTCACAATGTCCACCAAGCTAAGTTCCATAACAATTATTAATTGTCTAACAACCAATCCACCATGCCTACCAAGCCAAGTTGAATAATCACTACTAATCATATACAACCCTTATAATGGAAAAGAAATAAATCAACCACCACAAAAGATATCAGACTCATCTTTATAGGAGCTAAACCCAAGATCATACATCACAAAAAGTGCTATACAACCATTAAGCTAAATGCCTTTGTTCATTTGATAAGAAATTCAAACCCTATAAAGAGGGGAAATTTACGATTTGCATTCTTTAAAATGGGTATATCATAAGAAGATTATGAGTTTTGTTAAGCTAACTCAGGATACCTGATACATAATACACACACAAAATATATATATATAAATCGAAAGTTTAAAATGTATTGGATATCGATAGTAGTGGTTAAAGAATTTTGAAACGTATGACATTAAAATGAGATTTTATTTTATTAAATTTTACAAAAGTTAAATTTTTTTTAGAAAAGTTAGTCACCTAAAAAATTTCTCTATAAACTTATCAAAAAAGTGATACACTATGAAGTACGAGTACTCCAAAAATAGTGCCGTTTGAGTACCGAGTACTTACTGGGTGCAGGTACGCTTACGGGGTACGGCAAAAGAGGGTCCAATACATTTGGCTCATTTGGGTACGGCGTGGATACGCCCTGGGTACGCCTTTTTTTTTTTTTTTGCCTTGCAGATTAGGAATTATTATTATTATTATTTTAATTTTTTTTGTGCCCTTGCAGATCAGTAATTTTGATGTTTCTCTGCTGTCCGGTCTGTCTGTATGAATTGTATAAGCATAGTAACAAATGATTTTGATATTTTTAAAAAGCAATTTGAACGAAAAAAAAAAAATAACAAGGCCTATAAAGGGTAGTTCCGTGTACGACTATACATTATGCTTTTGCTTCAGATCCTCCTAAAATTTCTTTATAAAATTTTTAATCATAACAAACTTTTAAAGTTTATGCACAAAATATTAAAAATTGATACTGTATTAGTTGATTAGTAGTGGTTGGGAATGATGCAATTTTATGTATTATGCAAATTGCAATTGACAACCTGTCCCAATTGAGAATTTTTTTTCCTTTACTGTTGGCAATTAACTTTAAATATTTCTTTGGTCTCCTGTTATTTCTTTGGTCTCATCCTATAAAAATAGTAAATTGATGAGAAAAAGAAAGATTTTAAAAATAAATTATGATCACAAATTCACAGTGCATAACATGTTAAAGTGAGAGATTTCACAAATATTATTTTTAACGCTTAATGGTTTTAAATTATAGGAAAATGAGTAGTATTTTTTTTAGTTTTGATATTTAATTTTAATTTGTAGGTTGGATCCATTAACCATAATTATATTTAAAAAAATAAATAAATATCGGCGTACCGCAACCGTACCCGTATCGAACTTTTTTTGAGTTTTGCCGAATCAGCGTACCCGCACTCATACCCGTATCATACTCGTACCCGCACCCGTGCTTCCTTGGTAATACATGATCTAAATTCAATTCTTATATGATGGTTATGATAGGTTTCACAGTTAAATAAATCTCAAGTACACAAATTAATATAATTTTAATTTTTTTTTTTCTTTGTGATCTTTGCACAATAAGGGATCGTTTGGCAATAACTTTTTTAGTCGACTTTTTGATTTTTTTGACTATTTTAGCTTGGGACTTTTTTGATTTTTTGGCTTTGGAATGGCAATTTTATTTTGTCTTTTTGTGATTTTTGTTATTTTGTGATTTTTTGACTTTTTTTTTTTTTTTTTGTCCTTTTATTATTTTTTAGCCGCAAGTGGGAAACCAAACGAGCACTAAGTTAAGTGACTTAATTAGTTGACACATCAATTATGGACAACTAATAAGATCTGAAATATCCCAGAATTATAGGGTATGGTGAAAGGGCTGATAAGGTTTAGTTCTAAACTGACAATTAATGGATTAATTTCAAAATCTTAGGGCCTGTTTAGAAACTTGGTTATTTTATTTAACTTTTAGTGTTATTTTAACTTGGTTAAAAAAGTAGTGTTTGACATAATAGTTGACTTCTTCTGTTTTTGTAGTTAATTTAATAGTTGTGAGAAAAAAAAAATTATATTTTAAATTTAACATTTTATCTTATTGACAATTTTAATTATTTTTATCTTTATTGATTATTTTAACCAAAATTACTCATCCCAAAACTTTCTTCAGAGACAGACTTGCAAATCAAGATCAATACGTTTTTTTATCAGACAAAAGAGTCGACTTTGACAATATTTAATTTCAAATTGTTTCCACAAGTAATACTATACATAGACCATCTCACATCACATTAATACCTACAAATCTTAAGCGTCACAAACAAACATGGCATCCATGCATTCCTCTACTTGCATTTTCTCTCTCTTTCTCATCTTCCATCTCTCCCTTGCAATCCCCTCAACAACTTCCTCACCCGATACGGTGTGTAGGTCAACTCCTTTCCCTTCCGTTTGCAAATCCATGTTGCCAGGTAACCAACCTGGCAGTACCATACATGACTATGGCCGTTTTTCCATCCGCCGGTCCTTAGCAACAACTCAAAATCTTCTCTCTTTGATCAATAGTTACCTTAGTAACCAAAATACATTGTCTCAAACCGCCATTCGTGCTCTCCAGGATTGCCAACACCTCATCAGCTTAAACCTAGATTTCTTGTCCAATGCCGGCCAATCCATTGGTTTTACAGACACCCTTCAAAGTTCACAAGCTGATGACACGCATACTTTACTAAGTGCTGTCTTGACCAACCAACAAACTTGCTCAGACGGCCTTCAAGTTGCGACTTTGCCTTCTTCAGCCATTCAAAATGCCCTTCTAACTCCGTTAAATAATGGAAACATGATGAATAGCGTGTCGCTATCTCTTTTCAAGCAAGGTTGGGCCCACAATGAGGCCAGACATGGGCGGGGGCTGATGACACAACTATTTTTTGGTGGTGGTGCTGGAGGGGTGAATGTCAGCCAAATGGTGGTGGTGAGCCAGGATGGGAGTGGGAACTTCACCAATATCACTGCTGCGGTGGCGGCCGCGCCTACTTATAGCAACGGTAGCAATGGCTATTTCGTGATTTATGTGGTGGCCGGAGTTTATGAAGAGTATGTTACGATTACGAAGCACCAAACTTACTTGATGATGATCGGAGATGGGATTAACCAGACTATCATCACTGGTAACCACAGCGTGGCGGATGGGTGGACAACCTTCAATTCTGCAACATTTGGTAAAATTTTATTTTATTGTATTTGGTAGGCTCTTTTGAGCAATGCAAATGCAATTAATTATATTGATTAATAGGAGCTTCATCTCATAAGCAAATATAGGAGGTATAAAATTAGCAAATTTAAGCAATGCAATAAATTATACCCACATGCAATTAATCATATCCATGTGCAAGAAATTTGAAACATGAGGAACTAAAACATTACAACCTCTTTTATAATTTGTCAAAATTCAACATGCTCCGTATAAAGTTTCTGCATAAAGTTTATCTTGCTTTAAGGCCTCGTTTAGGAACAGGCTATTTTAATAACTTTTTGATTTTTTACGAAAAGATGTGTAGAAAAGTAGAGAGGGTGATGTGACAACTTATAGTAACTTTTTTGACTTTTTGACTAAAATAGCCACTCCCCAAACGAGACCTAAGTAACTACTTAAGCAGAATAATATTATATAAACATAAAATTTATACATAATTTTTTGCAATTATGTGATAGGTTTGAGTTCTATTATTTTAAAAATAAAGTTGAATCAATGTGACTAAATGTTAATAATGAAAAAACTAGGTAGTCAAAAGAGTAAATAAAAAAGTGTCCTAAAAATAAAGTATATAATATATATTTAAATTTGATACGATGTAAATAATACTTTGAATAAATCTAGTCCATACATTTTATTTTCTTATGAACAAACTATTATTCGCCAAAAAAAGAAAAAATCTATACCATATATACACTTCATTTATACATGCATAGCATTTCAAACCATCTAAACCTAACATTCTGAATGAAAACACCTTCTTGCAGCTGTGGAAGGCCAAGGATTTGTGGCCCTAAACCTAACCATCCGCAACACCGCTGGACCACAAAAGTTCCAAGCGGTGGCGCTTCGAAACGATGCCGACTTGTCCACTTTCTACAACTGCAGTTTCGAAGGATACCAAGACACCCTCTACACCCATTCCCTCCGGCAATTCTACCGGCAATGCGATGTCTATGGCACCGTCGACTTCATCTTTGGAAATGCCGCGACTGTTCTTCAGGATTGCAATTTATACTCGCGGCTTCCCTTGCTAGGCCAATTTAATACAATCACCGCGCAGGGCAAGACAGATATAAATCAAAACACCGGGACTTCAATTCATAATTGTAGCATTACTGCTGCCCAGGACTTGGCATCGAGCAATGGCACGACGCAGACTTTCCTAGGCAGGCCATGGAAGCTTTACTCGACGGTAGTTTGTATGCAATCCTTCATGGATAGCTTGATTAATCCTGCTGGGTGGGCCCCGTGGTCTGGGGATTTTGCATTGAACACATCATACTATGCAGAGTATAATAACTATGGACCGGGGTCCAATACTAGTAATCGGGTCACATGGCTTGGTTACCATGTGATTGGTGCAACAGATGCAGTGAATTTTACTGTCTCTAACTTCATATTTGGAGATCATTGGTTACCTCAAACTGAAGTCCCTTATATTGGTGGTTTAATGTGAGTTATGCTTTTAAATATTGGTACATACTATCTGATATTGGTTGATATATAATTATATAGCCAATGTTGATAAGTATCTTGATACTATTATTTAAAATTATAATACGTATAACACCTTTTGCTATTTCATTCTTGAATTAAATTTGTTTTCAATTTTCTTCCCTTCCAAAATAACATTCCATGATGTAAGAATGCCAAGAAAATGTCTTAATTATGAGTTCTAATTTATTTGTTTTAATGTAAACAGTCTCTAGTGTTATTCAATATTTGGCTTGGGAACTCCCACAACCAAACACTAGTAATCAACAGTGTGTACAGTATATACATGCTCATATGGTATCTATTGTTCCTGTACTTTCTTTCATTCCCAAACCACTTGGCTATTATTTTTTGGAGAAATTATTATCGAATGGTATTCAGTGGTGATTTGATAAATTTTTAAAAATTTATGAAAAAAGTTCATAGTTTTAGTATTTTAAATTACAATTATTATTTATTTTTGTAGACACAAATGTGAGTGGATGAAATAGTAAACGATATCCGATTAATTTGATTTTTTGCAAGTACGTTCTACTTGATGTATTATAAAATGTGAACGGTTCGGATTTTTAAAATGGGCCCATTTAGTTGCACAACAGCGGCTGCTGTGCGGTAGCCACCCCAAATCCGTGAGACATTTGGTGAAATATTTAATAGAATTTTTAGTATCCCTAACATTACTCTATATCTATTTGAGGAAACCCATTAGTCCATCAATTTTGTTAGGGATCATTAGTGAGACCGGTTGGATTTACTTAGTCCGTAATTATTGTGTATAAATTTCATATTTTAATAGATTTTTTAGATTTTGACTGGTCAACGGGTTAGTACGGGTCGAACTTATTTAAAAATTTTAAATCACGTCCAATCCACAAGCCTAAATCTTATCGGTCATAATCAAACCATTATTAAATTTTACATTTCTTTCATTAACATATTTTTAATATTTTCATAAGTTATTTTTCTTCTTTACTTTCTAACATAATTCAAGTATTTTGAGAAATTTTTTTATTTTTTATTTTTATTTATTTTACATCTCATATAATAAAAAATAATCAACTAGCATATAATACTTACAAGTGGAGGGAGAAAAAACCTTTAAATATTAGACTAAAAAAAATCAAACTAAACATTAGATATGCAGGCTCTTACGAGCGAGGCTTATGGCCGACTCAGGTTATAAATCCTTGTTCAAAACTCTAAATCATCTTTTATATGTTGGAACAGACAAGGCATTCAAGCGAGTTGGGACGGGCCATGGGAATGATTGATTGGGTTAGATAATATTGGATTTTTCATCTAAGGACTATTTGCGGACCCCAAATTGCGCCAATACCATTCTAATGGTTAATATGATATTTTGACACAACTAATTTTCATATTAATGTCTGGTCACAAAATTTACTTTTCAATCCTAATTTAGTTTTGTTGATGTGTAAAAAATTGCTTTGCTAAACTTCAGGTTAAATTTAGAATAAAGTGGGCTTTATTTTAGTAAGGCAGTTGAATTATTATTGGAGAAGGAATGTTGAGATGTTTAGCTGAAAATTATTTTAAGAAACCTTGTGATTTTACAATTATAGAGTTGATCTCCTTAGGGTCGGCTCAACTACTTGTGTGGCCTAAAGTAAAAAATTTTAATTAGGTTATTTTTGTTTTGTTTTGTTTTGTTTTCTTCTTTTTAAGGACCAAGAACATATTGAAATAGAATTTACTAGAGGTGAAATAACACAAATTTGATGAAAGGATTGGAACTCTTTTTTACCATTTTTTTTTTTGTCAAATTTAAATTTGATACAAGATTTGGTAAAGGATTGGAGATGCTCTAATTCAATCCATTTATTATTTCATATTATCATGTCTTGTTTACGTGTCATGTCAACAAACTTCATTTTTAGTTAAAAATATAAATGTATGAAATAATTAAAAAATTTTCATACAAGTTAAATTTATTAAAATCAATCTATTGAATGAAATTATTCATAAGAAGAAGATCAAGTGCATTAAAGTTTTGTCAAGAATGGTCGATGGTTGAAGGGAGAATGATGGCGATCGGGGAGGTTGGATCCCAGTGATTAAGCAAAAGGGCAGGCAAGTGCGCTCTAATTTGTGGACGGGTAGTCGAAGGGTAGCTTTGATTACACTATTTGTGGATAACTTGCCGGAATCCTTTTCACCTAGAAACTTGTATGATCTGTTCATCAAGTTTGGCGTGGTTAAGGATGTGTACATACCACAAAAGCGAAGAAAATCAACCTATACAAGATTTGGGTTTGTACGTTACGATTGCTCCATTGCAGTGACTGTTGCTGAACAAAAGGCCAATGGTTTGTGGGTTGATAACAAACCTTTGTCGGTCAAAATTGCAGAGTATGGTAAAGGAATAGAAAATAGATAGAGGTAGAAACCATCACTAACAAGACAAGCTGAAGTCAAAGATGATGCTGTTATGGGGACCAAGCAGCTTTGGCATCAACGTACTGATGGACGGTCATTTGCAGATGTCATAAAGGGAGCTGAACCCAGATCTACACCTCCGGTAACTATCAAAGTGGATGAGGTAGGGAATGGGTGGCTGTACAAGAGTCTGATAATGAGACTCAAAATAGATTGCTCTGTTCCGTATGTGAAGAACGAACTCATCAAAAGAGGAGTGTAGCATGTGTTGGTACGAGCAGGAGGTGGGCGAGATGTTATCATCTCATTTAATTCCAAGGAAGATATGCTAAGTCATAGGTCTCAGTTCAAGGATTGGTTCCATGACTGGTGTGAGTATATCATTGAATGAAGTCCAGGTATGCTTGGGAGAGGTATGTTTGGATCTGTTGTTATGGAGTGCCTCTTAATCTATAGAACTCAGGTACCTTCCGAAAGATAGGAGGATTGTGGGGTGAGTTAGTTCTTTTAGATGATGAGGTTTCCACTCCTAAATCCTTCCGTTGTGGAAGGCTCAAAGTAATTACTAGTGTCATAGATTCGATTAATACAAGCCTGAATCTGGAGTGTAAAGGCAGATTTTACCCCATCCGAGTCCTTGAAGAGCAGACTTCAAAAGATGTTAGTATCAGTTGTAAAGGAATGTCATCTAAGGTGGCAACCCAAGATGTTTGCTCCAAAATCAACCTGGTGAAAGAAGGTGATGACAGGGCAGCTGAGTTGGCAAAATTATCTAGTGTGGCTGTAGGGAATGGTGGCAATTGGAGTCATGCCTCAGTAGTGGAAAAGACCACAAATTGTGCGGAAAATTCAAATGAAGAGGGTGCATGTGTGGTTGAGTCATCTTTGCCAGTGGACAACCTGCACCAAAGTCATAGGTACACTTACAAAGCTCAAACGGGGGCTGAAGCTCAGTCAATGGGTAGCCAGCAGCAGAGTGTAGAGTGTAATCATGAAGCTTAAAAAGGTGCAATAGCCCCTATAGTAGAAGGTCAAATCCTCACCCCAGGTTTTATCAAAAGCCTTAGTCCTTCCCTGAAGAATAAATCTGGTATTTGTCTTGAGGTAGCTCTTAATCATATGCCAACTGGGCTTCAGCCTACTAACCTAGCCCATTCGGAATTGCCGCTTATTGGGCCCTCTTTTGGCGCATTTCAATTTCCACCTGCAAGGCCAGGGTGTGGGTCATCAGATGTGGGTAGTGACACTATCAGCCCATCTATTTTAGACTCTATTCTTAATTATTTGAAGAGAAGCAAGAGAAAAGAAAGCAGATGAGTAGGAGTTAAACAACCTCTATTAGTTGGTCGATTCACTGGTTTTGCTAGAAGTCTTGGTCAGAAGGGATCTTCCATAAATAAAAGAACCATTAAAGGCTTACGGTTGAGATCCATACCTATCCCCATATCTCTTCAAAATCCAGTTAATAAGCAACCTCTTTCTAGAATTGATTTTCTTCAAGAGGCCCAAGCAATAGTGCAAATGGGGAAAAGTTTAGGGTTTGAATTCATGGGGCAAGAATATGAGGTTATCAGGAAATTAGTGCACATGGAGGAGAAGGATAAGGAGAGGTTGGGGAAAGGGAAGGGTATTGTGGAATGATTAGCTCCAAATGGGTGAGATCAGTGTCATACAATGTTTCTATGAAGACACTAAGTTGGAACATTAGAGGAGTAGGAAGACCTATTAAGAGGAAAATATCAAGAATCTTTTGCTACAAAGGAAAATTGACATAGCTTTGTTTCAAGAGACAAAAAAGTCAGGCATTACCAGCTTTGAGGTGAAAAGCCTTTGGCCCAAGGATAGGATGGAGTCTATGGCTGTGGATACTGAAGGAATGACAGGTGGTTTACTCTACCTCTGGGACCCTGAGGTTTTCTAACTCTCAGAGTGTTGCAGCAATATAAACTTTATTCTACTATCAAGTAAGCTCTACAACTTTTTCGATTGTGTAATTGTCAATATTTATGCTCCTAATGATGTCATTAGGAGAAGGAAACTCTGGCAGATTCTATTAAACCTGCAGGATTCATTTCCCAAGCCGTGTTGCCTTGGTGGTGATTTTAACGAGATCAGAAACTCAGGGGAAAGTGTAGGTATATCAATAAGGGATAGGGCATGAAAGATTTCAATGAGTTCATAGATACATGTGAGGTGGTGGACTTGCAAATGTTAGGCAGAAAATACACCTGGTGCAATGCCTTTGATGGGAATAAATGGAGTCGTATTGATAGGTTCCTTTTAAGCCCTGAATGGCTGGAGAGATATAAGTTCAAACTTTGGGGCCTTCCTAGAGTTGTATCTGATCATTGTCCTATTGTGCTAATGGAGGATGCTAGGGATTGGGGAGCCAAGCCTTTCAAGTTCTTAAATGCTTGGCTGCTGCACTCGCATCTTGCTTCTTTAGTGGAACAAACATGGCAGGAATCTCATTTTTCTGGGTTATCTGGTTTCATTCTGCAGAGGAAATTGCATACACTCAAGTTGATATTGAAACATGGAGTAGAGAAGTTTATGGCAATATTGCATTCAAATTACAAGCCATTGAAACTGAACTTCATAACTTTGACTTGACAGCTGAATCTAGACCATTGGAGGAGGTTAAATTGAAGCTGCAGAGAGAAAAAAGAAATGACATGTGGCTGTTGAATAGGAAGCTAGAATAGGAATGGCTCCAAAAATCAAGGTTAGATTTGAATCTGAAAGGTGACAGGAACACTAGATTCTTCCATTTTATGGCAGCAACAGACAAACTAGGAACACTCTCAACTCCATCAAAGTGGGGGATGTGGTTTTGGAGGAGCCAAGTCAAGTTAAACATGCAGTGTGGACTCACTTTTCAAATCACTTCACTGAAGTTTAGAGCAACAGACCAAGGCTTGCTGGAAATTTTAAGAGTGTAAGGCTTAGTGATTCTTTCCATTTACTTGAGGCAAAATTCACTGAAGAAGAAATATGGTCATCTGTTATGGATTGTAATGGAAATAAAGCTCCTGGCCCAGATGACTTCAGTTTGATGTTTTTTCAAAAATTCTGGAAGGTGATTAAGGTGGTGGTGATCAACTTTATGAAAGAATTTCATGTCAATGGCATATTAGACCCTGGTGTGAACAGTACCTTCATTACTTTGATTCCAAAGCTCGATAAAGCTATCACTTTAAGTGAGTTTAGATCTATAAGCTTAGTTGGTTCTATGTACAAAATTCTTTCTAAAGTTCTTGCACTGCAAGAAAAATCACCTTTTAGTCGCCAAAAGTCCATTTTTAGTCGCCAAAAGTTGACTTTTTAGTTTTCCCGACTAAAATTTTTAGTCGCCGCTTTTGTCGCGAATACATGGTCGCCGGAGGTATTGGCGACTAAAACTTTTTTAGTCGGCAAAAAACAGGTCTTTAGCGACTAAAGTTTTAGTCGCCAATAGTGATTTACACTTTTGAAAATCATACATTTAGCGACTAATCCTTTAGTCGCCAATACTCAGTAAATCGCCGACTAAACCGTTTAGTCGCCAAAATAAAGACTTTTGGTGATTAGTAATTTTAGTCGCCAAAGGTGCTTCGGTGAAAAAAAAAAAAATCAACTTTTTTGCTTTTTTTGAGATTCGAACTACCAACCTATCTCACATTCTAAACCTTTAGCAACACACTTCTTCCACTATGCCACTACAACACCACATGAATATACATGCAATATATATTATTTATATAGTATATTGACCCGTATTAATATAAAACTATATATATAAATATAATTATTTTTATTCAACACAATTTATGTAAAAAATAAATTATTTACTAAAAAAAAATTGAGGCCACTTTTGGCGACTAAATCCATTATTTAGTCGCCAATTCCGTAATTTTGGGCTACTAATTATTTTTTAGTCGCTAAAAAAATAAGTTCCGTCGAAAAATAAATAGTTTTGGCGACTAAACTTGTTTTTAGTCGCCATAAACGTCCCCTTTTGGCTACTAAACTGAATTTTAGTCGCCAATTGCTTGTTTTTAGCTACTAAATTTTTTTTAGTAGCCAAAAAGCTTCACTTTCAGTGATCAAACTGTTTTTAGTCGCCAAAACACGTATAATCGGCGACCAAACTATTTTTTAGTCTCCAAAACCTATACTTTTGGCTGCTAAATTATTTTAGTCGCCAAAAACCATCACTTTTGGCTACTAAAAAACCTTTAGTCAGTAAAACCCATATAATCGGCGACTAAATTGATTTTTAGTCGCCAATAACTATACATTTAGCTACTAAATTGTTTTAGTCACCAAAAGTCTTCACTTTTGGCTACTAATTCCATTTTAGTCGCCGAAAATGACACTTTCAGCGACGAAAATAATTTTTTTAGTCGCCATTTCTACATTTTCTTGTAGTGTTGCATCCAGGCTCAAAAAGGTCATGCCCATGATCATTGGTGACACACAGACAGCCTTTCTGGGTAGTAGGAATATTCTCGATGGTGTGTTGATTGCTAACGAAGTTGTGGATGGTTGGGTTAAATCTAAAAAGTCAGGGCTGCTGTAGACACCCCATTTTTGACCGACCTTAAGACTCAGACGTCACCGATTGAGCGCTTGGTGATGTCGCATATTGTGCTCGTTTTGAGGTTGCGGAGTCTCGGCTGCGAGCCTTGCCTCCGGACTTCCGGACTCTTTTGTACCTCGCCTCAGTTTGCGAACCATGTCCCGTTTTCTCCGTTTTCTCTTTTCGAAGGGAGGGAAAGGTCTCGTAGATCATCTCTCAGTGGCTGTAGGCTACGTTTCATGGTCGTAGGCCATTTTTCCCGTTTGGAGCCCGGTTTCCGATTTTACGGAGCCGTCGGCCGTGTACCTCGGTTCAGGACTGCTTAACCACCTCCGTTTGCTCTGGTTTTTGGCATACATTTTATTTCCTCCCTTTTGAGGGACACTGTGGCTCGAGAGACCAACTTCGTGGCCGAAGGCCACCTCCGATGTAATAGTCGATTTTGGGGCCGCGTGTTTCGGCCCCCGAACCTTCGTTTTGCATCCGTTTTGTTTCATTTTTGGTGGAGACCTTATTTTCATTATTGGGAAGCTTGTAGAAGGATGGAAGGATAGCAATTGTTCTGAAAAGCCAGCTTTATTCCTTCATCGCTCTCCGTCACCCGTTTTTCTCGCTAGAAAGCTAGTGTTGACCATTCCCGGGCCACTTTCTTTGGCCCTCAACCACATATTTGTGTTGTACACACTTGGGAGGCCACCAATATGTCATGGCCGGCCAGCAATTGTTCCTGACCCTTTTGAACCCCTCGAAAAAGTTGGATTTTCTCTCTCTTGGTTCACTTTTTCTGGGTTTTGATCACATGGTTGTGTTGTGCACACATGGGAGGCCACCAATATGGGTGGCCAGCCAACTTTCTTTGATTGCCCCTTTTGACCCTAGCTAGCCGGCAAGGGGAGGTGGCCGGCCGGCCACCTGAGCTCTCAGAACCTGGTCGGCCATGTTCCTCACAGTTGGTTCCTTCTGTTTGCACCCTTTTCCCAGTTGCATGTCTGAAGGGGGGACTTTTGGGAGGGAAATTTGAATTTCATTTTCTCCCCCTTTTCTCCACTCCTTTGCCTATATAACCAGCACCCCTAGCTGCATTTTGGGGGGTTACAAAAATCGCTTTGAGCCTCTTGCATTAACTCTTCCTTCCTCTCCACTCCAAGCCTCAAAACCCTAAGGTTCTTGCACCAATCCATAGCACCATCTCTCCACACTCTATTCCAGCAACTTGGAGGCCATTTCCAGAGGTTAGGAGCACCATTTCTTCAACCAAAAGCTGCTGGAGCTTTGTGCTACAAGGGTGAGCCTCTTTACTCATCTTTTAAGCTTATTTTTGCATGCAATCTTAGCCTTTGTTGCTTACATTTTTGGGCTCTAACCCAAACTATAAATAGTCATATTTTGAGCTTCTTTTCATGTTTGATCAAGGACCTCTTGCTGTTTGAGGTCTCCTACTATCACTTGTCTATTTAACTCTCTTTTAGGCCTATTTTTGCATAGTATTTTAGGCTTATTTGTGAGCTGTTTTGGACTTTGTCATAAACTGTAAAATATCTTGTTTTGAGCCCCTCTTCAACATTGTTGAAGGGCTCTCCTCTGTTTCAGGCCAGAAGCTACCACTTGTCTCTTTGTCCCTCTTTTAGGCCTTTTTTTTTGCATGATAGTTTAGCCTCAGTTGTGTTTATTTTTGTGGCTTGATGTAAACTGTAAAGTGCCTTTTTTTAAGCCTCTCTTAAACTTTTTTGAAGGGCTCCTTACAATTTGGGGCCAGCTGCTATCCCTTATCTCTATTCCCCTTTTTAGGGCCACTTTTGCATGATAGATAAGCCCTATTTGTGTTCACTTTTGAGACTTGTTATAAACTGAGAAAAGGCTTGTTTTGACATCATTTTCATGTTTCATTAAGTGCATTTTCTTATTTAAGGTCTCATGCTTCTTCGTATGCTTGATTGTCCCTTGTTTTGGGCCTTACACCCTAGCCCTTGTTGCATGCCTTGTTTGACCTTCTAGCCACTGGAATCCAGTGGATTTCCAATGGCTTTGATGCTATTTTGAGCCTCCAAATTAGAGGGGGGTGACCCCCTCTCACATTGACTTGCTTGGTGGCCATTTTGGCCTTTCAAAGCGACCCCATCTTGCATGCTTCTTAGTCACATTTCAGGGTCAATTTGGTGAGTTTTTAGACTATCATATTTGATTTTCAAAGTTTATTTGGGGCTGCCACATGTCTATCTTGTATATGCTTAAGAATCCCTTTGTATGCCCTCTAAAGGAACCCCTCATTTGTGCATGTGTTGGCTGCATTTCCATGGTTATTTGGGCATATTTTGGCATGTTTTATTCACTGATTTTTTCTGGTTTGATGAGTTCTCACTTGTTTCATATACATGCCATGTAAACTATGTTTACCCGCCAAAATTGCATGCTAATTTAAGCCATCTTGCTAGCACTTTTTGGCCACACTTCAAACTGGAAAAGTTCATGTTTTGGGACTGCCTTGACTCTGTCTTCATGCTTCATGTTCGAATAATGCATGCTTTGTATAGCTATAAGTCATTCCATGTGCCCAGTTTCGAGTTTCGGGTCTCATCTCATGCATCGGGTGCCATATTGCCATGCTTCGGGGCTGTTTAGCATCATGTTTTAGTGCTGAAATTTTCTTGTTTTCATATCATGTTCCATGCCTTACCATGCTTTGGTAGAGTGACATTCGTGCCTTAGGTTCGGTCCTCGGTTTGCGTGCATGTGTGCACGCATCTCGAGTGTCTCATTTCCATCTCATGGCCACTGATGTGAGTACGGCTGAGGTCCACTCATGTTAGTGTAAGTCCATGATGCATTGTGTATGCCATTTCGATTCATAGCATTGTGTATGCTAGGTTGTATGTTAGAGCATCGTGTATGCCATGTCACATCGTGCATTGTGTATGCCATTTCATAGCATTGTGTATGCTAGGTTGTATATTAGTTGCATTCATGCATGCCATACATATTGCATTGTGTTTGGGATAGGAGTTAGCCTGAGCACGGGAAACGAGGGGCGTTTCGTACTTTGAGTGACGGAACGTGTCTCAATTCCCGGTTACCGACACTCCGGATCATCCATGATGGAGTCTCGGTCTTGTTGTGTTTATGTGTGCATTCATTTCATATTGAGTCGTGCAATTCGACTCCTCGGCCATCATGCATCGGGATGCGTGATTGGTGGCACGAGGATCGAGGCAAGCATACATATATGAAAATAGATTTCCATGCCCCTTTCCTGCTCTCTGTTGCAACAAATCAGAAATCGGCAATCTTTTGGGAGCTTCGTGCAATATTCCGGGCTTAATTGTAAACAGAGGCTAATTGGGGCATCGTAGTAGATTTCCGCGCAAGACAACTCAAACATGCATCATCCATCAATTAATTAGGATTTTGTATTTATTGGGACTGTATATTATTTATTCGGACCCTCCGAGCGAGGGCACAATGTTGTAATAAGTGTGCGTGCGTGTGATGTATGTCTTCCAACCCCACGTCTTTCTCCCTTTTATTTACCTGCTTATGATGGTTAGATTAGGGCATGTTTCAATTAGCATACAGTATGATAGCATGTTTGCATTCATTCATCTGTTTTGCATGCACAGGGTTCGGCGCATCATAATTCACTGCATTGTGTTTCAATTCCAAGTTGAGTACTTGTTAGCTGTAGCATTCCATATGCCATGTTTAGAATAGCCGAGCCTGCTATAGTTGTACTATTGCATGTGTTGCATTAGGCATTTCTGTATAATTAGGATCATGCATGGATTTCTAATTAGCTTCTGTTTTGGCTTGGAGTACTCGGTAAGTTTTACGCTTTAGCATCCTTGGACGAGTGTGAGTGACTGCCATGATAGCATGCTTACCATAAGGCTATGTGCTTATGTGATATAACTGCCTGTATGCCTGTGGGTGAAGGTTGGGTTATTTGGATTGGAATAATGCATTGATTGTGTGTTTTAAAGCCCACTAGATAATGGCAAAACCATCTTTTCTAAGCCCACCTGAGGGTGGCAAAATCTGCATTTTAAGGCTACTTGCGAGTAGCAAACCGTCTTTCAAAAACAAACATGGAATGTTTTGTTTCAATTCAGGCGACCCGGTCTATACTTGTATGCTGTGCGCATCACATAATAAATCTAGGCTAATAACCAGAATAAGAACGCATAATGTTTTAAAAACTAGATATCATGGTTAGTAGAGGCCAATCTTTGATCGGGCGAGCGGAGGTGCTCACGAAGTGATCTTCCCCAATCGTACCCAAGTTCCCGAGCCGAGGCAACTTTGGTGATGACGGACACGTGGCCTTAGGCACGAGTCAGGGTTTCCTAAATTTTCCAAAATAAAATATTTAGGTGGCGACTCTATATCTGGCAAAGCAGTCCATGTTTGGCACTTCTTTCAAAAAATCTTTTTCTCAAAACGATTTGCCGGATTTGGACTCTTTGGTTCAGATTGAGAACCGTGACAACATTGAGTCCTTGAACTGTAGTGACCCCAAAATGAACGGAAAGGGAGACTCATTCCCTCCCGGGGCATTTGGGGACATCCACAGTTTCTGGCGACTCTGCTGGGGAGTTAGAGAACTTGACTCGAACTCATGATATCTGGTTTTGACTACACTTATGTGTTTCTTTACATTGCATGTGCATTGGTGCGCCTAGGACACCGTGTTTGCCATCTGCTATTCCTGAGTGGTTTGCCAGAGGCTGCGTGCCATAAAGCTTACCAGTTACGGGCTCTGCCAGTATAGAAACACAAACCCCAGTTTTACCGGGGTACCCTTTTGACCATTCGACCTAGTGCATATCGAAATCCATAGTGACCATTCCAAGCTAGGACAGGTTGCTGACCCGATTTTAGGTTGTTTGAAGCTGCTGCGTGCGTTGTGAAACCCTAGCTCCTGACAAAATAGGATAGGGAAACCCTACCCCAACATAGGGGCGTTTTGACTCTCACTTATCTGTTATGTGCTTTTAGAGTGCGTCTCTACAGGAATGCATATATCAGTTTACAAGTTTGGGCATCGAACTGCGGGCACCGATTCGATATTTTGGGATTCATTTACGAGGGTATCAAAGTGCAGTGAATTTGGGGCGAGTTCAAGAAACACAGTCATTTAGCTTTGCTCAAATCTGTTCTAGTAAATCAGGCTGAGATGCTGCATATTTTCTCTTTTGCTAGGTAGTCCTGGAACTCTAGCTTCAGAAGGCTTCGACATCCCCCGGGTACATTGGACTAGTGCTGATAGACTTTGTTAGGTTAGAAATTCAATTCAAGGGCAACCAGTTGTAGACACCCCATTTTTGACCGACCTTAAGACTCAGACGTCACCGATTGAGCACTTGGTGATGTTGCATATTGTGCTCGTTCTGAAGTTGCGGAGTCTCGGCTGCGAGCCTTACCTCTGGACTTTTGGACTCTTTTGTGCCTTGCCTCGGTTTGTGAACCAAGCTCCATTTTCTCCATTTTCTTTTCTCAAAGGGACGGAGAGGTCTCGTAAACCATCTCTCAGTGGCCGTAGGCTACGTTTTGTGGTCGTAGGCCATCTTTTCCGTATGGAGCCTGGTTTTCGATTTTCGGAACCGTCGGCCGTGTGCCTCGGTCCGGGACCGCTTAACCAACTCCGTTTGCTCCTATTTTTGGCACACACCTTATTTCCTCCCTTTTGAGGGACACTGTGGCCCGAGAGACCACCTTCGTGGTCGAACGCTACTTCCGATGCCTAACAGCCAGTTTTCGGGGCCCCGAACTACGTGTTTTGGCCCCCGAACCTTCGTTTTGCATCCGTCTTGGTCCATTTTTGGCAGGGACCTTATTTTTAATGTTAGAAAGATTTTATGAGGTTGGAAGGCCAGCAATTTTTCTAAAAAACCAGCTTTGTTGGTCAAAAGTGGTTTAGCATGAATCTGGGAAGGAGGAAAACATCTGCGCGGCTTCACCGAAACGGGCATAACTCTTTGCACAAAAGGAATTAAGATATGAGGCCACCACCATTGGAAAGCTTACTTCTAGGGATTCATTTTACACTCAAGAATCTCCTAAGGACAAGTCCGGGCGGGGGAGATATGATTGGTTGAAGTAGGGGATCAATCCGGTTGGACCGAATCTGCGCGGCTTCACCAAAACTGGCATAACTTTTTCCACAGGAGGAATTTTAATGCAAAGTTTGCGGCATTGGAAAACTAACTTCTGGGGCTTCATCCTAGGGGGTAGCCGGCCACTTTTCCCTTTTTGACCTGGTCGGCCGGCCACCTAAACTGGTCGGCCGGCCGCCTAGCTGGTTGGCTAACCACTTTGGCCCTTTTGACCTAGCCGGCCATTTTTTCCCTCTCCAAGTGTATTACAAATGTACCCTCTGTTTTCCCCCAGACCCCTACCTGGGGGTTTGCCCTTTTGGGGGGGAAATTTGAATTTGATTTCCCCCCCTTTTCCTCCACTCCTCCTCTATAAAACTAGCACCCCCACACCTATTTTGAAGGGTTACAAAAATTTGTTCTAAGGCTCTTGCATTCAATCTCGCTTCCTCTCTACTCCAAGCATCAAAACCCCTTAAGTCCTACATCATTTTACACTACAACTCATAGCACCTCACCTCCAACATCCATTCTAGCAACTTGAGGCTGTCTTCTAGAGGTTAAGAGCTCCCAAACTTGGTCCAAAACTTGTTGAAGCTTGGTTCTATAAGGGTGAGCCTCTTTATCCCTCTTTTAAGCTTATTTTTGCACACTTTCTTAGCCTTTTTTTCTTGCATTTTTGGGTCCCGACCCAAACTGTAAATAGTCATATTTTGAGCCCATTTTCATGTTTGATCAAGGACCTCTTGCTGTTTGAGGTCTCCTATTATCACTTGCCTCTTTAACTTTCTTTTAGGTCTATTTTTGCATAGTATTTTATGCTTATTTGTGGGCTGTTTTGGACTTGGTCACAAACTCCAAAATATCATGTTTTGATCCCCTCTTCAACATTGTTGAAGGGCCCTCCTTTGTTTGAGGCCAGCAGCTACCACTTGCCTCTTTGTCCCTCTTTTGGCCTCTTTCTTGCATGATAGTTTAGCCTCACTTGTGTTTATTTTCGTGGCTTGATGTAAACTGTAAAATGCCTTATTTTGAGTCCCTCTTCAACTTTGTTGAGGGCTCCTTGCCATTTGGGGCCAGCTGCTGTCCCTTATCTCTTTTCCCCCTTTTAGGGCCATTTTTGCATGACAAATAAGCCACATTTGTGATCACTTTTGAGACTTGTTATAAACTTAGAAAAGGCTTTTTTTTGACATCATTTTCATGTTTCATTAAGAGCATTTTCTTATTTGAAGTCACATACTTCCTTATATGATTGATTCCCTCTCATTTTGAGCCTTACACCCTAGCCCTTGTTGCATGCCTTGTTTGAACTTCTAGCCACTGGAATCCAGTGGATTTCTAGTGGCTTTGATGCTGTTTTGAGCCTCCAAATTAGAGGGGGGTGACCCCCTCTCACCTTGATTTGTTTGGTGGCCATTTTGGCCTTCCAAAGAGGCCCTATCTTGCATACTTTGTGGACTGATTTTGTGGCCAATTTGGTGAGTTTTGAGACTATCATATTTGATTTTCAAAGTTGTTTTGGGTCTGCCACATGTCTATCTTGTATGTGCTTAAGAATCCCTTGTATAGCCCTCTAAAGGAGCCCCTCATTTTGTGCATGTGTTGGCTGTATTTCCATGGTTATTTAGCCTTATTTTGGAATGCTTTATTCACTAATTTTTTCTGGTTTGGTGAGTGCTCACTTGCTTCATGTACTTGCCATGTAATCCATGTTTGATAGTCAAAATTGCATGCTAATTTAAGCCATCTTGCTAGCACTTTTTGGCCACACTCTAAACTGGAAAAGTTCAAATTTTGGGACTGCCTTGACTCTGTCTTCATGCTTCATGTTCAAATAATGCATGCTTTGTATAGCTATAAGTCATTCCATGTGCCTAGTTTTGAGTTTCGGGGCTCATCTCATACATCGGGTGCCATATTGCCATGTTTCGGGGCTGTTTAGCATCATATTTTAGTACTGAAATTTGCATGTTTGTATACCATATCCCATGCCTTGCCATGCTTTGGTAGAGTGGCATTTGTGCCTTAGGTTCGGTCCTCGATTTGCGTGCATGTGTGCACGCATTTTGAGTGTCTCATTTCCATCTAATGGCCTCTTATGTGAGTGTGGCTGAGGTCCACTCATGTTGGCGTAAGTATATTATGCATTGTGTATGCCATTTCATTTCATAGCATTGTGTATGCGAGGTTGCATGTTAGAGCATCGTGTATGCCATGTCACATCGTGCATGTTATCTCATAGCATTGTGCACGCTAGGTTGTATGTTAGTTGTATTCATTCATGTCATCTCATTTGCATTGTGTTTGGGATAGAAGTTACCCCGAGCACGAGAAACGAGGGGCGTTTCGTACTCCGAGTGACAGAACGTGTCTCAATTCCCAGTCACCGACACTCTGGATTATCCATGATGGAGTCTTGGTCTTGTTTTGTTTATATGTGCATTCATTTCATATTGAGTTGTGCAATTCGACTCCTCGACCATCGTGCATCGAAATGCGTGATTGGTGACACGAGGATCGAGGCATGCATACATATGTGAAAATACATTGTTATGCACCTTTTCTGCTTTCTGTTACAGCAAATCAGAAACCGGTAATCCCTTCTGGAGCTCCGTGCGACATTCCGAGCTTAATTGCAAACAGAGGCTAATGGGGGCATCACAGTGGATTTCCGCGCAAAGGCAACCCGAACATGTATCATTCGTTATTCGGAGTAGAGTCGAGGCAGTCCCTAGCTTGCATGCTAGTTTACAGCTTTCCTAGGTTAATTTGTTAATTAATTAGGGTTTTGTACTGTATTTGGACTGTATTATTTATTCGGGACTGTATTATTTATTTGGACCCTCCGTGTGAGGGCAATGTTGTAATAAGTGTGCGTGCGTGTGATGTATGTCTTCCAACCCCACGTCTTTCCCCCTTTTATTTACCAGCTTATGATGGTTAGATTAGGTCATGTTTCAATTAGCATACAGTATGATAGCATGTTTGCATTCATTCATTTGTCTTGCATGCACCGGGCTCGGC
Source organism: Camellia lanceoleosa (assembly GCA_025200525.1). Classification (NCBI taxonomy): domain Eukaryota; kingdom Viridiplantae; phylum Streptophyta; class Magnoliopsida; order Ericales; family Theaceae; genus Camellia; species Camellia lanceoleosa. Next base: position 74,022,700 of record CM045763.1, read on the forward strand.
GCATCATAACTCACTGCATTGTATTTCAATTCCAAGTTGAGTACTTGTTAGTTCTAGCATTCCATATGCCATGTTTAGAATAGCCGAGCCTATCTTAGTCGTATTATTGCATGTGTTGCATTAGGCATTTCTGTATAATTAGGGTCATGCATGGATTTCTAATTAGCTTCTGTTTTGGCTCAGAGTACTCGGTAAGTTTTTACGCTTTAGCATCCTTGCATATGTGTGAGTGACTGCCATGATAGCATGCTTATCATGAGGTTATTTGCTTATCTGATATAACTGCCTGAATGCCTGTGGGTGAAGGTTGGGTTATTTGGATTGGGACGAATCATTGACTGTGAGTCTTAAGCCCACTAGATAGTGGCAAAACCATCTTTTCTAAGCCCACCCGAGGGTGGCAAAATCTGCATTTTAAGCCTACCTGCGGGTAGCAAATCATCTTTCAAAAAAAAAACATGAAATGTTTTGTTCCAATTCAGGCGATCCAGTCTATACTTGTATGCTGTGCTCATCACATAGTAAATCTAGGCTAATAACCGGAATAAGAATGCATAATGTTTTCAAAACTAGATATCATGGTTAGTAGAGGCCGATCTTTGATTGGGCGAGCGGGGGTGCTCACGAAGTGACCTTCCCCAATCGTACCCAAGTTCCCGAGCCGAGGCAACTTTGGTGATGACGGATACGTGGCCTTAGGCAACGAGTCAGGGTTTCCTAAATTTCCCCAAAAATAAAATATTTAGGTGGCGACTCTATATCTGGCAAAGCAGTCCATGTTTGGCACTTCTTTCAAAAATCTGTTTTCTCAAAGCGATTTGCCAGATTTGGACTCTTTGGTTCAGATTACGAACCGTGACAACATTGAGTCCTTGAACTGTAGTGACCCCAAAATGAACGGAACGGGAGACTCATCCTCTCCCGGGGCATTCGGGGACGTCTACGCCAGTGTTCTTTCGCTGAGATAAGGCAAAGAAAGGCCAATCAGGGCTCACCGGTTCATCTGATCCGTCAGTCGCCAGTCACATCACCTTTGTTCAGACTCAGTAGACCGTGATGGCACAGGGCTCAGAAGAATTTGTGGCCGTAATAGCAGCGCTAAATCAAGGAACTGCCATGCAGGCTGAGACCAGTATTGAAACGCAGCCCCCATCTGGGGCATCTGCCTCACATCCAACTTTGGGACCCCAGCCGAACTTTGACCCACTTCCGCCAGCTGAAGATTTGCAGGGTCCAGATCCTCGAAAAGGGTTGGCTCAAGCCTGAGTTTCCAAACCCCTGGTGAAGCCTAATGAGAGGCTTTATCCCCTCGATGCTAGTGACGTCAATCCGACCGCGGTGAAAATCGCAAACCTTGAGAAGCAATTCAAAAAGGCACAGGGCCTTAACTCCATTCCCGACATTGAGGATGGGCACACTGAGTCTGCCGTACGGCTCCCAAACAGATTCAAAATGCCACATATTGACCGTTTCGACGGGTCTGGAGATCCAATGGTACATATCCGACTTTTCTTAGATGTCCCAAGCCGATGGGTCGACTAAGCCACAAAACTCTCTCGTATGGAAGAACCTCGAAGGGTGTAGCGACCACTTGGTACTCTAAGTTGGAAGACAAAGTGAAGCAAAATTGGGAAGAATTGGCCGAGGCCTTTGTCGTCGATATTCCTACAATACCCAAGTTGAAATGACCATTCAAGAACTTGAAGCATCCCGCCAGAACCCAATAGAGCCTTTTGTGGAATTTGTTACAAGGTGGAGAGCAAAGGCAGCACAGATGACAGATCACCGCCCTTCTGAGAGGGATCAAGTGCAGATGATGGTGCGAAACCTCGAGCATGATATGTTGCAAAAGTTGATAGTCGCTCCGCTGTTCACTTTCAAAAGTTTGCATGAATTGGGGGTTCAGATCGAGAATGCGTTCAATAGTGGGATCATTCCCAGAACAAGTGAACCGACAAGAAGGGTGATTTTAGGGAGTACCAACGCTGGTAGTAGCGCTATTCCCAAACCCACCGAAATCAATGCAGTCGCCACAACCGACCCTTTTGCCAAACCAAGCCTACAAATAGCCGGCTGTAGACACCCCATTTTTGACCGTCCTCAAGACTCAGACGTCACCGATTGAGCGCTTGGTGATGTTGCATCTTGTCGCTCTCAGAAGTCGCGGTCAGGCGCCTGCCTCAAGCTTCCGAACTCTCTTTCGTGCCTTGTCTCGGTTTGCGAACCAGACTCGGTTTTCTCTGTTTTCTTTCCCGAGGGAAGGGAATGGTCCTGTAGACTATCTCCCGGTGGCCGTGAGCTACTTTTTGTGGCCGTAGGCCATTTTGCCCATTTCGGAGCCCGGTTCCCGGTTTTCGGGACCGTTAGGCCGTGTGCCTCGGCTCGGGACCGCCCAACCATCTCCGAGTTCTCCGGTTTTTGGCTTGCACCTCTGTTTTATAGTTCCGAGGAACACTGGGGCCTCTGATGCCCACTTCGTGGCCGTATGCCACTTTCGGTGCCTGTAGCCGGTTTTCGGGACCCCGAATCGCGCGGTTTGGGCCCCGAGCATTCATTTTGCATCGGTTTTCTCTGATTTTTGGCAGGAACCTCTGTTTTGTCATTCCGAGGGACACTGGGGTCGCAGATACCCACTTCGCTGCTGAACACCACTTCGGGAAGAGCCAGCTCATTTTCGGGATCCCGAATTGCTCGGTTTTGGCTCCGAGCGTTCATTTCTCATTAGTTTTTGTTCAAACTTGGCAGGTACCTCTGTTTCAACATCAGGAAGATCACTGGGGGGGGAGAAGCCAGCAATTATCCCAGATAACCAGTTTCGCTCCTCCGGAGCCCGTTTTTCTCACTTCCGGGCCAATGTTGAACACCCTAGGGGTATTTTCTTCCAACAAAAGCTACATATCTGTGATCAGGGCATCTAGGAGGACCCTAAGGGTTGGTGGTCGGCCAGAAATTCAAGGTTTCATTTTTGGGCCTCTCATTCAAGCTCTATGTTGTGGCTCCTGCTTCAGTGTTGCCAATTTCCGACCTTGGAACCTTGTTCTACACATCTTAGAGGACACAAAAAGTATATGGTCGGCCAGAAATTGTTGAGTTCATTTTTGAGCCTCTTCTTCAAGCTCTATGTTGTGACTTCTGCTTCAGCGTTGCCAGATTCCGACCCTGAGACCTTATTCTACACACTTGGGAGGACACTCCTGCATGGTGGTCGGCGGAAAATCTTCACTTCAATTTTGTGCCATGGCCGGCCAGAGGTGGTGGCCGACCAGGTGGGGTGGCCGGCCGCCCACCTCCCACAAATTTACCTGGCCAGCCATTTACTGTCCCAAATTTGTCCAGGATATCTTCCAACATATCCCGGTATCCAGGGATATTCGGGAGGGAAAGATTGGGTGCTTTTCCTCCCCTTTTACACCCTATTTCTTGTCTATTTAAAGGGCCCCCCTTCCCCTTTGCTTAGGTTGGAAAATTGGTCTTCAAGAACACTTCTCCAAAAACCTCCATTTCCTTAGCTTAAAATCTCAAAAAAGCTTCTAAGTCCCTAGGTCTTCTCTTCATCAACACCTAGCCTCACCATCCCTACTACCATTTCAGCAGCAAGGAGGTGTTCTTCAGAGGTCAAGAAGCAACAAATCAGAGCCAAGAATCAAAGAAAGACAAGTCTTCAAGGGTAAGTCTTCAAAACCAACTTTTAGGGCTTTTTCTTGATTCATTTCTATACTCTATTTGGTTGAGAATTGGGGCTCCGACCCCTACTGGTTTTGTGCTCATATTGAGCCCCTCTACAACTTTGTAGAAGGGCTCAACTTCATTTGAGGCTTCTATGATATACTTGTTTCAATACCTAGCTTTTATGCCATTATCTTGCATGCTAGTTTAGGCCTATTTCCTTTTGTTTTTAGGGGTCCGACCCCTACTGGTTTTGTGCTCATTTTGAGCCCCTCTACAACATTGTAGAAGGGCTCAACTTCATTTGGCCATTGTATCCACCACTTCCTTCAAATTCCATGAAGTGTGCCCATTTTTGTATGCAACTTTTGACCTATTTCTATTTGTTTTTGGGACTTCGACCCATACTGACTTTGGTCTTATTTTGACCCCCTTTACACATTTCATGAATAAAATTTTGTCATTTGGTGCTTGGTTTGCATGACTCTTGTTATAGCCTCTTTTGAGCTCCATTTTTGCATGGAATTGTTAGCATGATTTTATTCTGATTTTGAGGATGTCATCTTCTGAAATTGTGCCTATTTTTAGCTCTTCTTCAATGTTGTAGAAGAAAGTTTGTCCATTTGGGGTTTGCATATGTCACTTGTCTCAATACTCCTCTTTTGGCCACTAACTTTGCATGCTATTGTTGATCTATCTATGCTTGCATTTTGGCCATGTTTTTTACTGAAAAATGCCATATTGGGGACTTCCTTGCTACTGTTCTTGCTGCCATGATCATATTTTGCATGTATGGCATGGCTATAGGCCATTTCGGGGCTTAATTTCACACTTTCGGGATGAATGCATGCTTCGAGTGTCATTTCGAATTGTTTCGGGGCTGTTTTCCCCTTTATTTAGGTGCTGAAATTCCATTGCCATGCTTGCATATTATTTCCCATGCCATTTGTATCATTTTTGCATTGCCTCGGTTTGCGTGCCAATGGGCACGCACTTGAGGCACCTCATTCTTATCATTAAGCGGCCTATGTGGCGTGGCTGAGGCTATCTCATGTTGGCATAAGCCCAATTTGCATTTTCATGCTTCTACATCATTGCCCGATTTGCGTGTCCGCGGACACGCTGCTTTCGAGGCGACTTTGTTTTATCCGACGGCCTCCTATGTGAGTGAGCCGAGGCTCTCCCATGTTGGTGTAAGCCCATCGTTGCATTCCGTCGCCATCTCGTCTCATTTCATCATCGCCTCGATTTGCGCGCCTGTGGGCACGCATTTCGAGGCACTTCGGTTTTATCCGATTTTCATTTCATCATCGCCTCGATTTGCGCGCCTGTGGGCACGCGTTTCGAGGCACTTCGGTTTTATCCGATTTTCATTCTTTCATCATCGCCTCGATTTGCGCGTCGCGGCACGCATTTCGAGGTACTCGGTTTATCCGATTTTCATTCTTTCATCATCGCCTCGATTTGAGCGCCTGTGGGCACCCACAACGAGGCACTTCGGTTTTATCCGATTTTCATTCTTTCATCACCGCCTCGATTTGTGCGCCTGTGGGCACGCGTTTCGAGGCACTTCGGTTTTATCCGATTTTCATTCTTTCATCATCGCCTCGATTTGCGCGCCTGTGGGCACGCGTTTCGAGGCACTTCGGTTTTATCCGATTTTCATTCTTTTATCATCGCCTCGGTTTGCGTGCCCGTGTGCACGCATTTCGAGGCACTTCGATTTTCCCCGATTTGCATTTCATATCATCGCCTCGATTTGCGTGCCCGTGTGCACGCTTTTCGAGGCGTCTCATTTTCATCTCATTTTCATAGCATTGAGCATGCTAAGTTGTATATTAGTTGCATTTCATACATGTCTTGCATTTTGCACGGGAAACGAGGCACGTTTCATACTCCGAGTAACGGAACGAGTCTCAATTCCCAAGTCACCGACACTCCGGATTACCCATGATGGAGTTAGGTTTTGTTGTAGCATTCATATGCATTCATCCCATATTGAGTTGTGCAATTCGATTCCTCGGCCATCATGCATCGATGTGCGTGATTGGTGGCACGAGGATCGAGGCATGCATATATTTGTGAAATACATTGCTATGCCCTTTTCCTGCTCTCTGTTGCAGCAAAATCAACAATCAACAACTTTTCGGAGGCTGGCACGCATTTCGAGAAAATTGCAAATAGAGGCTAATCAGGGCATCCCAGTGGATTTCTGCGCCAAGCAGCCCAGCATATACCATTCATCAGGAGCAAGGCAGTCCCTGGCTTGCATGCCAGTTTTACTTTTCTGTAATTAATTTGTTAATTAATTAGAAATCTGTATATTTATTCGGACTGTATATTCTTTTATTCGGACTGTATTATTATTTTATTCGGACCCTCTGCGCGAGGGCAAAATTGTAATAAGGGTGTGTGAGTGTGATGTATGTCTTCCAACCCCCATTTCTTTCTCCCTTTTATTTATCCGCTTTGGATGATTAGATATAGGGCATATTTCAATTAGCATACAGTATGACAGCATGTTTGCATCATTCATCTGTTTTGCACGCACCGGGCTCATCGCATCATACAAACTGCATCTGTATTTCAATTCCAAGTTGAGTACTTGATAGCTGTAGCATTTCATATACCATGCTTAGAATAGCCAAGCCCGCTATAGTTGCATCTTGCATGTGTTGCATTAGGCATTTCTGTATATTTTTAGGATCATGCATGATTTCTAATCAGCTTTTGTTTTGGCTTGGAGTACTCTGTAAGTTTTACGCTTTAGCATCCTTGCATGCGTGTGAGTGTTGCCATGATAGCATGCTTACCATGAGGCTACATGCTTATGTGATATAACTGCCTTGAATGCCTGTGGGTGGAGGTTGAGTTATCTGAATTGGAGCAATTCATCAATTGTTTGTTAAGCCCACTAGATTGTGGCAAAATCTGTATTTTAAGCCTACCTGCGGGTAGCAAACCATCTTTCACAAACAAACATGAGATGTTTAGTTCCAATTCAGGCGATTCAGTCTATACTTGTTTGCTGCGAGCATCACATAGTAACCTAGGCTAATAATCAGAATAAGAACTCACAAAGTTTTCAAAAACAGATATCATGGTTAGTAGAGGCCGGTCTTTGACCGGGCGAGCGGGGGTGCTCACGATGTGACCTTCCCCAATCGTACCCAAGTTCCCGAGCCAACTTTGGTGATGACGGACACGTGGCCTTTCGGCACCGAGTCAGGGTTTCCTAAATTTCCCATTTTAAAATATTTAGGTGGCGACTCATTATCGCCGCAAAGCGATCCATGTTTGGCACTTCTTTCAAAAATCTGTTTTCCTTCAAACGATTTGCGGTTGGACTCTTTGGTTCAAGATTGAGAACCGCAACAAAATCGAGTCCGAATCAGAAGCGAGCCCCATGGGCATTATTACGATTCTGGCGACTCTGCTGGGGAGTTAGAGAACTTGACTCGAACTCATGATATCTGCTTTTGACTATGTTTGTGTGTTTCTTTGCATTGCATTTGCATTGGTGCGCCTAGGACACCGTGTTTGCCATCTGCTATTCCTGAGCGGTTTGCCGGAGGCTTGTCTTGTCAAGGCATGTCCATAAGGCTGACCGGTTACGGGCTCTGCCAGTATGGGAACACAAACCCCGGTTTTGCTGGGGCACCCTTTTTGACCATTCGACCTAGTGCATATTCGGATCCATAGTGACCATTCCAAACTAGGACAGGTTGCTTACCCGTTTATAGGTTGTTTGAAGCCGCTGCGTGCGTAGTGAAACCCTAGCTCCTGACAAAATAGGACAGGGAAACCCTACCCCAACATAGGGGTGTTTTGGCTCTCACTTATCTGTTATGTGCTTGTTAGAGTGCGTCTCTACAGGGAATGCATGTATCGGTTTACAAGTTTGAGCATTAGGCCTGCGGGCACCAATTCAGTATTTTGGGTATCAGGCCTGCGGGCATCAGTATTTGGTGGAATCAGTTTTACCTGAGGGTATCAGATTTGAGGCGAATTTTGGGGCGAGTCGATGAGAGCACACTCATTCAGTTTTGCTCATATCCGTTTTGGTGAAATCAGGCTGAGATGCTGCATGTTTTCTCTTTTGCTAGGTAGTCCTGGAACCACAGCTTCAGAAGGCTCCACTATCCCCCGGGTACATTGGACTAGTGCTGATAGACTTTGTGAGGTCAGAGATTCAATTCAAGGGTAATCAGTGTTTCTTTACCAGAGGCAGGGTGAAAAGGGCCAGTCAGGCACAAATCACCAGTTCAAGAATTACGATCAGTGGTCTTTATCCACCCCACCAGTGAACGGTCAGGCTGAGGTCTCAGTTTCTACTGTAGGGATAAATACCAGTCAGTTAGATGGATCAGGAGAACACATCAGGGATGGAGGCGATGATGCGTCAGATGCAAGAAAGTATGAAGCTCATGCAGCAAGACGCTGTCCGCCAAGCGGAATTTTCCAAGCAGCAAGCCGCAATCATGGCTCAGCAGGCTGAGCTCATCACCAGGCTGCAACAGCAAAGCGGCGCGTCTGCTTCACAACAAGTTCCTCCCCCAGCAGGAGCTCCAGTACCTGGGGAGACGCCAAATGTCCAAAATATCCAGGAGGACACGGATCTTCCAACGGGGCCAGCTCCGCCTCCGCTTCCGCCACAACTGTCCAAGACCCACACACCTGTTAATCACCCGGGCTCTCCCTTCGAGTTTGAGGTAGATCATACCGCTCTGAAATTGAGCAAGCTGGAGAAGCTTTTTAAGAAATCCCAAGGGGTGAAAGCCATTCCGGGCATCGAGGATGGTTATACTGATGTGGCCGTGACATTACCAGACAGATTCAAAATGCCGCAGATTGATCGCTTCGATGGGTCCGATGATCCCATGGTCCACCTTCGGTTATTTTCAGATGTATTGCGGCCAATGGGCCTAACCAGATCACAAAAACTTTCACTATTCGGCCGAACCTTGTCAGGGATAGCTTCCAATTGGTATGCGAAACTAGAAGATGAGGTCAAAAGGAATTGGGATGAAATGGCTGAGGCCTTTGTCGCACAATACTCGTACAATACCCAGATTGAGATCACAACTCGTGATCTCGAAACGACGAGGCAAGAGCCCAAAGAGACTTTCTCTGATTTTGTGACTCGATGGAGGGCAAAGGCAGCAATGATGACTTTGAGGCCCACCGACAAGGATCAGATCAGAATGATCGTGCGCAATCTCCAACCAAAGCTGATGCTGAAAATGATTGTAGTCCCCTTTCCCACCTTTGCAGATCTACACGAGATGGGGATGCAAATCGAGGACGCAATGAAACAGGGCCTTTTTTCGGACCAGGATAGGGAGCAGCCCCGGAGAACCTTCAACCGCAACAACAACACAGGCACAAGCGGTGATGCGGCTGCAAGATCTTCCGAAGTGGGCATGGTTACCACCACCACATCAAAAAAGGCTACCCCATTCACCGGTGCGTCCGGAAGTAGCTCACAGACGGCCAAATATCCACCTCGAGTTAAGAGGGTTTTCACCCCACTTCATATGCCTTTGTCAAAAGCTCTAGAGGTCTTACTCCGGAAGGGACATTTGAAACCGTTGGAACAACGGCCCCTACCCGATCCTATCCCTGCAAAGCATGACCAGACTAAATACTGTGCCTACCATCAGCAAACCGGTCATGACACCGACAGTTGTTTTCGTCTGCGCCATGATGTACAAGATCTGTTTGACAAAGGGGTCATTGCTGCACCAGGTCCTGCAAAGTCTATCGGCACCTGATCAGTGAACTTGTGGGGGATAATGTTATGTGATCAAGGGATGAACCACCTGCGAGCAGCGCTCAGTTTACTCCAGATATGGTGGATGGCACGCACTGTTTTGAGCAGTATGCAAATACTAGTTTTTGTACTTTTCGGCTTGGGTATTGAGCCAGTTCTATTGTTTTGTTTAGAGTCTGTCTTTTGGTTTTGAGTCAGTCTTTTTGGTTAGGGTCTGTCTTGTTGTTTCGAGTCAGTCCTTTTGTATAGGAGTCGGGTGATTCCGGGGGTGTTACCTCGGGCATCACCATTTTGTTTTGTGTTTGTCTCTTCGTTTTCTTTTGAGTCTGTTTCTGCCAGGGAGCCAGTTGTGCCAACAGATTTTGAATGAAACAGCAGTGATTTCCACACTCTCGCATTTGCTTCTGCCGTGTGTTAGTTGCGCCGGGGTTTGAATGAAATGGCAGTGCATTCCACCTGCTCTTTTGTGCCTTGAAGTCATTGTAATGACCTAAGTTTTTCAAAACTTTTTGAACACTGCAGTGAAAACAAAGAGGGAGGAATTCCTCGGGATTTGCAAAACTTTGATCAAATTGAGAGAAAGAGAGGCGTGCTAAGCCTTTAATGAATGAAATCATGCTTGTTAGCGTGAGTACTGAGAAGGACCCTGGCTTGATCCAGACTGGTTTCACACTATCTTCAGCGCGAGCGATTCGTCGCTTTCTTAAAAATTTTCAAAAACAAAATGTTTTGCGCGGTCCTGCGAAGACCTGTGTGGAATCGCTCTTGAGATTGTGCAGCTTAGGATCGCTCTCAGCCTCGAGACTCAACCCCTTTGCTTCTAAACCTTGAACTTGAATTCAGAAGGTTCAACGGTCAACCACAATGTGAGGCCTGTGTGGCCAGATTTGAAGTAGCCCTCGAACAAGAGGCACCAAAGTCAGATCAAGAAGATCAGAAGTCGTCAAAAGATGCTTGCAGAGCTAGATCAGAAGCACCCCTCGAACTAGGGGCAAAAATGTCCGATATGCTCGAAGAGCCGAAGATGGACCTTTCTGCGAATCAAATACAGCAGTCATTTTCCGGGATTCAGATAACTTCAGGATCTCAAAACCATTTGGCATGGACCTGTTACACTTTTACCCTTTGAGAGGCTCGCTGGGCCGAAAACCCAGAAGGGCGACCCAGGCAAAAGTTAGAGCAAGAAAAATGCAAAAAGAAAAATGCAAAAAAGAACAAGAAAAGAAAAAAAGGAAAAGATACAAAAAAATTCAAAAAAGAGAAAAAGAAAAAAGAAAAGATGAAAAGAAGAAATGAAAAGAATGAAAAGAAAAGAAAAACAAAGCTCGCAAGGTTGAAAACCTGCAACAGGCGCCTTGGCAAAAGTTAGAGCATAAAAAGGAGAGGTTAAATACCCGAGTGTACCTTACCCCGAACTACGTAAGGCTTGATTCCCATGTTTGGGATACGTAGGCAACTTCATCCTGAAGTCCAGCCGTAAAACGATTCAAATTCGATTGTGTCCATGTAATGGTTTTGATCATCTTTGCCTTCTCTGTATCTGAGAGTTCGGTTGTCATCATCACTCTGAGGACTGATTATAGTGTGCTGCGACGCCATCCAAACAAGGGGCAACTTTCCGTTGCCATTCAACGCGCCGCGGTGCCGTTCAAACAAGGGGCAACTTTCCGTTGCCATGCAACCCTCCTCAAGCAAGGGGCAGTTTTCCTCCAGATTCGAGGTTGTGCATCTCAAGAGTAGGTTCCGCGCTTGTTGAGCATTGGCCGTTTGCAAAAATAGTTTTTGAGAATTTTTACTGAGGTTGACTAATTTTCTCGAAAATTGTTTCATTTTCCAAAACTGGACCTTTTCCCTGGACTCAAAAAAGGAAAATTTTCAGTGCTCATAGCCTGAACTGCATGATTTCAAATCAAAAATCGAACAAACATGTTAATCTAACTCTCATTTTGGTCAAAATTTTTTAGGAGAAAGCTCAAAAATAAAAAATGGTCAAAATGATGAACTAGGGGCACAATTGAGTTAGGTGTTCTGTCTTTTCCCCGTAGCCAATGCATTTGCCAGAAAGGGCACCATACTTGCCAAGAAGGGCGCTCTACCTGCCGGAAGAGGGCACAACGGAAGCTAACAGCAAAAGGGCAGAAAGCTCTCACATCCTCCAAGCAATGAGGTATCAAGCCAAGTGCGAAGCACGAACTGGAATGGGGCCAGACATTACACTCCCTCATCTGGACAGATCTGCTCACGTCCAAACTCCCCAGCAGGGCATCATCGACCGATGTCAGCTGCAGATTTGCTACATACCCATTTGTAGCACAACCCCTCTGTGGGAGGACTTCACTAGCTGTGAGCGGAAGAAAGAAAATCTAGCAGAATGCTAGAGGCACGAGCCCACAACTTGCTGTTTATCCATCAACCACCCAGGGGAGGGATTGAAAAATGAGAGATTGAAGAATAGAGAGATGTGCGATGAGAGAAAAAGTGAGAAAAGGGCTTTTTCAGAAAAACAGAGCTTGAGGGCCGAGTGATGTGAGAACCACAAATGAGAAAGGGTGGGAAACACTACCCGGTGAAACAGGCTCCCTGTGCACGTCTGAGTGTCGTGTCTTTTTGTTTTATCTCGATTTTGTTTTGGGTCGTTTCGAGTGTTACTCGATGTGTCTAGGTTGTGTGCCTTTTATTTCCTTGTTGAGTCGTTTTGCTGTGTTCAGTTGTAGGCTCAATACCCAGTTGAGAACTTATGCTCACTCTCAATTTCAAAAAATCGTTTTGTGCTCCGAGTGCCGTGCCGTTCTCCACATTTGTGCAAAATAGAATTTGTTCTTTCATAAAACTGCAGGGTTCAACCCAGGTCATATGAGAACAGTGAAACCAGGACCTATCTGAAGCTATAATGGTTCCGGACTGCAAAGCAAAAGCAAAAGAGGAAAATGTTGGCATCTGAGTTTGTTCCAACATTAGTAAGTTCCGAGATTGCATCCCGTGTGTACCTCTTCAGGTCTTGCCAATGTTCCGAAGTATGAGTGTGCCTCTACCTCAAGCTCAAAATCAAGTCTACTTCAAGCCAGAATGGCGATCAGAAGTGCTCTCCCTGAGTACCATTCCCTGCCAGAGGCATCTTGGACGTGTTTGCGATGAGTTCCTAGGAGACCAACTGCGACGGTGGAAACTAGAGTTCGAATGGCCGTGGCCTAGAACGCAAAGGTTCGGGATTTCCGAGACTAGAGTCTGGTTTAAATACCCAGAGGCATGTCCTCGGCTTGAAATCTGTATGGCAGCCCCATAGATTGAGATAGCATGTGTATGCGCCTCAGTTCTGGATACTGAACCAACCTAGTCTGTCACCCCGTTGGAGAATAGGGAAAGTTGTGAATAGGATCAGGAAAACAAGCAGCAGCCGTGGCTCCCACATCCAGATGTTGTCCCTTGTCAGTATTCCAAAGCCTTTATACTGTGAGTTCAAGGTAAAGTGTTCGAACAGCACGAGGGGAGATCCCCGTTGGAGAAGAGCGGTTCACCGCCACTCACCTCATGAGGTGCTTTCTAAAGCGCCGCTTTGTCCATTTATTGCTTTCCTTAAGCATCATACATTGTAATGCATTGTACCAGTCAAGTTTCTTTCTTAGTCATGCACGATATTGTATGTACGGTTCATTCAAAGAAGTTCCGTTTGAGATCATTCACTTAGTGTATCAATCACACTTTATTTGCTTCACTCAGTGTATCTAACACACTTCATTTCACTTAGTGTATCAATCACACTTCGTTCACATCAGTATATCAATCATGCTCTGTTCACTAAGTGCATCTATCACACTTTGTGTTCACATTCAGTATATCTATCATACCTGTTCACTAAGTGCATCTATCACACTTTGTGTTCACATTCAGTATATCTATCATACCTGTTCACTAAGTGCATCTATCACACTTTGTGTTCACATTCAGTATATCTATCATACTTGTTCACTAAGTGCATCTATCACACTTTGTGTTCACTTTTAGTGTATCAATCACACTCTGTTCACTAAGTGCATCTATCACACTTTGTGTTCGCATTCAGTATATCTATCATACTTGTTCACTAAGTGCATCTATCACACTTTGTGTTCACTTTTAGTGTATCGATCACACTCTGTTCACTAAGTGCATCTATCACACTTTGTGTTCACTTTTAGTATATCCATCATACTTTGTTCACTAAGTGCATCTATCACACTTTGTGTTCACATTCAGTATATCCATCATACTCTGTTCACTAAGTGCATCTATCACACTTCGTGTTCACTTTTAGTATATCCATCATACTTTGTTCACTAAGTGCATCTATCACACTTTGTGTTCACATTCAGTATATCCATCATACTTTGTTCACTAAGTGCATCTATCACACTTTGTGTTCGCTTTTAGTATATCAATCATACTCTGTTCACATAGTGCATCTATCACACTTTGTGTTCACATTTAGTATATCAATCACACTCTGTTCACATAGTGCATCTATCACACTTTGTGTTCACTTTTAGTATATCCATCATACTTTGTTCACTAAGTGCATCTATCACACTTTGTGTTCGCTTTAGTATACCAATCATACTCTGTTCACACAAAGGCATCTATCACACTTTGTGTTCACATTTAGTGTATCCATCACACTTTGCTCACTTCACCCTTTGTATATCAATTACACTTTGCTCAAATAGTGTATCTATCACACACTCGCTTTGCCTACTTTGTGTATCAATCACACATGCCCTCTGTATGTATCCACCACACACATTCGTATAGTGTATCCATCACACTCTCTTCACTTTTGTGTATTTATCACACATGTTTGTCTACTTAGTGTATCCATCACACTTCGTTCATTTTTGTGTATCTGTCGCACATGTTCATGAAGAATCCTCAATTTTCAAACCAGCTTCGCTTAGCGTGTAAGTCCAATTATCAAATCTTCCCGCATATCGCTTTTTGCCCCCTGCCTGCAGGCACGCCTGCGGGTGCACATATCTGTTCATCTTGTATGATTGTCTAAGTCTTCGGCCTTGTCAAAAATGGGTCGTCTCTGGGCTTTGACATTCACTCTCGTCACTTCTTGACTTCCGAGTTCTGTCAAAGAGGGGCAACTGTAGACACCCCATTTTTGACCGTCCTCAAGACTCAGACGTCACCGATTGAGCGCTTGGTGATGTTGCATACTGTGCTCGTTCAGAAGTCTCAGAGTCGCGGCCGCGCGCCCTGCCTCCGGGCTTCCGAACTCTCTTTCGTGCCTTGTCTCGGTTTGCGAACCAGACTCGGTTTTCTCTGTTTTCTTTCCCGAGGGAAGGGAATGGTCCTGTAGACTATCTCCCGGTGGCCGTGAGCTACTTTTTGTGGCCGTAGGCCATTTTGCCCATTTCGGAGCCCGGTTCCCGGTTTTCGGGACCGTTAGGCCGTGTGCCTCGGCTCGGGACCGCCCAACCATCTCCGAGTTCTCCGGTTTTTGGCTTGCACCTCTGTTTTATAGTTCCGAGGAACACTGGGGCCTCTGATGCCCACTTCGTGGCCGTATGCCACTTTCGGTGCCTGTAGCCGGTTTTCGGGACCCCGAATCGCCCGGTTTTGGTCCCGAGCATTCATTTTGCATCGGTTTTCTCTGATTTTTGGCAGGGACCTCTGTTTTGTCATTCCGAGGGACACTGGGGTCGCAGATACCCACTTCGCTGCTGAATACCACTTCCGGCACCCGCAGCCCATTTTCGGGATCCCGAATTGCTCGGTTTTGGCTCCGAGCGTTCATTTCTCATTAGTTTTTGTTCAAACTTGGCAGGTACCTCTGTTTCAACATCAGGAAGATCACTGGGGGGGGAGAAGCCAGCAATTATCCCAGATAACCAGTTTCGCTCCTCCGGAGCCCGTTTTTCTCACTTCCGGGCCAATGTTGAACACCCTAGGGGTATTTTCTTCCAACAAAAGCTACATATCTGTGATGAGGGCATCTAGGAGGACCCTAAGGGTTGGTGGTCGGCCAGAAATTCAAGGTTTCATTTTTGGGCCTCTCATTCAAGCTCTATGTTGTGGCTCCTGCTTCAGTGTTGCCAATTTCCGACCTTGGAACCTTGTTCTACACATCTTAGAGGACACAAAAAGTATATGGTCGGCCAGAAATTGTTGAGTTCATTTTTGAGCCTCTTCTTCAAGCTCTATGTTGTGACTTCTGCTTCAGCGTTGCCAGATTCCGACCCTGAGACCTTATTCTACACACTTGGGAGGACACTCCTGCATGGTGGTCGGCCAGAAAATCTTCACTTCAATTTTGTGCCATGGCCGGCCGGCCAGGAGGGGTAGCTGGCCGACCAGGTGGGGTGGCCGGCCGGCCACCTCCCACAAATTTACCTGGCCGGCCAGCTTCTTGCTTTCCAGCCTGTCCCAGCTGTCCGGATATCTTCCAACATATCCCGGGGTATCCGGGGGATATTTCGGGAGGGAAAGATTGGGTGCTTTCCCTCCCCTTTTACACCCTATTTCTTGTCTATTTAAAGGGCCCCCCTTCCCCTTTGCTTAGGTTGGAAAATTGGTCTTCAAGAACACTTCTCCAAAAACCTCTTAGCTTAAAACCTCAAAAAAGCTTCTAAGTCCCTAGGTCTTCTCTTCATCAACACCTAGCCTCACCATCCCTACTACCATTTCAGCAGCAAGGAGGTGTTCTTCAGAGGTCAAGAAGCAACAAATCAGAGCCAAGAATCAAAGAAAGACAAGTCTTCAAGGGTAAGTCTTCAAAACCAACTTTTAGGGCTTTTTCTTGATTCATTTCTATACTCTATTTGGTTGAGAATTGGGGCTCCGACCCCTACTGGTTTTGTGCTCATATTGAGCCCCTCTACAACTTTGTAGAAGGGCTCAACTTCATTTGAGGCTTCTATGATATACTTGTTTCAATACCTAGCTTTTATGCCATTATCTTGCATGCTACTTTAGGCCTATTTACTTTTGTTTTTAGGGGTCCGACCCCTACTGGTTTTGTGCTCATTTTGAGCCCCTCTACGACATTGTAGAAGGGCTCAACTTCATTTGGCCATTGTATCCACCACTTCCTTCAAATTCCATGAAGTGTGCCCATTTTTGTATGCAACTTTTGACCTATTTCTATTTGTTTTTGGGACTTCGACCCCTACTGAATTTGGTCTTATTTTGACCCCCTTTACACATTTCATGAATAAAATTTTGTCATTTGGTGCTTGCTTTGCATGACTCTTGTTATAGCCTCTTTTGAGCTCCATTTTTGCATGGAATTGTTAGCATGATTTTATTCTGATTTTGAGGATGTCATCTTCTGAAATTGTGCCTATTTTTAGCTCATCTTCAATGTTGTAGAAGAAAGTTTGTCCATTTGGGGTTTTCATATGTCACTTGTCTCAATACTCCTCTTTTGGCCACTAACTTTGCATGCTATTGTTGATCTATCTATGCTTGCATTTTGGCCATGTTTGTTACTGAAAAATGCCATATTTGGGACTGCCTTGCTACTGTTCTTTCTGCCATGATCATATTTTGCATGTATGGCATGGCTATAGGCCATTTCGGGGCTTAATTTCACACTTTCGGGATGAATGCATGCTTCGAGTGTCATTTCGAATTGTTTCGGGGCTGTTTTCCCCTTTATTTAGGTGCTGAAATTCCATTGCCATGCTTGCATATTATTTCCCATGCCATTTGTATCATTTTTGCATTGCCTCGGTTTGCGTGCCAATGGGCACGCACTTCGAGGCACCTCATTCTTATCATTCCGGCAGCCTATGTGAGCGTGGCTGAGGCTATCTCATGTTGGCATAAGCCCAATTTGCATTTTCATGCTTCTACATCATTGCCCCGATTTGCGTGTCCGCGGACACGCGTTTCGAGGCAGCTTTGTTTTTATCCGACGGCCTCCTATGTGAGTGAGCTGAGGCTCTCCCATGTTGGTGTAAGCCCATCGTTGCATTCCGTATGCCATCTCGTCTCATTTTATCATCGCCTCGGTTTGCGTGTCCGCGGGCACGCATTTCGAGGCACTTCGATTTTATCCGATTTTCATTCTTTCATCATCGCCTCGATTTGCGCGCCTGTGGGCACGCGTTTCGAGGCACTTCGGTTTTATCCGATTTTCATTCTTTTATCATCGCCTCGGTTTGCGTGTCCGCGGGCACGCATTTCGAGGCACTTCGGTTTTATCCGATTTTCATTCTTTCATCATCGCCTCGATTTGCGCGCCTGTGGGCACGCGTTTCGAGGCACTTCGGTTTTATCCGATTTTCATTCTTTCATCATCGCCTCGATTTGCGCGCCTGTGGGCACGCGTTTCGAGGCACTTCGGTTTTATCCGATTTTCATTCTTTCATCATCGCCTCGATTTGCGCGCCTGTGGGCACGCGTTTCGAGGCACTTCGGTTTTATCCGATTTTCATTCTTTTATCATCGCCTCGGTTTGCGTGCCCGTGTGCACGCATTTCGAGGCACTTCGATTTTCCCCGATTTGCATTTCATATCATCGCCTCGATTTGCGTGCCCGTGTGCACGCTTTTCGAGGCGTCTCATTTTCATCTCATTTTCATAGCATTGAGCATGCTAAGTTGTATATTAGTTGCATTTCATACATGTCTTGCATTTTGCACGGGAAACGAGGCACGTTTCATACTCCGAGTAACGGAACGAGTCTCAATTCCCAAGTCACCGACACTCCGGATTACCCATGATGGAGTTAGGTTTTGTTGTAGCATTCATATGCATTCATCCCATATTGAGTTGTGCAATTCGATTCCTCGGCCATCATGCATCGATGTGCGTGATTGGTGGCACGAGGATCGAGGCATGCATATATTTGTGAAATACATTGCTATGCCATTTTCACCGCTTCTCTGCGGCAAAATCAACAATCAACAACTTTTCGGAGGCTGGCACGCATTTCGAGAAAATTGCAAACAGAGGCTAATCAGGGCATCCCAGTGGATTTCTGCGCCAAGCAGCCCAGCATATACCATTCATCAGGAGCAAGGCAGTCCCTGGCTTGCATGCCAGTTTTACTTTTCTGTAATTAATTTGTTAATTAATTAGAAATCTGTATATTTATTCGGACTGTATATTCTTTTATTCGGACTGTATTATTATTTTATTCGGACCCTCTGCGCGAGGGCAAAATTGTAATAAGGGTGTGTGAGTGTGATGTATGTCTTCCAACCCCCATTTCTTTCTCCCTTTTATTTATCCGCTTTGGATGGTTAGATATAGGGCATATTTCAATTAGCATACAGTATGACAGGATGTTTGCATCATTCATCTGTTCTGCACGCACCGGGCTCGGCGCATCATACAAACTGCATCTGTATTTCAATTCCAAGTTGAGTCCTTGATAGCTGTAGCATTTCATATACCATGCTTAGAATAGCTAAGCCCGCTATAGTTGCATTTTGCATGTGTTGCATTAGGCATTTCTGTATATTTTTAGGATCATGCATGATTTCTAATCAGCTTTTGTTTTGGCTTGGAGTACTCTGTAAGTTTTACGCTTTAGCATCCTTGCATGCGTGTGAGTGTTGCCATGATAGCATGCTTACCATGAGGCTACATGCTTATGTGATATAACTGCCTTGAATGCCTGTGGGTGGAGGTTGAGTTATCTGAATTGGAGCAATTCATCAATTGTTTGTTAAGCCCACTAGATTGTGGCAAAATCGTATTTTAAGCCTACTGCGGGTAGCAAACCATCTTTCACAAACAAACATGAGATGTTTAGTTCCAATTCAGGCGATTCTATACTTGTTTGTCAGAGCATCACATAGTAACCTAGGCTAATAATCGAATAAGAACTCACAAAGTTTTCAAAAACAGATATCATGGTTAGTAGAGGCGGTCTTTGATCGGGCGAGAGGTGCTCACGATGTGACCTTCCCTAATCGTACCCAAGTTCCCGAGCCAACTTTGGTGATGACGGACACGTGGCCTTTCGCACCGACCGAGTCGGTTTCCTAAATTTCCCATTTTAAAATATTTAGGTGGCGACTCATTATCCGCAAAGTCCATGTTTGGCACTTCTTTTCAAAAAAATCTGTTTTCCTTCAAAACGATTTGCCGGATTTGGACTCTTTGGTTCAAGATTGAGAACCGCAACAAAAATCGAGTCCGAGCTGTAGCGAGCCCCCCCCGCGGGCGTTGTTACACCGGCCCAGCCCGAGCTCAGGGCAAAACTTTCACCCCCCTCTATATGAGCCTGACTAGCGCACTAAAAGCCTTGATGGAAAAAGGGCATCTCAAATCCCTCGATCCTCAACCTCTTCCTGACCCACTCCTAGCCAGACATAACCCCTCCAAGTACTGTATGTACCATCAACAGTGCGGCCATGGCACCGACCGTTGCTACCGCCTTCGTCATGAGGTCTAAAATCTCATTGACAACCGGACAATAGCTCCACCTTCAGACCCCAATGACCAAACATCTCTTGCTTACCTCAATCTCATCCATATACTGCCATCCACCTATGACCCCAGCATATACATCACCCCGGCCCATCTACCCAAGCCTGAGGTGTTTATCCTAGAAAGCGTGGACTTATGCATGATGGGTGCACCTGAACCTCGACCATCTCAAACCCGTGGACCCATTACTTCTGAGTTAATGGGAATGATTAAAGATCTTCAAAGAACCGTGACAGATCTGGCCTCCGGGACATTGGCTCTATCATCGACCACATCACATACTGGGAATTTCATGTCAAAAGGCTCCCCAGTCTTGGGACGGGCTACATTTGAGGAAGGCCAATCCCTTGGCAAAGTGGAGGCGAGTGGAAAGAACAAAGTAGGGGCGGGCATGGATCCCCATGAACATATTCTGTTCGCTGTTGAGGCTTTGAAAGCCGAGGGACTGAACAAAGAGCAAGTCCTCGCAGTTGTTGCAAAAACTGTGGATGACACTTTCGTTACTCAAGTTGGGGGTAGTCTGAATCAAGGGGAAAATCGGGAAAAGGGCCGTCATACCAGAGACGATCCTGTTAGCTCTAATCCTCCACGCAGAAGAGATCAGCAAACCAGGCCAGCACCTGCCAATCCCTTTGCTGGTGCGCCCAGCAAAAATCCACAAACCTTGAAGTACCAACCTCGAGGTCGGAGGGTCTTCCATGCCCTCTATATGGCTTTGTCCAAAGCCCTCCAAATCCTTGTTGGACAAGGCCATCTCAAACCCCTTGAGCCTCGGCCTCTCCCGAACCCTCTTCCGACTACGCATGATGCTACCCAGTTCTGCACATACCATCAGCAAACTGGCCATACTACCGACAACTGCTTCCGTCTTCGCCATGAAGTACAAGATCTATTTGACAACGGGGTCATCCTCCCGCCGAGCTCAGCAAAGTCTATCGGCACTGGATCGGTGAACTTAGGGGATAATGTGATGTGATCGGGGGATGAACCACCTGCGGGCAGCGCTTGATTAACTCCAGACGTGGGAATGGCATGCACTGTTCTGAGCAATATGCAAATACCAGTTTTTTTTGTGCTTTCCAACTTTGGTATTGAGTCAGTCTTGTTGTTTTGTACAGAGTCAGTCTTTTTGTTTCGGGTCTGTCTTGTTATATCGAGTCAATCCTGTTGTATAGAGGTCGGGTGATTCCGGGGGTGTTACCTCGGGTGTCACCATTTTGTTTCGCGTTTGTCTTTTTGTTTTGTTTTGAGTCTGTTCTTGCCAGGGAGCCAGTTGTGCCAACAGATTTTGAATGAAACACTAGTGGTTTTCACGCTCTCGCGTTTGCTTCTGCCTTGTGCCAGTTATACCGAAAGTTATGAATGAGATGGCAGTATTTGATTAAGAACTCTATCTTTTCTGTGCCTTGAAGTCATTGTAATGACCTGAGTTTTTTCAAAACTTTTTGAACACTGCGGTGAAAACAAAGAGGGAGGAATTCCTCGGGATTTGCAAAAATTTGATCAACCGAGAGAAAGAGAGTGCTAAGCTCTTAATGAATGAAATCATGCTTTTTAGTGTAGTCTTGAGAAGGACCCTAGCTTTGATCCAAATTGGTTCTACTTGTCTTGTGTGACGATTTGTCGCTTTCTTAAAAACTTTCAAAAATGTTTTCTTGATCTGCGAAGACCTGTGTGGAATCGCTCTTGAGATTATGCAGCCTAGGATCGCTCTCAGCCTCGAGACTCGACCCTTTGCTTTCAAACCTTGAACTTAGATTCAGAATGTTCAATGGTCAACCACAATGTGAGGCCTGTGTGGCCAGATTCAAAGCAGCCCTCGAACAAGAGACAAGAAAGTCAGATCAAGAAGACCAGATGTCATCAAAACAAGCTAGCAAGGCTAGATCAGAAGCAGCCCTAGAACTAGGGGCAAAGAATTTCAAATGTGCTTGAAGAGCCGAAGACGGATCATTCTACAAATCAAAGAAAGTCGGCAAGAATGCCAAATCCCAGAGGGAGGAAGAAGAAAGTATTGCTGAAGAAAAACTGAGTTCTGATCGACAACACTAGGGGCAAATTCAGCCCCCCATTGGATGAACTCCTACATCGTCAGCGAACAGTAGCCATTCTCCTGGATTCAGATGACTTCGGGATCTAAAAACCATTTGACACGGACAAAGCTACACTTTTACCCTTGAGAGGCTCGCTGGGTCGAAAACCCAGAAGGGCAACCCAGGCAAAAGTTAGAGCAAAAAAAAAAAAAAAAGAAAAAAAAAAGCAAAGAAAAAAAAAAAAGAGAAAAAAAAAAGAATCGAAAAGAAGAAAAACAAAGCTCGCAAGGTTGAAAACCCGCAACGGGCACCTTGGCAAAAGTTAGAGCCTAAAAAGGAGAGGTTAATACCCGAGTGTACCTTGACCCCGAACTACGTAAGGCTTGATTCCCATCTTTGGGATACGTAGGCAACTTCGTTCTGAAGTCCAGCAACATAAACACTTCCAAATTGATTATGTCCATGTGATGGTTCTGGTCTTTGTCTTCACTATATCCGAGGGTTTGGTTGCGTTCATCACTCTGAGGATTGCCTACAAGGGGCAACTTTCCGTTGCCATTCAATGTGCCGCGGTGCCGTTCAAACAAGGGGCAACTTTCCGTTGCCATGCAGCTCTCTTCAAGCACGGGGCAGTTTTCCTTTGAATCTGAGGTTGTGCATCTCAGGAGTAGGTTTCATGCTCGCTGAGCAAGTGGCTGTTTGCAAAAATAGTTTTTGAGAATTTATACTGAGGTTAACTAATTCTCTCGAAAATTATTCAATTTTTTCCAAAACTGAACCTTTTCTTGGATCCAAAAAAGGAAAATTTTCAGTACTCACAACCTGACTTGCATGATTTTAAATCAGAAAATTGAACAAGCATGTTAATCTAACTCTCATTTTGGTCAAAATTGTCTTAGTAGAAAGCCAAAAAAAAAAAAAATGGTCGAAATGATGAACTAGGGCCACAGTTGAGTCAGGTGTTCTGTCTTTTTCCCATTGTCAATATGCTTGCCAGGAAGGGCACTCTATTTGTCGGAAAGGGCACCGTATTTGCCAGAAAAGGGCACCACTGAAGCTAATCGCAAAGGGCTGAAAGCTCTCTCATCCTCCAAGCAGCAAGGTATCGAGCCAAGTGCGAAGCACGAACTGGAATGGATCAAGATATTCCACTCCCTCATCTAGACAGATCTGATCACGTCCAAACTCTCCAGCAGAGCATCGTCAACCGATGTCAGCTGCAGATTTGCTACACACCCGGTTGTAGCACAGTTCCTCTGTGGGAGAAACTCACTAGCTGCGTGCAGAAGAAGAAGAATCTAGCGGAATGCTAGGGGCAAGAGCCCACAACTTTCTATTTATCCATCAACCACCCAGGGGAGGGATTTAAAATGAGAGATTGAAGAATAGAGAGGTGTGGGCTGAGAGAAAAAGTGAGGAAAGGGCTTTTTTAGAAAAACAGAGCTTGAGGGCCGAGTGATGTGAGAATCACAAATGAGAAAGGGTGGGAAACAATACCCGGAGAAACTGGCTCCTCGTGCACCGAGAGGTCTCTCGCCTTTGTAACACATCTAAGTGTTGTGTTTGTGCATTTTGTTTGTCTCGTTTCTTGTTTTAAGTCGTTTGAGTGTCAACAAATGTGTTTAGGTCATTTTACCTTGTTTTTCCTTTGTTGAGTTGTGTTTAGGTCGTTCTACCTTTGTTTTCCATTGTTGAGTCGTTTTGGCTGTGGTCAGTTATAGGCTCAATACCCGGTTGAGAACCCTTTTCTCATTTCAATTTCAAAAATCATTTTGTGCTCAGAGTGCTGTGTCGTTCTCCACATTTGTGCAAAATAGTATTTGTTCCTTCGTAAAACCGCAGGGTTCAACCCAGGTCATGTCAGAATAGTAAAACAAGGACCTATCTGAAGCTATTTAGGTTCTAGACCGCAAAGCAAAAGAAAAGAGGGAAAATTTGGAGCATCTTAGCATGTTTCAACTTTAGCAAAATCCAAGACTGCATTCCAGGTGCACCTTCTCAGGCCTCGCCGTTTCTCTGGAGTATGAGTGTATCTCGACCCCAAGTGTAAGCCTGCTTCAAGTCAAAATGGTAGTCCAAGCAGCACCCGAGGGTTTCACATGCAGATGTTATCTCGCCAATATGAACATGGTGTGCCCTTTTGAAATTTGAGTGAGTTGCGAAGTCCTCTAAGAGGCAAATCGTGAGGCACCAGTACGATATTTGATGCTCCTCTATTGCATAGAATGTGAACTTTCATATACACTGTTGTTGCATGCGTGCCGTGCATCGTTATGATTCATGCATAGAATATGCTTGCTTTCGATTCCGCATAGAATATGCTTTACTTGTTTCATGCATAGAATATGCTTGCTTTCAATATTGCATAGAATGTGCTTCCATACTTGCATAGAAAATGCTCGTATCTTTTCCATGGAAAATGCCCCCATACTTGCATAGAAGATGCATTTTATCGCACTTTCTTGTGCATTTTATCTCGTTTGCATTGCCTTGTGCACTTACACTTTGTATCTCACTAGCACTGTCTAGTGCATCTTGTGGTTGTATCTCACTCGCACTATCTTGTGCATTTCAAATCACTCGCGCTGTTTAGCATATCGCGCTGTTTAGCGTATCGCACTGTCTTGTGCATTTCAAATCACTCGCGCTGTTTAGCGTATCGCACTGTCTTGTGCATTTCAAATCACTCGCGCTGTTTAGCGTATCGCACTGTTTTGTGCATTACTAATCACTCGCGCTGTTTAGCGTATCGTATTGTTTTGTGCATTTCTAATCATTGGCGCTATTTTGCGCACCTCAATTGCACTGTTTTGTGCAGTTTATCATTCGCGCTATTTTGCGCACCTCCATCGCACTGTTTTGTGCAGTTTATATTCGCGCTATTTTGCGCATCGCACTGTTCTGTGCAGTTTATCACTTGCGCTATTTTGCGCACCACAATTGCATTATTTTGTGCAGTTTATCATTCGTGCTATTTTGCGCACCTCCATCGCACTGTCTTGTGCATTGCATTCATTGCACTATCTTGTGCATTTCAAATCAATCGCGCTGTTTAGCGTATCGCACTATTTTGTGCATTGTATCATTCGTGCTATCTTGCGCACCTCACCTACACTTGTTAGTGTATTGCATCGCGCTATCTTGCGTCGTGACCATTACTTGCATTGTGCATGCATTTTATCGCGCTATCCTGTGCACCTCACCTTTAGCGCCGCACTAGTTTGTGCATTCACCCTACTCGCGCTGTTTTGTGCACCATTTATTCGCATTGTCTTGTGCACTCACCTAGTCCAGGAGACCTTAAATCCTCCGGTCCAAGGAGACCTTAAATCCTACATCATCATTTGCGCTGTTTTGCGCATCGCACTTGCATTTATTCGCATTGTCTTGTGCACTCACCTGGTCCAGGAGACCTTAAATCCTCCGGTCTAAGGAGACCTTAAATCCTGCATCATCATTCGCGCTGTTTTACGCATCGCACTTGCATTTATTCACACCGTCTCGTGAATTTTCCGGTCTAGGAGACATTAAATCCTCTAAAGGTGCAATTCCTTTGGTGTTTGTCATGCTCGAATGACTTCCAGTGGTCTGGTATAGCCACCTACCTGTATTAGCAGTGAGTTCTTAGGAGATCAACTGAGACGGTGGAAACTAGAGTTCGAATGGCTCTTGCCTAGAACGTAAATGTTCGGGATTTCCGAGACTAAAGTCTGGTTTAAATACCCAGGGGTATATCCTCAGCTTGAAATCTATATGGCAGCCCCATAGATTGAGATAGCATACGTATGCACCTCAATTCTGGATACCGAATCAACCTAGTCTGTTACCCTGTTGGAGAATAGGGAAAGCTGCAACCATAGTTAGGGAGAAAAGTAGTACCTGCAGTTCAACCAAGAAGAAGCGAAAGATTTCCACATTAGCATGAGATAGGACATTGCCGAGGCACGATATTGTATGAACAGTTCATTTGAGGTTGGTGCAACCAGACGAGCTGCACAGGTATTGTATCTTCTCCGTGTGAGATGTGGCAAGAATTGAATAATTCTCTGCATTCTTAAACTGCATGAAGTGTAATTGTTGCTTTGCATTCTTGCTTAAAACTGTTGCATCTTTTTGTGAATACTTGCTTCATTACAGCTCGCTACTTCGCATGATCATCGAGTTACATCCGGCTTTGTGCATACCGCTTTGCATTTTGCCCCCTGCTTGTGGGCATGCCTGCAGGCACATTTCTCTGTTATCAAGTATGTTTGTCTAAGTCTTCGGCCTCGTCAAAAATGGGTCGTCTCTGGGCTTTGACATTCACTCCCGTCACTTATGACATTCGAGTTCTGTTAAAGAGGGGCAACTGTAGACACCGCATTTTTGACCGACCTTAAGACTCAGACGTCACCGATTGAGCGCTTGGTGATATTGCATATTGGGCTCGTTCTGAGGTTGCGGAGTCTCGGCTGCGAGCCTTGCCTCCGGACTTTCGGACTCTTTTGTACCTCGCCTCGGTTTGCAAACCAGGTCCCATTTTCTCCGTTTTCTCTTCCCATAGGGAGGGAGAGGGCTCATAGATCATCTCTCAGTGGCCGTAGGCTACGTTTCGTGGTCGTAGGCCATTTTTCCCGTTTGGAGCCCGGTTTCTGATTTTTCGGAGCTGTTGGCCGTGTACCTCGGTTCGGGACCGCTTAACCACCTCCGTTTGCTCCGATTTTTGGCATACATCTTATTTCCTCCCTTTTGAGGGACACTGTGGCTCGAGAGACCAACTTCGTGGCCGAAGGCCACCTCTGGTGCTTAATAGTCAGTTTTCGGGGCCCCGGGCCGCCTGTTTCGGCCCCCGAACCTTTGTTTTGCATCCGTTTTGTTTCATTTTGGGTGGATACCTTATTTTCATTATTGGGAAGCTTGTAAAAGGGTGGGAGGCCAGCAATTGTTCTGAAAAGCCAGCTTTATTCCATCATCGCTCTCCGTCGTCCGTTTTCCTCGCTAGAAAGCTAGTGTTGACCATTCCCGGGCCACTTTCTTTGGCCCTCAACCACATATTTGTATTGTACACACCTGGGAGGCCACCAATATGTCATGGCCGGCCAGCAATTGTTCCTGACCCTTTTGAACCCCTATGAAAAGTTGGGTTTTCTCTCTCTTGGTTCACTTTTTCTGGGTTTTGATCACATGGTTGTGTTATGCACACATGGAAGGCCACTAATATGGGTGGCCGACCAACTTTCTCTGATTGCCCCTTTTGACCCTAGCCGGCCGGCCATGGGAGGTGGCCGGCCGACCACCTGAGCTCTCAGAACCTAGCCGGCCATGTTCCTCACAGCTGGTTCCTTCTGTTACCCTCCTTTCCTCCAGATTACAGATTCGAGGGGGTCTTTTGGGGGGTAATTTTGAATTTCATTCCCCCCCCCCCTTTTCTCCACTTCTTTGCCTATATAACCAGCACCCCCAGCTGCATTTTGGGGGGTTACAAAAATTGCTTTGAGCCTCTTGCACTAACTCTCCTCCTCTCCACTCCAAGCCTCAAAACCCTAAGGTTCTTGCACCAAGCCATAGCACCACCACTCCACACTCTATTCCAGAAACTGGAAGGCCATTTCCAGAGGTTAGGAGCACCATTTCTTCAACCAAAAGCTGCTGGAGCTTTGTGCTACAAGGGTGAGCCTCTTTACTCAACTTTTAAGCTTATTTTTGCATGCAATCTTAGCCTTTGTTGCTTACATTTTTGGGCTCTGACCCAAACTATAAATAGTCATATTTTGAGCCCCTTTTCATGTTTGATCAAGGACCTCTTGCTGTTTGAGGTCTCTTACTATCACTTGCCTCTTTAACTCTCTTTTAGGTCTTTTTTTGCATAGTATTTTAGGCTTATTTGTTTGTGAGTTTTGGACTTGGTCATAAACTATAAAATATCTTGTTTTGAGCCCTTCTTCAACATTGTTGAAGAGCTCTCCTATGTTTGAGGCCAGAAGCTACCACTTGTCTCTTTGTCCCTCTTTTAGGCCTTTTTTTTTGCATGATAGTTTAGCCTCAGTTGTGTTTATTTTCGTGGCTTGATGTAAACTGTAAAGTGACTTTTTTTGAGCTCCTATTCAACTTTGTTGAAGGGATCCTTGCCATTTGGGGCCAGCTGCTGTCCCTTATCTCTATTCCCCCTTTTAGGGCCACTTTTGCATGATAGATAAGCCCTATTTTTGTTCACTTTTGAGACTTGTTATAAACTGAGAAAAGGCTTGTTTTGACATCATTTTCATGTTTCATTAAGGGAATTTTCTTATTTAAGGTCTCATGCTTCTTCGTATGCTTGATTGTCCCTTGTTTTGGGCCTTACACCCTAGCCCTTGTTGCATGCCTTGTTTGACCTTCTAGCCACTGGAATCCAGTGGATTTCCAGTGGCTTTGATGCTATTTTGAGCCTCCAAATTAGAGGGGGGTGAACCCCTCTCACCTTGACTTGCTTGGTGGCCATTTTGGCCTTTCAATGCGACCCCATCTTGCATGCTTCTTAGTCACATTTCAGGGTCAATTTGGTGAGTTTTTAGACTATCATATTTGATTTTCAAAGTTGATTTGGGGCTGCCACATGTCTATCTTGTATATGCTTAAGAATCACTTTGTATGCCCTCTAAAGGAACCCCTCATTTGTGCATGTGTTGGCTGCATTTCCATAGTTATTTGGGCATATTTTGGCATGTTTTATTCACTGATTTTTTCTGGTTTGATGAGTTCTCACTTGCTTCATATACATGCCATGTAAACTATGTTTACCCGCCAAAATTGCATGCTAATTTAAGCTATCTTGCTAGCACTTTTTGGCCACACTTTCAACTGGAAAAGTTCATGTTTTGGGACTTCCTTGACTCTGTCTTCATGCTTCATGTTCGAATAATGCATGCTTTGTATAGCTATAAGTCATTCCATGTGCCCAGCTTCGAGTTTCGGGTCTCATCTCATGCATCGGGTGCCATATTGCCATGCTTCGGGTTTGTTTAGCATCATGTTTTAGTGCTGAAATTTGCTTGTTTGCATATCATGTTCCATGCCTTACCATGCTTTGGTAGAGTGGCATTCGTGCCTTAGGTTCGGTCCTCGGTTTGCGTGCATGTGTGCACGCATCTCGAGTGTCTCATTTCCATCTCATGGCCACTATTGTGAGTGCGGCTGAGGTCTACTCATGTTAGTGTAAGTCCATGATGCATTGCGTATGCCATTTCGATTCATAGCATTGTGTATGCTAGGTTGTATGTTAGAGCATCGTGTATGCCATGTCACATTGTGCATTGTGTATGTCATTTCATAGCATTGTGTATGCTAGGTTGTATATTAGTTGCATTCATGCATGCCATACATATTGCATTGTGTTTGGGATAGGAGTTAGCCCGAGCACGGGAAACGAGGGGCGTTTCGTACTTTGAGTGACGGAACGTGTCTCAATTCCCGGTCACTGACACTCCGGGTCATCCATAATGGAGTCTCGGTCTTGTCGTGTTTATGTGTGAATTCATTCCATATTGAGTCATGCAATTCGACTCATCGGCCATCATGCATCAGGATGCGTGATTGGTGGAACGAGGATCGAGGCAATCATACATATGTGAAAATAGATTGACATGCCCCTTTCCTGCTCTCTGTTGCAGCAAATCAGAAATCGGCAATCTTTTGGGAGCTTCGTGCAATGTTCCGGGCTTAATTGTAAACAGAGGCTAATTGGGGCATCGTAGTGGATTTCCGCGCAAGGCAACTCAAACATGCATCATCCATCATCCGGAGCAGAGTCGAGGCAGTCCCGAGCTTGCATGCTTATTTACCGCTTTCCTTAGTTAATTTGTTAATTAGGATTTTGTATTTCTTGGGACTGTATTATTTATTCGGGACTGTATATTATTTATTCGGACCCTCCGAGCGAGGGCACAATGTTGTAATAAGTGTGCGTGCGTGTGATGTATGTCTTCCAACCCCACGTCTTTCTCCCTTTTATTTACCTGCTTATGATGGTTAGATTAGGGCATATTTCAATTAGCATACAGTATGATAGCATGTTTGCATTCATTCATCTGTTTTGCATGCACCGGGCTCGGCGCATCATAATTCACTGCACTGTATTTCAATTCCAAGTTGAGTACTTGTTAGCTGGAGCATTCCATATGCCATGTTTAGAATAGCCGAGCCTGCTATAGTTGTACTGTTGCATGTGTTGCATTAGGCATTTCTGTATAATTAGGATCATGCATGGATTTCTAATTAGCTTCTGTTTTGGCTTGGAGTACTTAGTAAGTTTTACGATTTAGCATCCTTGCATGAGTGTGAGTGACTGCCATGATAGCATGCTTACCATGAGGCTATGTGCTTATGTGATATAACTGCCTGTATGCCTGTGGGTGAAGGTTGAGTTATTTGGATTGGAACAATGCATTGACTGTGTGTTTTAAAGCCCACTAGATAGTGGCAAAACCATCTTTTCTAAGCCCACCCGAGGGTGGCAAAATCTGCATTTTAAGCCTACTTGCGAGTAGCAAACCGTCTTTCAAAAACAAACATGGAATGTTTTGTTCCAATTCAAGCAACCCGGTCTATACTTGTATGCTGTGCGCATCACATAGTAAATCTAGGCTAATAATCGGAATAAGAACGCATAATGTTTTCAAAACTAGATATCATGGTTAGTAGAGGCCGATCTTTGATCGGGCGAAGGTGCTCACAGTGACCTTTCCAATCGTATCCAAGTTCCCGAGCGAGGCAACTTTGGTGATAGCCGGACCACGTGGCCTTAGGCACAAATCATGGTTTCCTAAATTTCCCAAAATAAAATATTTAGGTGGCGACTCAGATTCCGCAAAGCAGTCCATGTTTGGCACTTCTTTCAAAAAATCTTTTTCTCAAAACGATTTGCCGGATTTGGACTCTTTGGTTCAGATTGAGAACCGTGACAACATTGAGTCATTGAACTGTAGTGGCCCCAAAATGAACGGAACGGGAGACTCATTCCCTCTCGGGGCGTTCGGGGACGTCTACAGCTGCTGCTAAAAATAGATTTTGAAAAGCCATTTGATTCTATCAATTGGAACTTTCTCTTTTCTATGCTAGAAAACTTTGGATTTGGTTCCAAATGGACTTCTTGGATTAAGAAATGTGTTTCTACTGTAAGGATCTCAATACTTGTGAATGGCTCACCAACCAAGGAGTTTAGCCCTCAGAAAGGCCTCAAGCAAGGCGATCCCTCAGAGAGCTAGGGATTTGAATTTGCTAAAATGGGTACTTATAGGCAACAACCTAGTGCAACTATGCCATTTCAAATTCGCAGATGACTCTCCTCTATTTTGTGAAGTAGAGCTATCAGAAGTTGTGAGCTTAAAAAGCATTCTCAGGTCTTTTGAAGTAGCATCTAGTTTCAAAATCAATTACCATAAAAGTGTGGTCTGTGGGATTGGTGTTCCCGATTCTATTTTGGTTGAGTATGCTTCTATGTTAAATTGTAAGACCCAAACCTTACCTCTAAAGTATCTAGGTCTGCCATTGGGTGCTAATCCAAGGAGGAAAAGGTTTTAGAAACCAGTTATAGATAAGTTCAAATTGTGGCTTGCTGGCTGGAAAAAGAGGCTTCTTTCCTTTGCAGGGAGGTTGATCTTGGTGAAAGCAGTGCTATCAAGTCTACCCGTGTTTTTTTTTGTCTTTGTTCAGGTTGCCTGAAGGAATAGCTAAGGAGTTAGATAAAATACAAGCTACTTTCCTATGGGGTGGTTCAGATTTAAGGAGAAAAATTCATCTCGTGAAATGGACAGAGGTCACAAAAAGCTTAAAACAAGGTGAAATTTGGGTGTTAGAAGGTTTAGGGATATGAATGTGTGTTTACTTCAAGTGGTGGTGGAAGTTTGCATCTGAATATGATTCATTATGGAAGAGGCTTATTTGTAGCAAGTACAATTTTCAAGGTGGGGCCTGGCTCCCTAATCTTAGCTCTAGCACCATCTTCTCTAGAATCTGGGGTGGTATCATAGCTACAAAGATCTCTTATGGATTTCTTTGTTAGTCTGCAACTCAAAGTAGGGAATGGTTGTAGAATCAGGTTCTGGACTGATCAATGGTGTGGAGCCTTATGTCTTAAAGAAGAATTTCCAAGGCTATTCTAATTATCGAATGACAAAGAAGGTTTACTCAAAGATTTTGTGGATGCCTCCTCTAATAATTGGTTGTTTTCCTTTAGAAGGTCTCTATTCGATTGGGAGAAAGAGAAGCTTTTTAGATTAATACGCATCATTGCACCAACACCTGTTCTCAATCTGTTGGTCCAAGATAGTGTTTCATGGTTAGCAGTAAAGCCTGGGCAATCTCTTGTATCTGTTTTCTACAATCAGACTAATCTCGCTTATGGTGGTAATGTCAGCTCCTATAGTTTGGTCTGGCTAAAATATCTACCCCCTAAAGTGTAGTTCTTCGGTTGGCTCGCTTGGAAACAGAAGGTTAAAACTTCTGTGTTCTTGCAACGGATTGATGTGCTGGATAGGGCTGTATCTACTCTATGTATTTTCTGCAAATCACAGCAGGAAACTATGGATCATGTGCTTCTTCACTGTCCTCTGGTGTGGAGAGCCTGGACAGGGTTGCTACAGTGGTGGGGGACTTTGTGGGTGACTCCAGGCTCTGTACAGGGAGTGCTGCAATGGTGGGCAGGTCATTTCTGTAGAAAACATGAGCAGAGAATTTGGCGAGCATTACCATTAGTCACCCTTTGGTCATCATGGAAGCATAGAAATGAACATCTCTTTCAAGATTCACAACAAGACTTGCAGGAGTTGTAGGAGTGCATAATCATAAGGTTAGCAATTTGGCTTAAGGCCACTTACATGGAGAGCAGGGGCATCTCGTATCCAATAAGAGTTGTGGAGGGTATTCGTCAGAGCCATGGGTATCATTCTGAAGAGGTTGTAACTGGTAGTAAGTCATGGGTGAATGATGGTAGCCATGGAAGAGTTAATCAAAGTTATGTGTTCAGACAGCTGGGCAAAGAGAAAGATGATGCTGACAAGGATGCCCGTCATGATGACTTGGATGTTTAAGGTGAGGTAGCAAATAATCAATGGGTTGACGTGAAGGAGAAGGGGTTAATGCATGGTGGCAACTGTAATTCTTTCACTGTTTCAATTGTAAAGGAAACGACTAGAGAATTGGAAAACCAAATTGCAACTCTAGTCCCTTCTGGTTCCAAGACAAGCATGCAAAGCAAATCAATACAGAGGCAAGTAGTGGGAAACTATGGAGTCATTGAGAATTATGGGCATGTTGGCTTGATGTGGAGTCTTAGTGATAATGGTATTGTTAGGCCCAATATTAACTTGGAGGTGGTATTAAGTCCAATCCATTACGAAGGGCTTTGTAATGGTTTGGAGTTGGGTATGGAAAGGCAGAATGTAGTGGACCTTGGCCTAGTTGCTTTAGTGTCTACACATAACTGTAGCTCGATTTTCCGCACTCCTTTCAGAAAGCGAATAGCCCTACAGTTCGAACTCCACTTGCAGTTCTAAATCTAATTTCACAAGTGCAATGTGAAATAGTGAAAACCAAAAAGAGTCCAAATCCAGCCATTCTTTTTGGAAAATCGATGTTTGAACCAAATGTCAAAAATGGACTATTTTTCCATATTTTAGAGTTGCCACCTAAATATTTTTGAGAAATTTACAAAACCCGAGACTCATGCCAAAGGCCATTAGTCCATCATCACCAAAGTGTCTCGGCTTGGGAACTTAGGTATGAAAGGGAAAGGTCATGAATTGAGCACCCCACTCACCCAATCAAAGATCGGCCTCTACTAATCATGATGTGTTTCTTATTTACATTATAAGCTCCTATTTTGATTTATTTAGCTATTCTTTACTATGTGATGCGCACACAAGGTATAGACTAGTCTGCAAGAATTGGAACACTTGATCTCATGTTTTGTTTCGAAATTGTTTTGTGATTTTGCCACTTAAAAAAGTGGGCTAAAATGGACATTTAATGAAACTGTCCCAGTTCAAGCAACTAGCCTTCATCCACAGGCATTCAAATAGGTATATTATTTAAGCAAGTAGCCTCATGGGAGTATGTTTTGACATGGTAACACAAACATTCATGCAATATGCTAAAGCTCAAAATAGCTTACCTAGTACTCCGAGCCAAAACAAAGCAAAGTGATTGGAAAAATATGCATGTTCCTAATTAATGCAATATAACTAATGTAACACACACATTATGTATTTTATAGGCTCGGCTATAAGCATGGCATATGATTTCATTCAAGACATGCAATAAGACACGTATTCAAGAAATGAATTTGGACATTGATATTGGGTTAGCATGATGAGCCGAACCTTGGATGCATGCAAGACGAATGGATGTGAAACATGAGAATGCTAATGAAATGTGATGCCCTATACTAACCATTGTAAGCGATTAAATAAAAGGGAGAAAGACGTGGGGTTGGAAGACATACACATTATTACAACATTTGATCCCTTATGCAGGAGGGTGCAAATCAATGTTCGAAAGTCCAAATTAAACTAATTATTACAAAACCAAATGAATAGAATAGGCTATGCTAATTAACTAGCTAATTAGGCTATCTATGCTATTACAACAAGGATAATCAAGATAAAGAAAACTTGCTATTTAAACTAATTAAGTACAACAATTACAAATAGACAATAATGAACATTTAATAATTAACGAGACTAATAATCAATATAAGCGAGGATGCGCAAGAATTGTATACATGCACATGCACAGTGCTCAAGATCAGCTCTGTCTGTTCGAAGCTTACTTTGTTTCACCTCAATCACTACCCTCTGTTTTCTACAAAAATACACTGCTGACCAAACTTGGAGGGCCGGCCGGCCCTCAATAAAGCCTAGCCGGGCATAGAGAAGACCGGTCGTGCCTTAATTTTGTGTAAAACTCTGTTTTGTGTTCTGAAGTGAAAACATTGCAGACAGAGTTGTTTAAGCTCTGTTTATCCCTTTCTTCCTTCTCTATCATGGGAAAGCCTCGAGAGAAGGTTGAAATTGATTCCAAAGCCATCAATGAGCATATTGATTGCTTGATGATTTCAGATACAATTTTGGACAAAAATCAATGAAATGCAATGAATATGACCACCCCTCCCTCTTAGCATGGAATGAATTCAAAGAGGGTGGTAAAAATGCTTCAAGAATCATCAAAACACCATGAATTAGCACATGATCACTCTTGACTCAATAAATTTGGCATAACGTCCGGCCAAGTCTAAGCAATTTAAGACATTTTCTTTATGTGCATTCATCCAATTTTAAACCAATTTGTTTAGTCATTGCCATTCATTAGTCCATTTGTCCATGGTGATGTTAAAGTCTACTAAACAAGAAGTAACGTCAAATGAGAGATTCTTCTAAAACATAAGAGAGAGAGAGAGAGAGAGAGAGAGAGAGAGAGAGAGAGAGACTATATCGTTGATAATGAACCTCCGAAAAGATTAAGCCATTAAGTAGAAGTCTCTCTTACATGTTTTGAGCAACCTCAATTGGTTGAAATCATTCTCAAGAATGAAAGAGATAGATGGTTAGATGATTTTTTAGAGTGAGACTCTTAATCATGAAAAGTAAGTAAAGGAAAGTTTGGAACAACATGCAACAAGTTATGTATGCCAATTCATGAGACAACAAAGGAACTAACCAAAGCTTGAACCAATTAAAAAGAATGAGACAGCCCTAAAACAGTCTAAAATTACCCTAAAACAATGGCTAAAAATGTAAGAAAGGAGCTCAAAAGTTAAGCAAAAGCAAAGACACTAAAGCTGCGTAAGCAAAAGAACAAGGAGAGATGGCCAACCCCTCTAATTTCAAGACTTCAAATCATGTTTTTGGCCTCAATTCAACTCTAAAAATCAGTTCAAAAAAACAAAGAAAGAGAGTGTGAAGGAGCCAAGGGTTGAGCTACAAAAATAGGTGCAAGTGAGGGTGTTAACCTTACCACCTTTGGTAGCTTGTCCAAACCCAAGTTCTAACTCTTAGAATAAGTGTAAAATAGTCCAATGACACAAGAAATAAGTAGAAATGAAGAAATCAAAAGCAATAACAAAAGTTACAAGTTTATACCTCTCAAAAGGAAGTAAGCTTTGGTCGATGATCAAACTCTCTTGACATACTCTCAAGCTTGAATTAGGCTTCTCAAAGATCAACCATGGCTCTAAGATGGTGAGACGAGGTTGTGTATGGTGTATGGAGATGACACAAAGGAGGTAGGTTAACTCAAAGATTGCTTGCCATGGAAGAAAGAGGAAGAAAGAGCTTTTAAGGTGTATATAAGCTTTCTAGAATTTTTTTCAACCTCCAAAATAGAGGCTAGACCTCGTTTTTATAGAATTTGAGCTCAAAAGGTGATAAATATCTTTAAAAAATGGGCCGGCTAAGCGAGATCTGATGTTTTTGCCACCAAGACCCGACCGGCCATTCATAGCCACGGGCGGCCTTCATTGAGGCACAGCTGGGCATGCATGTCCTCTCCTATTTTTTTGGTTCAAACTCAGCTCAGAGTGGCAAAAGGTCCAAAAATAAGACTCAGAGATTCAAACAAGGTAAATGTTGACGATTTGAGGTTATTTCAAGAGCCTGACTTAATCCAAATCGTTGTGAATTCAAAGCACACAATTCAACTTTCATCATTAAGTGTATCGAACCAAGCACCTAAGTCTTGCGGGCAGTCAAAATGGGGTGTCTACAATAACCCAGTAGCTGAAGCCCAATCAAATGTTCTCCTTGAAGCCCATGTTGTCCCTAGCCTTGACCATCCAATTCATAGTAGACCTGATAAAAGGAAAAAGGCTATGGTAAGCCCTAACATCTCAGTTCTTGAGAAAGCACCACTTACAAGAACAGCTACGGGGTAAAATGGTTCTGTGGCACTTGTTGGTTCAAATGGGGGGCGATAAGTTCTGGAGAAGAGAGACAAGGGTTAAAAAGTTGATCAAGCTTCCACTAGTAAAGGAAAGGGGTCAAGGCTAAGAAGGAAAAAGAAATTAAGAGGCACAGCTCAGTTTTGCAAAGTATTTCAACAAGGAGCAATTTTTAAAGCGGCGACATCTGCGTTTTCTTTTTCCATGTCAGTTAGTAGTGGTGCGTATAGGAAGATTTTGAGCCGACATGAAGCTAAAGCAACCGTTAAGATGGGAAAAGATCTAAGTATTAAATTTTGGGATGATGAAGAAAGTGTTATTTGCAAAATTATGTAGATGGAGAATCAAGATGAGAAAAGATTAGCAAAAAAGGGGATTCGTAGTGGTGCTTAAGCCTACACCTGAGGAGATTTGGGGATTAAGTAGTTTCACAATAAAAGTGCTCTCTTGGAATGTTAGAGGCTTGGGTAAGCCTGAGAAAAGAAGGAGTCTTAAAAATTTTATAAAGGAAAAAAGGGGTGGATATGATTTTGATTCAAGAAATGAAGAAGTCAAGTTTTGATAAGAATTTTGTTAGATCTCTCTGGCCAAAAGATGATATGTGGTTATAGGGGTTGATGCATAAGGAAGTGCAGGGGGTTTGTTGTGCTTGTGAAAGCTTGGTGTTTTTCAGATTAAGGATTATTGCAGTTTCAGGAATTTCATTTTGCTATCAAGTTCGGTTTATCATAGGCTTGATTGTGTCATTGGCAATGTTTATGCCCCTAATGATAGTAGAGATATAAGTCATGTTTGGATGGTCTTAGCTAATTTAAAAGCATCCTTTCCAAAACCTTGGTGTTTAGAAAGGGGATTTCAATGAAATCAAAAATATAGGGGAACGGAAAGGTTGTGTGAGATGTGATAGGGGGATGCAGGAGTTCAATGAGTTCTCAAATAATCTTGAATTGGTTGATGTTCCTATGTATGGAAGGAAATATACCTGGAGTAATTCGCAGTCAGGAGTATGCTGGACTAGAATTGATAGGTTTCTTTTAAATCTGGAGTGGTTTGAATGGTTTAGCTTTAAGTTATAGAGCCTTCCTAGAACTTTTTCTGTTCATTGCCCAATCTTATTGAAGGAAGATGACAGCGATTGGGGTCCCAAGCCATTTAAATTTTTAAATGCTTGGGTGTTACATCCTAGCTTTATCAAAGAAGTTAAAAAGGCTTGGGTTGGTTCACAAGTGATGGAATGGGCTAGTTTCATAATTATGGTCCAACTGAGATTACTTAAACAGGCTTTGAGGATTTGGAATGTGGAGGTATTCGTCATGTGGAGTCCAAGCTCAAAGCAACTGAAGTAGAGTTACATTCATGGGATCTTATTGTTGAAGAAAGACATCTTTTAGAAACTGAAGTTAAAAAAAGAATTGAAGTCAAAGATGAAGTAGGGAAGCTTAAAAAAATGAGAGAGTGGATCTGGTTACAAAAATCAAGATTGAATTGGGCCTTTAAAGGGGATAAAAACTTTTGGTTCTTTCACATAATGGCATCTAGAAGGCAAAGTAGGAATCTTATTGATTCTCTTAAGATTAATTTATATGAGGATCATGTGGAGATGAAAAAGGCAGCGTGGGTTCACTTTAAAGAGTTGTTCACTGAGGTTGGAAAATTAGGCCAATACTAGGGGTGAGTTTAGATGCATTAATCAAGGTTAGCTACAGAATTGTTTGATGAAGGATTTCTCAAAAGCAAAGGTTTAGGATGCAATAAAGGAATCCAATGGAAATAAAGCACCAAGTCTAGATGGGTTTAACCTGACTTGCATTCAAAAGGGCTGGAAGTTCATGAAGGGTGATATCATGGACTTTATGAAAGAGTTCCATGATAATGGTGTATTGGGTAATGGAATTAATTACTCCTCTATGACCCTAGTTCCCAAAGGTGATAGTCCTAAATCAATTATGGATTTTAGACCTATCAGCCTTATTAGTTCTATCTATAAAGTGTTGTCTAAAGTGCTGGCCTGCAAGTTTAAATTAGTATAGCCAAGAATTATTGATAGAGTTCAATCAGATTTCCTAAGTGGGAGGAATATTATGGATGAAGTTCTTATAGCAATTGAGATTGTGGACTAGTAGAAGAAGTCTAATAGAAAGGGGCTGATCCTTAAGCTTGATTTCGAAAAAACTTACGACACTGTAAACTGGAACTTTCTCTTTCAAATGTTGGAAAATTTTGGTTTTGGTTCTACTTGGACCAAGTGGATGAAGGGTTGCGTTTCTTCTGTAAGAGTTTTAGTTCTTCTCAATGGGTCACAATCACGTAAGTTCTGCCCTCAAAAAGGTCTAAGGCAAGGTGATCCATTATCTCCATTCTTGTTTAATGTTGTTACTGAGGGACTGAATATTCTTATATCAAGAGCTGAGGAGTTGGGTCTATTTAAAGGTATATCAGTAGGTGCTAATGCGTTGAATATATCTCATTTGCAATTTGCTAATGATACAGTGATTTTCTGTTAGACTGATTGGTCTGAAATTATGGCTGTCAAAAGAATCCTTAGGTGTTTTGAAGTAATCTCAGGTCTTAGGATTAATTTTTACAAAAGTGTTGTGTGTGGAGTGGATATGGTGGATGTGGTGGTCGAGGAGTTTGCTGCAAAATTGAATTGTTCAAATCAAAAGTTACCATTGAAGTATCTAGGGCTACCTTTCGGGGCCAATCCTAGTAGAAGGTTGACTTGGAGACCAGTTGTGGAGAAATTCAAGAAGAAGTTATTTGGGTAGAAGAGAAGAGTTTTGTCATTTGATGGTAGAGTTACTCTCATCAAGTCTATCTTGTCTGCTTCACCTGTGTATTATACATCTCTTTTTAAAATACCGGAGGGTGTTGCAAAAGTGATTGATAGGATTCAATCATCATTCTTATGGGGTGATTCATAGCATAATAAGAAGCTCCATTTAGTTCGTTGGTCAAATGTGTGTATGAGTATGAAACAAGGGGATCTGGGGATCAAGAATATTAGGTTAGCCAATGATAGTTTGCTATTAAAATGGTGGTGGAGGTATGGTCAGGAGGATGATGCTCTGTGGAAGCTGGTTATTTGTGAGAAGTATGGTTTTATAGAAGGCAAGTGGTTCCCTGTGATGGCTGCTAATGGGTCTACATCTAAGATACGGGAAGACATATTATCAATGGCTCAAAGAAATGGCAGACTTTTTCATTTCTACAAGGATAATGTGGAAATTTTAATAGGGAATAGAGATAGAGTTAGTTTTTGGAGAGATCTTTGGTTGGGTTCAACAAATCTTTTAAGCCAATTTCCAAGATTGTTCTAGTTGGTTGAAGACAGAGTTGTCCTTGAGTTTGCAAATAGCTAGAAGATCTAATCAATCTGGCTGGATCTTCAATTTCAAAAGAGCACTTTGGGCTTGGGAAGAAGATGAGTTGGCCAGATTAACCACTGCTTTGGGGGCTGCCCCTGTTTTACGAACTGATTCAATTGATTGTTTGGTTTAGAAACCTACTCAAACAGGTAGCTTCAAGGTTCATTTTGTTTATGATTGGTGTTTGGTGAATGATGGCCCCATTCAGAGATCAGTTGAACTAATATGGAATAATTTCTCTCCACCAAAAGCCAAATTCTTCTCTTGGTAAGCCTGGAGAGGAAGACTGAAAACAAAAGAACTGTTACACAGGTTTATAATTTTTGAGGGTGTTGATGTTTTGAATTGCATTTTTTGTCATGAGTCAACTGAATCAGTTGATCATATTTTGCTTTATTGTCCTTTTGTTTGGAAAATATGGTCCGCTATTGCTTCTTGGTGGGATTTTCAGTGGGCTATGCCCAATTCCATTGAAGATCTATTAATTTGGTGGTTGGGTTGGAAGTTTAAAAAGAAAGTTAATCAGGTTTGGAGGGCTTTACCTGTAGCAATATTGTGGTCTGTGTGGAGGTATAGGAAGGAATGTGTTTTCCAGGCAATTCAGCCCAATTTTCATGAGCTGTGTGAGTGTATCAAGGTGAGAGTGGCAATATGGTTGAGATCTCATATCAGTGGAGCCTCATTCTCGGTGAATGATGTAGTCTTCGACTTTCAACAAGTCCGGAGTTGTCTTGGGACTTCATGAGTTGAAGGTGGAGGTGCTGCTGTTTTTTCTACTGCTATGTGTATTGGTTGCTGATTTTTTCTGATTTTGCTAGTGTTGTGTTATGTTTCTACTGGGTTTTTGCTCTGTTCGGTTCATTTGCTGTTACTAGTGGGGTGGTTGTTGGTCGTTGGTCGTTTCTGCTTTGTTGTGTTGGTTTTGCAGATCCTACTGAGATGTTACTATTGTTTTGCTATTGGTTTGTTTGCTATTGCTGATTTTCTTGCTGCTTTTGCTGCTAGTGTGTTTTTGTTCTGCTGGGTTTTTTTGGCTTTGCTCGGTTGATTTTGCTGCTGGTGGTGGGGTGGTTGTTGGCTGTTTCTGGTTTGTTATGTTGTT
Organism: Camellia lanceoleosa; assembly: GCA_025200525.1. Lineage (NCBI taxonomy): Eukaryota > Viridiplantae > Streptophyta > Magnoliopsida > Ericales > Theaceae > Camellia > Camellia lanceoleosa. Next base: position 74,063,957 of record CM045763.1, read on the forward strand.
TATGCTTGGTTGCTATTGCTGATGGTTGCAGGGTAGAGTTTCAAAGTTCAAAGGGCTGTTTGGTCATTGGCTGATCCCAACAGATGGTAGATTGGGGTTTGGTTCATTGGGGGGTTTTTTTCTTGCTAGGTTTGGTTTCTCATCGACCCTTTGTGGTTGAGCTTATAGATAATTGTGCTCTTTGCTCGGTGCTAACTTAGTTAGAATTGGGTAATTTGCTATGATACTTTATGCTCTTTCACTCTTTTATTGATGTAATTTTATATGTAATGTATGCTTTGTCATCAATAAAGCTTCATTTTTAATATATATATATATATATAACTATTCAATAATTACTCCTACAAAACCAGACGCACAATATCCCGCAAACTTTATAAGAGTTGTTTTATATGTCAACATTGTGTATATTTAACTTTGTTAATGAGATCTACCTACGAAAAAAAAATCTTGTCAGTCTATACTTACATTATGTATTTGGTTTACATTTAGTTTTTATGTTTGTTAGTCTTGTTTCTAATTAAAATGTGGGTGTTGTCCATTTTCTAGATTCATTGATACGTAAAAAAAAATGTTTGGCTGATAATTAGAGGTTATATATATATCAAAAAATTATTATTATTATTATTATTATTATTATTATTTTAAATATTTTAATAGACTACTATTTATATATTATATAAGGAAAATTGAATTTTTAGTGAGGAGCCTTGTGAGAGATTCAATATTTCATACTAATTTTCTTAATTTTAAAAAATTAAAAAATATCCATTGGTTAGTTTTTATTTGATAATCTCACATCAAGAGAAGAATGAAAAAAAATGAGTTGTTTTACTCTTATAAAGTGAATCTTATACTCCCTTCTCATTTAATAGTATCTCATTTATTTGATAATCCCACATCATGAGAAGAAGGAAAAAAAAAGAAGTTATTTTACTCATAAAAAGTGAATCTTATACTATCATCCGATTTAATATTGTAACGTTGTGCATATTTCAATTCAATATAGTTTAAATTTTAAAAGTTTTAATTAATTACTTTTGACTTAGCTAATTAGGCTAGATCATTTTTTATTTGATTAATTTGTTGGTTTAGTCGAGATTTTAGCAGTTTTATCAAAATATATTGATTAGATTTGTTTTATTTGAAATAAACTAAAGATTGGTCTGATTAAATATTCAAAAACTGAAATTGCTTTATTAGAAATAAACTTTCCGTCCAAATAATTGTTAACTTTTATTTTATAATCCCACATCGAAAAAAGAATAAAAAAGTGAGTTATTTTACTTATATAAAATAAATCTTAATAGTATAGTATTGTATATACTTCAATTCAAGACAGTTTAAATTTTAAAACTAAAAAACATTTAAAAGTTTTAATTAATTAATTTTTGTATAAGTTGGTTGATCAATTGATCTAATCGATTAGGTTGAACCATTTTGGATTTGACCAATTTGTCAGTTTAATCGCGATTTCTCATACTGGTTTATTAATTTTAAACAATTAAAAAGTTTTAGTTTATGATTTATTTTATAATCTCACATCGGGAGAAGAAGAAAAAGTAAAGTTTGTTCCACTATCTATATATATATATATTATATAAGGAAAATAAAATTTTTAGAGAGAAACCTTCTAAAAATTCGAAACCCTCATTATAAAATTATTGAATTTTCTTAATTTTAAAAAATTAAGAAAATTCTCATTAACTAGCTTCCATTTTACCTTCGATTTTACAATCCCACATCGGGAAAAGGAAAAAATAAATAAATTATTTCACTTATATAAAATAAATCTTATACTTCAATTTATATAAACAAAAGAACATTTTTTAGTGAGAAACCTTATGATCAATATCTCATACTAATTTTTTTGATTTTCTTAATTTTAAACAATTAAGAAAATCTGAATTGGTTAGCTTCCATTTAACTTTTATTTTATAATCTCACATAGAGGCTTTGATTTTATAAATAATTTTGTATGAGGTTTTGAAACTCTCATAATATCTCTCCACAAAATTATTCTTTTGTAAAATATATAGATATATAGATAATTCCAACGTCACTCTTACTGCTCCTTAATACAAAAATTATAAGATAATTATGATAATTTTAAATTTGTATTTAAAACTTATAAATCATGGGATTGATTATTATAATTTCAAATTTATATTGTGTCAATTTCAAATTTAAATTAATAGATTGTTTTTCATATTTAATGACAGTTTAAATTTTAATAAAATAAAATCTAAAGTTTTAATTAATTAATTTTTGTGTAAGCCGATTGGTCTTTTGACCTAACTGATTAAACTAAACTTGGTTTGAATGATTTGCTGGTTTAATCGTAATTTTAACGGTTTTACATGTTTCAATAATTCTTTCTTATTCATTAAATTTTTTAAATTTCTTTAATTATTTCCTTCGTAAACTAATATAACAAATTTTTAAAATTCATATATTTTATTCTAAAATAGTGAAATATTAGAACTATATCATTTTTTATAACAAAGCATAATTTTAATTATTAATTGTCAATACAATAATTTTAATCTATCTGCATACTATATGTTATAGTAAAAATATTTGAAAAACTTATATATAACATTTTAAAATATAAAAAATTAAATATAATTATCATATTTTTAATAAATAATATATTATTTTATCCCGTGTCTAGCACGAGTGACATGTTAATATCTTTATATTTAAAGGGTAAATTACATTTATCTCCTTGAGATTTCGACAAATCTGAGGGGACCTCTCTTGTGGTTTGAACAATTACAGTAATCTCTCATACTTTACCTGACAATGTCAAGATTCTCCCCTTCTGCCAAATTGTTCCAAACGGTGTTACTTTTTCTATAATAAATTACCTTATTGCCCTTTCTTTTAAAATATTAAAAAATGTTTTTGGGTTGAAGGACAGATTTGAAAGAAACAAACAGCGTTTGGAACATTATTTTTTTTTTAAATATTAAAAAATGTTTTAAAAATTAATTTTTTATTTTAAATATATAATTTTTATTTAAATATTTTATTTTATTTTGTAAATATTTTAATTTTTTTAATTTTAATATTTTAAACTCAAAACACAACTTCACACTCAAATCGTAATCAAACACATAACTCAAAACTCAATTCAAATTTTTTTTGCAAACCTCATAACCAAACACATAAGTCAACACTCTATACTAATTTCAAAATTCTACACTCAAATTGTAAACAAACACATAACAAAAATATTTAAATATTTAAAAATATATTTATAAAATAAAATAAAACATTTAAAATAAAAACTATATATTTAAAATAAAAAATAAAATTTTAAATTTTTTTTAATATTTAAAAAATATATTTAACATAAGTTTGTATTTTTTTTAAGTTTGTGTTTGGTAATGAGTTTTGAAAATAATTTTTAAATTGAGTTTTGAGTTGTGTATTTGGTTAAGACTCTATGAGTTTTGAAAAGATTTTTAAAAATTTCTAATTGGAATTGTAACTCTAAAAGAGAACCAAACATGTTTCTAAAAAAATTCTTTTTTCGGAACATGTTTTTACTCAAAACTCAATTCAAAAATTATTTTCAAAACTCATAACCAAGCACAAACTAAAAAATTAATTCAAAACTCTTTTCAAAACACAAAGCCAAACTTTTTCAAAAACTCTATTTTAAAAGAAAAAAATTTCAAAAAAAACTTATTTTATTTTTTAAAATTATTTTTAGAATCAAGATTTGAGTGTGAAATCGTATTTTGAGTTATGAGTTTTGAAAAGAACAAAATTTGTTTGGTTATAAATTTTGAAATTTTTTGAATTTATTTTTTTAGGCTAAATATTTTATATTTTAAATATTTATTTATTTATTTTAATGTGCATTATATTTCATACATCTATATGTTGTATTTTTTTTAAATTTTTATTTTTTATTTTAAATATATAGTTTTTATTTTTAATATTTTTATTTTATTTTATAAATATATTTTTAAATATTTTAATTTTTTTTGTTATGCATTTAGTTACGATTTCAAATGTAGAATTTTGAAAGTAGTGTAGAGTGCGAGTTATGTGTTTGGTTATGAGATTTAAAAATAATTTTTGAATTGAGTTTTGAATTATGTGTTTGATTACGATTTTAGTGTGAAGTTGTGTTTTGAGTTTACAATATTAAAATTAAAAAATTTAAAATATTTACAAAATAAAATAAAATATTTAAATAAAAATTATATATTTAAAATAAAAAAATAAATCCAAAAATACTGTTCCAAATACTGTTTGTTTCTTCCAAACCTGTCATCCAAACCAAAAACATTTTTTAATCTTTTAAAAGGAAGGGCAATAAGATAATTTAATATAGAAAAAGTAACACCGTTTGAAACAATTTGACAGAAGGGGGAATCTTGACATTGCCAAGTAAAGTAGGAGAGGTTACTGTAATTATTCAAACCACTTGAAAGATTCCTGTATTTGTCAGAAATCTCAGGAGAGGTAAATATAATTTACCATATTTAAAGTAATTTTAACTTTTGAATTAAAGTGGGTGTTTGGGAAGTGGCTTTTTTTTAGACTTTTTGACTATTTTAGTAGACTATTTTAATTTTTGTATTTGAGAAGTTTGGTTAAATTTTTGGATTGATTGTTGTATTGAAAAATATGTTTAAAATGATGTTTAAAGTTGAAATGACAAATTTACTCCTAATTTTATTTTTTTCAAAATTGATCTATAGGGGTACAAGTGTCATTTAACTGTTTGAAGCCTACACTGTTGGTGACCGTGTAGGGTGCTGTGTTGCTGGACAACCGCAGCTTTTTCATTATTTTTTTTTTTTTTAAATTAACAGGTTAGGTGTGACTAAAAGATTTTTTTTTTTTTTTTGTCTAAAACAAAAATATTTTAGACCACTAATTAGTGGTAGGTCTAATGATGTGGCAGTGGATCCCACATGTGTTTTGTGCCTTAGGTTTTGTTTTGTTTTTTTATTTTTTTATTTTTTTCAATTGTCACCTCACTTATAGTGGAATTAGTGATAATAAATTAATGATATGTAATATTGCTCAAGGCTAAAATAGCTTGTCTTCGTGGTTCCCAAACACCGCCAAAATAGCGTTGCTCTTTTCTAAATTGAGAATGGAAAGCCTGTGGTGATGACATGGTCAACGTAGTTTATAGGCAGAAATTACAAACAACTATCTATTTTTGTCACTTTGACTCTATCTACCCTCATCTTTTCAACAGAAATAACTAACTAATCAACCTATATCTTCCTCTATTTAAAGGATCCCTTCCAAGGAGATCTGCAGAGCCAAACCCTAAAGGGGTGCTTTCTAAGCTTTGAGGGACGTTTTAACATCTATCCAGTCCCTCTGGGCTTATTAAAAGAGAAAATATTTCAAATAACAAAAAAAAAAAAAACGCAGAACACAAAACAAAAAGATCTTGTGTTTGACACTAGAGAAAAAAGCAAAATGGGAGAAGGGAAAAGGAGAATAGCAATAATTGGAGTCTCTTCTTTGTTCTTGGTGGCGATGGTGGTGGCAGTAACAATTGGAGTCACTCAAAACGCTGATGGCACGAATCTCGATAGTCAAGACGTATCGACTTCCGTGAAAGCCATCAATAGCGTTTGTGACACCGTGGATTACAAACAAGTCTGTGTGGAAAGCCTGTCATCGTCAGCAGGAAACACCACCAACCCACAAGAACTCGTTAAAACCGCGTTCCAAGTGGCGCTGCAGAAAGTCAAAGAAGCAGCCAAAAATTCAACCATCTTGAGAGAACTCGAGAAGGACCCCAGAAGTAGGGAAGCACTTGATAATTGTCGGGAATTGGGTGAATCTGCGGCCCATGACCTCCAGAGATCGATTGATCATATGGGTGAGATCGATTCTAGCAATTTCGATGACTTGTTGAGCGATTTAAAGATCTGGCTAAGCGGTGCGATCACTTACCAGAAACTTGCCTAGACGGGTTTGAGAACACGACAGGCAATGCTGGAGACAAAATGAGGGAGTACTTACAATTTGGTATGCAATTGACTAGTAATACCCTTGCCATGGTGACCGAGATCTCCAGAGGGCTATCGTCTTTGATCATGGCGGCGTATAGTCGCCGCCTACTCTCAGAAGAATACCCGGTTTGGATCAATGGAGGAATACGGAGACTAATTGAAGCATCAGAGCACAAGAAGAAGGTCAAACCAGACCTTATTGTGGCCAAGGATGGAAGTGGAAAGTACAACACCATTAATGAAGCTTTGAAGGATATACCCAAAAATCAAAACAAGACCTTTGTGTTGTATATCAAGGAGGGTGTTTATGAGGAGAAAGTGCAGTTTAATAAAAGCATGACCCATTTGATGGTTATTGGAGATGGTCCAACCAAGACTAGGATCACTGGCAGACTCAACTTCATTGATGGAACAACCACCTTCCATTCTGCAACTGTTGGTATGTGCCTATCGTTTTTAATAACTGTATTGGCGATACAGTCATCTAACACCCATTATCGATTGATATATTGACGAATAACTTTCCATATATAATAGGCGATGATATATATATAACAATATTTAAAACTTGAATGCGCTTAAATTATTCTATTTCATTGAGTTTTCAGATTATTTTTTTTTTAAAATTAGAACTTGTTTGAAACAATAAACCTTAGAAAAGATATTTTATATTTTCAAAAAATATTTCCACCCAAAAAAAGAAAATCATATGAAAATATTGTTTTTTTTATAAAAAAAAAAAAAAAAAAAATCACCAAATTATAGGTTTTGAAAATTTCAAAAAACTCAACGAAATAGAGCTTGGATTAGAAGCTTAAATGATATACATTCTAATTTTAAATACAATATTCTATATTTATATATATTCTATTCATATAATATACATTTATCCATTTTCTATAGATTCCTATATCTTTTTGTTATTTTTATTATAAATCCATACAAGTATATATATATATATATTTACATAAATTATATCTTAATAAAATGACTTAACATGACACTCAAACAAATATTCTAATTATGTAGCTCAAAAATTTGTACAAAATAATTGAGATAAGGAAAAAGAAATCATTGAAATATATTAATTTTTTGTTTTGGTGCTAATATTTAATAGTAAGAAACTATCATTTCTCAAAAGTTAACTTGAAAAAAAAAAAAGTTTCATCGGACACTCCTCATTTTCTAGTAAATATTATTTTTGTAGAGCTTTTCTTTTATTTACATTTAATGACTTGCACATCTCTAATTGTCCAACATGTTTAAATTTTTGTTGTAGTTGTACTTGGCGACCATTTTGTTGCCAAAGACATAGGGTTTGAGAACTCAGCTGGTCCAGAAAAGCACCAGGCCGTGGCATTGCGAGTTGGTGCAGACATGGCAACTTTCTATAATTGTCAAATGGATGGATACCAAGACACCCTTTACGCGCACACTTATCGTCAATTCTATCGCGACTGTGTCATCTCAGGCACCATTGATTTCGTTTTTGGAGATAGCGCTGCGTTATTCCAAAATTGTACATTCTTGGTCCGAAAACCAATGGAAAATCAAGCAACCATAGTAACAGCACAAGGCAGGAAGGAAAGTCGCCAACCGACTGGAATTGTCCTCCAAAACTGTACCATCAAGGCCGACAAAGCATACCGGCCTGTCCAACACATACTCAAAGCGTACCTTGGCAGACCTTGGAAGGAATACTCAAGAACCATTATCATGGAGTCTTACATCGACGATTTGATCCAGCCAGACGGGTGGATGCCATGGAATGACACTTTTGCCCTTGACACATGTTTTTATACTGAGTATAACAATAGAGGACCCGCTTCTTCGAAACTAAAAAGGGTTCAGTGGAAAGGTGTCAAGGAAGTTACGAAAACCCGGATTGAACGTTTCGTAGCCTCCAATTTTCTGACTGGAAATAAATGGATACCAAAGACCGGTGTGCCTTACACTCCTGGCCTTATTTACCCACCACCGCAGGATAGTGCAAATGCTTCTTCCGATACTTCTGATTCTGGCGATGAATACTCGGATTTTCAATACAGCTCAACATCTTCAAATGCATCTTCAAATGACAAAACATCTGATGATAAAAAATCCGATGATAAAAAATCAAAGAAAAAGCATCAGCATAACAAGAAGTTACATCATGGTGCTTCACTTACTACTGCAGGCCCAGCCTTGCCGCCCGAGATGTCAGCTCCCACTCCAGCACCCAGCCCGGCTTTTTCGCCATCTCCTAGCCAGACCCCAGTGGCCAAATCAAAAAGCTTTTTATCCATGTTTTTTTAGAATATTAATATTTTTGTTAAATAATTTTTCTGTTAAAAAATTCTACTAATATAGAAATAAATCACAAAATGGATCACAGGCACTCACTTAATGGTGAGTATCTATATCTCATTATGTAATTTGTTTCTTGCTAGTAGCACGTATGTTTTCTGCTTGTATGTTTTTTTAAATTTTTTGTTTTTTTTTTTTTTTGTTTTGGGGTGCTCGTGTCTTTGATTCGGTCTAACTTCAATTGACCAAAATTTTCCCATCATGATAAGGAAAGACAACCAATTTTCTCATTATTTCACCGATCAATGTGCTTCTTTGAGCTCGCATCTTAAGATCAATGTGAAAAGTAAAGAAGGATATGCCGATGGAAAAAAAAAAAATGAGACCTTGGCCAATGAATTTTGGAGCCAACAGAAGGCTAGGCTAGGAAAGGCATATTTAATTGTTCCTTTGTTTTGTATCCTTCTCTTTCTTTTTTCTTTATTGGAGTTTTACAATGGTTAATTACATGATTCGTACTTTTCCTTATTGGTTGTTTATGGCATTTTCTTACCAAATTAACATTAAACACAAGTATAACAAAAAATCACAAAAATAAACACAAAATAAATATATATGGTGTAAATTCGTTCTGTCCAAAATAACTGATTCACACATATAAAAAAAAAATATTTTTTTGATCGGCAAAAATAAAGTTTTATTGATGAAAAAAATAATATACATGCAAAAATACATCAACAAAGCAGGAAAGTACACTTAGCATCATAGCTAACTTCAACAATCCTAATTAGATTGGCACTGCAAAGGAAACAAAATCATTTGCTAGCACTTGACCCAGATTAGTGAGAAACCAATCAAAGCAACCAACAAAAGACAGAACAAAAAAGCAGAACAAGAGCACCAATACATCAGCAGCTCATATCAGTAGCACACACCAGCAGCACCTCTACCTTATACATCAATACACCTAAGTACTTTCTGCCCAAAACATCATCTCATCCTAAGTCTCACCCAGCCATCAACCTTATAAACAAAAGCCTAACCTTAGACACAATTCTTTACCACAAAACAGCAACAACATCATCATATTTCAGCAAAGCATCACACAACACCAATAGCACAGAATGTAGTAGCATCCAATCTTTGAGCCAATCAGCTAAACATAACAACTAGAAGCTTTGTTGAGTAGAGCATCTGATTCAGGTCCCATAAGGGATTCACACCATTTATAGACTGAAGAACCATTAAAAGCTCATATTACCCCTCTACACCTAACCAAGCATTAGTTGCATGCCACCAGCCTTGAGCCCACTCATTTAACCTCCATATCTGATACAAAAACTTCACCAAAACAGAACAGCAAAAAAAAAAAAACACCAGCATAGTAGGCATCAACACCAGCACCAGAGCATCTAGTTAAGCAAAAAAACCAGCAACATAGCAGACCAACACCAGCACCAGATCAGCAATTCAATTTCCTTGCGTCCCATTGTCTACCCACTGTCTACACCAGTAGGCATCAAAACTAGCAACAGCATACTTTGCAGCAATTCAGCATCCTTATGTCCCAATTTCTACACAGTAACAGACCTGCTTCAAGTTATATAACACATCGTGCACCGAATATTTAAACTCTTTCAAGGATAAAATAGCCCACATAGCAATTCTGATTTTTACCAGATCAGCCAAATCATTCAAAGCTGGTTGTGTTTCATTAAATATGCACTCATTCCTAAGTTTCCACATTGACCACATTACTGCCAATGGTATCATCTTCCAGATCTCCTTTACCTTTTTCTTCATTTTTGGACCTGACCAGCAGTGAAGTACTGCCTCCAATGAACCAGGAATAGCCCAACTCAGGTTCGACCAACTCACAATACTGGCCCATATTCTCCAGATCTTAGGACAATGAAAAAGGATATGGTTTAAAGACTCCACCTCAGATTTACAAAACACACACAGTGCACTAACATTAGAATTCAATACTTCAATCCTTTGTAAAAACTCAGAGGACTTAATCCTACCTCTCCAAGCCAACCAGCTCAAAAACTGTACTTTGAGAGGGACTAAATTATTCCAAATGCGTTTAGTGACTGTGATAGTTGGCCTTTTACATGCTACCACCCACTTCCAAATTGATGCCACATTAAAGACTCTAGAGAGGTGCGCTAACCAAGAGCAATAGTTTTCAACCCCTTCATTTAGTCTGGGAGCACTCTGTAACAAATCATTAAGTTTCAACACTTCCTCCTTTTCCCAAGCAAGAAGAGGCCTTCTAAAGGCAATATTCCAGTCTGCACCCACCAGAGTGCCATCCTTTTCAATTGACAAGGAGAATAATCTGGAAAATACCTCACTCAGACTTTGATTATTAATCCACTTATCAATCCAGAACCGCACTCTTCTACCATTTCCAACAATTACCTTAAAATTTTGTAAAAAGAAATCTCGCAAGTTAGGATTTTCTGCATCCACTGATAATATACCCTGCCACAAATTAGACATGAACAGTGACTCTCCTAAAAATGGGCTCCATCTGCCACCCAAACCTCCATACTTACTGCATACCACTTGTTCCCACAAAGTTGAATCCTCTTTGCCACATCTCCATCACCACTTAATCAGAAGGCACTCATCACTACAAGAAAAGTGGGTTTATGAGACGGAACTATTTGCGACGGCACACTTGCTGTTTCAAAAAGTCACTTTTTGCGACGTCAGAAAATGCCGTCTCAAAAAAGCAGTATTTATGCGTAAAATGTAGTCTCAAAAGCGAGTATTTGATGACACAATTTCTTTGTCTCAAAAATGGGAGTATTTGCGACGGTATTTTCTGCCGTCGCAAATACTCTCATTTTTTCAGACGGCAAATTGTGTCATAAATACTCGCTTTTTTGAACAAAGATTTTCTACACACAAAAAGTGACTTTTGTGTTTTTTTTTTTTTAGTGAATATTTTTTAATTTTTAAATATGTTTTTTAGATGCACCTTACTTACATGTATCTAAAAAAAAATTATGAAATTGTTTTTAAAAAATTAATAAATACATAAAAATACAAAAAAAAAATATATTGAATTATTGTATTTTTGGTATTTAGTGAATTTTTAAAAGATTTTTTTTACAATTTTTTTAATTTTTAGATGTATTTATGTTAGGTGCGTCTAAAAATTACAAAAAATACTTAAAATATTTTAAAAATTCAGTAAAAACAATATAACACGGAAACAAGAAAGTATAATTTTCTCAAAAGAGTTTTTGGAAAACTCTAACCTAGCATAGTGATTGTGGTTTTGAGACAGCCTCATATATATACAGTCACAAAATGGTTTGAATAAATTCAACGGTATTTTTCTGTCGCAAAAAAAATTTTAAAAAAAAAATAATGTCGTTTTACTCTTTTGATATAACATTTCTCTTTTCATTCATTTTTTCATCTTCCTGTCTCTCTGTCTCTATCTATCTCTCTTCTTTTTATCTCTTTCACTCATCACTCTTCTTTCTCTATCTGTTTGTTTCTCTCTCTCATTTTCTCTCTATGTCTCTCGCCTATCTCTCTTCTCTCTATCTCTCTTATCTGTTTTCTCTCTTTGTCTCTCTCGCTCATCTCTCTTCTCTCTATCTCTCTCATTTTTTTTTTCTCTCTCTCTCTTTCTCTATCTTTCTATCTCTCTCGCCCATTTCTCTTCTCTCTTTGTCTCTCTCTCGCTCATCTCTTTTCGCTCTATTTCTCTCTTTTTTTTGTCTATCTCTCGCTCATCTCTTGTTTCTCTCTCTTTTTCTATCTCTCCCTCTATCTCTCTCTCTCTCTCTTTCTCTCTCTATCTCTTTTTCTATCTATCTCTCTTTCACTATCTCTCTCTCTCTCTCTCTCTCTCTCTCTCTCTCTCTCTCTCTCTACTTGTCTATTTGTCTATCTCTCCCTCACTATGTTCGCCTTACTCACTCTCTTACTCTCATCTTCTCAATTTATCGACCCACTATAAACGACATCATCTTACTCTTTTGAACATTTCTCTTTTCACCCATTTTTTCATCTTCCTATCTCTCTATCTCTGTCTCTCTTCTCTTTCTCTCTCTTACTCATCACTCTTTTCTGTCTGTCTGTCTCTCCCTTTCTCTATGTGTCTCTGTCTCTTTCTCTCTCATCACTCTTCTCTTTCTGTCCATCTCTCTCTTTCTCTCTATGTCTCTGTCTCTCTTCTCTTTCTCACTCTGACTCATCACCCTTTTCTATCTGTCTATCTGTCTGTCTTTCTCTTTTTCTCTGTGTCTCTCGTCCATCTCTCTTCTCTCTATCTCTTTCATATATCTTCTCTCTCTGTCTCTCTTCTCTTTCTTTTATTTTTTTCTCTCTCGCTCCATCGCTCATCTCTTTTTATTTCTCTCTCATTTATCTATTTTTGTTCTTTTTTTCTCTATCTCTCTCTCTGTCTCTCTCTCTTTGTCTATATCTTTTCACCCATTTTTTCATCTTCTTCTCTCTCTTTTCTTTCTCTCTCTCTCATTCATCACTCTTCTCTCTCTGTCTGTCTATTTGTCTCTCTCTCTCTCTCTCTTTGTCTGTCTCTCATTCATTTATCTCTTCTCTCATCTATTTTCTTTCTGTCTCTTTCGCTCTTCTCTCTTCTCTCTATCTCTCTCACTCATTACTACTACCATCGTCACCACTCCACTACCACTACTACCACTATTACCACTACTATGTAAATATCGATCCACTATTTCTCTCTTTCTCTCTATGTGTCTGTCTGTCTGTTTGTCTCTCTCTCCCATTGTGTTCACCTTGTTCATTCTCTCCCTCATCTCTTCTCTATTTATCGAGTTATCTACTACAAGAAAATACACTTTTAGCGACCACTTTGTCTCTCTCTCGCTCATCACTTTGTCTCTGTCTGTCTGTCTGTCTGTCTATCTCTCTCTCTCTCTCTCCATCTCTCTTCTCTGTCTGTCTCTCACTCATCTCTCTTTCACCACCTATTTTCTCTACCACATTCACCACTACTACAAATGCCATTCCACTACTACCACTGTTGTCACTCCACCTCTACAACTATCATTACTACCACCATCACTACCACTCCACTACCACCACTACTACTACCATTACCTCTTCTCTACCACTGTTATTCTATCTTCTCTACTACTACCACAACTTCACCACTTATCTCCTTCACCATCACTACCACCACCACTATCACCTCTTATCCACCACTTTCACCACTACTACCACTTCCTATCCTCTACCACAAAAAATTAGTTCTTGATTTTTAGTAACAAAAAAAAAAGGGTCACCAAAAAAAAAAAATTTCATTGACTACAAAAAATTAACTTTATTTTAATGAATAATATTATCCCTACTTCTACCAAATAAAAAAAAAATAATAATTTTTTATTCATTAAAATAAATATGAAACAAATAAATTTTTAACCTTACTAAATGAAAAAAAAATTCATTAACTATAAAAATTATTTTAATAATTTTTTTTTTTAATAAAAAATTCATGAACTATAACATTTGTGGGTGTGTGTAGGGTTTTGTTTGAGAACACACACACAACACAAACACAGCAGAGCCATCTCCTCTCCTCCTGCTCTCTCTATCTAGGGTTTCACCTTCCTCTTTCTCCCTTTCACAAAATGACGGCACCGATCATCCGTCACTGCCGATCCTCCCTCACCCCCGATCCTCCCTCACCGTCGCTCGTACCTCACTGTCGATCCTCCTCCCTTACCACCGATGCTGCCTCCCTCTCTCTCTCTCTCTCTCCCTCTCTCTCTCACAGACGACATTGACGGTTGCTCGCCCCTCACCGCCACTCTTCCCTCGCCGGCAATCTTCCCTCACTGCCGATTTCAAAGGGTATCTCTCTCTCTCTCTCTCTCTCTCTCTCTCTCTCTCTCTCTCTCTGTGTCAGGATTTCGGATATAGGGGGTTTTCATACACAGACACACAGACACACACACACATATATATATGAGTGTATATAGGGGGTTTTTGATCTGTTACATATATATATATATATGATCTGGTTTTTTTCTTGATCTGTTAAATAAATATATATAATTGATCTTGGGAAATATATATATATATATCTATTAAATATATCATTCCCTTTTTGATTTATGGGGATGCAATGCCATCTTGGTTAAGCTGTCTTGGGAAATAAATTGTAGCAGAGAATATGATTTGTTTTCAAGTATCTTTAAACTAGGAAGTGTTGTTTCTCAGTACTAAACATGTCTCTATTTTGCCAATGGGAGTTTGTTTTTGGTATCTAATTGATCTTCATGTATTTAGACATTTTGCCATTTTGCCATTTTGATCTCCATTTTGCCGTTTTGATCTCCATTATGCCATTTTGATCTCCATGTAATTGATCTCCATTTTGCCATTTTGCCAATGGGAGTTTGTTTTTGGTATCTAAACATGTCTCCAACTTGTCTAGTATTTATATACACCTCCTTTTGTTTGAGTAGTTTTTCTCAGTTATGGAAATTTTTATGCTCTTAGCCAACTTTTTATCTTGATCTGTGAATCATTAATTCAAGGCATGTACTAATTCATTTATGCTATTTTGCTGGGTTCCCATTTGTACTTAACTGGGATTGAAATACAATGGATTTGATTTTTTATCTTGTAATGGATATTTTTTTTTAAGTTTTAATTTCAATTTTTGGGTAACCTATCCCTTGTGCTTGGGATTAATTATTTTCTTTGCTACTTGTTGAATTTTTTTGTTTGTGGGTTGTGTATGGGCTGCTAAATTTTCTTGGAGAAACAGGATGCTATTTTATGAGTTTTGTATGGCACTGTCTCAATGATGACAGTCTCAATGTTTTGTATGCTACATGATGTTTTGTGTATGGGTTTTGTATGGTAGACTCAATGTTACAGGATGTATGGCACTGTGTGGGTTTTGTGTGCAGAATGTAATGTGTGTGGCAGTGTCTCAATTCTCAATGTTTTGTATGGCACTGTGTCGGTTTTGTGTGTGGGTTTTGTATGCTACAATATGTAATATGCATGATGTAATATGCAATTTCACATGCTACAGGTTGTATATTACAGGATGTAATATGCAATTTTTTTTTAAATTGGCAAATATGTTGGCAAATATTTTTGGTTGGTTAACTTGATGACCAACCACTGCCCCAGCTAAGTCCATCGTATGAGACCGAGAGTGGGGGGGCATTGAGATCTGTTACTTGGTAGCTGGTGCAGGAATTTGCCCTTTTGCTATCTCTAGTGGGTACGTGTTTTGCACCCTTTTTCAGCACATCAACTATTCTTTATTTTTATTTCTATTTCTATTTTGTTTTTTATTTTTAGTTTTTGAGAATTTCCACTGAAGTTTTATAAATAGAGAGGTTCCAAGCATTATTAGTAACTTATATAAAAAAATAAAAAAAGTTTCATGTTTTCCTGTTGAATACTTTAGCAGTTGTACATATATCATTTGACATTTTCTCATTGGTGTCTTCATTTTCTTGTTTCTAAGACATTAAAACCATATGTTTGACATAGGTGATTATTTTGCTTGTTAAAATTGTTTTTGCGTTTTGTTAATTTATCAAGAAAATTACTTTAATCAGCTACCAGATGGAAGGGTCATCAAAGTTGGCACAGAACGGTTCCAAGCTCCAAAGGCTCTTTTTACTCCTGTAAGTCTGTTTTGCTTGTTAGTTACTTATCTTCAAGAAAATGGGAATTTATCTCTTCTACTATTTGGTACATATACACAGCTATAAGGGCTGGTTGATGGATCTTTGTGCCTTAATTAAAATATGGGCACACTTCCTCTGCATATGTACTTTAACAAGATGATTGTGAATAGGTTAAAATTGTTGGTTTGTACAACTTTCTAAGACACTTTGTAAATTGATGGGTATATTTGATCAACTGAAGAATCCAAATTGATGGGTATATGCACTATAGCTATAGAGGCAAGTCCTTTTGCCATGGACCACTCTCTACCTGGTGCCATATACACTTTATAATGCATTTGGGTTTATTTCATTTATTTTGTTTTATTTAACTTTTAATTTGTTTTATTTTTCACAGCTCTACCAACACATAGTTTTAAGTGGGGGGAGTACTATGTATCCTGGATTGCCTAGTCGGTAAGAAATTTAAATCCCCTTTTGCATTATATAAAAATCATTGCACTGCTTTCTTCTTGGTGATTAATTTGTCTCTCACAAGTTATATTTGCAGTGATTTTTCAACTTATTGGACTTTTTGAAAACTTGGTCTTAATTGCTCTATGTTCTTCTCTTGGAAAACATCTGTCCGCATGTTTTACAGTCTTGCAACTAAAGTAGTCATCTGCCTTTGTGATTTTAATAGTGAATCGCTAATCTAGTTTTGTAAGAACCCAAGGAGATGCCCTCTTTAGTTCTGATACTTCGATATAGCTTTAAATTTAGTTTTTGAAGTTTTTCATTTTTATTTTCCTATAGCCTGGAGAAAGAAATTTTAGACCATTATCTTGAAGCTGTTCTGAAGGGAAACAAGGATGGGTTGAAGGTAAGACCCAAGTTACATGTGTTATGGTATGGAAAGAGAAGAAAAAAGGAAAAAATATCATGTTTTTTTTTTTTTATTTTGTTCATCCAATTTAACAATGAGGCTCTCATTTCATGTTAGCTAACAATTCTTCTGATCTTCCTCTACTTCTAACAGAAACTAGGGTTGCGGATAGAGGATCCACCATGAAGAAAGCATATGGTGTACCTTGGAGGAGCAGTCCTTGCAGGAATTATGAAGGTACAGTGTTGCCTCTCTCTCTCTCTCATACACACACACACACACACACACACATACAAACCAGGACACAGTGGTTTCAATGATGTGTTTTGTTAACTTGCATTTTTCACCCCCATGTTAAGCATGTCTTGTGCTTCTAAAAGTAGACCACAATATTTGGACAGTGCATTTGTTGCTTTCAGATTTGTGAAAAGCAAACTGAAATGAAGAGCAAAAAAGAAAAGCAAGAAAAGAAAAAATAAATAAAGGGAAAATAATTTTCTTAACAAAAAGCAATTTTTTAGATACAGGGAACAAAAACATGAATTGATATGAAGTTGGACATTGAGAAATTTGATTACTCATGCAGGATACATCGGAGTTTTGGATTAGCAGAGAAGATTACCTGGAAGAGGGAATTGCATGTCTAAGCAAGTGTGGCCAAGCATGAATTTTTGGGGGAGTGTTAGCATTTAAGTCTTCCAAGAGTTGGAGTGATCTATTTTTGTGATAATTCTAGCAAAAGTTTCGTTATGCCATACGTATCGCCCAAAAAAAAAAACTCACCATGCCATACCCCTATTGCTAAGTATAGGGAAAAAATTATGTGTTTTATTGCTTCCTGCATATCTTTATATTGGTGGAGCAGATGTCTATCATGTATATCAGTGTAACAATTTTGTACTTGAATTTTCCCTTTTATCGTAGGATGTTTTTTTTCTTTTTTACGACAGCATTATACCGTCGCAAAAAATAGAAAATTTTAATATTTTTATTAATTTTGTTACAGGTTTTACTTTTTTGCAACAAGATATTATCTTTATGCAAAAATAGAAATTTTATTATTTAAAATAGTAATTTTATTATTTTTTAATACTTTTTGCCACGGCATTACACTGTCGCAAAAAATAGAAATTTTCATATTTTTAACACTTTTTGCGACGGCACCACACCGTCGCAAAACAGTGTTTTTGCCGTTGCAAAAAAAGACTACTAGCGACGGTATTTTTTGCCGTCTCAAATAACATTTTTAGCGACGGTAAAAAAGTGCCGTTGCAAAAAAGTCAAAAAATTTCAAACGTTATTAGCGATTTGCCAGGTCGTCATAAAACATTAGCGACAAAGACTATGCCGTCATAAAAACTCTTTTGCAACCCTGATTCGACCCTCTTCTTGTCAGCAAAAAGTCATTTTGCTGTCGCAAAAAGTATTAGCGACGGCATTAGGAGTATTAGTGACGGTATTTTACCGTCGCAAAAAGTCAATTTTTTTTGTAGTGCATTAACCTAACTTAGATTTCTCACACCTAGCCCACCTTGATTTTTTCTTAGACAAATCTCCTTCCAGCTAACTAGGTGCGCTTTTTTCCAGATTTCAGAACCTCTCCAAAGAAAATTAGCTTGAATAATGTCTAGTGATTTTGCAATACCCACTGGAAACTTGAAGATGGATAGGAAATAGACGGGCAAGCTTGTCAAAACAAACTTTATCAGTGTTAATCTTCCTGCAAAAGACAGATACCTTCTCTTGCATGAAGCTAGATTGCTCTTGAACTTATCCACAACTGGTTTCCATGAACTCTTTCTTCTTGGATTTGCTCCCAATGGTAGTCCCAGATAGTTCATGGGCAACTTTTGACTGAGGCAGTTAAGTTTCTTTGCAAACACCTTTACTAGGTCATCCTGAATACTCACCCCACACACTTTGCTTTTATGAAAGTTTATTTTGAGTCCTGACATCACCTCAAAGCATCTTAAAATCCTTTTCATAGCAACAGTTTCCTCCAATTCAGCTTCACAAAATATAATAGTATATCATCAGCAAATTGCAAGTGTGATAGTTTCAACTGATTTGGCCCTACTGTGACTCATTTGATCAAACCCTCTTCTTTTGCTCTTTCCATGAGTATATTAAGGCCCTCTGCTACTATATTAGAAAGGAAAGGTGAAAGTGGGTCACCTTGCTTAAGGCCTTTCATAAGGGAAAACTCTGAAGTAGGTGATCTATTTACTAGTGCTAAAATTCTAGCTGTAGATATACACATCTTTATCCATCCCACACATTTCTCACCAAAACCAAAATTAACCATCATTGAATACAAAAACCCCCAATTTACTGAGTTATATGCCTTTTCAAAATCCAATTTTAGGATGATTCCTTTCTTTTTTGACCTTCTCTACCAATTCACCACTTCATTGGCAATTAGAACTCCATCTAGAATGTATCTTCTACTTAGAAATGCCATTTGTACTTCACTAATGATCTTGGATAAGACCTACCTCAACCTTTTTTATAAGACTTTGGCAATTATTTTATACATGGACCTAATCAAACTGATTGGTCGATAGTCACTCAGACCCACAGGATTTTCCTTCTTAGGAATTAAGGTAATAAATGAACTATTCACTCCTTTGGCCAACTTACCATTGGAGTGGAACTCATACATCATCTGCACAATCTCCCCATTCATGATGTTCCAACATTTTTGGATACACTTTAGATTAAAACCATACGGCCCCGGAGCTTTGTTACCATCGCAGTCTTTGATTGCTTCCCAAATTTCATCCTCTAAAAAATCCACCTCCAATAATTCAGTTGAATTTGTTTGACTAAGTGAGGCAAAAACACCTAACAACTTTGGTCTACACCTTTATCCTTCAGTGAACAACTGACTGAAATGACTTACCACAACCTGTTTAATCATCCCAGGCTGATCATGCAGTACTTCATGCTCATTAACTGAGTTCAATAAGTTTTTTTTCTCTACCTTTTAATTACCATTATATGAAACAACCTCATATTTTTATCCCTATTTTCAGTCAAAACCATTCTAGATTTTTGATGCCACAACCATTCCTTTTTCTTGCTCAAATCCCAAGCTAAACTTCTAATTTCTGCCCTTCTTTTAATCTCAGAATCTTAGAGAATCCTTTTTTCAGCTTTTAAATCCCATTCATGAATTTCATCCTCTACTTGTTTCAGTTGCTCATCAAGGTTACCAAACACTTCATAGTTCCACCTTCTCAGATGTACTCTCAGATTTCCTAGCTTTTTCAATAACTTATAACTAGCCCACCCACTGACCTATGTTCCTTCCCAACATTTCTTTATTGCTTCTTTGAATTTAGGATGCAAACACCATGCATTTATGAATCTAAATGGTTTTGGGCCCCAATTCCGCTCATCTTCCATAAGGAGTATCAGCCAGTGGTCAGAAATGCTTCGAGGAAGCCCCCACTGTTTCAACTTTAATCTTTCCAACCACCTAGGATCTAGTAGGAATCTATCGATCCTACTCCATCTATCTCCATCGATTGCATTACACCAAGTGAAATTTCTGCCTAACATTGGTATATCCATCAGTTCCAACTTGTCAATCAATTCATTGAAGTCCTTCATCCCTCTTTCCCTTCTACAATATCCTTTTCTTTCACTCATGAGTCTTATTTCGTTAAAATCTCCACCTATACACCAGAGACTTGAGAAAGCTGGTTTAATCTGGGCTAAAGAATCCCATAATTGTCTTTTTTTCAACACATCAATGGGTGCATATATATTTATAATCACGCAACTAAAAGTATGATGACCCATACCAAATAAAAGTATGAAATTTCTGTTGCTACAACACTCATTTACCTCAAAAATTTGTGGATTCCATAAGCACAACAAACCACCAGCACTTCCTTCAGCCCTCACCTCCATGCTCTATAGCTCCTCCCATTACCATAATGACTTAAGAAACATTTCATATATTTTACTTCTCTTTGTCTCCTACAGCTGCAGGACATCAATCTTCCTCTCCCTAACTAAGTTTTTAATTTGTCTTCTCTTTTCAAGTCATCGCAAACCTCTAACATTCCATGATAAAATAATCATAAAGAAACTGTTCACAAATCCCAAATCCCCTCTCATTTTCCCTGACCTAGCCTAAGAAGTAATGCCCTCCCTATCAATTCTCTCCAGGTCCTTCTCTTCAAATTCAATTAATTTGCTAATCACCTCCTACTCCTTACCTTCACAGTTCAAACCTAGGATTTTGCCAACTTCCATAGTAGCTTGAGCTTCACTTAGGAACTTATTCCTTCTTCTTGAGTTAATACTCTGCTCAACTGACAGTGATATTGCAGCTGCTGCTGCTCTAAAGATAACTCCTCTTCGAAAACAGTTGTTGGACACTGCTCTTTTATGCTTAGTCTGCTTTCGACTAAGCTTTGCCCTATTCCTCAAATCAACTCCTTTCTTTTTGCTTCTACTCATCTCTGGTTTTGTAATCTACACCTTCCATGATGTTGTTCTTATTTCTGACACTCTTTCTTCAATTGAAATCAAAGCATGAGATCTTAGTTAAGTTTGGGCTACACAGTCACTTAAATTTGAGGGTTCAGTTATGAGCCCAGTTGCCAATACCCCAGCCTGAGGAACTTTCAAAATCACCTCTAATTTTAGCTTGGACCTTGGTTTCTCAGGCCCACTAGTGCTTCAGATGATCTCAGGATTGCATATTGGCCTTTCAACAATTTGAATTTCATTTCTTGGAGTTTCCATATGCACCTGGCTAGCCTCCCTACCTACATCTCTGACATTTGGATTACCGATGACATCCATAGTTTCTTTTATGGCTAATGCAGATATCCACTCATTACTCTTCTCTTTTGCCCCTGAAACTCTCTCCACTGTGTCCTTCCCACTATTTTTTGACAGCTGATCTACTTCCTCTTGACCCATAGATTCAGTGCCCACATTGTCCAGGCAAAAGCTTTTGCAATGACATGGCAATACTACTGTTGGGAGCTCTTCACACACTCTAACTGGGAAAATATTTCATTACATTCAACATTAATCACCTCGTTTATGAACTCCAATCAATTAGTGATTATTCTTACATTCCCACACTGAAAAGAACTCTGACTGTTAATATCTTCAGCTAGCTGAACAACCTCGCCCTACAACTTGCCAATGTCTCTAAATGTACTAACACTCCACAAGTTGAATGGAACACCTACACATGTGATCCACACACATCTTTCTTGTGCAATATATTTTTCTTTCTACTAATCTGTAACAGAATCGCACCAGTGGACCATCCATTCTTCTATCTTTGGCCTTTCCTCTTTTTTATGTTGCTGTGATTTGAAGGTTAGCACAGCTTGCCTTCCTCCCTCAACTCTAACTCTAACATCCTTTGCACCTCTTCTAGTAACCTCCTCCTTAAACTCATTAAATGATAGAAGAGATTTAAGTTTGACTATTGTACTGTCATAAAGCCACCCATTTCCAATTTCATAGCCCTTCACAGCAAGCTGTGCCTTTCCAGCACTACCTCCACTCTGTAATACTTCTGCAAAAGATCTTCTGCTTACACTTTCCACCCTTTGTTGCATGAAACTCCTCTGTTGACGCTGCCTCATCCTATCACTTCCTCTGGTTACCATTGCAGGTTGCATTTTCTCACCTTTTTTGAACTCTACCTTCTTCACTTTCAGTGCCTTGTTGTCACACCACAGGCCATCCGCCTTCAACACCGTCATTTCAGCAACAACCTTGCAATCGTATCTCACAAAACCAAACCTTGATCCCATTGTTTTCCTTCTTTTTGCTGGGATGAAAGCATTCTTAACTACTCCAAAATTATTAAACAAAGTAAACAGGCTCCTAGGGCTCATTAAGTCTGGGAGATCATTCACAAAGATAGTAAACAACCCATTTTCCACTGATCTGTTACCTTGGTTACCCACCCGTCTTTTTCTCAAAACTGGGTTCCAGCCTCCAGCCTCCATGAGCAAAAAAAAAAAACTTGAAACAAAGAACAATTTAGGTGTAGCTCTAACAATCAACACAAAACTTCAAGACAAAACATCTGTTCTTGGTCTCCTGGAAGATCCTCAACATGCAATGTAAATAACTAACAAGCAAAATATGCTTGCTCTAAAAAGATTAAAGAAACAATAGAACACGTTTGAAGTGCAAATTTATGCACTAACATTATTGTTGTCAGTTGAGAATGTGCCAAGTAGGGAGCTTCTAAATAAATTCATTAAAGTTTTAATTTACACTAATATTTGAAAAACAATAAAATAAATTCTACAATTTTGACATAATTACATGGACATTTTTTTTTAGTAAGGTTAAGGACTCCGTAATTAATGCAAATGGTGTGAAAACATAGTCATAAAAAAAGTAAACTATACATTTCAAAGTAAAATAAATAACAACATCATTTTTCTATTCATAGTAGGGCTGAAAAAGCATTTATCCGACTTGTCAAAATTGAATGACCCAAACTAATACGCAACAAAATAGACGATTTCAATAGTTCAAGAGGACGGATGCGGATACATTTTTCCTAATCCGCTTAAGTTTGGATGGATGGCGGGAGGCCACCCGATCCAACCCAATCTGCCAACACCTCTAAGAAAATGATGTTATGCTTTTATGTTGTGTGTTAAAAAAAAAAGACATTTTATTTAGTAATTATATTTGTTATTTATAAAATATAAAAGTTTATCCTTTATTTTTATTATAAAAAATGAATAATAAAAAATTTGGACTCGAAGTAAGAATTATTGAAAAATAGTTTGAAAAAAGTCTCAAAACAGTAAAGCTTAACCATCAAACCGATCTACATCCACTTCCAACCTGTATGGCCCACTCAATTCACATCCACTAACTGAGTAAATGGATGCCGATTGATTTTTTCTTTCAATCCGTCTAAATTCATACAGATAGCACATGAGAGGTCACCCGACCCAACTTGACCGGTGAACACCCTAATTCATGTGACTAGCAAAATAGTGATAAAAAGTGATTAAAGTATTTTATGAATTAAAAACTGAAGGAAGTCACAAAGAATGTCAACATAAATTACTCTTACATTTTTCTTCACAGTCACATGTACAAGTGTTTTTCTTTAAGGTACAATGTTTATAATGCATATAAAATTATAAAAATAAATTAAATGACTATATTTGGAGAGGGAATTATATTTTGGTGAGACAAAAAAAAAATTGCACAAATATAGAAGGATACAAGTTATACTTGCACCCCACCATAAATCACAAACACTTCATATATTTTTGTAATTTTTTTTCACCATCCTATTTTGTTGTAATTTTTCCATATTTCTTTTATAATTATACTTTAACCCTTATTGTGAGTGGTTTCTTTTATAATTATACTTTAACCCTTATTGTGAGTGGTAGTTTAAAAATGGAAAAATTATCTCCTATAGTTTATACTCACAAAATTTACTTTAGCATGGTCAAAATGTACGATTATCTTTATCGAATTCTATTAGCTTTGCATCTTGATCTAAATTATGAGTGGTTAGAACTCTTACTCTTTCTTTTTTTATTAAATTTAAATAAAGATTTAGTTTAAAATTTTTATTTGATACTAAGCGTTCTAACTCTAAATTTTCAACTTTCATTAAATAACCGGTCGACTGAGAGGATGCCCGGGTAGTCATCCAACCTAGTGTAAATTTTCTTCAAATTTTTGTCAATTTGGTCATCCACCAAGTTGTCTGGTTGGTCGTCCACCCAGTTGACCGGCCAGCCATCCACTAACGATCACTTGTGAGATTTCATAAAAGATTAAACGCTCCCTTAATTTGATTAAAAAAAAGTGAAACTCCTTTCCTTTCATACCAATTTGGTAAATTGATTGGAACACTGTTTCTATCAAATTTTCATCAAATTTAAATTTGATGAAAATTTTGAGTCTGAGTTAGATATGGCCTTAACTGTACATTTTTGGTTAAAAAACAGTTGCATGCTTTAGTCTAAATCACTAGGTAAAGTGTAGTTAAGCCTTAGTCATTTTTATTAGAGGGGAGGTACAATCCATTCAACCCACACTTGACCAACCAATGAATCATTTCTTAACAACCCTCAAGCAAAATTAATCTCATTGAGAAATAAAAAAATAAAAAAAAAATTACAAACACAAATTTTATATTAGAATAAGAAACTCATAAAAAGGTATATATGGTATGTATTTCAAAATAACACTAAAAAATTTTGTAACAAATTATAAAATGATGTAATTTTTTTTTATCACGAAAAGTATAACTTTCACCATACGTTCATTAGGTCTTAGAGATGCACAACATAGACTTTCCCAAAAAAGTAAAGTATTGCAAGTTTTTTTTGTTATTTTTGTGTGTGGATAAATTTTATTTTTTGTTATGCCAAGTAGGTAACTCAAGATGGGAGTGAATTGGGTTATTAAAAACTTCACAATATTAAAAAAATAATAAACACAATATTTAGAATTTTAACAAATAAAAAACAGAACAATAATTATTAATATAAAAGTAAAAGAGATAGTAAGAAAAATCAAACACTGAGATTTATAGTGGTTCGGCACGCTAAGCCTATGTCCACTCCCCAATGAAACTCCTTGAGAATTTCTTTACTATCAAAATGAATCAATACACCACCAAAGGTTTCACCAAGTATGTGGATTTTACACAGGTCTTATTTTTATCTATTGAGCCTCACTCAACAATAAATTCCTCACTCTTATAAAATTCCTTCACAAAATAATAAATGAGGATAAGAGGTACTCAACCCTCTTTTACAATAATTCTCTCACAAGGAATAGATATGAAAATGTAAGAACAAAGACTACACTTAGATCTGAAAGTGAAAGAGTATAATACAATACACTCAAACTTTTGGAGCACATGGATTTTTCTCTTCAAGTTTTTTATTTTTCTCTATACAAAATACTTCTATTTATACACAAAAATATACCTGTTGGAGATATGACGCTCTTTGATAGAACAAAAGGCATATGTTTTGTTTTCAATAAACACAACATGTGGCGCCCTTTTCTTTTGTCAAAAATTGTGACTAGATAATTGAACAAACTTACTAACATGTGGATTTTGACCATTGTATATATTAATATATATAAAGAATTGAGGTAAAAATAATGTGCTTGCAAAGTCCACATTTTCCTTTTTATAAAATTAATTTATATAGAAAATGTAGTTTTAGTATTTCAATTTCAAACTACAGCATGTGAAATGTACTACAACTTTTCAACCTTTTCCTTTTATATTATATTAATATATATATATATATAAGCAAAGGAAGTAAAAAATATACAGCACCGCTCCACCATGCCACTTTATATTTTATATAAGATGCAATTCTCAACTTTACTAACTTTGTATTATAATATATATTTACATAATATATTTAAAGTATGTAAAAAAATTGAACATGATACTCATTATGTGGGTATGTCCTACATACAAAAAAGATGCAAAATAATTTTGAATTCAATGCAATATGTATCAAAAAGATATAATACAATTTTACTCAAAAAAGACAATCACATCAAATTTGTCAAAAGATGAATAGTGGTCAACTGAATTATTCAAAACATTAATAGTAAAGTTTTTAAAATATTTTTATTTAAATAATATTTATAACAAATGTATCATAAAATATATTTTTTAAACAAATAATGTAAAATATGTATATTATTTAAAAATTTTCAATTAATATTTTAGATATCATCAAAATTAAACAACATGATTAACAATCTCCTCTTTTTTTTATGATGGCAATATTTGTATAGATTTGACACAAAATAAAAATCAACAACTTATTTAAAAATTTTGTAATATAAAATATTTGATAATTTAAAACACATGCATGCACAGCAATTAAAAAAAAATGCACAGCAATTTTAAATCATTTTTTTTTCTTTCCCTTTGACATCATCAAAATAAAATATGAAAATAAGAAAAAAAATACATTTGATAAAATAATCTGAGATGCCAAAAATATAATAATGGTCCTTAGGTCTTGTTGAGATCATTGTGGGGATTTTGGAGCATCTCTGGCGCTCGAAATGTTGACAAACAAGAGATTTGAGCAGATATGCATCAAGTATTGAATTGGTGGAATGTATAAAAAGTGACAAAGAGGATAAGCAGAGATGCGAAATCATCAAGTATTGTTAGAGAAAATTTTGTTTTACCTTCTTATGTAATCATGTCATTCATTACCTTAGCTATCAATGGTTTTGACATGCATGAGGTGCCTGTAATGCAGGCAAATGAGAGGTTACCAATGGTGCAGTCACACGCTATTCCTGTAAACGAGAATCCTAGTGTTGTTGGTAATTGGAATGATATCGATGCTATTAATAACACTATAGCTCTTAGTACAAAGGCAATGATTGCAGTTTATAATATGGCTCGACTGCTACAAGAAAGAATATAAGAAAATCAGTAATGGAGAGATGAGATGTGCTTGTTAAAACAATAACTGGCTAATATTCGTCAAGAAAAGAGAGAGCTAGAAAGGAAAAATTCACAATTGGAGAATGCAGTGCAATATTATGCAACAGTTATAATGCCAAGATTCAAAGAAATCGAAAATAGAGAGAGACATGTAAAGGAGGCTCATGAGAAGTTGTTGAGAGAAGTGAAACGAAAAAAATCTGTGAAGCTTTCTGAAAACTTATATGTAATTGAGTAATATTTTTTTCTTCTGAAAACAAGCATTTCTCTTTGAAAAATTTTTTTGTCTTTGCAAAAGAATTGTTGATGCAGATAGAGTAAAAATTATATATACTCTCCCTAAAATTATACACAGAATATACAAATACCCTCTTAAGATTACTCATATTTTTATGTTTTATTTTTATTTCATTGATGTAATCTCAAAAGATTACATAATACGAATCTCCCCCTAAATTAGTGCACAAAAAAAAATTACATAAATTGTAAAACATAGATTATCAATTTATAATACCAAGGGCCATTAAGATCCGACCAAAAACAACTACACCAAGTACACTAGCATAAAAATAGAAAATACAGATAAAAACAATTTCTTCAAACAAGATAGAAGCAATTATTATTAAATCCAAGAGAGTTTGGAGCACATACAACCATATAAAAAATATAGCACAGTGCAACAATAATTTTAACATGTTGATTGGCAATGATATTGATGATTGGAAATAATGAAGAAGATTGGGGATGAATTTTCATAGATCAGTGATAGATCTTGGTGGATTAGTTACGGATCTTGATGGATCAGTAATGAAACTTGAGGAATCGGAAATGATGTCGAAGATTGGTGATGAAGATTTTGTGGAGAGTAGTGATGGATCTCGGTAGATCGATGAGGGATTTAGGTGGATAATGGTAGTGATGAAAGTGATGGATGATGTTGTGGATGATGGAGCTGGTGGAGCTGGTGGTGGTCGATGGTGAGGAAGAAGATGGTGTCTGAGGAATATAGGAAGAAAGAGAGAGCGAAAGAAAGAGAGAAAGAGCGAGCGAGAGAGAGAACCAGAGCAAACGATCGAGAGAGAGAGAGAGAGAGAGAGAGAGAGAATATATAAAATATTTTTTTTTAATTTTTTTATTATTATTAATTTTTTTATTTTTAATTTAAATTTTATTTATTTATATTTAAAAGAATAAATATCATATAGGAGTATTCATCATACTAAGTTCAGTTCTAATATAATAAAATTGTTCTTTATGAAGAGACTTGGTAAATATGTTAGCTAATTGACGATTTGTAGGCACAAATTTGAGTTCAATATCACTTTTGAATACATGATCTCTTAGAAAATGATATCTTATTTCAATGTGTTTAGTGTGTGAGTGCAAAATAGGATTTTTTGAAAGGTTACTGGCACTTGTGTTGTTACATTTTATAAGAATATAATCATAATGAAGTCCAAAATCTTGAAGTTATTATTTCATCCAAAGCAATTGTGCACAACGCCCAACGACGGCAATGTATTATGCTTCAGCAGTTAACAGAGCCACTGAGTTTTGTTTTGCAAAACCAAAAAGTGAGCGAATGTCCAAGAAAGTGACAAGTACCACTTGTGCTTTTTCGATCAAGTCTACATCCTACAAAGTCGACATCCGAGTAACCAAAAAGTTCAAAAGTAGTCCCTTAGGATACCATAATCCCAAATTTGGAGTACCAACAAGATATTTGAAAATACATTTGACTGTGGTGATGTGTGACTCTTTTGGTGTGGATTGAAAACGTGCACACATACAAGTACTAAACATTATATCAAGTCTACTTGCAATAAGATAGAGTAAGAAACCAATCATACCTCAATATTTCTTTTCATCTACGGGTTTACCTTGCTCATCTTTGTCGATTTTTATAGATGTGCTCATTGGAATTGCTGTAGGCTTTGATAATTTCATTTCAAACATTTTGAGTAGATCCTTGATATATTTCATTTGATTTAAATGGATTCCATCATTAATTTGTTTAATTTGTAGAGCAAGGAAGTAATTTAACTCTCCCATCAACATCATTTCAAATTTACCCTGCATATCTTTAGTAAATTCTTTGCACAAATTTTCATTAGCAGCACCAAAAATAATATCATCAACATAAATTTGAACAATTAGCATATCTTCCTTTTTGGTTTTTATAAAAATGTTGCATCAATTTTTCCTTTAGAAAATCCTTTGTCAAGTAGAAAATTATTTAATCTTTCATACCACGCTCTAGGAGCTTATTTTAAACCATATAAAGCTTTTAAAAGTTTGAAAACATGATCCGGGTATTTATGACTTTCAAAATCGGGAGGTCGTTCAACATAAACTTCTTCCAAAATGTATCTATTTAAGAAAGCACTTTAAACATCTATTTGATACAATTTGAAATCTTTAAAACATGTAAAAGCAAGTAATAGTCTAATAGTTTCAAGTCTAGCAACCAATGCAAAAGTTTCATCAAAATAAATGCTTTCTTCTTGATTATAACCTTGGGTAACTAATGTAGATTTATTTCTAGTAACAACTCTAGATTCATCCATTTTGTTTTGAAAAACTCATTTTGTTCCAATAACTAGATGATCCTTAGGCTAAGGAGTCAAAAACCAAACTTCATTTCTTTCAAATTGATTTAATTCTTCTTGCATTGCTAAAATTCAATTTTTATCTTTTTCAGCATCTAAAAACCATTTTGGTTCAATTTCTGAAACAAATGCTAAGTTACCACAAACATTTCTAATAGAGGAGCGAGTTTTTATACATTCCGCTACATCACCTATGATAAGGCCTTTACGGTGGCCATGAGCATACTTTCAATCCTTTGATAGATTTGATTCGTTTTTTGGACGAGCATATTCTTATTCGAGATTTTTCATTGTGATTTCTTTTTTTTGTTCAGGAGGTGGATTTTCTTCATTTGGTATGTAAATGCTCTCTATTCTTGGATCTGTTTCTGCAGTGTCACCAGTTACAAGATTTTTGGAAACAACATTGTTAGATTCATCAAAGGCAACGTGTACAGATTCTTCAACAAGTAAAATTCTTTTATTCAATACTCTATAAGCTTTACTAGAATTTGAATAACCAATAAATACAGCTTCATCCGATTTAGTACCAAATTTTCCTAAGTTATCTTTATTGTTATTTAATACAAAACATTTACAACCAAAAGTACACAAGTGACTAATATTAGGCTTTCTACCTTTCCAAAGTTCATAAGGGGTTTTCTTAAGAATAGGTCTAATCATGGCACGGTTTACAACATAACATTTAGTGAAAACGGCTTCAGCCCAAAGATATCTAAGTAAATTATTCTCACAAAGCATAGTACGGGTCATTTCTTCAAGAGTTTAATTTTTTCTTTCAACCATACCATTTTGTTGAGGAATTCTGTAACAACCCTCGTACCGATTACTGAATAACCACTGAATTATATACTGATTATTGCTAAACTGGACCGCTAATGACTGATAGTTGGATTAACTGAAGTATTGGATGGACTGATCGAAATTGAAACTGGAATTGAATAAGTTTATCTATTGAATTGCATGTTGTATCTGTTTGATTGATTGATTTATCTGTTTGCATTTTATGTTTAAATTACTAATTGAAGGCCTTATCGGCGGCCGAACGGAGAACCGTTTAGTGTTTTGTAATCAGTGTAATTTTTATGATTTAATGATATATTTATCTGAAAATTGATTAGGAATGATTAAATTAGATTTAAATGAATTAATTGAAGAGTTGGGCTTAATTACAGAAATGCCATTGAGTGGGTCTTGTTTAAGCTTATCATTTGAGCTTTGTATACACTTGATCAAACCTTTCTATCAGCCATTCCTTTGTTCCCACCGAAATTAGAAGAGAGTGAGAGAGAGAGGATTGATTTTCATCCCATTTTGCTTGATTGTGCTTGAACTTAAGAGGATTGAAGTGTTGACTCCATTATTGATCTCTTAGGCTCTCAATACAAGACTTAGGCAAGGTAATTGAATCTCTCATTGTTGCATTTGAAGTTGTTCTTGCATGAGTCAAGTTGAATTGTGGAGTTAAGACATAAATTAGTTCAAAAGAGTAGGATTATAGCTTAATCCATGCATGCATGATTGAATTGATGAGTTTGAGTTGAATCCATGGTAAAAATGTACATGTATGCTCATATTCATGTTTAAATGCATATATTCATCATGTTCTTGAAGAAATGAGTCCATTTGGACAAGATTTGAAGCTTGAATTTGGTTTGAAGTTCATGCATTGCATGTTTGAAATTGTTCTTGAAATTGGGTTTGAAAAATGGTTCTAATTGACTCACCTTTGGGGCTTGAATTCATAAATTGGCTTTTGAAACTTGTTATACATTGTTTTGGGATGTATTTTCCAGAATTTGAGCCCAAGAGGTCGAAAATTGAGTTGAGAATGCTTGGTTTGAGCTTGGAAGGCAAATCTGGAAATTCTAGATTTGGCTTCTTCGCTCGAGCGAAGGATTCCTCACTCGAGCGACCAACGTTTTCCTCTGAGCCACGCTCGAGCGAAGGATTGGTGGCTCGAGCATAAAAATCAAGCATCCAGTACTTTTACTGTTTCATCAGACCGCTCGAGCGAAGGATTGTTCGCTCGAGCGAAGCCTTTGATTTTGCAACCTCGCTCGAGCGAAGGAAGGCTCGCTCGAGCGAGACCCCTGTTTTCAGCAACTTTTGAAAAATGCCTTCCAACTGTATTTTTGCATCCTCATCCCATTCTAGGCATCCTTAGGCCTAGTTTAAGACATCTTAATGAGGATTTAGACATAGAACCACACCGAGGAATTTAGGGATGTAATTATCATCTTCTCGACTGTGAACTTAGTGTGTGTTCTATTTGTTAACTGTTTAGGGTTGGCTCTCGGGGACGCGCTCTAGCTGCTATTAGCCCAATCTCTGTGAGTAACAGATTGTGTAAAGATATGTTCAAAATGGTTATATTTTGCTTCTTGAATCGAATCGCCTATTGAACTGATATTGTTTATTGAATGAATGTATGTCCTTTATTTCAACTGCATCAGGCATCCTTAGCACCACTTGTTATTGATCGTTGAGCTCGCTGGTTCCCTTTGTGGAACCATATCGCATCTTGAATGATTGGCCATCATTATTGGGTTCTGTTAAGGCCGGTCCTTTTGGACCCTCTTGTTTATAGGCTAATGGATGTACCACATATGACCGATTGATTGAAATATCTTGATTGATTGATATCTTGATTGGTCAAATCTTGTTTAATGAACTGATTTCATTACTGTAAGGACATTCATTCATAACATCTTTACGCATTATGTTATTCACTGGGCTTTAGCTCACTGTTTATATATATATATGTAGGTTCTCAGCAGCCAGACCGGAGCTAGGAGCGTGGGTTAGTCCCCAGTTTTGTCAAGCCAGCCTATGTGCCTCACTGCGAGGTTCCGAGACGCCATGCCATGGCTTGGGGTGTTTTTTTGTTTCCCCCACCTGTCTCCCTACTGTATTGTACTTTTGTATAGACTGTCTACTGTTTTACTGTACTGTTGTCTAGGGACTTGATCCCTGTACTGACTGACTGTGAATGATTGTATAGACTGTTTATGGATTGTACTGTTTTGAACTGTATGAATGCATAAAAATGTTTTTGGCATATGATTTCACTTTCAATGGACACTAGTTATTTATCGTATTGGCTTCCGCCAGCCCTCGACTGCTTAATCAGATATTGTTCAACAGCCTTTGGTAATCTCGACATCGGCGATTCACATGCTAAACCCATAGGGCCGGGTTTGGGTCGTGACAGAGTGGTATCAGAGCGATACTTACCATGAGTTATACCGCACACACGTGTCCAAATAAGCTATAGGGTGTCCTAGAAAAGCAAGTAGGGCATCTCATGAACTTGAAAAGTGTGTTCTTATGACTGGCTGATTATTTGTTAAAATGTTAAACTGTTTAAGTGTACAACTGCTTATAATGATAACTGTTCTAACTGCTTATAGCAAAATGGATAATGCAAATGAAACTGAAGCATCATCCTCTCGAGGCCGTAATGGCGGACTTGAACAAATGATGGATGATAATTGAAAGACTCGAACAACAACAATTTCACCTCCTTCTCCTCCGTGCAACCGAACAAAATGTACGTAATGTGAATGCTAATGAGGTGGACATTATTGCACCGACTCGTAAATTCAAGAAATGAAACCGCCGTCTTTCAGGAGGCTTGAACCGTTAAAAGGTCAAGCTTGTGTTCTTGAGACTGAAAAGTTGTTTGAGGTTTTTCCGTGCTCCGAAGCAAACAAGGTATTGTTGGCAACCTTCACCCTTCAGGAAGAAGCAAGAAGGTGGTGGATGTTGACCCGCGATGCAAATACCATTATGACTTGGGCTCAGTTCAAAGAGTCCTTCTTTGAAAAGTATTTTTCCCAAAGGCATCGAGTGATGTAAAAGTGACCGAGTTTGAACAATGAGACAGGCAAAACGTCTGCATTGAAAGTATGAGAAGCAGTTTACCGAACTTGCTAGGTATGCACCACATATGGTGGATACCGATTATAAGAAGGCCAGGAGGTTTGAAGGTGGCCTTAGTGTCGCTATCCAGGACCGAATAAATGTTTTGAAAATGCCAACTTATGTGGGTGTTCTCGACCGGGCATTGATGGCCGAGACAAATATTGCAGCGGTGAAACAATCTGAGACACCGACAACTGAGTGGCAAGGCAAAAGGCAGAGTTTCAAATTTAAGAAAGGCAAGCATAACCCAGCAAACAAGAAACAGAATACGGGGTCGACGACTAGCCCCAGCCAATGGAGTGGGTTTACTCCACCCTGCTCCATATGTGGCAACAAGCACAAAGGGGTTTGCTACCAGATTTCTAGAGCTTGTTTCAGGTGTGGCAAGGTGGGCCACAGAATCAAAGATCGCCTCTTGCCAACCAAAGCGCAGCAGAAAGATCACCGCAACACCAAAACCGAACCCCAAAGCTACCGAAAGAGCTTATGAGGCGGTAGAGTGTTTGCCCTAATCTTAGGAGACGGCAAAACACCGAGATCATTGTGTTAGGTATCCTCTCTATCTGTGCTCAATTTGCTTATGTATTGATTGATACGGGGTCTACACATTTATATGTATCGCATACTTTTTCGCGTAAATTGAATAGACCCCTAGAACCCATGAACTATCTCGCTAGTCAGATTATCACTGTTGGGGATCCATGACATGTGCATATATGTATCCCGCTTGTGAGATTATTGTTGGGGATATGCATCTGCTTATTGATTTACTACCATTGAACATAGATCATTTCGATGTAATATTGGGGATGGATTGGTTACAAAATATCATGCCACTATAGACCTGTAACAAAGCAAGTTGTTTTCCGCCCACCGGGTTTGCTCAATTTGTGTTTAATGGGGTGGAGTAGTACCTCCTCCGATCTCGATCTCTTCTGTGAAAAGCCGTCAAACCGATTAGAAAGGGTGTAAAGGGTATCGTGTTCAGTATTGATTCGCTAATGATAATGTTAAAACTGATGTGAATTGTATTCCTATAGTCAGAGAATTCCCAGATGTATTTCCAGATGATTTGCCAGGGGATTTGATTGACAGGGAAATTGAATTTATTGTGGATGTGGTTCCGGGTACACAGCCGATATCTAAAGCTCCTTACAGAATGGCTCCAACTGAACTGAAAGAATTGAAGGTACAATTGCAGGAACTGTTAGACAAGAAGTTTATCAGACCCAGTACTTCACCGTGGGGTGCACCTGTTTTGTTTGTGAAAAAGAAAGATGGCTCACTGAGACTGTGCATTGATTATCGGGAATTGAACAAGGTAACTGTAAAGAACAAATACCCATTACCGCGTATTGATGATTTATTTGATCAGTTACAGGGTGCACAAGTGTTTTCCAAGATTGATCTTAGATCAGGGTATCACCAACTGAAAGTCAAACCGGAAGACATTAATAAAAATGCTTTCAGAACGAGGTATGGCCATTATGAATTTTTAGTTATGCCGTTCGGAGTTACGAATGCCCCTGCTGCATTTATGGATCTCATGAACAGAATTTTTAAACCATACCTTGATGATTTTATTGTGGTATTCATTGATGACATATTGATTTATTCTAAGACTGTTGAAGAACATGAACATCATCTGAGACTAGCCTTGCAAACCTTAAGAGAACAAAAACTGTATGCTAAATTGTCTAAATGTGAGTTTTGGCTTGACCATGTGATGTTTTTGGGGCATGTTGTTAGCAAAGACGGAATTTCTGTTGATCCGCAGAAAATTGAAGCTGTAGTGAACTGGCCTAGACCAACAAATGTAACCGAAGTCCGAAGCTTTCTGGGATTGGCTGGATACTACAGAAGGTTTGTCAAAGATTTTTCCAAGATTGCCTTACCGCTGACTCAGTTGACACAGAAAGGGATATCATTTGACTGGACTGACCAGAGGGAATCAGCATTTCAAGCATTGAAAACCCGACTTGTAACTGCACCGATTCTGACTCTACCTTCAGGTACGGATGGTTATACTGTATTTAGTGATGCTTCTCATAAGGGTTTGGGATGTGTTTTAATGCAGAATGGGAGAGTTATTGCTTATGCTTCCCGACAGTTGAGACCGCATGAAAAGAACTACCCTACCCATGATTTAGAACTTGCTGCAGTAGTGTTTGCACTGAAAATTTGGCGTCACTATTTGTATGGAGCAACATGTGAAGTGTATACTGACCACAAGAGCCTGAAATACTTTTTCACTCAGAAAGAACTGAATATGAGACAGCGGAGATGGCTGGAACTGATCAAAGATTATGACCTACAGATATTGTATCATCCGGGAAAAGCCAACACCGTTGCCGATGCTTTGAGTCGAAAATCGATTGGGAACTTAGCTTGTTTGCTGACTGGACAAAAGGAGTTGCTTTGTGACCTTGAGAAGTCCGAAATTGAAATTGTTCTGAAAGAACAAGGTGGAACCTTAGCTGCTATTTCTGCTCAACCAGCATTGATTGAAGAGATTAAAGAACAACAGCTAGATGATTTCTTGAAAAAGGTTATTGAAGAAAGAGATTCAAAACCGAGACCGGGGTTCAAATTTGACAACAATGTACTGAAATTTCAAGACAGACTGTGTGTACCGAATGACACTGAATTGAAAAGAAGAGTTCTGCAAGAAGGCCACAGTTCGAAGTTTTCGATTCACCCAGGGAATACGAAAATGTACCAAGATCTGAAACAGAATTTCTGGTGGCCAGGAATGAAGAAAGAGATCGCTGATTTTGTGTCCAAATGTCTTCATTGCCAGTAAATCAAAGCTGAACATCAACGACCTGCAGGATTACTGCAACCCTTACCCATACCAGAGTGGAAATGGGAGCATATCACGATGGATTTTATCGTTGGATTACCTCGCTCCAGGAAAGGTATGGACTCTATTTGGGTTATTGTTGATAGATTGACTAAATCTGCACACTTCCTACCTGTCAAGACAATTTATAATGCAGACAAATTGGCTGTTATCTATATTGATGAAATTGTTAGATTGCATGGAGTGCCTGTATCTATTGTTTCTGACAGGGATTCGAAGTTTACATCGAGGTTCTGGCAGAGCCTACAGACTGCATTGCAATCGAATTGAGGCTAAGTAGTGCCTATCATCCTCGACAGATGGATCGAAAGGA
Organism: Camellia lanceoleosa; assembly: GCA_025200525.1. Taxonomy (NCBI): domain Eukaryota; kingdom Viridiplantae; phylum Streptophyta; class Magnoliopsida; order Ericales; family Theaceae; genus Camellia; species Camellia lanceoleosa. The sequence continues at coordinate 74,100,969 of CM045763.1, forward strand.
CCATCCAGACTCTAGAGGACCCATCGAGAATGTGTGTCTTGGACTTTCGGGAATTGGGAAAGTCATTTGTCGTTGGTGAATTCGCCTACAACAATGACTACCATTCGAGTATTGGAATGGCGCTTCGAGGCGTTGTATGGCGAAAGTGTAGATCTCCAATCATGGGCGAAGTTGGAGATGGGCCTTGCTTGGGCCCGAGATTGTGTATGAAACGATCGAAAAGGTAAAACCGACATAAAGAGATTGAAAAGCGCATGAGTAGATGTAAAAGTTATACAGATGTCAGAAGACGGGATAGAGAATATGAAGTGGATGATCACGTGTTCGTGAAAGTGACACCAATGAAAGGCCAGACTCGCTTTGGAGTCAAGGGCAAGTTAGCGCCAAGATATGTCGGACCGTATCAGATTATTGAGAAAATCAATCCGGTGGCGTATCAAGTTGCGCTCCCTCCTGAAATGGAGCATATGCATAACGTCTTCCACATTTCAATGTTGAGAGATTATCTCCGGGATCCTTTTCATGTGATTGAGCCTACTCGGATAGTGCTTAGTGATGACTACACTTACGAGGAACGGCCTATACAGATTGTAAACCGACGGATCAAGAAACTGAGGAACAAGGAGATCCCGCTAGTGAAAGTTGATTGGCAGAACCATGGTGGCGTCTATGCCACTTGGGAAAGGGAAGATGACATGGCTAGGCGATATCCTGATTTGTTCCCGCTGAATCCTGTTTTCTTCCAGACTGAAGGTAACTCGAGTTTAGAGGGCTAAACTCCTTATAAGGGGAGATCAGAATAACCCTCGCATCGACATCAATAACCACCAATTATATAATCGATTATTGCTAAACCGACCGCTAATGACCGATAGTTGGATTAATCAAGTATTGGATGGATCGATCAAATTGAAACCGAATTGAATAAGTTTATCTATTGAATTGCATGTTGTATCTGTTGATTGATTGATTTATCTGCTTGCATTTTATGTTTAAATTACTAATTGAAGGCCTTATCGCCTTAACGGGAGAACCGCTTAGTGTTTTGTAATCAGTAATTTTTATGATTTAATGATATATTTATCGAAAATTGATTAGGAATGATTAAATTAGATTTAAATGAATTAATTGAAGAGTTGGGCTTAATTACGTAAATGCCATTGAGTGGGTCTTGTTTAAGCTTATCATTTGAGCTTTGTATACACTTGATCAAACCTTTCTATCAGCCATTCCTTTGTTCCCACCGAAATTAGAAGAGAGTGAGAGAGAGAGGATTGATTTTCATCCCATTTTGCTTGATTGTGCTTGAACTGAAGAGGATTGAAGTGTTGACTCCATTATTGATCTCTTAGGCTCTCAATACAAGACTTAGGCAAGGTAATTGAATCTCTCATTGTTGCATTTGAAGTTGTTCTTGCATGAGTCAAGTTGAATTGTGGAGTTAAGACATAAATTAGTTCAAAAGAGTAGGATTATAGCTTAATCCATGCATGCATGATTGAATTGATGAGTTTGAGTTGAATCCATGGTAAAAATGTACATGCATGCTCATATTCATGTTTAAATGCATGTATTCATCATGTTCTTGAAGAAATGAGTCCATTTGGACAAGATTTGAAGCTTGAATTTGGTTTGAAGTTCATGCATTGCATGTTTGAAATTGTTCTTGAAATTGGGTTTGAAAAATGGTTCTAATTGACTCACCTTTGGGGCTTGAATTCATAAATTGGCTTTTGAAACTTGTTATACATTGTTTTGGGATGTATTTTCCAGAATTTGAGCCCAAGAGGTCGAAAATTGAGTTGAGAATGCTTGGTTTGAGCTTGGAAGGCAAATCTGGAAATTCTTGATTTGGCTTCTTCGCTCGAGCGAAGGATTCCTCGCTCGAGCAACCAACGTTTTCCTCTGAGCCACGCTCGAGCGAAGGATTGGTGGCTCGAGCGTAAAAATCGAGCATCCAGTACTTTTACTGTTTCATCAGACCGCTCGAGCGAAGGATTGTTCGCTTGAGCGAAGCCTTTGATTTTGCAACCTCGCCGGCGAAGGAAGGCTCGCCGGCGAGACCCTGCTAAAGAACTTTTGAAAAATGCCTTCCAACTGTATTTTTGCATCCTTATCCCATTCTAGGCATCCTTAGGCCTAGTTTAAGACATCTTAATGAGGATTTAGACATAGAACCACACCGAGGAATTTAGGGATGTAATTATCATCTTCTCGACTGTGAACTTAGTGTGTGTTCTATTTGTTAACTGTTTAGGGTTAGCTCTCGGGACGCCATTTAGTCGCTATTAGCCCAATCTCTGTGAGTAACAGATTGTGTAAAGATATGTTCAAAATGGTTATATTTTGCTTACTGAACTGAACTGTCTATTGAACTGATATTGTTTATTGAATGAATGTATGTCCTTTATTTCAACTGCATCAGGCATCCTTAGCACCACCGTTATTGATCATGCAGAGCTCGCTTCCCTTGTGGAACCATATCAATCTTCAATGATTGGCCATCATTATGTTGGGTTCATAAGGCCGGTTTTTGGACCTACTGTTTATAGGCTAATGGATGTACCACATATGACTGATTGATTGAAATACTGATTGATTGATATACTGATTGACTGAAATACTGTTTAATGAACTGATTTCATTACTGTAAGGACATTCATTCATAACATCTTTACGCATTATGTTATTCACTGGGCTTTAGCTCACTGTTTATATATATATATGTAGGTTCTCAGCAGCCTGCATCGAGCTAGGAGCGTGGGTTAGTCCCCAGTTTTGTCAAGCCAGCCTATGTGCCTCACTGCGAGGTTCCGAGACGCCATGCCATGGCTTGGGGTGTTTTTGTTTCCACTGCCTCTCATCAGATTGTACTTTTGTATAGACTGCTCTTGTTTCTTGGAATGTTGTCTAGGGACTTGATCCTGTCTTGATCGATCGTGTGAATGATTGTATAGATCGCTTATGGATTGTACTGCTTTGAACTGTATGAATGCATAAAAATGTTTTTGGCATATGATTTCCACTCAATGGACACTAGTTATTTATCAGATTGGCTTCCGCCAGTTCTCAGATTGCTTAATCAGATATTGTTCACAGGCCTTTGGTAATCTCGGACATCGCTGCCATTTATGCTAAACCCATAGGGCCGGGTTTGGGTCGTGACAAATTCTAAGGGTAAGAAATTATGATTTATTCCTAAGTCATCACAAAACATGAGAAAATCATCATTTTCAAATTCTCTATCATGATCACTTCTAATACTACAAATATTAAGATTTTTTTTTCATTTTGAATTCTTTTACAAAGTCTTAAGAAATTATAAAAAGCTTCATTTTTGTGTGCTAAAAATAATACCCATGTATATCTAGTATAATCATCAACACAAACAAGAGCATATGATTTTCCTCCTAAACTTAATGTTTTAGATGGTCCGAATAAATCAATATGCAAGAGTTGAAGCAGTTTAGTAGTTGAAATGATATTTTTGGATTTAAAAGAAATTCTAGTTTGTTTTCCAAATTGACATGCATCACAAAGTTTGTCTTTTTCAAAAAAAAATGGTAAACCAATGACTAACTCATTTTTTGAAAGTTTGGAAATTAAATCAAAATGAGCATGTCCTAATCTTCTATGCCAAAGCCAACCATTATCATTTATAGCAGATAAACATTTAATATTAAAATGAGAAGACTGATGAAAGGTAAAGCAAATTCTGAAAATATCTTCCTTGAATTATAATAAGAGATTACAAATGATGAGAGGAACTGTGTTGAGGAGAAGGTGACCAAAAGAAGTCCTGTAATAGAGGAAGAGACGAAACAGAAGAAACAAAAGTAGAAGAGGAAAAAGGAAATTCATGTTCATGAAAAGTAACATGTCTAGATAAATAAATTTTACTAGTCTGTAGATCTAAACATCTATAGCCTTTAACACTAGGATGATACCCTAGAAAACACAAGGAGTAGACTTAGGAGCCAACTTATGAGAAGCATAAGGTTTAAGCCAGGGGAAGCAAAGACAACCAAAGACTTTAAGTAGAGAGTAATCAGGAGAAGTATGATAAAGTAACTCAAAATGAGAGCAATTATCAAGAGAAACACTAGGTAAATGATTGATCAAATATATGGCAGCTGCAATGGCATCAAACCAATAAAGAAGAGGCATAGAGGATTAATGAAGAAAAGAAATAGTAGTTTCAGTGAGATGTAAGTGCTTCCTCTCAGCCACTCCATTTTGAGAGGGACTATGTGGATAGGAAAACTGATGGTGAATGCCATGAGTGTGGAGATAATGTTGAAGAGGATGATTCTTGTATTCACCACCTCCATCACTACGAAGAATTTTGAGAGGAAAACCAAACTGCTTTTCCACAAAAGCTTTGAATTCCATAAATTTGGAACACACTTCACTTTTATAAACAAGAGGATAAAGCCAAGTGAATCTAGTAAAATCAACAATGAACAACACATAGTATTTGTAAGGAGAAGCAGATTTATTAAAGGGACCCCATACATCACTGTGAATCAAAGCCAGTGGATTATTTACAATGGAATTAGATAGTGTAAAAGGTAGCCTATGACATTTGGCTACAAAACAATGTACAAAAGAAAATGTGCTTTTATTGGAAGCTACAGACAGAGGTAATTTGTGCTTAAGCAAATAAAACTTAAGAGAAGAAGGATGGCCTAATCTCTGATACCAAATGTTAGTGGAATCAGCAGATGTAACTGAACTATTGTAGGCATAGGATGAAGCAGTGGTTGGAGTGTGAAATTGATATAGTTCATTGGCATAAAAACCTTTATGGAGTATGGCCTTGGAAAGCTTGTCCTGAATAGTAAAAGAAGAATGATCAAATGTGATAAAATAGTTATTATCTTTAGCCAAGTGATGCACAGAGACAGGATTAGAGTTAATAGAAGGAACATGCAAAACTTTGTTTAGTTTGAAAGAATGGTGAGGAGTAGGTAGTATACCTTGACCGGTGTGAGTAATAGGAAGGGAAGAACCATTACCAATAGTGACTTGATCACCAGCAGTGTAGGGTTGAATGGAGTTAAGCTGATAAAGATTATTAGTGATATGATCAAAAGCAGCTGAGTCCAAAAACCAAGGAGAACAAGAACCATTGTCCTCAGTTAAAGAGGTAACATATGCCTTTGATTGCTGAGATTGATATGGCTGAGAGTGAGACTGATATGTCTTTGATTGCTGGGATGGAGACACTTGTGACGACTGAAATTGAGTGTCTAGCCTATGCCAACAGTCAAGAGTTATGTGATTGGCTTTGCCACAGATTTGGCAAACAATGCCAAATTGTCCTCTTCCTTGAGATCTGCCACAAGAGGATCTTCCTTAATAGAATCGAGTGCCTCTATGAGAACCTCTAGAATCACCACGAGAATAACCTCTATTATGATGATAAGAATTAAATCCTCTAGAAGTATTAGAAGTGTGAGAATCTTTCACAGTTGCATAAGCAACAGTTAGATCAGAATTTTGTTTTAATTTTCCTTTAATGTGAATAGTTTCTGAACAGAGTAGAGCAGAAAGGTCCTCCATAGAAATGGACTCTGCACGAGTTCGAATAACCACTTTAACAGCATCATATTCAGAAGGCAATCCATTCAATGTAAGAAGAACAATATCCTCATCTTCCACAGATGACGAAGCAATACTCAATTGATCAACAATATTTTTTATTTTGCTCAAAAACACTTCCATTGAATCTGATTCCTTTGAAATAGAACTCAATTTGTTCTTTAATTGGTGGATATGAGACCTAGGGAGAGAGGTAAGGCGTTTATCAAGAAATTGCCAGACCTGAGCACTGGTATGAAAATGTAACACAGAAGTGAAAATCGCAGGAGAGAGAGTAACAGTGATGCAGCTGAGTAGATGTGCATCAATCATCTTCCATTTAACAGCTTCTGGATTTTGAATCTCCATTCCTGCAGACTGTCGCACTGTGTCAACAGGACACTTCTTTAAGCCATCAACAATTGCGAGTAGATCTGTTGCTCAAAAGAGATTCTGCATTTGATTCTTCCGAATAACAAAATTCGAGCCATCCAGCTTCACTGTTACAAGAGAACTGAGATTTGATAGCAGTAGATTGAGATTTGAAGGAATAGAAGAGGACTCCATTGATGAACCTTGAGAATTGCTCACGAGAGCTTTTTGGTGCTCTGATACCATGAAGAAAGGTAAAGCAGATTCTAAAAATATCTTCCTTGAATTATAATAAGAGATTACAAATGATATTTATACAACAATACACTGTTAACCAACTAATTAACCTAACCACACCTCTAACTAACTACACATCATCTAACTAAGCAACTAACTAATGTTGTTACAAACTAACTAAAACTGTTACAGTCTGTTAAGGAAGATTGCCTACACCTGCAGCACATTACACTTGATGGACCAGCACATTACACTGAATGAACCTCTTGAATCTCTTCCTTATCAAAGACAAATCATGCAAATCAAACACATATACATTCTAATGTCTATAACCTACAAATAAAGTTTTATTTTCTAGGGTGTTCTTAATAGTGCAATGAGTTTTTTTAAAAATAACTCTATAATCTTTATCAGATAATTGACTAATGCTAAGCAAGTTATGTTTTAAACCTTCAATAAGTAAAACATTTTCAATGATAGAAGAAAGATTTTTACCAATACTTCATACACCAATGACTTTACCCTTGCTATTGTCGCCAAAAATCACATATCCACCATCCTTTGGTTGGAGTATGGCGAATATATCTTTATTTTCGATCATACGTCTCAAATATACACTGTCGAGATACCATCTATCGTTACTGGATTTTGTCTTGAAACATACCTACAAAAAAATTGATTTTTTTATTGGTACCCATATTTTCTAAGGTCCATAAAAGTTAGAATTTAACACTCTTGAATTGTCCTTAGGGATCCACATCTTTTTTATTTTAGCAAAAGGATTTCTTTTAACAGGATATAAAGGTGAAATATGACATGTTATACGACAAAAATGCCATATGAGATGAGAGTGACTAGAAGATGCACACATAAAACCATTTTTGACAATTTTTACTTTTGAAAAAGGCTTATGTCCAAGAAAAATGTTTGGGGGCCCTAATTTTTGTGGCTCAAATGGCTTAAAATTGTCAAAAACGACGTCATTTTGACAATTTTGATGTTGTTTTGTACTCAAAACGACGTCGTTTTGGCAAATTCGAGCCATTTGAGCCACAAAAATTAGGGCCCTCTATCATTGCTGTATATCCAATTCCGGCTCTAATAAAAGTATCATTTTGATTTTTAAGAATTTTATCTAAAGTCTCTCTACCTTAAGTGAGTTTTGAAAGAATATTTTTCAAGTCTTCAATATTTTCTTTCAAAACAATTTGCTCCTTTTTTAAAGACTCATTTTCTTTTTGCAATACAATTAATTTTTTTTCAGAAATTGAAGACTCTTTTCGAGTTAAAATCTCATTTTCCTTTTTCATTTTCATGGCTTCATTTTCTAAAGCATTTATGTTGGAAGTTAAGGATTTATTTTCTTTTGATAAACGTGAAATCACTTTCTTTTGACAGTTACTTTTCAAACTAAGTTTCTTAAATTCAGCATGTAATTCATCAAAAGTGGATTGTAATTCATCAAACGTAAAAGATTCGTCATTTACCTCATCTTCGTTTTCAAGTGCCATTAAGCATAGGTTAGCAACCTCATTCTTATAAACTTCGGTTTCTGAGTCGCTTTCATCAATATCTTCTCCCTATGCTGCAATTATGGCTTTCTTCTTGTCCTCCTTGAATTGTTTCTTAAGTTCCGGACATTTTGATTTGTAATGTCCAGGTTTGTTGCATTCATAATAGGTAACTTCAGATTTTTTGTAATTTTCTCCCCTTTGAAAATCCCTGTTGTTAAAGTCTTTTCTGAAAAATTTCCGCACGCCTTTTTTTCTTTTTCACAAACCTTTTGAACTTCCTAGTGATGAACGCTATTTCCTCATCATCATCTAAATCATCTTCCTCATCCTCTTGATATTTTGAGGTGGATTTGAAGGCCATTCCTTTCTTCTTCTTCTTCTTGTCCTCCTCTTCCTTTCCTTCTTGCATTATGAGCTTATGAGTTAAGAGAGATCTCATTAACTCATCTAGACTTAACTTTGATAAATCCTTGGCTTTGGTAATGACAATGACTTTTGTCTCCCAACTTTTTGGCAGTGACCTAAGCATTTTTCTTACAATTTCAGCATTAGTATATATTTTGCCAAGAGAAGTTAAACCATTAATAATATCAATAAAGCGAGTAAACATTTGAGGAATAGTTTCATCAAGCTTCATTTTAGATAGTTCATAATTATGGACTAGCAAACTGACTCTAGATTCTTTAACTTGTTCAATTCCCTTATGAGTCACTATAAGCTTATCTCAAATTTCTTTTGCGGTTTTACATGTGGAGATTCTGTTGAGCTCGTTGGCATCTAAGGCGCAGTACAACATGTTTGTGGCTTTCACATTAATTTGGGTCATTCTAGTATCTGATTCATTCCACTCATCTTTAGGTTTTGGTACCTTTAAGCCATCTACAGTTTTGGTGGGAATTTTTGGACCATTGCAAATAATTTTCTAGCATTCATAATCATTAGATTGAACATGTATGGTCATTCTAGTTTTTTAATAACTAAAATTTGTGCCGCTAAACATTGATGGCTTATTGGATGCGTGTCCCTCAAGTAAGGAATAACTAGGGGTTGCCATGATCTACTCTAAAACGGTTAAGTCACACAAACTAGAGTCTGGCTATAATACCAATTGTTATCCCAAGTAGGCAATCCAAGAGGGGAGGTGAATTGGGTTATTAAAAATTTTACAATATTTAAAAATAATAAACACAATATTTAGAATTTTAACAAATAAAAAACAGAACAATAATTATCAATATAAAAGCAAGAGAGATAGTAAGAGAAAATCAAACATTGAGATTTATAGTGGTTCGGCACACCGGGCCTACGTCCACTCCCCAAGGAACCTCCTTGAGAATTTCTTTACTATCAAAATAAATCAATACACCACCAAGCCTTCACCAAGCATATAGATTTTGCACAGGTCTAATTTTTATCTACTGAGCCTCACTCAACAATAAATTCCTCACTCTTACAAAATTCCTTCACAAAATAATAAATAAGGATAAGAGCTACTCAACCCTCTTTTACAATAATTCTCTCACAAAGAATAGATATGAAAGTGTAAGAACAAAGACTACACTTAGATCTGAAAGTGAAAGAGTATAATACAATACACTCAAAATTTTAGAGCACACAGATTTTTCTCTTCAAGTTCTTAATTTTTCTCTACACAAAACACTTCTATTTATACACAAAAAGATATCCGTTAAAGATAGGACGCTCTTTGCTGATGTTATGAATTACATGGGCACGCTCCTTAATAGAACAGAAGGCATTTATTTTGTTTTCAATAAATACAACATGTGGCACCCTTTTCTTTTGTCAAAAATTGTGGCTAGATATTTGAATAAACTTATTAACATGTGGATTTTGACCATTGTATATATTTATATATATAAAGAATTGAGGTAAAAATAATGTGCTTGCAAAGTCTACATTTTCCTTTTTTATAAAATTAATTTATTTAGAAAATGTATCTTTAGCATTTCAATTACAAACTACAATATGTGAAATGTGTTGCAACTGTTCAACTTTTTTGAAAAATCTAGAAATCCCAAAGATGTTGATTTGTGATTATGTATCAATTTTAAGCAGTAAATAACAATTCCAATCAAACAATCAAGACAAATCGACACAATGATTTTACGTGAAAAAACCACAATTGGATACCTCCAATTGTGATAAAAAAAAAAAAAAAAAAAAACCACGGGCAACAGCCACAAAACAATCCACTAAGATGATATAAAGGAATTACACAGGTATACACTCAATTACCTAGCGAATCCACGCCCGAATTGAACCAACCCCTATATGCCTCTTCCAACCCCGTCTTCACCTCGGAATTGTCTTGATGATGAGCCACTCTAGAATCCACCAAAGCTTCAAGCTCAAATTCTTCAGAATCGACCGAAGAACAACTCTCTCTTTTGTGTAGAACAAACATATAATCCTTTGATGTATACTCTTTAAACCATGAGTTGAATACTCAATCAAAACATCAAAAAAAAACTAGCAAAATATCCCCAGATATAAACCCTAGAACCCAATAAGAAGATTTGGAGAAGTTATCCTAGATTTGGACTGAAACACGTATTTATAGAAATCGTCGCGATCTCCGCCGAAGGCCAAATTGGCCATCGAGCGGACCTACGCCGGCGCGGAAAGTTCCACTCGAGCGGGAAAAAACAACATCCAGTATTTTTGCAGGCGAACTAAACTTCTAGAACTCAACATTCTCCACTCGAGCGGGGGAATGTCCGCTCGAGCGGACAGGCAACTTTAATGCATTTTTGCATTTTGCTTCAGGGGCGCTGACCCTCAACCCCGCCGTGGCGTTACCCCCTGGACCCCCACAAGCTGACCGGACAGCTCGATCCCCGTCATAATCAGCGAAGTGACAATCTTGAAAGTGTTAACATCACAAAAATTCTTTGCAAGGCACAATTCGGGTTGGATTCGCATCTAAAAACTCATAATCTCACTGAAATAAAAAGTGCGAAAACAAATACAACTGAAAGGAGTTTTGTCAAACGGGGTTGCCAAGAATAAAACCTAACAATCTCCCCCTTTGGCAATGCCGTGACAAAACACACCTAAACAAATAAAATCCTAAACACCCCAACCCATTACAGCCAACAAAAGCCAACTTCTTTCTCAAGGTCATGATCTGCAAAACAGTTATTAGTGCCACAATCTCCAAAACAACTATTAGTCCCGCAAGAGTATATGAAAAAGCAATAAACATATGGCTAGATTATCTTGAAGCATTTGAAGCATGAGACGGAAAACATGAATAGATGCAAATTGGAGATTTTAAGAACATGTAGCATGAAAACATGAAAACTAAGACACATGTACCCAACACATGAATGGATGAAATCACACTACGATACATGTGCATGAAAACATGAACAACAACTTTCTCCCCCTTTTTGTCACGAATTGACAATGGAAGCTCAATCAACTAAAGTAAGATCATAAACCACACAATCAATGATATGATGATATAAATATCAGGAGCATGCATAAAGGAAATAATAAGAAAACAATGCATAGTAACATGCAAAACAACTACAGCCAATCTTACTTACCAAACAAATCAAAGTGTTCATACTAACAAACTCTTGTAATGATGAACCAAACTCCCCCTTACTAAAAACAACCACAAATTGAAAAAAATGAACAAGAAGAAAATGACAAAAATAATATGGTGGAACAAGCAGGGAATTTCAGATTTGTACCTTAAAACACACAAGACTATCCAAGAAGCACAATTACTTGAAAACACAATGTGCACCGCCTCTTGAAATTTGCTCATAAAAGAAAGTGATGCATTATGTGAAAAGCATAGATCCCATGAGAAAAGTGTGTGTGTGACTCTTGGAGTTCGACAAACACGAGATTCAAATCCTAGTAGTGATCTGATTGTTAGACCTCCGGTATGAGAATCTAAGCACAACAAAGGAAAGTCAAACCATTACGAATCAAGGGATATTTGGTGAGTAAAGGCAGAGGCTCCCCCTCAATCAATGAATCCTTTATATTTTTCCTTTTTTTCACATCTTTTTCTTTTCTTTCTTTTGCACATCTTTTTTTGTTTCTTTCTTTTGCACATTTTTTCTTTCTTTTGCACACTCATTGGCGGCTGACACGCTCAAGAGTATGGAAATCGAACTAGAGAAGCATGGATATAATAAGGATAGCCTGGTTGGTGACTCTGAGGTAGCCTTTTCCTCATGGCTGGACTCCAAAGAACAGAGGGGAAAGCCGTGGAGATGCAAAAAGATAGAATGTGGTTAAGAGACTCAACATCACCCAAGATATGCTAGTATCGGTCAATTCCTCTAGAAAAACAAAAGATACCATGCCAGAAGTCCATAGAGAAAAAAGATCACTGAGGCGGAAGACTCCAATATTTGTTAATCCAAGAGTGTGTACAGAATGAGACATACTAATCGAAGAACACACACTTCAAAATGAGTAATGATCGCAGAAAGCACACGCATATTAACATGTAAATGATATTCTCATCAATTCCAATATGCACCAAGGACTACTAAAAAAAATTTCAAGCTTGCAAAACCATACTAAGTAAATCTTTTTTGGATTTTTTTTCATTTTTTTTAATAAAAAAAAAAGACATAAAATGAACATGCACGCACTAAATGAAACCACACATTAAATGACCCAAAAAAAAACACACAAAAGAAAACCAAAAAACTAAAATAAATAAACAAATTAACACTAGTCTAGTTTTCTCACCCAAACCGCTTTAGTATGAACAAAGTTGTGAGAATTGCAGTTCTTGCGTGGTACCTTGACATTGTGGTTCCCTTCCCTTTCAATGGGAACCTGTCTCGACATGGTTTCCAACTTCCTATTTCTAGGTCTAGGCAAATACAAACTCGCTCCATGTTTGGTCTCAAGCACATCAAAATAGCAAGGTACATTATGACCAATGAAGTGTCTCATATCCCGCGAGATGTTGGAATTTCTTCCATCTCTATGAGACACTCTCCAATGCAACTCATAACAATAAAGGCGAATATAACCATGCATACCACAATGATGACAAATAAAAACAGGGTGTACAGGTTGTACCTTCTTTTCTTTTATCTTACCAACTCTAGGAAGTTTGAGAAGTCCATCCTTATGTTGAATTTTTTGTTCTCCCTTTCCTTAAGTTCTTGTATCATGAGATGTGGATGCACTCTGTCTTTTCTCTTTGTTATCACCAAAGCCAATGCCACTCTTGTCACAACACATTTATTGAGACCTAATGATATCCTCCAAAGTCTTTGATCCTTTGTTCCAAAGACCAATGGTAGCCATAGCACACTTGAGTTCTTCATCTTTCTTGATCATTAGTTCTTCCAAAGCAACATAAGACATCTCAAGAGATTCAATCTTTTCTTCATATGTTGCGTAGATTTGCTGTAACTCATTCCTCTCTGTCTCACAAGTCAAGAGTTTTGCACAAAGAGCTTGTCAGTCATTAGATATCTTGATGGCATCAATCCTAGCCTAAATCTCCTCCTTTAGTTTGACATTCTCACTTTTAAATGCTTTGAGTTTCGTTGTGAGTTTGTCATTCAATTTGGATAAGTTAAGAGATTCCTTATACAACTTTTGATATGCTTGCTTAAGCTCTTCATCATCACTCCCCGAGGATTCATCATCAGTGGCATTCTCAACCGACCTCTTCAGATACTCTGTTCGTCCTTCAGTTTCGGAAGCCGCCATGAAAGCAAGGAATTGTTTGTGTCCCTCTTCACCTTGATCTTCATTGTCACTTTCATCTTCATCAGATTTTGATTCATCATCCCAAGTGATAGCGAGAGCTTTCTTCTTCTTCAAACAAGTGGGGCATTCTGAAGCAAAGTGGCCAAATCCTTGGCATTCATAGCATTGGACTCTTTCAAAGTTCCCTTGTATCTTTCCTTTCTCCTTCTTGGCTATAGAATTAATTTTGAGTTTATCTTTGCCTTTAGATTTATGAGTATGAGTAAATTCCAAAAGATTAGGATTCTTTTTCAAAAAGATTTTTAAAATTGTTTAAGAAAAGCAGTCGTAATCTTGGAATTTATCTCACAATCCTCATCAGAATCCTCTCCAACTCTATAAGCACTACTAAAAGCAATGGCATCTTTTTGTTTCTTTTTGAAATTCCTGTGTGCCTCATAAGTTTAAAGATTTCCAACCAAGTGATCCAGCTTGAGGTTGTCAACATCTTGAGCCTCCTCAATAGCCGTAACTTTTGGTTGGAACCGATCGGACAAGGATCTCAAAAATTTTCCCACAACTTTGGATTCTGGTATTTTTTCACCTAAATTAAAGCTGAAATTTATAATGTCACTCAACTTCGCATAAAATTCATCAAAGGTCTCACTATCTTTCATAGAAAGGTTTTCGAAACTAGATGTGAGCCTTTGAAGTTTTGAGCATTTCACAGAATGAGTGCCCTCATAAATAGTTTCTAAGATATCCCAAGCCTCTTTTGCGACTTCACAATTACAAATACGACTAAACTCTTTAGGTGTGACAGCGCAAAAGAGAGAATTGATAGCTTTACTATTCCGGCAACTATTTTGGTAATCAATTATGTCCCACTTATCGATTGGTTTGGGGAAAGTTACTCCATCAACGGTAATCGTCGGTTCAGTCCACCCATACATGACAGATTGCCAAACTTTTTCATCAATAGATTTTAAAAACGATCTCATCCGAGCTTTCCAAAACAAATAATTGGATCCGTCAAGTAGGGGTGGTCGAACCATAGAATTTCCCTCACGAATTGAATCCATTATCACAAATCAAACAAGATCTCGTTCTAAAATATTTTTTTTTTTAAAAATATAACGACATGCTCTGATACCAATTGAAAAATCTAGAAATCCCCTAAATGTTGATTTGTGATTATGTATCAATTTTAAGCAGTAAACAACAATCCCAATCAAACAATCAAGAAAAATCGACACAGCGATTTTACGTGGAAAAACCACAATTGGACACCTCCAATTGTGATAAAAAAAACCACGGGCAACAGCCACAAAACAATCCATTAAGAAGATATAAAGGAATTACATAGATATACTCTTAATTACGTAGCGAATCCACGCCCGAATTGAACCAACCCCTATGTGCCTCTTCCAACCCGTCTTCACCTCGGAATTGTCTTGATGATGAGCCACTCCAGAATCCACCAAAGCTTCAGGCTCGAATTCTTCAGAATCCACCAAAGAACAACTCTCTCTTTTGTGTAGAACAAACATATAATCATTTGATGTATACTCTTTAAACCATGAGTTGAATACTCAATCAAAACATCAAAGAAAATTAGAAAAATATCCCCAAATATAAACCATAGAACCCAAGAAGAAGATTTGGAGAAGTTATCCTAGATTTGGACTGAAACACGTATTTATAGAAAACTGTCCCACGATCTCCGCTCGAGCGTCAAATTAGCTGCTCGAGCGGACCTACGCTCGAGCGCGGAAAGTTCCACTCGAGCGGGAAAGAACAGCATCCAGTATTTTTGCAAGCGAACTAAACTTCTGGAACTCAGCATTCTCCGCTCGAGCGGGGGAATGTCCGCTCGAGCGGACAGGCAACTTTAAATGTATTTTTGCATTTTTAGCCGCGCCGGACCCGCCCCTGGACCTCGATCATGAATGACCGGCAGCTCAATCCCCGTCATAATCAGCGAAGTGGCAATCTTAAAAGTATTAACATCACAAAACTTCTTTGCAAGGCACAATTCGGGTTGGATTCGCATCTAAAAACTCATAGTCTCACTGAAATAAAAAGTGCCAAAACAAATACAACTTAAAGAAGTTTTGTCAAACGGGGTTGTCAAGAATAAAACCTAGCACTTTTGTTTTTATGTTATATTAATATATATATATATATATAAGCAAAGGATGTAAAAAATATAAAGCACCGCTCCGCCATGCCACTTTATATTTTATATAAGATACAATTCCCAGCTTTGCTAACTTTATATTATAATATATATTTACATAATATATTTAAAGTATGTAAAATAATTACACATGATACTCATTATGTGGATATGTCCTACATACAAAAAAGATGCAAAATAATTTTGAATTTGGTACAACATATATCAAAAAGATATAATATAATTTTACTCAAAAGAGACAATTACATCAAATTTGTCAAAAGATAAATAATGATCAACCGAATTATTCAAAACATGAATAGTAAAATTTTCAAAATGTTTTTATTTAAATAATATTTATAACAAATGATTCATACAATATATATTTTAAACAGATAATATTTTGTGTCAAATAATATAAAATATGTATATTATTTACAAATTTTCAATTAATATTTTAGACATCATTAAAATTAAACAACATGATTGACATTTTTTAACCTTATTATTTGACTCAAATTTTTCTTTGATTATTATTATTTTAGTTTGAATAATTTGATTTCTACACTTCAATTTTGGTTTTAGTTTGGTCATTTTATCTAAATAACCACCAATTTCTTTCACGTGTACACCTCAAGAGACTGATATGTGTTATAAAATTGCTAATTTTAACATTTGATAGTTGAACGAAAAAACTAAATTAAAATTGAACAGAAAAGATAGGCACCAAATTATTAAAATTGAAACAACATGTGTTATAGTTTCAGTTTGATCCTTTATTTTTATTATAAAAAATGAATAATAAAAAGTCACTAACTTCAAAAAAAAAAAAAATTACTTGTGAAACGAGAGCAAAATATTCTACAAAATACATAGAAAAAAGAAATTAAATTTAACCTTGCAAGCAATTACTTAAATAAAAATGTTTATTTTTAACTCTTTTTTTTTACCAAATTTCCATCTTAATCGAATATTTGCAAAAATATGTTTTTTTTTTTATATCTAACTTTCTATTGCTTTCACTTTTTTTTATTATTTTTTTCTAATTTGACAAGACAAGCTAATATCATACGTATGAAAATTAAAATCCCTGCCACCACCTTTACTAGTACCACCACTAACACTACCACTAAGGCTATCTCTAACGTTTAACCAAATTCATCACCCGATTTAAATTTGGTAAAAAAAAGTATACTTTTTTGGCCTTCAATGATTTCATCAAAGTTATATCAAATTGAGAATATCCTAAATTTTTACCAAACTGAGGACCTGGGCCAGTTTTCACCAGTTTACTGTGCGTCTATGTTAGGAGTAGGACCCACTAGATGATCGCCTGGATGTTCGGCCAGTTATCCCCCCAATCATCCGGTTAACTGACCAATTCCCAGAACACAACCATGGTTTGGATGACAGAGCTGGCTTGCAAAGTTGTTTGTTTCCGAAGCAAATCTATATGGAACACGGAGCAGATGACTATTCTCTGTCTCTCGACCAATCTGAAATTGAGAGTGAAAGTCATGGAAACCAACAAGTGCTTGTTCATGTTCTGCTTTACCTTGTATCTGAGTTCTTAGTTGATACATTGTAGTGTGAATTATAACAGAAAGGCCATTATCATCAATGGACAAAGAAAAATCCTAATCTCTGGCTCCATACATTACCCAAGAAGCACCCCTGAAGTACTACTAATCATATTGCCATTATATTCTTGATCTATTATTGTGATATCATACAATGTATGGAACACAGAGCAAAAAAAAAAAATTTCATTTGCTCTTGCCGATTGTCCCCCGATCAACCTGTGTTTTGATAACAGTTACAAATTCACCACTGGAGTAACTAATATCAAATAGAGGAATTCGTGCTTTTTTTACTCAAATTTGATAAAATATTTGATGAAGCATTGGAGATGTCCTAACACATTAATTTTAAAGTTAAAAATATAAATAAATAAATAAAAGGTTGGTTTTGTAAAAAAATATTTTTATCAAAACAAGTCCGGCATTAATATTGAAAGAAGGGCAAATTACCAAGAAGCCCTCTTTGAAAAAAATGTGGCCTATTTAGTCCCACAACCTTTTGTTTATACTCAAAAGTCCTATAACGTTTTTCTTCTTCTGTGCCTCTTTCTCTTTCTGATTTCCGGCGATCATTGACGAGCAACCACGTCTTACTTCTTCTTTTTCTCTTTCTAATATATAGTTACTAGAGACCGATGACTGCCATCGATTAGGGTTCACCAACAACCACCGATCACCGACTTCTTACTTCACCCTCACTGACGATGAAGATGATATGTTTCCGATAAAAAGATGAGTAGATCTACTCAGATCTGATGTAGATCTAAACAAAAAATAGTTGTCAAAGTACAATCCTCTCTTTATATTTGCCTCTCTCTTTCAATCTCTTAATTTTTTTACATTTTATCTGCTATACACTTCCCTTTTCCTGTTTTAATGAAGTAAATTTTCAAATTCTAAATAAGTTGTTTTCGAGTTTAATTACAGGCTGTGAAAATTGTAAAATGTTTATAGTTTTAATTTTTTTAGTGCTGAAATGAATCATGATTTAAAATTATAAAATTTTACAGTTTCATAACATGTTTTTCAGTTTGATTAATAAGGATAAGTGCTTAATAGATTTTTTCTTTGAAATTGTAACGTTACGCTTTTAAAACTTACTCTTCAATTTGATTAATATAAAAAATTATTTGCTTAAACCCTACAGAAATTGAAAAATAACATATGTTTTTCTTCCATTGTCATTGCTTTTTGGTCGTTACTTTTTTTTTTTTTTTAGTTTATCAATATTTGACACATTTTGCTATATTTTTTCGCTCTAAATTCTCCATTTATTCCTTTTTTTCTAGCAATATTCTAGACATTTAGTGAGTCTCCAATAATATTCTTAACGCTGCTTAACGCTCGATATTCCTAAGAACTTCCATTGAAGTTCAGAATACTCCGGTGAACTTTCGGCGATATTCCGACGACTTTTTGATGATGTTGAACATTCCGGCGAGTCTTCGGTGACCGCATGCTGGAAGTCCGACGATAGTGGGATGTAACAACATTTGTAAAAAAAAAAAAAATTTAAAAAGGATTTTCTGGTAATAATTAAAAATATATAGGACTCAGTTTCGCAAGTATTTTGTTTTGGAATTAGATGGGTTTTGAACTTTATATATGAGACTTATTGGTAAGTTTCCCTTGAAAGAACTTGAAGAAAAAAATAAAATCTTAAATTTAACTTTATTGACAAATTAAACCCTTCATTTTAATTTTTTTCAAATTAAATTTTAAAATTTTAACACAATCCCTATAGGCAAATACTACAAGGCTCATGTTTCCTTTCATTCTAAAATCGGATTAGAGTATACTGTTAGGCTATATGAGTTCGCAACAAAATTTACATTGATAATTTAAAATAGGTAAAGTTTGTCAAATACTTTATATTTACAAAAAATCATGTTAATTCGATATCATTAGCCACTTGATCAAATCATATTTATATCAACGATAATTATGATTTAAAAAATAAATTATTGACATAAATATAATTTAATCAAGTGCTTAATAATATCCAATCAACATAATTTTTTTACACAAATAAGGTCTCGTTTGGGAACATGCTATTTTAATAACTTTTTAACTTTTTGGCTAAAATATGAGGTAAAAAAAACTAGTATGTTTGGAATAAATTTTTGATTGTTTACGAAAAAAATATACAAAAAGTAGAGAGAAAATAAAATTTTTAACTTTTTAATATAAGTTTTAAATTTTTTTATTTTTAATAATTTTTTAATTTTTAAACTAAAATAATCACATGTCAAATAAGACCTAAATTAATCAATAAACGCATGCATTGAACAGTTGGGATACGTATTCAATTAAAAACCCTATAGGAGTAGGGCGTTCAAAAATCCGTTCAAACCGGTAATCCGGACCGAACTAGACCGAATCATACGGTTTGGTTCAGTTCTATTAAGAATTGGTTCGGTTTCGGATTAAGAAATATGAGAACCGTAAACACAGTTCGGTTAATGGGTTTTATGAAAAAACTGCGGTTCGAACCGAACCAAACTGAATTTTAAAAGATATATATATATATAATATCAAGTTTTATTTTTATTAATAGGTTTTTTATAATTTTAATGATATTAGGATGGTATATATATGTAATATTAAGTAATGCCTTAATATTATTAATTTTTATCATGAGTTAAATGTAATTAGTTTGAGTAATTATTTTGCTAATATTAACAATTTATTATTGTAAATAGAAATTTTTGGAACCGTAAACCAAACCAAAACCGAACTGTTTTTTCGGTTTGGTTCTGGTCCGGTTTTACGAGTGTAACGGTCTGATTTGGTTTTCAAAATCACAGAACCGTTAGGATTGGTTCGGTTCTTGAATTTTCTCAGAACCGAACCAATCCGGACCGTGTACACCCCTATACAGGAGAGAAGCAGTTCCCATAAAAATGTGTCGAATTGTAAAAATGTTAGAGGTTACAAATTTTATCAAATGTCTTACACAGATATAAAATCCTCATGAAAGGTATATTGTGTGGATTCCACATACATATGAGCCATTCAATACCCATATTGTGTGATCTCACACCTACATAAAATATTTGATAAAAATTTTGATAGAATTTTTGAGATATGTTGCATGACTGCCTAATCGATGCTCGTGCACAAGTACAATCGAGCCTTTTATTATCTCTCTCTCTCTCTCTCTCTCTCTTCCATGCTTGCCTTATCCACTTCGGCCGCTGCCACCACCAAGACAGAGACAGAGACAGAGACTCTGTGAAGGTCGGCAAGATGAGTCGCTACCACACGAAGCCTCGTTGTAGGCGTCACTCTTCTGATAGCTACGACGATTACAGGTCCAAGTTTGGGAAGACTAAATAAGTGCACTTTTTGACTTTTCTTGTATTATGTGTAGAAAAAATAGAGAGGAGATGTTGATTGATGTGACCCAAAAAAGATAAAAAGATAAAATAAGTGCATTTTTTTAGTTTAGCCAAACTTGGCCAAACTTTTATCTAATTACATCTATGGATATACTCAAGCCCCCTAACCATGTCCTCACTTCAGACAAACACCAACAAATGCCGCCTCCTTATAATAGCAGTTAGTTACTATGTTTTGCCGCACTTTTAGAAAGGAAAAACTATTATATATTAGTACAGATAGATATAAAATAGAGGATAGAAGATGAGGTTCGTGTGTTTTTAGGGGTAGACTGTGTTTTGATCCAAATAATCTAGAAAAAGTAAAGAAGAAAAAGGCTTTGAATTTTGACGTCGTGCTTTATTTTTATGTACTTTAGATTGTCGGTATACAATGTGCAATGAAAATGCTGTGTTAATTTTGTCAATAAAATCCAAATTTTTGTGCCACAGGAGTTATAAGTTGTTTATTATTAATTGGGTAAATTACAAACACATCTTTTGAAATTTATTTAAATTATAAATTATCTCATGTGATTTTAAAAATTATATTTTGCCTCCTGAGATTTCTAATTTAATAACAAATAGATCCTTTTATTAATAAATCATCAAGTTAACTAGCCATTTTTAATAAAGTTAAAATTTTATTTCAATTAAAAATTCAAATAATTTTATTATTGTATTGGTGTACAGTTAGAAATTTCACTTTTTAAATTAATTCTATTAAATAAAAAATTCTGACAGAGAGATATTTCTAATTTTTTAAATCACATGAGACAATTCGTATTTTAAGCAAATTTCGGAATATATTTATAATTTACCCTTATTAATTTATGAGCTATCACTGTGAATTTATACTCTCTGTGTTTAGTTAACAAGTAGTGTTCTGACAGATGGATGAGCTCTTGCTTTATTTGGTTGGATTACAAGAATGTTACCTTGTTTGGGAAGTTAGCTATTTTAGTTTTTTTGCTATTTTAATAGCTTAAAAGTTTTGGTATTTGAGAAGATGGTTGGATTTTTTTGTAATTGGATGTAATGTTTATAAGACAAAAAGTAAAATAATTATGAGTTTGATGTGAAATTTTGTCTTATTGACTATTTTAATCTATTTTGTCAATTTCAACCTAAAAAGCCAAATTTGAGCCCTTTTTTTTTTTTTTATCAGCAAAAAGGAACTTCATTGATGAAGAGGGAAATGCAAAAAACATCAACTCTGACTTTCACAAATAAAATTAAAAAAAAAAAAAAAATTTATTAGAGCCAAAGCAATTTAGGAGACGTATCCATCAAATTTTAATTGTTGTGGATTTCAGCTACTCACTTGCGGAGACAAGTCAACAGTTCATTGAAGGAGATGGGTCCTTTTATCTAGCAACTTGCCATGCGATTGTGGCTAATTCCAAAAATGGATGGAGTTTGAATGAAATAGGAGCGAGCAAAATGGAGAAAGTTGCTGGTGTAGGAAGTTGGTATTGATGAGTCCATGACCTTGTGCATAAAGGTTAAGGAGAAAATACCTGTGTTTTAATGAACTTTGCCATATGTTTTCAAGACTCATGTGCTTTGAAAGTTGATAAGAGAAGAGGGAGGGGGGTAGCTTAGATAATTATCGTTTGTGATTCTTTTTTTTTTTTATTTTTTTTTTTAATGTCAGAAAGTGTGGTGAATTTGGGAAGTTAGAGTTGATTGCAATTTTTTTTTTTTTTAGCAACGAAAAAGAAACTTTATTGATGGAAAAACATAACAAGTATGAAAACATACATCAATAAAAAAGATAGTGCAAAAAGTATCACAATGAAATATTCAGATCCCAACTAGGTTGGCACTTAGATGCACACCAAATCATCTGCTAGCACACACTCGAAACTCCAAGTTTGTGAGAAACCAACATGCAGAGCAAAACAAAACAAAACAAACAACCAAAAAAACTACAACCACAGCAGCCCAGAAAACCCCTCTGCTGGAGCATTAGACAGAGCATTAGACAGAGCACCATCACTACTTCTGCTGGACCAAGCATCGAAAAAACCCCTCTGCTGGAGCATTAGACAGAGTTGATCGCAATTGGTGAGGTTGCCAGTGTTGAGGAGTTAGCCTTTATTGTTGGAAGTAACGTCAGGTTTCTTTCCTCCCACTTACTTGAGTTTCATAGGTGGGAAGTTTTTTAAAAGCAGTTTGGGATTCATAGGTGGAAAGTTTTAGAAGAGGTTGGTGGGATGGAAGAGAGATTTGTCTTGAGACTTCCTATTATTTTCTCTCTTTGTTATTCCGATGTCAATGGCTAGGAGTTTAGAAAATATCAAAACAGATTTCCTTCGGGAAGATTTGAGAGGGGAATTTTTGGCACAACTTTGATGGATTGTGATATGTTATTCTTTGACTGAGACAGATGGATTGGGAGTTAGGAGTACAAGTCTCTCCAGCCGAAAATTGTCAAGTGTGTCTTTCAAATTTTGTTTCTGAAATGTACAAATTTCTTGTGCAAGGTGGTGGCCTTTAAATATTTATGCTTGTATGCGGAATGGTTGATATTGGTATTCACCGGAAGTGGTTTTACTCCCATGGGTGGTCTAATGAAAGAAACTAGGAGTGGATGGATGAGTTTCTAAAGCATGTGCAATTTGGATTTATCCATCAATCCAAGGTGGTCCATTTTTTTCCTCTGAAAGAAAATGTTGAGGGGCAGGGCTATTAAAGGATTCAAAACCCAAGAAAGTTTTCAATTTGTATGAAAAATAATGGATTTGGAGAAGAACAAAAAGAGAAGGAAAATATGAGTGAAGGAAAAGTTGTTACAATATTAGGTTGCCAGTTGTTGTGGCCTGACTAGATTGTTTAATTCAGGTTGTTATTCCATTTACCCTTGTATGAAATTGTCTACTTTGTGTATTTTATATATTTCATATCAGTTTTGTTTATTTCATATCAGTCATGTTATGGTGTTATATTTAATTATAGATGTTTCAATGCTCATAACGAAATTTTTAATATTGTATTTTTTACTTATATGTGAAATTTTTTTTAAGCTAGTAAAGAATTGTTATATATTATCTTGCTGACTTGTTCATATTTGCACTTAATCCTTGATTCTGATGCAGTGTTTTCTTGCGTGGTGTATGTGTAGGGTCGAAGCCTATTCAATAAGCCAATTATTTGGTTTATCTTATCTCATTAATGGATTTTACTTTATGTTTCTGTGTTTTGATGTGTTTCCAATTTTATACCTGTTCCATCGTGTATAAAAAATGTTTCCAAAGTGTTCCCTATTATGAACCAACCATGACATCCCAATGAAATATCCTTGAATATTGTAAATGAATACCTACTAAGCAGTAAGCACTATTATTGGTTCAATCAGATGAGCTTCGGTTACTAGTAGCTTGGTTTTGGAAAGTGAACTAGGTTTGCAAATACTTTCAAACATAGAAAGTGAATAACAAATGTATGGATAAAGTCAAGAAAACAGGGTTGGTGAGGTACTAGAACGCATTTCCTGTCATGAAGATTGCTTGCTTAATTACGGTGGGAGTTTGGGGCTTTGTGTGTCTGAGGACATAACAGAAAATCTATTTAAGGGAGCTCACTGTCACGACTTGAGATATTATTTTACTCCATTCCTTAATCTTTGTAGCTATGTTGTTAACGACCATTATTTATCTAGATGAGTGGTGCTCTCATCACACATTGTGCTTTAGTGCATGTTTTGCAATATCGGCATGAAGTTTAAATTTAGGAGATTGCTTAATTTGTTGCCATTGTGGCTGTATCTGCAGCCCTGTCTGAAATTAGGGGGCTACCCTCGAGGGCTGTGGATATAGCAATTTCCTGAATTTATATACATTTCTTTCCATTATATAGCATAGAGCAGGGGAAATGGGGTTTTGTTCATTTATTGACTCAGTTTTGTCCCTGAATTGATTGAAAATGACAGTTCTTCTGATAGTGAGCATGACGCATCTAATCATACAAAGAGGCGAAAACAGAATGACAAACTGAAGAAGGTGGTTGTTCAGAACTTCTTCGCCACTCATTAGATCTTTTGTTTGCCAATTAGTGTCATTTATTGTCTTTTCCTTCCAGAACAAGGAAAAGGACTAAGGGAAGAGTCATCGCCACAGACGTCATAAGCATAAAGTTAAAGAGGTAGTCCACTAATCTCTCTGTAGCTCTCGTCTCCATACTTTTATCTGTTGTGTGAGCCATATATTAGAGTGTATGGCATCATTAAATCGATTGTGATTCTTATCAACATAATTTGATATATCGATTGCTTATTGTAGGCAGGTTTTGCAGTAATATGAAAAATGAACTTCTAAACAATACTTCGACATCTGATGAGAAAAATGATGAGTGCTTTTATTCAGAATCATAGTTTGAGATATTAAATACAGATATATGGCTTAATTTTCTAATCACATGCATGTGCACCTCATCTTCCATGTAAGGGGGCTTGTTCCATGCTTTCGCTCTTATCAATTTGAGAATGTGGACCTACTTGTTAATATATGGCTATTTCCAAAGTGAAAACATTGCTCTCTTATTATGATGTGACATTGCTGTCAATTTGAAAAGCATCAAATTGAATATGAAGAATGACATGGCTACCCTGCTATGGAAAAACAAGTTCAACTTACCAGTATTTCAACTTGATGCTTTTCAATCCAGGTATTATATTTGTCATTAACTGCAGCAGCAAGTGGTAGATGACTATTATAAAGTAGTAGCACATCTTTATGGCATGTCTCAAAAGGAATATATTAAAAATAGGCTAAATTACACTGACCTCCCCTGAGGTTTAGAGAAAATACAACAAGCCTCATAGTTTTGCCATAATTACACCGACCTCCCTTCTAATTAGGCTAAAAGGACTTAAACTAATGTAGATGGTGTGAAGATACAAAGATAAATAAGGTAAATTATAAATTTAAGTCTACAGGAGATGACAACATCATTTTTCTATCCCTAATTAACAAGTTTTTGATATTTGTTATAAAAATGGGGCTAAGTGTTATGTAAATTAAAATTTTAAGGGATCCCAATAGAATTATGCAAACTTGTGAAGCTTATTATATTTTCTCTAAACCTCAGGGGATCAGTGTAATTTACCCTAAAAAAATATGTGGCGTGGTGGTGGGGTTTTGAGTTTTAGCTTGCATGTGATTGGAACTTCTATACTATTGTTTCATGAAGTTCTGGAATTTCATGAGTCATGCATACACGGAATTATTGTTATTTTTTATAATAATAATCTTTTTTGATAGATAATTGTTTTGTTGTTATTATTTGTTATTGCTGTAACTTGCTACTGTTTTTTTGGTTTTTTGAATATGTTTTCTTCCACATATGAGGTGCTTATATTACTTTCTGCCTTTCTATGGATGGATCTTCGAAATTGGAGCTGGGGTCTGTAACATGTTGACTACTTCATCAACTTTACCTGGATGATGTTTCTGGCTCGGGGTTGTCCTGAAAATGGAGCCATATATAGAATCAGCAGGACGAGAGAAGTAGCAGCCCTGTACAACTTTCAGAGGTTTGCACTTGGATAAAAAATTTCAATTTTGTCTTTTCCATTTCTTTTACACCTAATTTCGTTATTTCACCAAATCCAGTTTCTAGGGTGTGACAAAGAGGAAGATGTCCGCTGCAGTGTTGTCTCTGGCAAGAAGGTAAGGCTATAATTAGTCCATTGAAATGACAATTAGTGTCTCTTGGATCAATTATTTGTTATTTGTCCTTTTTATATATGGTAGATTATGTTGAACCTTGAGAAATCAAAGGAGGACAAGTTGGCAGAAAATAAGCAAACTGAATTGCTGAAATTCTTGAATGCTAGTTATGATTGATTTTTGGAGTTAGGGTTTGAAGTGAAGGATTGGTGAAGGGAAAGACTCATGATCCTCTGGCTTTGCTGATGACTGAATTATGCTGTCCAATAATACTTTTGTGTTTGCTATTTGGTAGAGAAATGTAAACACTGGTTCTTTGCAGCCTTTAGTGTTTCTTGAGAGTTTTGATAAGGTGATATATTATATGAAATTGAAGTTATTTTATGTGTATTTTATCATTGTTTTGATACTCAATTTTTTGGTGTTATTTATATGTATCCTTGAGATAGAACAAGATTTTTAGGCTTTGAGACTGTTATAATATGTTTTGCCATCTGTTTACTTTGAGATGTTTCACTTGAATTTTCTTTTTAATCTCTATTTTTTTAATTGTATTTTCTAAATTAGCTATTACCGACCACCACTTGTCTGCAACTCCTTCATCGTTCACTCTCTCAATGAAAAAAAAAAAAAAAAAAGAAAAAGAAAAAGAAAAAGAAGAAAATTACATTTTATCCTAAAAAAATGTATTGTGTGAGGGTTGCATATCAGACTAATGGAATGACTACATTGTAATTTAATTGAAAGTGTAAATGATTAATTATTATAATTAAAAAATAGAAAATGGGTAAATTAGGTTGGTGTTTTTTTAGTTAGAGCGAAGTAGTTTTAATTTGAACATTGAACTTCTAGTTTTGTTATAAGAGCATTCCCAGGAGTTTATTTAAATTTTATCCTAAAATATTATTAAAAAATTCATTTCCTATTTTAGAAATCACTTTTTCATTTACTTTCTTCATCAAACTCCCTATTTTTTCTCTATTCTATTAAAATAATCTTTTTAATTATTTTTAAATTTAAATATTTTTTTAATAATAAAATAATAGAAACAAATGCCAACCAACTCTGCAATTTCAAGGCAGTGGGCTTCTGCTCAAATTGTGGAATTTTTCAAACAACAACGTCATTAATTTTAGTTGAAGCAATTGGGCAACTACTCAAATGGTAGAATTTTTCAAACAACAACTGTCATTTTTTCAACAGCCTAACCGTCATTTTGTGAAACCATTTGGTATAAGCAACAATTCAATGGGAACACAAGGTAAGTGAGTGTCACAGTGATTATATCAGATAGCATAAGATAGCAATTACTTAGTGCATGTTAGGAAAAATCAATGTGATTTTTCACAAGTAATCAATCAATGAAAATAAAAATTAATGTGAAAAAATTAAATCAAAGGCAACACAAGAATTTTTACGTGGTTCTCTAAATGTGAGGTACATCAACGGGATCGAAATTCGATTCCACTATTAACCAAATAAGTTCCAAACGATTACAAACGAGACACGAATGATCTCACAAAACCACCTTTAGGTAAATTCCAAATAATCACAAAATAAACTAGAGGAAAAACCTCATCAAATAGATAAACTAAAATCTTTAGAACCAAAGTTGAAGAAGACCCAAAATAACGAATCAAACACCAACCGAAGATGCCCAAAACCCGAGCTTCAAAAAAACCGAAATTGATCCAATATCAATCTTCGTCACTGTTCTCAAAGAGATGTAAGCTACCGCACTTTTTTTGTGTGTATGGAACAAAAATAATATATATATTAGATATATATATTATTAAATCTTGGGTTTTGTAATCAAACCCTAATTGTATCCAAATTGAATTGGGCCTCCACAAATATAATATATAAAAATATATTATACAAAACCAAGCCAAATTAAAACTCTTTTTCCAAAACCAATTGGGTCCCACACTCCAATAAAGAGGTATACCCAACAATTCTCCCCCTACCGACTTACGTGGAGACATCAACCATACCCGCCAAAGTTCGACACTTTAAATGTTTGTCCCTCGACAAAGTCTTTGTCAACATATCCGAGATATTATCATCTGTGTGAACCTTTTTGAGTTGTAACAATTTCGAGTCTAACACATCACGAATCCAATGGTATCTCACATCAATGTGTTTCGATCTCGAATGAAAGGTAGAATTTTTACTCAAGTGAATAGCACTTTGACTATCACAATAAAGCACATACCTTTCTTGTTTCAAACCCAACTCTTGCAAAAATTTCTTCAACCATAACTCTTCTTTGCAAGTTTCCGTAATGGCAATAAATTTAGCTTCGGTAGTTGAGAGAGCAACACATTTTTGTAATTTAGATTGTCATGCCACAGCTCCCCCTGCAAAAGTCATCAAATACCCCGAAGTAGATTTCCTAGAATCAACATCACCAGCCATGTCAGAATTTGTGAACCCATCAAGCATCGGCTTATCATCTCCAAAACACAAACACACCTTCGAAGTCCCTCGAAGATATCTTAGAATCCATTTTACCGCTGCCCAATGTTCTTTACCCGGATTAGAGAGAAAACGACTCACCACACCAACGGCGTGAACAATATCCAGCCTTGTACAAACCATGGCGTACATCAAAGAACCAACTGCTAAAGCATAAGGAACTTTCAACATCTCTTCTTTGTCTTTCTCACTTGTAGGACATTGATTCTAACTAAGCTTGAAGTGACCTGCTAGTGGACAACCAACCGGCTTTGCTTTATTCATGTTGAACCTCTCAAGAACTTTCTCAATATAGCTTTCTTGAGACAACCAAATCAGTCCCTCTTTGCAATCACGAACAATTTTCATACCAAGTATTTGCTTTGCCGGTCCCAAATCTTTCATAGCAAAAGATTTACTCAACTCTAACTTCAGCTTGTTAATCATGGTAGAATCTTGACCCACAATTAAGATGTCATCAACATAAAGCAAAAGAATAATAAATTTACCATCCGAAAATTTTTTCACAAACACACAATGGTCCGAAATGGTTTTAGAAAAACCATTATTCATCATGAAAGAGTCAAATTTTTTGTACCATTGCCGCGGAGCTTGCTTGAGACCATACAAACTTTTCTTCAATTTGCAAACAAATTTGTCTTTCCCTTTCTCCACAAAACCTTCCGATTGCTCCATGTAAATTTCTTCTTCAAGATCACCGTGAAGAAATGCGGTCTTCACATCAAGTTGTTCAACTTCAAGATTCATACTTGCAGCCATGCCAAGTACAACCCGAATAGAAGACATCTTCACAACCGGCGAGAAAATCTCGTCAAAGTCAATGCCTTTCTTTTGCCCAAAGCCTTTCACAACAAGACGTGCTTTGTACCTCAGATTCTTCCTATCATTCTTTAATTTGAAAACCCACTTATTTTTCAGAATTTTCCTCTCTTTAGGCAACTTCACTAAATCATAAGTAAGGAGTTCATCTCCTTTTCCATGGCCTTTTTCCAATCACCTTTCTTTGCATGCTCAATTGCTTCTTGGTAGCTCTCCGGCTCCCCTTGATCAGAAATCAATACAAATTCATTGGGATGATACTTTCTTGAAGGTTGTCGATCCCTTGTAGATTTCCTCAACTCAAGTTGTGGTGGCGGTTCTTGAGTTGGATGCTCTTCCTCAATTTCTGGCTCAACTTCATTAGGATTAGCATCATCTTCTACATCTTCAATAGATGGCTGCATATCTTCCCCATTTTCATCATCAACTGGAGATGAAGGAGATAGATCCATGTCAATGAGATTACTAGTTTTTGGCACCGGTTGATTACCTTTACCAAAGTCTTCAATTGTTTGGTCTTTAAGAAACACAACTGTAACAACCTTCGTACTGATTACCGATAAATTACTGAATTAGCTACTGGTTGCTGCTAAACTGGACTGCTTATGACTAATAATTGAACTAACTGAAGTACTGGACGGACTGATTGAAATCGAAACTGAAATTGAATAAGTTCATCTATTATATTGCATTTCTATCTGTTTGATTGATTGATGATCTGTTTGAGTTTATGTGTTTAAACTGCTAATTGAAGGCCTTATCGGCGGCCGAATTAGAAACCGTTTAGAGTTTTGAAATCAGTAGAATATTTGTGATTTAATGGTATGTTTATCTGAAAATTGATTAGGAATGATTAAATTAGATTTAAATGAATTAATTACAAGTTGTAGCTTATCTACCAAATTGCCATGGTTAGTGGATATTTGTTTATTGACTTTCAAGAGCCTTCTTACACTCAAACAAACACTTAATCAGCCCCTATTTTTGAATCTAGCCGACCATAGTTAGAAAGAGAGAGAGATTTGAGCTCATCTTGTGAATTGCTAGAAGAACTTGAAGATTTGTAACATAGATTGCTAATTGAGCTTGCAAGACTTGTAATTGAGACTTAGGTAAGAAAATCCATCTTCTTCTTGTTGTCTTGAGCTTCATCTTGCATGTTCTAGGCTCCATTGTAGAATCAAGCCATGATTTAGTGCATAGAGGTTGAATTATGCTTGAATTCATGCATGCATGGCCATTTTGGTGCATTTTGAAGTTGAATTCATGATGGATTGTACGTGCATGCTCATGTTTCTATCAAAGTCCATGTTTTCATTTTGTTTTCTAACTATTGAGCTCATTAGAGCAAGATTTGAACCTTGAATTTGGTTAAAAACTCATGCATTGCATGTTTTGAAATTGTTCTTGAAAATAGGTTTGAATTTTGAATTTAATTGACTCACCATTGGGGCTTGAATTCATAAATTGGCTTTTGAAACTTGTTATACATTGTTTTGGGATGTATTTTCCAGAATTTGGGCCCAAGAGGTCGAGAATTAAGTTGAGAATGCTTGGTTTGAGCTTGGAAGGCAAATCTGGAAATTCCAGATTTGGCTTCTTCGCCGAAAGGATTCTCGCCGGCGACCAACGCTTCTAAGCCACGCCGGCGAAGGATTGGTGGCTCGAGCGTAAAATCGAGCATCCAAGATTTTTATTGTTTCATCGACCGCCGGCGAAGGATTGTTCGCTTGAGCGAGGCCTTTGATTTTGGAAGCTCGCTCGAGCGAAGAAAGGCTCGCTCGAGCGAGGCTCTTATTTCAGCAAATTATGCAAAATATTTTCTAAGTGTATTTTTGCATCCTCATCCCATCCTAGGCATTCTTAGGCCTAGTTTAAGGCATCTTAATGAGGATTTAGACATAGAACCACACCGAGGAAATTTCGGGATTTAATTATCATTCTTCCCGACTGTGAAACTTAGTGTGTGTTCTATTTGTTAACTGTTTAGGGTTGGTTTCTCGGGACGCTCTAGCCGCTATTAGCCCAATCTCGTGAGTAACAATTGTGTAAAGATATGTTCAAAATGATTATCTTTTGAATACCGAATCGAATTTATTGAACTGATATTGTTTATGAATGAATGTATGTCCTCAGATTCTCGAACTGCATCAGGCATCCTTAGCACTTATGCATCGTTACAGAGATCTCTCGGTTCCCTTGTGGAACCATACTGCTTATTGATTGATGGCCATCACTACCGTTGGTCTGTTAAGACCGGTCTTTAAGACCTCTTGTTTCGTGACCGATAGACTAATGGATGTACCACATATGACCGATTGATCGAATATCGAAAGATCAAATATCTTGTTTAATGAATCGATTTCATTCTCAGAAGGACATTCATTCATAACCTCTTTACGCATTATGTTATTCATCGGGCTTTAGCTCACTTTGTTTATATATGTATGTAGGTTCTCGGCAGCCTGCATCGAGCTAGGGCGTGGGTTAGTCCCAGCTTTGTCAAGCCGACCTATGTGCCTCACCGCGAGGTTCCGAGACGCTATGCCATGGCTAGGGGTGTTTTTGTTTCCCACTGTCTCCCCCATTGTTTGTGTTCTTTGTTTAGATTATCCCTCTTCTTGCCTGTTGTCAAGGATTTGATCCTGTCTTGTTACTGTAAATGATTGTATAGACTGTACTGTTCTGAACTGTATGAATGCATAAAAAATGTTTTTGGCATACAGATTGTCACAGCTCAATGGACACTAGTTATTTATCGTACTTGTATTGTATTGGCCGCTTGGACCACGAACTTTGTTTTACTATTCTCTATCATAAGCGGGCCTTGGTAATCTCGACATCGCGGCGATTCTGATATTAAACCCATAGGGTCGGGTTTGGGTCGTGACAACAACATCACGGCTTCGAATGATTGTCGACCGGATCCCATAATCTATACCCGAATTCATCACGTCTATAGCCAAGAAAAATACATTGTCTTGACTTACTATCATGCTTGGACCTCTCATCCTTTGGAATGTGAACAAAAGCTCGGCAACCAAACACTCTCAAGTGCTCATAAGACATATATTTGCCAGTCCAAACTTTTTCAAGAACATCACCATTCAAAGGATAGCAAGGAGACAAATTAATCACGTCAACCGCTGTACTCATTGCCTCACCCCAAAAGGATCTTGGCAATTTAGCATGTGAAACACTACAAGAAAAAACATTTTCCGTGACCAACATTTTGGTCGCGAAAAGTACCATATTTGGTCACTAAAACCTTTTTGCGACCAAAATATGTTGGTCGCGAGTTGGTCGCCAAAGCCTCGTCACAGATAGTTTTCTACGACCAAAAAAGCCTTTGGTCGCTAAAACTGACCATTCGCGACCAACTTTTTTGGTCGCGGAAAGTGCAATTTACATTAGCCAAAAGTAAACTTTTAGCGACCAAAAATAAGTTGGTCGCCAAAAGTCAGCGCCTTGATCCAAAAAATTTAATTCTTTTGTGCTACCTGGGACTCGAACCCTTGACCAAGGAGTCACCATGCACCCAATCTACTCTGCCACTAACATGCTTCTTGTTCATATTTGGCAAAACATATATATAACCCATAAAAATTGGGTTATATATTATTTTATAAAACTTTTAATGCCTAAACAAAAAAATAGCATGTTATTACAATAGTATTATTTTTTAAAAAATTTAACCCGCCATAACTTTTCGCGACCAACTTTTTTTTTTGGTCGCCAAAGGGTAATCTTCCGTGACAAAAAAAAACCTTTGGTCGCCAATAGTATACTTTCCGCGACCAACTTTTTTTTTTTTGGTCGCCAAAAGGTGATCTTCTGTGACCAAAAAAAGCCTTTGGTCACCAATAGTATACTTTCCGCGACCAACTTTTTTTTTTGGTCGCCAAAAGGTGATCTTTCGCGACCAAAAAAAGCCTTTGGTCGCCAATAGTATACTTTCCGCGACAAACTTTTTTTTTTTAGTCGCCAAAGGGTATACTTTCTGTGACCAACCTTTTTTTTGGTCGCCAAAAGGTGATCTTTCGGGACCAAAAAAAGCCTTTGGTCGCCAATAGTATACTTTCCGCGACCAACTTTTTTTTTTGGTCGCCAAAAGGTGATTTTCCGCGACCAAAAAATTGTGGTCGTCAAAAGTTAAATTTTAGTCGCAGAAAGTGGACTATTTGCGACCAAAAAAAATAGGTGGTCGCCAAAAGTGTTTTTTCTTGTAGTGAAAGCGAACACCTTGTTCTTTCTACAATGGTGCGGTTCATCCTTTCGGCAACGCCATTTTGTTGAGGAGTCTTCTTAACTGTCTTTTGGTGCCGAATACCTTGGCTGCGACAATACTCATCAAATGGCCCAATGTATTCACCACCATTGTTTGATCGGATGCACTTCAATTTTTGCCCTGTTTCTCTTTCAACCATGGCCTGAAAATGCTTAAATACTTCTAGAACTTGATCTTTAGTTTTTAGTAGAAAAGCCCAAACTTTCCTTAAATAATCATCAATGAAAGTAACAAAATAAAGTGCACCACCATGTGTTCTAACTTTTAAAGGATCACAAACATCCGAATGAATCAACTCAAAAACCTTTTCTTTTCTAGAAGCAACATTTTTATGAAAAAAAAACTCCATGTTGTTTACCCGCCAAACAATGAACACAAGTTTTAAGATGTGTACCTTTCAAACCGGGTAGAAGCTCTTTCTTGAACAAAACTTGTAGCCCCTTTTCACTCATGTGCCCAAGTCGCCTGTGCCACAATTTAGTAGAAGTATCATCTTCAAGTGCATTGGCAACACCTTTACAAATTTTTCCTTGCATCGAATAAAGTGTATGAGTCTTCTTACACTTAGCCACCACCAAAAAACCCTTTGTGAGCTTCCATATTCCATCACCAAATTTGTTGTTGAAGCCTTCATCATCTAGCACTACAAGAAAAAGCACTTTTGGCGACTAAAGTTTTAGTCACCAAAAGCCCCTTTTTAGTCGCCAATACTAATTTTTTCACTTTCCCCCGACTAAAGATTTTAGTCGCCGCTGTGGTCGCCTATAAATAGTCGCGCATTCCTTTGGCGACTAAACATTTGTTAGTCGGCAATACATATGTCTTCGGCGACCAAATAATTAGTCGCCAATACTCCATTCCATTTAGGGAAATTATACTTGTAGCGACTAAACCTTTAGTCGCCAATACTAATTTTGTTTTTTTTAATTTATTTTTCGGTGACCAACGACTTTAGTCGCCAATACTATTTTTTTTTTTTTTTTTAAAAAAAAAGCCTCCGCTTGTTGTCCCAGGGTTCGAACCTGGGACGTCCAAGACTTGCACGCCAACACCTTTAGGAACATTGCTCCCCACTACGCCACTCATAGATCACATGATTATTGTTACAACATTTATTATTTATATACTATATTCACTGGTATTAATACAAAATTGTATATATAAAAATAAATTATTTTATTTAATATATTTCATGTAAAAAATAAAATATTTACAAAAAAAAAATTGGGTTGCACTTTTGGCAACTAAATGTCAATTTTAGTCGCCAATTCTCCATTTTTTGGCTACTAACTTGTTTTCTGTCGCTAAAACAAATGAATCCCGCCTAAGGATAGGACATTCGGCAACTAAACAGAACTTTAGTCGCCAAAACCTCAACTTTGGGCAACTAAAATGCATTTTAGTCGGCAAAACACCTATAATGGGCGACTAAACTATTTTTTAGTCGCCAAAAGCATCACTTTTGGCTACTAAATGATTTTAGTCGCCAAAAATCGTCCCTTTTGGCTACTAAACAGCCTGTAGTCGCTAAAAACCCTATATTCGGCGACTAAAGTGCGTTTTAGTTGCTAAAGGCATTATATTCGGCGACTAACCTGTTTTAGTCGGCAAAAGGGATCAACTTTGGCGACTAATTGCATTTTAGTCGCCAAAAATCATACTTTTAGCGACGAAAAAATAAGTTTTAGTCGCTGATTGTGTTTTTTGTTGTAGTTTAGCTTCCCAGTAGAGATCAAATTGAGGCGAATGTCAGGAACATGCCTCACATCTTTAAGCAACAACTTGTAGCCCAAATTTGTTTCCAAGCAAACATCACCCATGCCGATAATCTTGAACAAACCTTCATTACTCATTCGAACAGAACCATAATCTCCTGCAGTGTAGGTAGTGAAGAAATCAACTCGAGAAGTCACATGAAAAGAAGCACCAGAATCAATTACCCAACTGCTCTCTTGGCCCACAAAATTGATACAATCATCTTTACAAACGACCATGAGATCATGGGTAGTAACTGCCGTTGTGTCTTCTTGCTTCTTATCCACACTTTTGTCACGCCTTTTCTCCTTATTCTTAAGCTTTCGGCATTCTCGCTTCATGTGCCCTTTCTCATGGCAATAATAACACTCAATGTCTTTCTTTGAAAAAGAACCATCTTTTGATTTGTCACCATCACCCTCAATAGGTTCATACAAATCTTTACAAAATAATAGGTCCTCCATTTTAGTTTTCCAAGCTACCCAATTGCTTCCATTGAAGCTAGACATGCGACCCACATTCCCCTCCATTGATTTACACAAATAAATAAACCCCAATAAACCGTAAGCTCTGATACCAGTTGTTAGGAAAAATCGATGTGATTTCCCACAAGTAAATCAATCAATGAGAATAAAAACTAATGCGGAAAAATTAAATCAAAGGCAACACAAGAATTTTTACGTGGTTTCCTCAATGTGAGGTACGTCCATGGGACCGAAATTCGATTCCACTATCAACCAAATAAGTTCCAAACGATTACAAACGAGACACGAATGGTCTCACAAAACCACCCTTAGGTGAATTCTAAATAATCACAAAATAAACTAGAGAAAAAACCTTACCAAATAGATGAACCAAAATCTTCAGAATCAAAGTTGAAGAAGACCCAAAATAACGAATCAAACACCAACCGAAGATGCCCAAAACTTGAGCTTCAAAAAAATCGAAATTGATCCAATATCAATCTTCGGCACTGTTCTCAAAGAGATGTAAGCTGCCGCACTTTTTTTGTGTGTATGGAACAAAAATAATATATATATTAGATATATATATATTATATTAAATCTTGGGTTTTGTAATCCAACCCTAATTGTATCCAAATTGAATTGGGTCTCCACAAATATAATATATAAAAATATATTATACTAAACCAAGTCAAATTAAAACTCTTTTTCCAAAACCAATTGGGTCCCACACTCTAATAAGGAGGTATACCCAACAGTGCAGACAGTGATTATATCAGATAAAGGGCATGAAGTTCCAACAAATTCAATGGGAACATGAGTATATTTATCCTCATAAGATATTGTAAGCTAACCATGTTTCATTTTTACCTCTATTATTGGCATTACCAAATGAAGCAATGGAGATGTAACTATCAACACAAACACTATTTGCAAACAGTTAACAAAGTAGTAATTGTAACTTTTATCTTGTAGAAAAACAGATTTATTTCTGCCAAGATGATTAGCAGTTTTGTATAAACCAAACCATATAAACAAAGTAATTTCTTTTTCTTTCTTTCTTCTTTCTTTGCTCAGTCTTTTACATCTAGCAGTACAAGTGTGTATATAGACCATGCAAACTTGAAGCTCACCTAAGATGAAAAACCATTAGCATTGGCGATCATGTAGAGCAGCACTACATGCTCTTGTCACCACCATAGGCATTCAATTAAACAGAGGTGAGGTCATCCGCTCGAACATCTGGCCAGTCAACCCCTTGGACGTCCGGCACGTTGTCTAGGCTGTTGTGTTCCGCTGCTCTGTTGCTACTATTCTGCTCTGTTGCTGTTGTTTTGCTTGTTGTTTTCCCTTTCACGCCTTCTGTTGAAATAAAATAATAATTTATCAAATATGATAAGGAGTCCCTGTAGTAATCCTAAATTTAAGAGATTATATAAGGGATCGGATGGGGTTGGATTTTTAAAGAATTAACCCCTTATAATAGCAAAAAGCTATTTTAAAGCATCTGATGGGATGCTCTAATATGTCTTTTTTTGTCACTAATTGTTAAGATTTTAAATGGAAAATGACTATACACAAATATTTTTAATTTTACACGTGATCTTTTTTCATTCAAAAACTAAAATAAAAAGTGAAATTTACAATAAAAAAATATAATATTTAGATTATTTAAATTAAAATTACAAATATTAAAGTAAAATTTTAATTAAATTATAGGGACTAATGATATAATTTAATCCTAAAAAATCAAAATGCGATTCACCCATTTAATTTGGTATACGTAGCATTCATGCAATCTTTAATGTGTATATGACTCTGATTCAGGCATGCAGATTTTGTACTTAACTTCTTTTCTATTTATTTTATTTTTTTTTTTTTCGTTGATTCAGTATGTACTTACCATTGATGGTTATGGTTGGAGCTCTGGGTCACACATACTCCAAAAACATAGAGAAAATTGCATTTCAATGTGGATTTTTTTTTAAAAAAAAAATTCAAGTGGTAAATTTTATTAATTTTAATAATAATTTTTTTTATAGTAAATTTGTAAATATTTTATGAAGAGATGACTGATTTGTAATTTTTTTTAAAACATAACTAAAATTAGTTGGGGGTTAGTTTGTTACTGTAGAGTAGTTGGTGAAGGAATCAATTGGCATTTACAACCCGCCCCAATCTCTTTTTGTGGGCTTGCATGTGGGCAATTTGTCAGTCACTTGTTGTTCATATATATCTCAGTAATAAGAAAAATTGTTGGTTGATTGTGAGGCATTACGGGGTTATATTCCAAATTAATTATATATTTTTTATCTTTCATATTCTTTAATTTTTCAATATAAAATCGTAAATTTTATCCTTTCATCAATCACAATATATATAAAACATCACGTGACATTACTCCTGAATCAATCAATAATGTCTCCTGTAACAAATATCTGTAAAGGTACTCCACTTTGTTGCATGAGTAAATGGCCATTCCACGTACAAGACATTAAAGCAACCACAAGAAAACATGGCTACTTGGCAAGTGATTCTCTCTCTCTCTCTCTCTCTCTCTCTCTGGTAAGTGTCATTGAACTTGGACCTGTTCGTTGAAAAAAAAAAATCTCAAATTAATAAATTTTATGAATTTTTAAATTAATTGACGTGTCCAAAAAAATTTAAAATTTAAAACATAATCTACTTCAATAATGTCACAGGTTTTGGAGATGGTAACAAGGTGAGTTTATTGTCCCTCGCCCCGTACGATATAAGGAGCAAGACAATTTGGAGAGGTGGCTATGGTGGAGCTGGAGCAGGGCAAGGGCAAAATAAAAAAATTAATAAAATTTTATTGGTAAAAACAATAGATTTTTGTATTGGTCAAAATAATAGATTTTAGCATTATCATATTGTATTAATTGATGTGGAGTATTACTTCAAAATACTAAATAATCTCTCTGCCTCCAAACCACCACATAATTTTCTACATGCAGATCTGGTACTTACCATTGTTGTTTCTTGTTTCTGATATTTTTTAAAAATTTATTTATTTATGGGAAAATAACATGTCTCTGATTTTACAAAAATTAATTACAAATCTATTGTAAAGTGTATGATTTTTTATCTTCTAATATTTATAAAATTTATCATTAATTTAAGAATTTTTTTTTAATTATACACTGCAGTGAAATTATCTCTTTATTTATTAAGTTTGTACTTACTATTCATGGGTTATGGTTGGAGGTAGTGAAAGTTGAGTAGTTGAAGAAATCAATAATGGCATTTACAACACCACCGCACTCTTTTCAGATCAAACGAACATATGGGCAATTTGTCAGTCATTTGTTCTTGATAGAGTAACCATAATATGTAAGGTATTATACTTTATTGCATGAGTAATGTCATCGTCATTACGAATGGCTTTCGATGTACAAGAAATTAAAGAACCCTGAACCTACTCTAACCTAAATTTTGAAGTTGTATTTAGTTGAAAGATTTAGGAATGAATTTACAAAGAAAATTTTTTTAAAAAATGTAAAATTTAAATAAAATATACATATCTTTCATCTAATTTCAAACACTTTTTCTTTTTTCGTTTTTAAATTCCTTCTTAATTCATAAACAAATTGTTATAGGTTCTAAATTTTCTATCAAATAAATTGTCAAATGGGTGTGAGAATGTGGACCTGACACTCATGTGAGACATTTGATCACTTATTTGGTAAAAAATTTAGTATTCCTAACATTACCCAATTGATAAAACAAATACAGGTTAAGAGAAATGGAGATGCGAATCATTCTCAATGCCCCATATAAACTTGAACATCTTTTTTATAAGAGTTATTGAAAAATGTTTGAAACCCTAAAAAAGTAGGAAGCAGGGTTACTACAATCACTACAAGAAAATACACTTTTGGCTACTAAAATATTAGTTGTTAAAGGCTCATTTTTGGTCACCGAAAGTTAACGGCGACTAAAAATTTTAGTTGCCCAGTTAGTCGGGTGTACTTTGTCGGCAATAGTATTGGCAACTAAAATATTTTTGGTCACTAATTTACTACTTTTGACAACTGAGAGGGAAGATTTGCATGGCATTACGGCCGAGCTAAGGCAACGTCAGATTTAACGATCGCTTGCACGGTCGTTGACATTGACCGAGCAAATGCGAGTATGCCCCGGCCAAGCTGTGTGCGGGCAGAGGTCGGAATAGCGAGAGGTGACCGAGCTATAGGGCGACCCGGGCTGGGCCGAGGTTACAGCGAGGCCGGCAAGTCTCTGATCGGCTAGCCGAGATGGATTACTCGTGTGACCGAGAGGTCAGATGGAGTGGTTGGGGCTAAGATGCCCGCAACCACTGGTTCTGTTAGCTGAAATAGCCCCAAGTGAGGTGCGCCTTTTACTCGCTCCAAAGAGACAGGTCGGCGATGTGGAGCTCAGTTGTGTACATGTAGTGGAGATCTTCCACAGGTAATAGGCCGGTGGTGGTACCTCGGTCAAGGGTGCCACCTGGGCCAATGGTGTGGAGGAGAGGACATCTGCTCCACGAACGCCTCAATACCGTTAGACAGTTCTGTGTGTACTGGTGGAAGGACAAAACCTTTACACGCGTGAGGTGGTGAGAGACGCCAGCGCCCGCCACTGTCGGGGAAGGACAATGAGGTAGTGCGCAAGACGACCTTGAGGCCGCATGGCGCCCTAGAAATAGGAGAAGAGACGAAGGTTACAGGTATGCGAACTCACTCTCACAACCACTCTCTCTCTCTCCTCATTGCTTTCTTCCATAGTGAACTGACTTGAGCGTCGGAGGGTTTTTCCGGCACACCACCGCCGGGCAGCTCACCACTTTTGTATTGCAGAGATAGACGCCGTTACCGAAAGCTTGACGTTCAAGGCGTACGGAGAGCTAAGGATATTTCGCCCCCGTACAATTGGCGCCGTCTGTGGGAAAAGTTTGATATTCAACCCTTGTTTTGTAAGCTTCTTCGACCATTTCTATGGCCAACAACGACGAAGTTCCGCTGTCCGTCGTCGATGGTGTCACTCCAGAGTACGTGCGAAGGAGAGAAGGCCCCCTTAATGTTCCAACCATGGCGGGACTGGAAACCACTTCGCGAGGAGCGCGCGACAAGCGTGGGAGGAGTTCAGATCGTTCACAGAGTCCAGAGGGTCACGCCAAGGGCGAAGTCCGTGAGGAGCGCCTGGAGCACAAACTCAGAGACCAAGAAGCCCTCATTCGTAGGATGGCGGCGGAGATGGAGCTTCTGAAGCGCCAAGTGAGGGGGAAGGGTGTTGCTGGAGAGGGCAACCTCAGTGAGCGCACCCCCTCCCCTCGTTCTAGCAGTCGCCGCTAGAGGAGGACTCATTCAATCTCCATCACCAGGAACTATGGGGTGGAGGACTCGGACCAGCGAGATGGTAGGTCCTGCACGCGCGACAGCACTTATCGCCCCTCGCGCCCGTCATCAACATCGCGATACTCAACCTCCGTCCGTTCCAGGGATCTCAGGGACGTGCTAGAGGAAAGGGCGCGCCTTCGGGAGGTTCAGAGGGTGCCGGCGCTCCAGAGACTGAGTGCCCCACAGGTAAAGGAAGAAGTGATGATGCCGGCACCTGTAAACGCAGCCCAAATTTGTTGGACAAAGAGTCGGCGAGGTTGGATACCACGCCGTTGTCCCCAGAGATTGAGAGCACCCCACCTCGCGGATTCCACCACCAAAATTTACTTTGTATGACGGAAGACGGATCCAGACATGCATGTGAGTCATTACCGGCAAGTAATGGTCGCCATCGTCGGAACGACGCCTTGATGTGCCTCATATTCCCAGCAAGCTTGGGAGAGCTGGGCTTGAAGTGGTTCGAGAGGCTCCCGGAGGGGAGTATTGAGGGGTGGCAACAATTAGCGGAAGCCTTCGTCACCAGATTCAAGACCAATACTCGAACGCCGAAGGAGGTCGACCACCTCCTGGGCGTCAAGATGGAGTCTGGGAGTTCACTGAAGGCATACAATGCGAAGTATTGGGAGACTTACAATGAGATCCTCGACTGTCCTACCAATCTGGCGATTACTCAATACAAGAGGGGACTCCCAGTCGGACATAGGCTGCGAGACTCACTCACGATGCATCAGCCCACCACCATGGAATCTTTGATACAGCGGATCAACGAACATATTCGTGTGGAAGATGATGCTGCCTCTGCGCCCGAGAAAGATAATCCGGTCGCGGTGGACAGAAGGGTAGCGGGGAAAGTTCATTCGGTTGGGCAGGAGGAAAACCGCCCTCGTGACCGACCAAAGGATCAGCATAGAGGAACCGGCCAAAATGACAGAAACAAAGGTCGCAAAAATGACCGGGCTGATGCACCTCGCGATGCAGGAGAAGATGCCAAGAGAAAACTGAAGGCGCGGACAGGGATCACCACGGTCTTTAAAATTCTCATCTACCGCATTTTGAGCGAGATCCGTGGGGAGCCCTTTGTCTGTTGGCCGGCCAAGCTGGGAAGCGCGCAACGGGGCTTCAATCCAAAGTACCGCTGCACCTTCCATGAAGAAAGGGGGCACCGGACAGAAGATTGCTTGCCGCTCAAACAGCATTTAGAGGAGTTGGTGGCGGCAGGGCATCTTGATCAATATATAGATGGGGGAGTCAAGGCCGCGCCGACTGGACAAACCGAGCCAAACGGAATGGTCGCCCTAGAGGCGCCCCCACAGGGTGTGATCAATGTTATCCACGGTATCATTGAACCAGCAAGGGTCTGTGAGCTGAGAGGGATGATTAAGAAAGCCGAGCACATGAGGGAAGTGCTCTCAGTCCAGCCCGCGGTAAATAAGGGAAAAACCGAGGAGAAAGACGTCCTTTCGTTCTCTACCAAAGACCTGGAAAGGGTCCAGATGCTGCACAATGACGCTTTGGTGGTGACCCTTCGCGTCAAAGGCTTCGATATCAAGAGAATATTGATCGACCAGGGGAGTTCGGTCGAAATAATGTATTATGACGCGGTCAAACAAATGAAGTTGGAAGACAAGGATTTGGCTCCTGCAACATCTCCTTTGGTTGGCTTCAACTCGCAACCAGAATGGCCGATTGGAAAGATTATCTTGCCAGTCAAGGCGGGGTCGGTTGTGAAGCAAGTAGAATTCTGGGTGCTCAAAGTTCCATCGACTTACAATTTGATTCTGGGCAGGGGTTGGCTGCACGCCTTGCAAGCGGTGGCTTCGACCTTCCATCAAGTCATGCGCTTTCCGGCCCCCAACGGGCAAATAGAGGAAGTCTGGGGAGACCAGGTGATGGCCAAACAGTGCTTCGTCGCAGTAAATGGCAGCCGAGCGGCCAAAGGGTTTGTTTAGATGATAGAGGGGCCCGAGGGCAATGAGGTCCTTGAAGACGTGGGCAGAAAGGCCGAGGAAAAGTCAGTCGAAGATTTGGTGGAAGTTTGCATCGACGAGAAAGATCCAACTAAGTTCTTCCTCCTGGGATCGTCTTTGTCCAGCACCGAACGGTCAGATTATGTCAATTTCTTGGTTGCCAACTTGGAGGCTTTCGCATGGACGCCTTACGATATGCCTGGCGTCGACCCAAGCTTCATCTGCCACCAATTGAATGTCTTCCCCAATGCGCGCCCAGTCATACAAAGGACACGCTGTCAAATTTTGCACCATGTCAAGTGGTGGCGTAAGTGAAGAATTTGTTGGAAGCCGGCGATAGAGGAGGTGCAAGACCCTGCGGATATCTAACACGGAGGTGGTTCCTAAGAAGAACGGCAAGTGGCGAGTCTGCGTGTATTACAAGACTGTCAACCGCCAAGATGCCCAAAGGATAGCTTTCTCTCCTCGAATTGACCACCGGTGGACTTAACCGCTGACCATCAGAGGTTTAGCTTCTTGGATGCATATCGCGGTTATCATCAAATAGCCATGTACAAGCCGGACAGGGAGATCACGTCCTTCACCACCCCCAGAGGCTTATACTGCTACAAGGTCATGCCGTTCGGATTGAAGAACGCCGGGGCAACCTTTCAGCGGATGGTGACAAAAATGTTCGCTCCTCTCTTGGGCCAAACTATGGAAGCCTATATCGACGATATGGTGGTAAAGAGCAAGGAGAAGTCTCAGCACCTTGCCGACCTAGCAGAAATGTTTGCCATACTCAAGCGCCACAAGCTCCGCTTGAATGCCTCTAAGTGCGCCTTTGGGGTTGGCACTGGGAAATTCCTAGGTTTTCTGGTCACAAACCGGGGAATTGAGGCCGACCCATCGCAAATCAAGGCAATACAAGAGTTGGAGCACCCTAACTCCACGGCGACGGCAACATCTTGCCGGATGGCGTGGCCACAACAGATTTATTAGCCGGTCTTCGGATCGTTGCAGGCCCTTCTTCAAAACTTTGAAATCCAAGTTCTTTTGGGATGAGAAGTGCGACCGTGCTCTGGCGGACTTGAAAGCATATCTCTTCAAAGACTATTCTCGTTACACCTCACCGGCGAGGAGTTATATCTCTACTTGGCGGTCTCTCAACATGCGGTGAGCGCTGCTTTTAGTCCGCTACCGAGGGCATTCAAGATTTCATTTTT
Organism: Camellia lanceoleosa; assembly: GCA_025200525.1. Taxonomy (NCBI): domain Eukaryota; kingdom Viridiplantae; phylum Streptophyta; class Magnoliopsida; order Ericales; family Theaceae; genus Camellia; species Camellia lanceoleosa. Next base: position 74,145,546 of record CM045763.1, read on the forward strand.
ATGTGAGCAAGACTCGCCCCAAATTAAACGAGGTATCTTCCTTGGAAAAATTGGCGTTGGCTCTCATGATGGCGCCAAGAAAGTCGCACACTACTTTCATGCCCATACAATAGTGGTGTTAATCGAGTTCCCGCCAAGGTGCTCTTCAAAAGGCGGACTTTATCGAGAATTTCAAATGGGCCGAGAATTAGGCCAAGACGACATTAAGTTCCAACCGCCAAGACCGCAATCAAGGCTCAAGCCCTTGCAGATTTTGTGACGGAATTTGCCCCAGGAACACATCCAGTCTGTCCGGTTGATTTGGTTGGTGCGGATTTAGCACAACCCAAGGTTCTGACAACAGAGATGTGTGATAGCTCGCAAGCGGGAGAAGGGCAAATCTTAACCGCAGTAGCAAAGGCTGACGACTCATCGAAAGAAGAACCCGGCAAAGACGTGCAAGGAGACCAGATTGAGCCTACCAGAGACTTGGAATTGAGAAGCTCCCAGAATCCATCTGATTGCTGGAAGTTGTTTCTGGGCGAGATGTGGAAGTTGTTCGTTGATGGGGCGTCCAATAGGCATAGGGCTGGGCTAGGAATCGTGTTAACCTCGCCAGATGGGCTAATTATTGAGCAAGCGATCACGCTCGGCTTCCCAGCATCCAACAACGAGGCGGAGTATGAAGCCCTCCTCGCTGGTCTAAGATGCGCGCTGAGAATGAAGGTCACAGCCCTTATGGTGTTTAGTGACTCAAAGCTGGTGGTCAATCAAGTCTCAGGGGAGTATGAGGCCAAAGATGAAAGAATGGCCAAGTATCAGGCGCTGGTGCTAGCGGAAGTGAAGAAGTTCGATGCCATCAGAGTTGAACAAATCAACCGCGAAGGAAACAGTACAGCCGATGAATTGGCCGGTCTCGCTTCCATTCAGACAACCTTTCCCAATCCCTTGATGATTGAATTTTTACCCCGGCCAAGCATTGAGACATTCGAGGCAACCGAGGTACTCATACGACTTGGGATCCTCTTGGATGGACCCCATCGTCGCCTTTTTGAAAGATCGAATTCTACCAGAAGATAAGAAGGCGGCCCACAAGATACGAGCAAAGTCAGAGCGGTTTTGGCTCTCACCTTCCGGAGCCTTGTACAAGAAATCTTTCACAGGGCCGTATTTGAAGTGTGTCCACCCCTCTAAGGTGGAAGCCTTCCTCTATGAGATCCACGAAGGCATCTGCGCAGCCCATATCGGGTAGATCTCTAGCCTACCGAGCAATCTCGCAGGTTATTGGTATGCAAAGTGACGCCAAGAAAATACGCGTCACGATGTAAAAATGCCAAAAATTTGCTCACCAGATCCACCAGCCAGCAAGGGAGTTGCTCTCACTCACGAGTCCTTGGCCGTTCGCACTCTAGGGATTGGATATTGTTGGACCACTCCCAGTCGCACCAGGCAATCGCAAGTTTTTCATCGCCGCCACAGATTATTTCACCAAGTGGGTGGAGGCCGAGCCACTGGCAACTATTAAGGAAAAAGACGTTAAGAAATTTGTTTGGCAAAATGTGATCACTCGCTTCGGTATACCCAGGGCGCTCATATAAGATAATGGCACTCAATTCGATGGGAAACTCTTTCGCAGATTTTGCGAAGAGTTGAAGATTGAGTTCTACAATTCAACCCCGGCTTATCCTCAGTCGAATGGTCAAGCAGAGGCCTCAAACAAGACCACCCCGATATGGGTGCCTCGGTGTCCTCATAATTACCGGACACCCAGAGGAAATCGTCATCATTTGTTTCTTTGTCCAGGTTGCCCTCTATGAGCTTTGCTCGGCCCTTCTTCACTTTGAGGTACCAGCAGAGCCCGCTCTTATTCCTACTCAAGCTATACTAATGGAAAATTTCTGCGAGGCCGAGATTGAGACCGAGCCTGCGGTTCAGCTCGGCGACGCCGTTTATTATCTTGTATGTGTTATTAGAAACCTGGCTCGGGCAAAGCCTTGCCTGCCTTAAAAATTCGCAGAGCAAGGGCTGGACCGGGAAGCGGACGCCGCCCTCGACTATGGAAACAACTGTAAAGGGGCACCGGTCTAAGTCTCCCCACGGTGTGTCCCCCTTCTTGGCGAGCTCTAGAATCACGTCGTCAGGGACGTTGTACTCCTCTCTAAATTCCGCCATGGCACCGGGCGAACTAACCTTATAGCGGTATTTCCCCATCTATTGTATCTCGGTCTTATTGGCTATACAGTATCTCGGTCAAAAATGTGTAGTGGCTGCTCGGACTTTGAGCTCCACCAACAATAATGCTGGATTGGACGGTCCTACTTGTTCTGCATATTGAAAAATAAGTCCAAGGGTTAGCACGGCATATATTGCGCGGCCTATTGGAAATAGCTAAGAAAGGTTCTAGGTGTTTGGCCGGCCTTTACCTACCTCGGCCCATCAGGATGGCTGATTTAGCTTTCTTTTTTGGTGCTGGTTTTTACTCGATCTAGAAGTTTTTGATCGGCTCGGTTCTAATGGAGGTTTTAGCTCGGTCAAGCCCAGACCAAGGTATTGGCTCATGATTTCAGGCCTTTAGCCCGGTTAAACCTATCTCCCGATCTAAGGTGTGTATAGCTCGGTTGTGACTCAGTACGAAGCCACAAACAGTTTCTGCTCGGTATAAACCATTCCATCGGATCTAAATGAGCGTTTTGCTCGGTTTTTCCCAGTATTCATCATGTTCATCCTATTCATCCTAAGTTCAGGACTCACTCGTTGAAACTAAATGGAACGAGGCACGCGAAGGCCCCTCTAATGCTCCGATTCTGTTTGGCCTAGGGTATATGAGGGAAATGCTAAGAGCAACGAAAGTATGAGCAAGAACAGTAGAACTTCAAAATGGAAACAGAAAAAACGCAGTAAGGGGTTGTAGAAACTTACCAAAATCGATGGAGGGCTCCGAGAGCTCGAGCACAGCGTCAGAAATGGCAAACAAGAGCAATGGCAGTGACTGCAATGAGACGAGGCAGTCGCAATAGAGGTGGGGAAATTTTGAATGCTAGGGTTTTTTAGAGCTCTGATGGAAAATGAAAGATGAAGGGTTTGGACCCTTCGAATAGGGTTTATTGATGGGAGGAAACCCCAAACGGCGCAGCCGTTTTAAATCCTGCGCGTGCAGGACAGCTGGATGCACGACCCAATAAGGCGACACGCGGCATCGCAACGCGTTGTCAAGACGTTATCGACCTTTGATGGGACAAGAAGGATCGCCGCCGCCAATTGGGACCGCTTTGCCGGGCGAAGGTGTACCCAATTCAATCATTGCACGGCGGCAAAAGTTGCCCTATGCTAGCTCGGCCTGGCGAGGGTGCAACACGATCATAGTTTCAAGGCGTTAGTAAACCCAATCACGATAGCTCGGATGGGTTTAGTTTAAGGGCATTGAGAGGGAAGATTTACATGGCAGTACGACCGAGCTAAGGCAACGCCGATTTAACGAAGGGCACGGCGTCGAGCTAACCCCGCTGACACGATCGCTTGCACGGCCGCGACATTGACCGAGCAATGCGGTATGCCCGCCAAGCCGCAGCGGGCAGAGGTCGAATAGCGAGTGGTGACCAAGCTATAGGGCGACCCGGCCTGGCCTGAGGTTACAATGAGGCCGGAAGCCTCGACCGCCACCGAGATGGATTACTCGTGACCGAGAGGTCGATGGAGTGGTTGGGGCAGATGCCCGCAACCACCGGGTTCGTTAGCTGGCCTGAAATAGCCCGGGCAGAGTAGTCTGCCTTTTACTCGCTCCAAAGGGACAGGTCGGCGATGTGGAGCTCGGTTGTATACATGTAGTGGAGATCTTCCACAGGTAATAGGCCGGTGGTGGTACCTCGGTCAAGGGTGCCACCTCGGCCAATGGTGTAGAGGAGAGGACATCTGCTCCACGAACGCCTCAATACCGTTAGACAGTTCTGTGTGTACTGGTGGAAGGACAAAATCTTTACACGCGTGAGGTGGTGAGAGGCGCCAGACCGCCACTGTCCAGGAAGGACAACAGAGGTAGGTGCAAGACGACCTTGAGGCTGCATGGCCAGCCTAGAAATAGGAGAAGAGACGAAGGTTACAGGTATGCGAACTCACTCTCACAACCACTCTCTCTCTCTCCTCATTGCTTTCTTCCATAGTGAACTGACTTGAGCGTCGGAGGGTTTTTCCGGCACACCACCGCCGGGCAGCTCACTACTTTTGTATTGCAGAGATAGACGCCGTTACCGGAAGCTTGACGTTCAAGGTGTACGGAGAGCTAAGGATATTTCACCCCCGTACAACAACTAAAAATTTATTAGTCGTCAACAGTAACCTTTTGGTGACTAAAATATTAATCGCAAAAAACTTCTACATAAAAATGAATTCAACAATTGGCGACTAAACATTTTAGTTGCCGAAGGATGCCATGTTCTTTTGTGACTAAAATATTTAGTCGGCAATAGTTTATTCCCTCAATCTGATATGTTTTGGCTACTAACTACTTAGTCACCAAAAGTCTTTTTTCTTTTTTACTACTAAATATTTAGTCACCAAAAACTTTTACTTACATTTTTGGCTACCAAAATATTTAGTAGCCAAAAACTTTATAATTTTTTTTTAAAAAAATTAATTTTTCGACCACCTGTATTTATTTCATTATTAGTATAACATGTACCCTGTATACAAACAAAATAATCCTTGAATATTGATTATATTAACAACCATTCCATAACATTCATGCATTTCACTTTCAACCATCCAAAAAATTCATATTTTAATATCAAATTCTAAATGTAATAGAAACTCCATACAAAACAAGTATAATGCAACATCAAAAATATAATTCCATACATAACAGAGGATTAACTAAATTTAATTTCCAAAAGGTAATATGTACCACACTAAAAAATTAATCTATACTGCACAAAAAACTAATTGTACAATGTCAAAAGGTAATCTATACCAGGCCAAAAAAGTAATCTGTACGAATAATTTTAATCCGTAGACTAAAAACAATGTCTTTCGTACTTGTCAAAAAAAATTGTATTCACAATTTCACGCCAAAAATCATCTGTAAAAATAAAATTAATCATTAATATTGACAAAATATTGACATATTTAAAATTATGAAAAAATATATATATAACTCAAATTAATTTATCTTTTAAAGTTAATCGTTAATTTTGCATACTAGAATATACATAAAAGAAAAATATGTAAAACTCGAACGCATATATTTGGCAACCAGTAATTTTACAAGTAATCATTATATGTAATTAATAATTATTTTTCCGTTTTTGGGCCCCAAAAGTTGTTTTCAACTAAGTTAAAGGTGTTTTCGACTACTCTCAACCTACGTGTCCTATTTACGTACCATTTGTTCCTACAGGTCATATTTGGCATGAGAAAGCTACCCGTTACATCCCAACAATGATGGCAGGGTTGTTTTGCATTTTTACCCCTCAAACGCTTTTTTTCAACTAAGTTTATGGCATTATTGACTCTAACTCCCAACCTACATATCCTATTTACGTACCGTCTGTTCTTACAGGTCACATTTGGCACAAAGAAGCTCTCCGTTACATCACAACATTGGTTGGGGGCTGTTTTGCATGTTCGCTCCCGAACGCCTTTTTTTGACTAAGTTTAAGGCGTTTTTTACTCTAACTCCCAACTTACGTGTCTTATTTACCTACCGTCTGTCCCTACAGGTCATATTTGGCATGGGAAAGCTACCCATTACATCACAATAGTGGCTGGGGGCTATTTTGAATTTTTACCTCCCGAATGCTTGTTTCGACTAAGTTTAAGGCATTATTGATTCTAACTCCCAACTAATGTGTCCTATTTACATACCGAGTGTCCGTACAGGTCACGTTTGGCATTGGAAAGCTGCCTGTTATATCACAACATTGGTTGGGGGGCAGCTTTGCATTTTCGCCCCCGAAACGCCCTTTTTCGATTAAGTTTAAGACATTTTCAACTCTAACTCCCAACCTACCCGTGCTAATTACAATCCGTCTATTGTCACAAGTCCTATTTTTCATGTGGACGCTAATCGTGACATCCATATTATCGTTCGGGGGCTGTTTTGCATTTTCGCCCCTGAAACGCCCTTTTTTAAAGTTTAAGGCGTTGCTAGAAAATGGTTGTTAGAAAATGCTAATACATGGGATAAGCATCTAGTGCCTTTGGCTCCAAAACACTAAAATAGCAACCCAAGACTCAGATAAAAACACTAATTTAAATGCACAATAATAACAAAGGGTCATGAGTCTAATAGATAAAAATTCATCATAAATAGGTTACTTTTAGTTCAATACTTTTATATATTTCATCCATATATCTTAATTTCTTAACTATATGAATAACTATTCCACATTCATATTACTAGGATTCTCAAATTATTCATTTCTGGGTAAAAGCTACAATCAATTGATTAGAACTAACTCATCCTATGTTATATGGACTCAGGTGTCAGGTGTCCGGTTCGACAATGTGTCTAAGTCTCCAAATTCATATAATCCCAAGTTCAATACATGGATGGAAAAATATTCATATTTCTTAATATAAATATGGGGCATACAACATTTAGAATATGTCCTACTGCATAAAGATATTGACAGTAGCAAGCATCATATGCACCAATTGCGAGCACTCAACAATATCTAAACAATATGAGGAGTTCACTTAATGATTACCAGGCTTGTCCACAAATTGTGTTACTCATCTTGAAGTCACAACTGCCATAACAAGAGATTCCATAGCTATATATATATATATATACATATATCAATGAAAATATTGAACTGCCTTGTATGATTCCATAGCCAATCAATTATGTTGACATTGTAAGTGATTTTTGTGATTAGATGCTCTCTCCACTTCTTTGTTATATAAGCATATTGTTTGTTGTAGGTTAGCAAATTTATGCTTTAAATTGCAGATTTAAAGTAGCAGTGATTGCTTTCTCTAGGATTTTGCTTGGCACTTATAGGTATCATATCAATTTTCTCCAATCCAGTTTGGTAAGAACCTATCTTGTGGAGAAAAGGGACAAGAAAATAAAGTAAAAGAATCTAAATATTTTTCTATTATTCAAATAGATTTTTAGGGAAAATGAGAAGAATATTTTAATATATAGTAGATAAAAATAAAATAAAAATACATTAACAAAAGGTTGTAGCATTTTTTTTCAATAAAAATAACCTTTAATCTACAAATAAAACTTCATTAATCTACAAATACAAAGCACACAGTCACTTCATTGCAAAATGGTTTTAAAAAAAATCATTACCAAAAAGCTCCATAATCAAGCAATCTAATCAGAGATTCATACACTAAGTTATGCACAAAGTAGAACCTGTCCAGAGAGTGAGCCTTTATCCATATTGTCACCTCTATCTTCATCCAAATTGATCCAAAGAACAACACAAGGTAGAGCTTTCCATATCTAGCAACTAGCATCAACTAGCAGCAGCAACAGTAGCAACACTCCATTTCTGCAGCAGTAACTAGCCATTCCTGCGGCAATAACTAGCAACTAATAGCAGCAGCAGCACTCCTTTTCTACAGTAGCAGCTGTGACGACCCCGACCTCCGAAGCTGTGACGACCTCAACCTCCGAACTAGTATATTATGTTATTTTAATGAGCCTAATTGCATGATTGTGTGTTTAGTTGTGTGATTACATGCTTAATTTGTGATTATCTATCATTACATAGAATATCTGTTCGAATTGACAACTTAGAGATAGAAATTGAGAGCCTAAACGGCTTCAGAAATTGAAATTGATTAGCGTAATAGACTAATTAGAATATTTAGAATTTTAAGGCAACTTTAATTGAAAATTGATTTGGATCAAAATAATTAGATTAAACTGATTGAATTAATTAGGATTAAGCCTAATTACTTAACCTTAATCATACTTGATTAGGCTAAGCTAATCACACCATATAAATAGCTCTAAATAAGCTTATGAGCTCATATACACACACACTTGGCTGAGATTTTGCGAGAGGAGGGAATTAACTCAACACTTGGAGAGAGAGAGAAGAAGAATTGTGAAGGAAATTGTGGAGAATTGGAGAATTAAGCTATACAACACTTGAATTCAAGTCTTAAGTATGATCTTCAACCCTAATCTTTGTAAATAAAACATGTAGAAGTTGAATTCATCTAAGTTTTGAGTTCATTTGCACGAAATTATTAAATAAAAGCTTCAACCACCTTGAATTTGGAAGTTAAGAGTTAAACATGTACATGCATGTATAATTTAAGTTAGAATTCATGAAATTCCTATATGCATGGCACAATTACACCTCAATTTGGAGAATCCTTCATGTTTTCATGCTTCTCATGTCACTTGATTATGTTTTGACTATGTTTTGATGAAATATACACTTAATTTGAATTAAACTTGTTTTATAACTTGAAACTGAAGTTCTTGGTTGAGAATTTGCCATGGTTTTGAGCAATTGGTTCCAAATTAACTATGTTTCCATGTTTTATAAAGTTTTCCCATGTTTTTTAACCTAAAACGCGAGTTTAGGACCTTTGAATATCATGTTTGAACTTCAAACACAGTTCTGGAAATTCCAGAATTTGGCTTCTCTGCTCGAGCGTGAAAATCAAGCTCCCAGAAGTTTTGCAAAATTGTACAGGCCGCTCGGGCAACCAAAGTGGCACTCGAGCGAGGACCATTTTTACTCAGTCTTCCGCTCGAGCAACCGTCAAGCGGGAATTTCATACAACCAGTACTTTTGCCAAGTTTGCAGACCGCTCGAGCGTCAAAAGTTGCGCTCAAGCCACCACCTTTGTTTTTGAACCCCCACTCGAACAAATGAAGTTATGCTCGAGTAGAGACCTTGTTTTCAGTAAAATTTTACCAACTCTTTTAAGTGCATATTTGTATTCTCATGCCACTGCAAGTATTCTTAGGCATCATTTGGACTCATATAATCATAGAATGAGTTAGAAACACGTGAGTATAGCTGAATTAAAATGAATTGGTGCTTCAACTATGCTTCTATTATGTGTTTTGTTTAGGTGGACGTCCGAGGCTTAGTGACAACTCAAACCACTGTGAGTAGCAACTTTATAAAGATATGTTCAAGTAATATTATTTTTGAAATTGTTACTGCTTTAGAATCAATATGTGACTGATTGAATGGTTTATCGAAAAGTTAATTTGTAATGATGAATGAAGTTCATTTTCGAAATGTATTTGTGGCATCCATTGAACATAAGCCCATGCCTAGGGGTAACAATACCACGGTTATTGGTTGTAAGCCCTTGCCTGGGGGTAACAGTACCACTGCCATTGGATGTAGGCCCTTGCCTGGAGGTAACAATACCATAGCTATTGGATTACACAAAGATCTCTAGTTTTAGGCCTTCGTGGTCTATTGGTTTGACCCTTCGTGGCCCATTGGTTTTTGCTCCACTATGATTAGAATGTTATTGTTCATGGATGTGCCACATATTTTGATATTGAATGACATCAACTATGAAATTTATTGGATATAAAGATTTGAAATAGGAATTTTGATGAGCATGTTATCGAACTTCATTCACATAACCTCTTTATTTTAGTATTACTCACTGGGCTCTAGCTCACTATTTATATATATATATATATATTGGTGGGCAAGCTGAACATCAAAGTTAGAAAGCCTCGAGTCTATCCGGGTCAGCCATTTTGAGGAGCTTCTAAGTGAAGTGATCAGGCTTAGGAGGAGCCATGCTAGTTGAACCCCCTTTTGTGTATTTTAATGGTTTTGTATTTGTTTATAGTTGGGGTTGTATATTTGCAAGACATGAATTTTGTACAATTGTGATAAATGTAGTTTTAAATCAAAACTTTGCTTATTATATTAGTTCTCCTCATATATGCACAGCTCAATGGATAATTTCTATGTTGTTTTAAACTTCCGCTAAGCCCCGTACTTTATATTAAGAGGTTCATTTGTACAGAGGCCGTAGGTAATCTATGATTACTGGCCGGTCATGACACTAAACCTATAGAGGCGGCTTTGGGTCCTAACATAGTGGTATCAGAGCACGAGTTATATCTCACTCACTTGTCAATTGAGCTATAGAGAGTCCAGAAGAGACTTCAGGATTGCATTCATGTGTAATTAAATATTAGAGTGAGATAAATTGTATGATTACATGTTTTGAATTTGTACATATGGACATATTTTATTTGTTGTGTTTATCATAATACAAGTTTTATATAGAAAATGGTAAGGACAAGGGATGATGAGCTAGAGGAGGCAACCTCCTCAAGATTAGATAGAATGGAACGAATGATGCAAGATATGGCTGAAGCCATAAGGCAACAATAGCAGTGGCAACAACAACAACAATAACCACCACCCCCACCTCCAATGCCTATGCCACCCCTAGCTTCAGGGTGCCAACCAGAGAGTTGTACTATTGCTTTGACCAGAGAATTTAAAAATATGAAGCCACCACTGTTTCATGGCAGAATTGAACCATTGAAGGCCGAAGCTTGGGTCTTAAGAATTAAAAAATTGTTTGAAGTGTTTCGATGTACCGAGCTCAGAAGGTACAACTAGCTACATTTACATTAGAAGATGATGCAAGACGTTGGTGGATGTTGGTTCGAGATGAGAACCGAGATGTTACTTGGGCCCATTTCCTAGAAATCTTTTACAAGAAATACTTTCCACAATGTGTGTGGGACAGAAAGGTAGCTGAATTCATGGAACTCAAGCAAGGAAATAAATCAATTGCTGAATATGAGGCTCAGTTTACAGAATTAGCTCGCTTTGCACCCCACATGGTAGATACAGATTATAAAAAGGCCAGACAGTTTGAGGGAGGTTTGCGTGACCCAATTTTAGATAAAATCAATGTGCTCAAATTGCCGACATATATGGATGTACTTGATAGGGCACTAATAGCGGAGAGAAATGTGGCCAACCGTAAATAGAACTTCGAATGGAAAGGTAGAAAACAGAATTTTAGTAAGGGAGCAACATCAACAAATAAGAAGTTAAAACCTAGGAGTTCCAGTAATATCGGTTCAAGCCATGGTGGCAATTCGACACCAACTTGTGTTGCTTGTGGAAAGAAACATTGGGGTGTTTGCCATCGCACATTAGGGGCTTATTATTACTATAGAAAGACCAGACATATTGCAAAGGATTGTACACAACCACGTCGAAGTGGGAATCATGGTACTAGAAGTTCAACTAGATCTACTCCGACAATGGGAACAAATGCGGTAACAAACACAACACCTATTACGACAAGAAATGAACAAAGGCAATGAAGGGTTTTTGCACTGACTTCGGGGTTTACTCAAAATGCTGAGGCACTAGTATCAAGTACAATCTCCATTTGTGGTAAACCTACTTATGCTTTAATTGATTCCAGGTCTACACATTCGTTTATTTCTATGGTTTTTGCTGAAACTTTGAATAGACCTATGGAAACATTGAACTGTATACTATGTGTTGCATCACCTATAGGGGGATCTATATTATGTTCAATTGTATTTGTTGCATGTGAATTATTTCCCTGAAATACTATTTTGTATGCCGATTTAATACCTTTAGACATGAGACATTTTGATGTGGTGCTAGGTATGGATTGGCTAGCTAAATACTATGCAACTATTGATTGTGCTTTGAAATAAGTAATATTCCGACCTCCGGGACAAGATGAATTTTATTTTGAGGGAAAAGGGGTAGGCCCTCCACCATACCTCATATCTTCCATGAAAGCCCGAAAACTAATAAATAAGGGTTGTCAAGTGTATTTGTGTAGTGTGATAACTAAACCAACTATAGACATTACTCTAGATAATATACCAGTGGTGAGAGACTTTTTTGATGTGTTTTCAGATGAATTACCCGCCAACTTGTTGATAGAGAGATTGAATTTACAACTGATGTAATACTAGGAACTCAACCAATTTTTAAAACTCCCTACCGTATGTCTACCACTGAAATGAAAGAATTGAAAACTCAGTTGCAAGAATTGCTTGATAAAGGGTTTATCAGACCAAATACATCACCATGAGGCGCACCGATACTTTTTGTGAAAAAGAAAGACGGTACTCTTCGATTATGCATTGATTACTGAGAGCTCAACAAAGTAACGGTGAAAAATAAATAACCTTTGCCGCGTATTGATGATCTATTTGATCAGTTACAAGGGGCACAGATATTTACGAAAATTGACTTGAGATCGGGATATTATCAACTGAAGGTTAAGGCTGAGGACATTGAAAAGACCGCCTTCTGGACCAAGTATGGGCATTATGAGTTTTTAGTCATGGCTTTTGGAGTTACAAATGCGCCCGCAGCATTTATGGATTTAATTAATAGAATTTTCAAACCTTTCCTAAACGACTTTGTTGTTGTATTCATTGATGACATCTTGATTTATTCGAAAAGTAAAGATGAGCATGAACGACATTTGAAACTAACTCTTCAAACACTTAGAGAAAAATAGTTATATGGGAAATTCAAAAAGTGTGAATTTTGGCTTGATGAAATTGCATTTTTGAGGCACATCATTCATAAGGATGGTATATCTATGGATCCTTATAAAATTGAAGCAATTATTAATTGGCCTACCCCGACTAATGTATTAGAAGTTCGTAGTTTTATGGGATTGGCAGGGTATTATCGAAGATTTGTTAGAGACTTTTCAAAAATTGTTGTGCCATTAACTCAGTTGACTCGAAAAGGGGAGCCATTTGAGTGGACGGATTAAAGAGAAACAACCTTTCAAGAGTTTAAGACAAGACTAACTACAGCTCCAATTCTTACTATTCCCTCAGGTACTGAAGGTTTTGTGATCTTTAGTGATGCATCTTATAAGGGTCTAGGTTGTGTGTTAATGTAGAATGGCAAGGTGATTGCATATGCCTCTCGACAGTTAAGGCTGTATGAGAAGAACTACCCTACACATGACCTAGAACTTGCTGCAATTGTGTTTGCATTAAAGATATGGCATCACTATCTATATGGGACCAAATGTGAAGTGTACACAGATCATAAGAGCTTGAAATACTTCTTCACACAGAAAGTGTTGAACATGCGTCAAAGGCAATGGCTTGAACTAATCAAAGACTATAACTTGCAAATTCACTATCATCTGGGTAAAGCCAATACTGTAGCAACTGCGCTTAGTAGAAAGAATGTGGGGAATCTTGCCTATTTACTCACAGATCAGAGAGAACTACTACTAGAGTTTGAAAAACTTGAAATTGAAGTGGTTCCTTATGAACAAGATAGCTTGATAGCCGCGATTTCTGCCTTACTTGCCATTATCGAGGAAATTAAACGAAAGCAAATGAATGATGAGTTTTTGAAGAAGATTTGTGATGAACTTGACACCAAGCCTAAACAGGGGTTCATAATTGAAGATTCCGTGTTGAAATATCAAGGGAGATTGTGTGTTCCGAATGGTACGGATTTGAAAAGGAAAATTTTGGAGGAAGCTCACAAGTCAATGTTTGCTATGCATCCAGGAAACACCAAAATGTACCAAGACTTGAAGTTAGTGTATTGGTGGCCCAATATGAAAAGGGAGATTGCCGACTTCAACTCTAAATGCTTACAATGCCAATAGGTAAAAGCAGAACATCAGAAGCCAGTAGGTCTGCTTCAGTCTCTTCCTATTCCGGAATGGAAATGAGAGCATATCACTATGGACTTTATTATTAGCCTACCTCGGACACCTAGAGGTATGGATTCCATTTGGGTTGTAATTGATAGACTAACTAAATCTGCTCATTTTCTTACCCTAAAGATTTCTTTTACTGCATATAAACTTGCTACTATTTACATTGATGAAATTATTCGACTACATGGGGTTCCAGTGTCTATTGTATCAAATAGGGATCCTAAATTTGTTTCTAGATTTTGGCATAGTCTACAGGATACAATGGGAACAGAATTGAGGTTTAGTACAGTATTTCATCCACAAACCGATGGGCGAACCGAAAGAACTATTCAAACTTTAGAAGACTTGCTTCATATATGTGTTTTGGATTTTCAAGGCAACTGGGAAACTTATTTGCCATTGGTTGAGTTTGCTTATAATAATAGTTTCTATACTAGCATTAGTATGGTGCCATATGAGGCACTATATGGCAGGAAATGTAGATCACCAGTTTGTTGGACAGAGGTTAGTGATAGGGCTATTTATGGGACTGAACTTGTGCAAGAGATGACCGAAAAGATTAAAATCATTCAGCAAAGACTCAAAATTGCACAGAGCCGACAGAAAAGTTATGTGAATCAGTAAATAAGGGTCTTAGAATACGAAGAAGGACATCATGTATTCATTAAGGTGACACCAATAAAGGAGCAGATGAGATTTGGCAAAAAGGAAAAACCGACTTCTCGCTATATTTGACCATTTCAAATACTTAAAAGGCTAGGTCCTATTGCTTACCATATTGCTTTGCCTTCGGGAATGGAACAAGTACATGTCTTCCATGTATCCATGCTTTGTGGGTATCTTAGAGACCCGTTCCATGTGATTGATCACTACCGGATTGCTCTAGACGAGAATATGATGTATGAAGAATGGCCCGTGCAAATCATCGATCGGCAAGTGAAGCAATTGAGAAACAAAACTATCCCTATGGTGAAAGTCGAGTGGAAAGAGCATTATGGAAAGGAGGCCGCTTAGGAGAAAGAGGAAGAGATGCGGCAACGATATCCGTATTTATTTTTATTTGAAGGTAACTTAAGTTTGGAAAACCAAACGTTCTAAGGGGGAGAGACTGTGACGATCCTGACCTCCGAACTAGTATATTATGTTATTTTAATGAGCCTAATTGCATGATTGTGTCTTTACTTATGTGATTACATGCTTAATTTGTGATTATCTGTCATTAAATGGACTATCTGTTCGAATTGACAACTTAGATACAGAAATTAAGAGCCTAAACGACTTCAGAAACTGAAATTGATTAGCGTAATAGACTAATTAGAATATTTAGAATTTTATGGCAACTTTAATTGAAAATTGATTTGGATCAAAATAATTAGATAAAATGATTGAATTAATTAGGATTGAGCCTAATTACTTAACCTTAATCATACTTGATTAGGCTAAGCTAATCACACCATATAAATAGCTCTAAATAAGCTTATGAGCTCATATACACACACACTTGGCTGAGATTTTGTGAGAGGAGGGAATTAACTCAACACTTGGAGAGAGAGAGAGAGAGAAGAAGAAGAAGAAGAATTGTGAAGGAAATCATGGAGAATTGGAGAATTAAGCTATTCAACACTTGAATTCAAGTCTTAGGTATCATCTTCAACCCTAATCTTTGTAAATAAAACATGCAGAAGTTGAATTCATCTTAGTTTTGAGTTCATTTGCACAAAATTGTTAAATAAAAGCTTCAACCACCTTGAATTTGGAAGTTAAGAGTTAAACATGTACATGCACTATAACAAAATGCACTTTCGGCGACCAAAATTAGCGACTAAAAAAAATTTAGTTGCTAAAAGTTGTAGAATTGGCGACCAAAAATATTTTTAGTTGGCAAAAGTAAAATATTTAGCTACTAATTTTTTTTAGTCGAGGTATATTGGTTATTGACGACTAAAAAAAAATTAGTTGCTAAAAATGCCAGAATTGGAGACAAAAAAGAATTTTAGTCACTGTATATTGAGTTTTGGCTACTAAAACCATGCAGTCGCCGAATAGAAAATAAAAAATATATATATTTTTTACCTTTGGTGACCAAAATTTTGGTCGCCAAAAGTTTATTTTCAACGACAAAAAATAATTTTAGTCGCTGTATATTGAGTTTTGGCTACTAAAACCATTTAGTCGCCAAATAGAAAATAAAAAATATATTTTTTAACTTTAGCAACCAAAATTTTAGTCGCCAAAAGTTCATTTTCAGCGACAAAAAAAATTTTAGTCGCCAAAGAATTAAAAAAAATTTGGTGGGAGACATTTTAAATATTTTGGAGGAATTTATTAAATACTTTCAACGACTAAAAGAGTTTTGTGGCCAATAACCATCTATATAAATATGTCACACTCTCACTCTTCTTTCTTATCCTCTCTTATCTCTCTTTCTCTCATTCCAGCGCCTCTCTCTCTCTCTCTCTCTCTCTCTCTCTCTTCACCGTCCCTCTCCCTTTCCCTCTCACTCTTCTTCTCATTCTCCCTCTTCCTCTCCATCTCTACTGCTCATTTCCCCTTCATCTCTCACCGCCGTTCCTCATTACATTCGCTGGCAACCGGAGCACCAATTCACTTCCTTGTTGGTCACCGTCGCGTGAAATCAATCCATCACCCACAAAAGCTTGATCGGCGGCTCCTCCCTCACACATTGCAAAGACATAACAGATAGATAGGATTTGGATGAGGCGCGCCAAAAATTTTTGCAACTACCAACCATTGTCCATGGCATTCTCTCTCTCCTCCACTATCATCCCTCACACTAGGGTTTCCATAAATGTCTCCCTTACTCCAATTCAACCTTTTTTCTCAACCCTTCTTCTCTCAATTTGATCCAAGAGAACTCGCAAAGAACACACAGTAGCTCCAATTCGCCCCACACTTGGCCACATTCTCGCGAAAAACCCTACAATGGTTAGTTCTATTCTGCTCATATTTGTTGTTTTACTTGAATTGATGATTTTTTTTTTAAGAAGTAATCATTTTTATTGCACTTGATTTAGGGATAATTTGAAATTGTGTAGTGTATGTGAAAGTTGTTATGCATAGTGTTGTTTGTGATCCTCCATATTTTTATATATCTTGTCATAATTCAAATAGGAGGGCTCTTACTGCCTATCGTTTACAAAATGTTATGTTAATGAGTAGGATATTTGAACCATTTCAGATTGTAATTCACAACCCTTGGCAAAATGGTAAAGAACTCAAAATGTATCACATTTTTTAATCGTCTTCCACGTTGATAAATTACGAGGCTTCACACTCTGTGATTGGTGGTGTGTGAGATGAAATTTTTAACAAGTTTTCACTGAATTGAAGTAACTTTCCTCATTCACCATTTGACTGATATTTTCCCATTTTTTTTGGGGGGCTACTGTGCATTGCTTGTCTCCACATCTAAGCTCTACTTAACCATTTTATTCTTAGTAGTAATGTTCCTGACAATCTTATTCTCTCCCTTTGGATTTATTCCTACCTGCTGTAATATGGAGAATTAATTTGGTGATTTTAACAGGTTCTGAATAAAAAGCTGATAGTAATCTCTCTCTCTTTCTCTCTCTCTCTCTCTCTCTCTCTCTCTCTCTCTCTCTCTCTCTCATGTTGGACCCAAAAATTGAATGAAATATTATGTTACCTTGTTTTTATTCAAATTGCATCTCCATTACCTTTAGCTTCTTGGAATTCTTGATATATTTCTCTCACTGAAGCAGTAGTTTATTCACCAGACACAAAAGTTCATAGAACAGGGGAACTAGCTTTGAGAAAGGTATCCTCGCAAACACAAATATGAAAGCTATACAGGTCCTTATCATTGAAACTCTTTAGTTTTACAATTCCTCTATTTGGATAGTAATAATATGCAAACTATCTTACTTCCTCTTTTAGGATTCTCTAGAGGACATCCCATACTTGCTAAGGATTCCACAAAGAAAGCCCTATGGAACAATGGAGGGTAATGTGAAGAAAGCTCTAAAGGTATCACTCATTTTCTTCTCATGTATAATGCAGGGTAAGGAAAGACCAATATGAATAGTTATGTTATAATATGCAGACTATCACTCTTTTTCGTAATATTTTTTTTATTTTTTTGTTGTTTTTTTTATTCATGTCATATTCATATCAATTTGGTGTGCATTTGGATCATGCCATTGGTATCAAAGACCAATATGAATAGTTATGTTATAGTCTTGTCAAGTGATCCTTACATTGTCCTGACTCCTGGACAGTAGGTCAGCCACTCTCACTTTTGTTTTATCCTCAGGGCTGAACCTTATGGGCATGGACAAGGTCTACAGTTCATACCTATAAATCTTGCTTATATGTTGAGATTTCAATTCTGGATTTTAGCACATTGCCAAAAAATAAAACTGAAACAATAAAAATTTAAAAGTAAACCAAACCAAACTAAACTGCCTTGTGTCTCAATCAAATGGGATCAGTTACATGAATCGTTTTCCTCCATTTAGCTCTATTAAGGGTTATGCATTTAGTTAATTTAAATAAATCCATATATTTTTTCACTACTCCTAAAGGGTTGCCACCTTATTTCTTTTAGTTCTTTATTGAGTACTTTAAAATGTATACTTGGTTCAATGGCTGTTCAAAACCCTACTAAGGGTACTTCTTGTTTGGTAGCATCTTATACATGGACCTTTGTTTGATGTTTCAATTGTGCAACTTATAGATTAAAGATTTAATTTTTTTTCTGTAGAAATATATGATGTTTCTTCTCATTTCTGAAAAATTCGTGTTATTGTTATTAGAAAGTCCAAACAGACATAATAAAAAGCAACTTGAATCCAATATGGAATGAGGAACTCATGCTTTTTGTGATGAAAATGACGAAGAGTTGCCTGATTTTTGCAAATTCTATGAGAAGTTTCACAAGTCGAAGAAAGATGAATGACTGGATTGATCCCCGATGTGATGACCTACATGTAAGAATTTAACAATAGATCAATTGACTGGATTTGAGATCGGCCCACGACTCTCTTCTACCATATCCGAAGCTGCATCAAGAGCACGTGATAAGGAGACTGAGACCCTGAGATTAGAGATCCGAAACATGTACACTTGATATGTTTTGTTATTAAGATTTTATTTAATTTAGATTTTAATTGTTGGTTTGGATAGTATATGTATTTGTTCGATTATACTATGTTTATGGATTCTTATTTTCTTTGATATGTACGGTTAATAGTTAAGTTTTGTATATGGTTGGAAATTGAATGGTATAGGTTGTGGAGAAATATTTTTATTGAATGGTTGAGAATTGAATGAATGAATGCATGGATGAATAATTTCGTATATGTACAGGTTACAGGTGGCGCAACAAATGTTACAGAATAAATTATAAAAACTAAATGAGACCTTTTGGCAACTAAACAAATATCACAAGTTGGCTTTTGACTACTAAAACTTTAGTCACCAATTGTAAAAAAGTGAAACTTTTGGCTACTAAACTTTTAGTCGTCAATTGTAAAAAGAGAAACTTTTGGCTACTAAATTTTTAGTCACCAATTCTCAAAAAGTAAAACTTTTGGCTACCAAGTAGTTAGTCACCAAACATATATGCTCAATTGGCTACTAAATAATTTAGTCGCTAAAAGTAAAATATATATATATATATATATATTTGATTATTTTTTAAAAAATATATGACTACTAAAATTTTAGTCGCCAATAGGTCACTTTTGGCTACCAAAAAAATTTTAGTCGCCGATTGTTTCCCCGACAAACTATTGGCGACCAAATAGGCGACCAAAAATATTAGTCGCCAAAAGTAATTAGTGACTAAAAACAAGGCTTTTGGCGACTAAAATTTTAGTCGCCAAAAGTGAAATTTCTTGTAGTGATGCATGCATAATTTGAGTTAGAATTCATGAAATTCCTACATGCCTGGCACAATTACACCTCAATTTGGAGAATCCTTTATGTTTTCATGCTTCTCATGTCACTTAATTATGTTTTGAATATGTTTTGATGAAACATACACTCAATTTGAATTAAACTTGTTTTATAACTTGAAATTGAAGTTCTTGGTTGAGAATTTGCCATGGTTTTGAGCAATTGGTTCCAAATTAACTATGTTTCCATGTTTTATAAAGTTTTTCCCATGTTTTTTAACCTAAAACACGAGTTTGGGACCTTTGAATATCATATTTGAACTTCAAACACAGTTCTGGAAATTCCAAAATTTGGCTTGTCCGCTCAAGCGAGGAAAGCTCCGCTAGAGTGTGAAAATAGGGCTCCCAGAAGTTTTGCAAAATTGTACAGGCCGCTTGAACGACCAAAATGGTGCTCGAGTGAGGACCCTTTTTACTCAGTCTTCTGCTCGAGCAACCATCGAGCGGGAATTTCTTGCAACCAGTACTTTTTCCAAGTTTGCAGACCGCTCGAGCATCAGAAGTTGTGCTCGAATGACCACCTTTGTTTTTTAATCCCCACTCGAGTTCACTTGAGCAGAGACCCTATTTTTAGCAAAATTTTACCAACTCTTTTAAGTGCATATTTGCATCATCATGCCACTCCAAGTATTCTTAGGCACCATTTGGACTCATATAATCATAGAATGAGTTAGAAACACATTAGTAGAATTGAATTAAAATAAATTGGTGCTTCAACTGTGCTTCTGTTATGTGTTTTGTTTAGGTGAACGTCTGAGGCTTAGTAATAACTCAAACCACTGTGAGTAGTAATTTTATAAAGATATGTTCAAGTAATACTATTTTCGAAATTGTTACTGCTTTATAATCAATATGTGACTAATTAAATGGTTTATCAAAAAGTTATTTTGTAATGATGAATGAAATTCATTTTCGAAATGTATTTGTAGCATCTATTGAACATAGGCCCATGTCTGGGGGTAACAATACCACAGCTATTGGTTGTAGGCCCTTACTTGGTGTGACAACCCTCACCACTATTTACTGATAATACCACTGATTAGTGCTAATCTATGATTAAGCATTGTTAACTGACTGATTGATTGAAATTCTGAACGGATTGATTGAGTGTATTAGTTTAATTTCGTGTCTATCTGTTTGACTGCTAAATTATCTGTACATGTTTTGTGTTTTAAACTGTAAGTTGAAGGCCTTATCGGCGGCCGAATCTGAAATTGATTAGTGTTATGTGCTAGTTAAGATTTATGTGATTTTACGGTATATTCAATTGAAATTTGATTTGGTACGATTAAATTAAGTTAAATAATGTTAAATTTCATTAGTTTGGTTATTCACTAAATTGCCACTTAGTGGGTTATGCTAGGCCACTCCTTCTCTCACCCTTTACATTGTTTTAGCACCTCTCCCTCATTCATTCTTGAGACCAAACGTGGGAGAAAGCTAGAGAGTGAGTGAGTTAGAGGAAAAACTTGATTTCAACAATTTAGCTTGGGAACTAGAAGAAATTGAAGGTTGATTGCATAATTGAACTCTCATTCTTGTAATTGAGGAACCTAGGTATGGAATTTATCCTCTTAATTGTGAATTAAGTTAGTTTTTGCATGGTTCTTGGAAGATTAGAGTTTTTTAGTCAAGAATTGATTTAAGATTGTTGAATTGGAGCTTAGAACATGCATGCATGTGCATATATTGAAGTTTTGAAGTTGTTTCATGAAAATTGTTGCATGCATGTTCATATTTTGGGTCTTAATCCATGAACTCACCATGTTTTGAAGTTAAATCTTGTATTCGATCTTGTTTTAGCACATTGTATCCAAGGAACCCATGCATGTGTTGAATTTGCATTGTTCTTCATGTTCATGAAAACCTCTTTGAAATTGTGTTTAATTGAACTACCTTTGGGCTTCAATTTCTCAAATTGATCTTTGAGACATGTTATATTATGAGTTTAAAAGTGTTTTCCAGAAAATTGGCTCAAAAGGATCGAATTTGATGCATTAAAAGTTGATTTTGAGCTTGAGGTTCAAATTTGGATTTTCCAGATTTTGGACCCATGCTCGAGTGAGGAACTCCACGCTTGAGCGTACAATCTGAGATCATGTCGTCCGCTCGAGCTAGAAAAGTAACGCTCGAGCGTGAAATGCGTGTATCCAATACTTTCATGTGTTCTACAGTCCGCTCGAGCGAGGGAATGCACATTCAAACGAGGACTTGTGTCTCACGCTCAAGCGAGGATCGAGCACCGGTTGAGCGTGAATTTCATGTATCCATTATTTTCACTGTAGTTTACAGTCCGTTCGAGCAACGGAAGTCACGCCGAAAGATCCTTTGTCGATGTCTGCCGGCGTAGAATGCCACGCTCGAGCGAGACCCCTGTTTTTTGAAAATTTGAAAAATGTTTTAAAGTGCATCTTTGCATCCTCATTCCATCCTAGGCATTCCTAGGCCTAGTTTAAGGCATCTTAATGAGGATAATGCTATAGAACCACACCAAGTCAAGATAGGAACTAAGTTATTGTTTTCCAAATGTGTAACTTAGTGTGTGTTCATCCTGTAACTGCGTAGGGTTGGCATCTGAAGACGCACACTAGCTTATCTGTAGCCCAGAACTCTGTGAGTAACAATATTGTAAAGATATATTCAATTGAGATTACTTTCTGAACGAATGACTGAACTGCTTTATGAAATAACACTGTTTATTGAATGAATACTTGTCCTATTTGGCGCGTGGCGCCCATAGCAATTGGCTGATCATATCAGATTGTCATCGCTTGTCATAGAGATCTCTGTCGGTTCCAATGTTGGAACCACTACTATTTACTGATATGATGGCCATCAACTAACTGTTCGGTCTGTTAAGACCTACTATACTGTTTGCTATTGGATGTACCACTTATGACTGCTATGATCAAATAACTGTTATACTGATAAATGACTGTTTTCAATACTGAAAAGACATTCATTCTTAACCTCTTTACGCATATGTTATTCACTGGGCTTTAGCTCACTGCTCATATATATATATATATATATGTAAGTGTTCAAGCACCGGACCGTTGCTAGAAGCGTCGGGCTAAGCTCCCGTTTTGTCAAAGCCAACTACCGTGCCTCACTACGAGGTTCCAAGTCCTTCAAGCTAGGGCTACTTAGGGGTGTTTTAGATTTCCCTCTTTTTGCATCTGTTTTTGTAATATCAGATAGATCAGACCAGTCTGCATCATATGATGGGGACTTGGTCCCTAACCTGAATGCCTGTAAATGATACATGTATATACTGTTTTGTTCTGAATGTAAATATGTTAAGAAAAGTCTTTTTGCATACAGGCTGTCACAGTTCATTGGACATCTTTTAATTACTGTTTTGGCTTCCGCCAGCCCATGTACTCTGTATTACTATTTTACTATTAAGCAGGCCTTCGGTAATCATCGGATTACTGGCCGGTTACAGTGCTAAACCCATAAGGGCGGGTTTAGGTCGTGACACTTGAGGGTAATAATACCATGGCCATTGGATGTAGGCCCTTGCCTGGGGGTAACAATACCATGGTTATTGGATTACACAGAGATCTCTAGTGTTGGCCCTTCGTTGTCCTTTGGTTTGACCCTCTGTGGTCCATTGGCTTGACCCTTTGTGGTCCATTGGTTTTTGCTCCACTATGATTGGGATGTTATTGTTCATGGGTGTGTCACATGTTTTGATATTGAATGACATCGATTATGAAATTTATTGGATATAAAGATTTAAAACAAGAGTTTTGATGAGCATGTTATCGAAATTCATTCACATAACCTCTTTATTCTGTTATTACTCACTATTTATTTATATATAGATATAGGTGGGCAAGCTGAACATCAAAGTTAGAAAGCCTCGAGTCTACCCAGGTCAACCTTTTTGAGGAGCTTCTAAGCGAAGTGATCAAGCTTAGGAAGAGCCATGCTAGTTAAACCCCCTTTTGTGTATTTCAATGGTTTTGTATTTGTTTATAGTTGGGGTTGTATATTTGCAAGACATGAATTTTGTACAATTGTGATAAATATACTTTTAAATCAAAACTTTGCTTATTATATTAGTTCTCCTCATATGTGCATAGCTCAATGGATAATTTCTATGTTGTTTTAAACTTCCGCTAAGCCCTGTACTTTATATTAAGAGGTTCATTTGTACAGAGGCCGTAGGTAATCTATGATTACTAGCCGGTCATGACACTAAACCTATAAGGGCGGGTTTGGGTCCTGACAGCAGCACTCCAAAAACAACAACAGCACTCCTTTTTGCTCATTATGACCTTTCAATTTAAAAAAAATATTACTTAGACTATGGTTTAAACTCCTTAGTCAAGTCTTCTTCTACTTGTTCAATTGATTATTTTTTATAAAATAATTAAAAATGTTCATTTGAAATATAAGCTCCAAACAGTACAAGCATTTGCTTGCTAATCTAATATATGCACACACAATCATTTATTTTTATTTATTTTTTTATATTTTTGTACAAGTATATATGCACACAAAAATAAATTGAAACTAAAAAGCATTGCACGTCTAACTTAAGGACAGAATTACCATAATCAATCTGCAATGTACTCAAGTTAAAAGCCATAATCTATATCTCTATATATTTGTTTGCATTATATGCTATGTATACTACATAAAATGTCTCTGGAGATAATATCCTTTTCTCCACATGAGGTGAGATAGAAGGAAATTCTTCTTTGCCTTTGTGCTTCGTAGAAGATGGTGTCCATAGTTTAAAGGGTAACCATACTACTATACATCTTCAATGCATCATCGTTTCACACCTAATGAATGTAATAATTGAAAAATTAACAAAAGACAATGTGTTTGCCAGCAATCTAAATAATCAAATTTACAAATAATCTAAACCATAGAATCAAGAGGCTTACTTTTATTTTACCCATTCCTGTCACTAAAAAAAACTAAAGAGCTGTAAAAAAAAAGGGAGGGAGGAGGGAGAATGGAAGAGGGAGGGGGAAGGGGGGAAAAAAACCCTAGAACAAGTATTCGAATAATAAATGTCAATGTGTATATGTGGAGTCTATCATATTTAAAAAATAGTAGAACCCTTTATGCTCACATAAAAACCCAGGAAGTGAAAAGTTTAAGAAACATCAAGGAAAGATTACCCCTAATAATGTAAAAGATACATAGTATTTCAAAACATTAAAAAAGAAGGCAAACCTTCTTTTGTACGGAACTTATTTTCTCATCATAGTCCAATTTTGATGCCAAGTGAAGATCCTTAGTAGCCTCTCCCCATTAACCAAGCATTGCCCATGCCATGCCACGGGATTTGCACCCTTTAGCCGAATCTGGATTAATCTGTAATAAGCATTCAAGGAAATGCAAAACCCATCATCACAAAAAACATCACATTCTAACCATCTTCAGGACTCATACATAAGTAGAGTATAATTTAAAATTGACCGTATAAATTTGATCGACCATACAGGATGATAATAAGGATGACATGAATGCAACAAATATGAGCATACCGAATATAATGAGGATGAAATTATAGATACATTCATGACGTGTCTAGTATATTTCTAAATTACAAACAAGAAACTATACTATTCTGCTAAGTGAGGAAAATAAGAAAAACCTCCAGCAAAGACATTGGCATCTCGGATAGCAACATTGGCTTTCTCCATTTTGATATACACACTAGCTGTAAAAAATTAAAGAAAATTTTCTACATCATTTATAAGAACATAAACACAAAACCTAGAAAGAGATACGAAGGAAGAAGTGGAAGAAAGCACCATTACTGGCAAACACTTTACCTCTGGTTGCATACATAATTACTACGGTTGGGTTGAGCAAAATCACCTACGTAAGATGCTCAATTGTTTCCTCGGGCTTACCTGATTAACCACAATGCCATCAATTTCTGCAAACATGCTTTTTCATGCATACATTATAGGTGTCTGTTTGTATGTAATGAAATTAAAATACCTTCAGAAATTGCTTCCATGGCCTTTGCCTTTGCGTCCTGGGCAGCATCCCGGTTTTCTTCTATGACCTTAACAGAAGGGTCTCCCATCTGCAAAATTCAATATTAAAGAGATATTCATGTTACAGAATTTCAAAATCCAAAATCGTCTTGCTTAATAAGAGCAACGACGCAGACACACCTTTTGTGATGGATCATTGTCAAGTTCCATAGTTTCATCTTCAAACTCGAGATCAGATTCAACTATCTCGCTTTCTTCCTCCTCTTCAGCAGTTCCATGTGGTTGAGGCTCCTCCTCATTGTCCTCCAAATCCTCATCACTCTCTTCCACAACATAAGGCTTCTGTAATTATTCATTAAACAAAACATTAAAACTCCCACAATTTTAAATTGATTAACAATTCCAGGTCACAAAAAACAACCTAAACTATATACTGTCCCTTTGGTAAATTAGATGAGAAAAAAAAAATGACAAGAATATGATTTCTCATCTAGATTATGAGGGGGGGAAAAAACAAAAACTCTTTCTCACCATGTGTAATTTTATTTTAAATTTTTGTATTTAGATAGAAAAATTAGGTATTTTGAAGAGAAAAAATAATTATAAAGTAACTTTGGTTTCTCGCCAAATCTCACCAATTTTTGGTGAGAAGCAAAAAACGAATTTAAATAGAGTTCTTCTTCTCACTATTTCTTACCTCTTCAGTTAGCCAAACAAGTGATGAGAGTTTTTTTCTCTCTTCATTTCTATTATTTTTACTCACCAAAGAATTCTACTTTCACTCATTTTCCTACATTTTCTCAATAGCCAAACAGATTTTAAATATATACATATATATATATATATATATAGAGAGAGAGAGAGAGAGAGAGAGATGGTTAAAGAAGTACCGATTTATTGTGAGGGCACTCTCCATGAAGAAACTTGCAGCCGAGGCTGAAACAAATCAAAACCACAAGAAAATCAAATTAAACAGTAAGGCATTTTTACACATATCATATATAGGCATATAAACCAAGACAATGATGTATTGAAATGGGTTCAGCTGAGAGCGAGATTAAAAGAATAAATCAACTGAATCAAGCATATAAACCAACTAAATGAAGTATAAATCAAGCATATAAAACCCTAAAGCCACAATCAGAAAATAGGAAAACAGAGGAAAGGAGACAGAGAGAGAAAAAGAGAAAAAGAAAGAGACATAGAGAGACTGTGAGCGAGAGAGAGATAAACAAATAAACACACCAAGAGTGAGCGAGGGACAGAGAGATAGACAGACAGACACTCCAAGATCAAGAGAGAGAGAGAGAGAGGTAACCTGTGATCTGCGGCTGTGCCGGTGGTGCTTTCCGGTAGTGGCCATAGCCGTGGCCGTGACAATGTCTTCCGTATGGGGGGCTGCAGTGAGGTGTTTGTTTCTTCGATTTGGTGTTTGATTGTAAGGTTTGAATGTTGTTGTGTGTAATAGAGAAAGGCGCAGGCAGCAATAAAAGAGTCCATGCTCATGCCCTAAAAAATTTGAAGATTAAGCGACTAAATGAAATTTTTGTCGGCAAAAGTGTGTATTACTGGCGACTATCCTATTTGGTAGCCATGAGCAAATAAACAGCGACTATTTTATTGGTCGCCAAAAGTATATTTGGCGACTAAATCTCCATTTGGTCAGAAAACATTTGTGTTTGCCCACTAAATTTTTTAGTCACTAAAGATTAACCAAAAAATATGCTTGGTTTTTGGCTATTAACATTTATTTTGTAGGCAAAAATTCATATACAACAACTAAAAAAAATTAGTAGCCTAAAATTGAGACTAACGGCGACTAATAAATATTTTAGTCGCCAAAAGTGTCACTTTTGCTGACAAAAAAGTAATTTAGTCACCAATAAATAATATTTCCTGACTAAAAAATTTTGGTAGCTAAAAACTATACTAACGCCGACTAACACATATTTTAGTCACCCAAAGTGACATTTTTGGCGACTGTGTTCCCTACTATGCCTAAAACGACACAGCTTTAGCCTCCTTTTTCTTTTTCTTTTTTTCATGTTCTCACTATGTTTTTTTGGCATAATAAATTACACTTCTTTTTTTTTTTTTTAGGGTTTAGGGTTTAAGATTTAGGGTTTAGGGTTTAATTTTTAAAATTTATTTTTTTTATTTTAGGGTTTAGGGTTTAATTCTTAAATTTTATTTTTTTTTTATTTTAGGATTTAGGGTTTAGGGTTTAATTCTTAAATTTTATTTTTTTAATTTAGGGTTTAGGGTTTAATTCTTAAATTTTTTTTATTTATTTATTTTAGGGTTTAGGGCAAAGTGTAATATATCACGTCAAAAAACATAGTGAGAACATGAAAAATAAATAAATAAATAAAATAAGAGGCTAAAACTGTGTCGTTTTAGGCACAGTAAGGAATACAGCAGTGACCCCGTGTCCAAAAAATTATCTATAATTTTACTCATAATGATGTACCAAGATATGTGTTAACTTTTAATTTATTACACACTTAATAATTGTGGGCCCAACTCCCATGCTACATTAATATGCGTGAATTTATGGGTATAAATATATAGAACTCTAGCATTACTCGGAATTGAATAATACTATATGCATCAATTAGTATACTAACTAGTGTACTAATTGATAATGTAACATAATTTAAAATGTTTTTGGTATTTGTAATTTGTATAATGAGTAGGGTCAATAATAATATCATAACTTGTGTGGTAATTTGTATAACTAATTGGTGTATGTAGCACCACCGCTTAGAATTATTAGAAAGCATATTGATGTAGCATAAGGTTATTGGTTATGGGTTATTCAATTTTTTAAGTATAAATTATACTTTGTCTCTTTTATATTTGATATTTTTCCACTTTGACCTTTTATGTTGCATGTTTTTTTTAAAAAAATTTACTCCAAAATTAGACAAAAAATGACACATTGACAGTCATGTGACATAAAAATATTTTATTATATATAATTCACACCTTTGACACAAACTCAAATTTTAATATAAATTTTTATGTTATGTTATGTGATAGTTAACATGATCTTTTTTTGTGTCATTTTGAACACAAATTAGCTTTAAGAGTAAAATAAAATAAAATAAAATAAAATAAAATAAAACTTTAAGTTTCAAAGTGAAAAATGACCAAATATAATGGGGACAAAACATAATTGTTGGCTACATATTTTGTAAAAGCCAAATCACAGTTTGAAACGTGGCAGAATAAGGGTATTATGGGAAGATAATTCAAGTCTTCGATCCTGATCGAACACGTGGCAATGAACATTGGTTCTCACGTGATCTGAGTAGCACTAGATCAGTAAAGAGATACAAAGTGACGTGGCTTCAACGGTTACTCATATTCAAATTCAAATATAGAAGGGAAGCTCAACTGCAAGAGATGGCGTAGTGAGACTATTTCTAAGGCAGCATGATCAGCGATCATGGAGGAGTAGTTCGACGGTTTGAA
The DNA here is from genome assembly GCA_025200525.1 of Camellia lanceoleosa. Taxonomy (NCBI): domain Eukaryota; kingdom Viridiplantae; phylum Streptophyta; class Magnoliopsida; order Ericales; family Theaceae; genus Camellia; species Camellia lanceoleosa. Next base: position 74,174,584 of record CM045763.1, read on the forward strand.
GTGCAGTTCGAAAGTCATCTTTGACAAGTATAAATAGCAGGGAAGCCCTCAGAAAAGACCCCCAGACTCAGATCATACAAACCAGTCTTTACTTCATATTTTCCTTTCCAGTTTTACATTTCCTGTACTTTAAATTCCTGCACTTTAAATACCTGCACTTTAAATACCTGTTCTTTAAATACTCGCATTGCACTTCGATTCATAGGAGTAGTTTCAAGTAGATTCAAGTAGACTGTTGCTGTAAACCTCTTCGAGGCTGAGTTTGGACTATTGTAAGTGTTCATTTTAATGAAATACTTCGATTGTTCTTCATATTAACTGTTATTTCTCTTAATTTCTCCTAAGTCAAGCCACCAGTAAAAGTCCTCCTCATTGAGGCTGAAAGAACTAAAACACAATTGTCTGATAATTGGTTGGCAATTATAATTTCTGTAAGGACTGATTGATCCTTGTTGGCACGCTCGCATTTACAAAAATACCCTTCGAAAAGCCAACATGTATTTTTGGCACGCCCAGTGGGACTTGTTAAAATGGCTAGACGAAGACGACAAGGAGAAAATAAACGCTTGGAAGAAGGCATAGAAGGAGAGGTAGAGATACCTAATCCAGAGGAGAATGTGGTAACACATCCTGTGGAGACTCCTATGCTATCAGAACCTTTGGTCGAACAGACCAGTACTTCTAGTCAAGAACCATATGTTCATAATATTGGACGAAACCAAGGAATTGGACCATCCACCATTCCATCTACTCGGCCAACAAATCCATGGGATGGCTTGGTAGATGCTATGGGACAACAATTAATGAACACAATGGAAAGGTGGGCAACATCCTTTTTAGATCAAATGAATAACCACCAACCAACAAATACAAGAAACACAGAGGAAATTTTAAATGTCCTCAAAGAAAGATTGGCTAGAGAAAACAACCTATGCAAGTTAATGGACAATCTAATGGTCGACTAGTACTCGTAACTATGAAAGACCATCGCCTCGCCTTGGTATGAACCCATTTCGAGGCCTCAGAGTAGGCCAAAATGCCTCAAGATTTCAACAATGAAGCCACACAAGTTGGTGGATCTCGCCAAGTACAAGAAACTGCATAAGAATGGTGGCAAATCCCATGTTCGGCCATACCGCACTAGGGGTATAATAATCCCTTATTCGAATTTATACCCGGGTTGGAAGGTTTTCCCACAAATAGAAGGGACACAATACTGCTCCAAAGACCTTTCATGTGTCTTTCACGCAGACAGCTCAAAGGGGTTACCCATACCCCCAACAAAGAACCTCGCACCACAGGGCAACCAATCCCAAATGTACCACCTTATGGACCAAGAGGACCACAGCACAAGTTTGTCCACCAAACCCCGTGGTTTGTCCCTCCAAAGAGTGGTTCAAGAAGCACAAAATATGGTCCCTAGGGACCAAATTGCCGATATTGTTAGGAGATGTGTGGACCGATGGCTCGGGGTCCAGACTCAGATACGTAAAACCATACCTGAATGGGTAGATAGGGTACATGAATACCCAAGAGGATTCGTAATACCAGATTTTACCCTATTCTATGGAACTGAAATCAATCAACAAGAGAGCACATTGCTAGATTCACGTCAATGTGGTGAATTCACTAATCATGACTACATAAACCGAGATTATTTCCAAATTCTTTAACCGGGGAGCATTTGTATGGTATATCAACCTTACACTAGCTCCATTCAAACTTGGCAACAAATGGAAGAGGCATTTCATGCCCAATTCTTCCAATCGGAGCCGAGGTGTCCATGGCGCACTTGGCAAGATTGAGTCAAAGGCCCCAAGAAAAGGCTACTCTTTATTGCCGATTTAAAAGGGCTCGAAATAAATGTAGAGTCATCCTTCCAGAGCCGTAATTTGTAAGATTGGCTCAAAACGGTTTAGAGTTCAAAGCTTCAAAGAAGTTTGACTCAATCAATTCGTGGATTTGGTCGAATTAACCTATAAGGTGTCTCGATATGAAGCATTACTAGAGGAGGAACAAGATCGAAATAATGCTTCAGATAAGACATATTATAGAGATCCCAATTATGAGATCGATGCAAAGAGATTGTGGGCAAAGAACTCAGAATCAGTGAAGCATTAATTCATAAGGATACAACCATCGACCAATAGCTTTAAAAAGAAAGACTTTCACAAAAAGTACTCTTTCGATTTAATAAAAGCAAATGACATTTTTGATCATTTGCTTGCAGCCAATTTCCTTAAGTTACCAAAAGGAGTAAAACTGCCATCTCCAGATAAACTTAAAGGAAAAGTATACTGTAAATGGCATAATTCTTGGTCTCACTCGACTAAAAACTGCATTGTTTTTCGAGACAGGATCCAAGAGCAAATTCGAAAAGGAAGTTTGGAGTTCCTACCAAGACGTAAAAAGCCATGGGAATTGACAAGAACCCGCTTCCGAAGTTGGAGAAAGCGGCTAATGTGGTTGTACCAAACTTTCGTAATCTATCTCGCAGAATTGGAAGAGGTCAATGTGCAAATGCATATTGCCAACCGCATAACCGCCAAGAAGGAGACTAGAAACCCACCAGCTTATTGGACAAGGTTTCTCACATCGAAGGAACACTCGATGAAGAAGCACCGATGACGATTCCTTGGAAGCAACAGAATGCAGAGGATGTGTCCCAGATGCGCATAAGCTACAAATGGTTGAAGGGCTTCCAATTGATGGGAAGCAATACTATAGGGATGTTCAGAGACGCCCTAAATCAACCAACGCTATACAACAAAGGCCATACCGGCTAGTGATAGGCAATGACCATTAGTGGTTGAGCTCTAGCTGATGTATCACATGCTAAAGGCAAGAGGCCCTTGTATGAGTCTAGGCCACCTAACTACTACAGAATGGAGAGCAAACATTCTCGAAGAAGATTGGAGAGGAGTTCAGTTATGGGACTAAAGCCGAGATTGGCCCCTAGACCAACCTCACACGTAATGTAAAATGGCCACCTCCATCAAAGGCCGTAATCAAGCTCAAATATGAGACCAGAACCAAGCACTTACCTCCACGGCCAGTATCGAAGATGGCTCCGAAGGAAGAAAAAGGTGATTCAACATCTGAGTCAGTAAGCTCTTGGGTACCTGGAGTACCAGACTGGTTTGTAATGCAAAACAAACCTAGGGAAGTGTCTGCCAGGAGAGATGTTGGAATCCTGTGCAGATGGTCAAGCCTCCTTTGGTGGCTCAACAACCGGGTATTGGCTAAACACCTAAAGACAAAGGAACCAAATATGGTTCCAGTTATTTCCAGATCACAAAGGAGGAAGATTCAACAGTACACCCAAGACAAAGAAGATCTCGAAAGAAAGTGGAGAGAGTTCTTCACAGTCAAGACGTATGAAAGAAAACTTCAAGTCGCACCATACTCCAAAACCGACTCTACAAAGTAAAGTGGTTTGTAGCAGAGAACACTGGCCCAAGTTCATTCTCAACTAAAGGCCGTGGAGAAGTCTAGTTTAAGGTATCGAGAAGGCTCATGGAAAGTGATAGCGAACGGATGAAGAGATTGGCATGAGCCAAAAGAAGGAAATGGCGTAAGAAGAAATGTTCAAGCCTTCATGGTCAACAAACATTTCGATCAAGAACCAGCTTGAGAAGGATCCTTCAAGGGATCGCTTATCAATGAAGTACCGAGTGCAAAGATGGAGGATGTCAATAAGACACCGAGCAAGGTAGCCAAGAGGGAAGAAGGTACAACCACCATCCAGCTTTGGCTCATTTCCTCAGACGACCAATATGGTACACATACTACCTCATGAATTCCAGTCGAAATGAGGACCAGGTGACCAAGACATGGATCCAATTCCTGTCTCCAGTGAAGAGTCACAAGTGAGTATGGTACAGGATGCTCCTGAAATGGCTACTCCAATGGAAACTGAGTGTGAAAGCGAGGAAGAGGTGAGCATCAACCTCTCATATCCTTTTGAATATCCCTCGAATTCCATGACCCAACATGTCAAGCCTTTGTACATCAAGGCTTTCTTCGATGGGATACAGCTAAACCGAGTCCTAATAGACAATGGGGCAGCGGTAAACTTATTACCGAAATCTTCTTTGAAGAAACTAGGGAAAAAGAATCCCAGGTTGATCCCAACCAGCACAACCATCGCTGGCTTTGCTGGAGATAAACAGATGGCTCAAGGGATTCTGCCTATTAACTTGAGTGTGGGAACCAGGGACTGCATAACAGCATTCTTCGTAATCGATAGCAATGCCAAATATAATGCTTTACTTGGGAGAGATTGAATCCACACTAACAAATGTGTGCCTTCCTCTTTGCATCAGAAAATCATGATGGCTCTGGGCAATGGAGAGACAGAGGAGATTGATGCAGATCCTCAACCCTTCATAGCCTGTGCAGACTTTGCAGAGGCCAAGTTGTATATTGAGGGAGTGACACCACTCAGTATACTGAGGAAAGCTGATGGCTCAGCCGAAGCGACAGCTGATGAGGAAGTAACACACCTGAAGCACTTAGTCCAAGAAAGTGCTGATGAAGAGGTTGTCGTGAAAGATGACAATGATGCCTGGTTATAGGCAAAGAAGTGAAGAACGAGAAGCCAAGTCCTTGGCTTTGATTAAATTCTCATCATTGGACGTAAAAGCAATAGTCCAGAAAGTACAGAAGCAAGAGAGAGAGGCCATGATAATTGGTCAGAACAAGAGCAAAGAACAGTCGAAGTTTGACCCTTGGGAAGTACTGTGCATTTGACATTGAATCAAAAGTCCAGGAGATACAGGAAGTAGACGCCTTATGGACAGATTTTGTCTATGAGGAAGAGGGCAGAGATGTCAAATTAAAGAACCTAGGAGCGTATCAAGGCAAAAGGTTGCTTCAAGGTTGAAGAAACCAAAGAAGAAGCTTCAATGAGTTCTCGCACACAAGACCCCTTAGAAGAAGTGAATTTAGGGAAGGTTCTGCAAGCAATTTCACCTATATAAGTACTTGCTTGAATGTTCGACAGAGACCGCTTATTGGTTGTTCTAAAGAAATACAAAGATTGCTTTGCATGGTCTTATAATGAACTACCGTGATTGATAGATCATTGGTGGAACATAGGCTCCCTATGAAGCCTAATTTCAAGCCATACAAGCGTAAACCAAGAAGGATGAGTCCGTATAATTCGAAGGTCAAGGAAGAAATTCTTAGACTACTCAAGGCAGACTTTATTAGGACAAACCAGTATGTTGAATGGCTATCTAATATTGTGCCCGTAGTTAAGAAGAATGGCAAAATGAGGGTATGCATCGATTTCGAAACTTAAATCTAGCAACTCCTAAAGATGAGTACCCTATGCCTATAGTGGATCTCGGTAGATAGTTCAAATAGGCATCAAGTTTTATCGATGATGGATGGCCACTCGTTATAACCAAATATGCATTGCAGAGGAAGATATCCACAAGACAAAGATTCAGATGTCCCGGGAATATTGGCACCTTCGAATGGGTTAAAATGCCATTTGGTCTCAAGAATGCCGGGCTACATATCAGAGGGCTATGAACACTATCTTTCATGATCTCATTGGAGGGTGTCTAGAATGTTATATTGATGACATTGTGGTGAAATCCCAGTCCATGGAGGAGCATTTGTTTCATTTAGAAGCAATTTTCGAAAGAATGAGGAAGTTCAAGTTGAAACTTAATCCTCTTAAGTGTGCTTTTGGTGTATCATCTAGAAACTTCTTGGGTTATGTAGTGCACAAGAAAGGAATACAGATTGATCAGAATAAAGCTAAAGCCATCATTGAAGCTAGGCCTCCATCAAGTAAGAAAGAATTACAAAGGTTCCTGGGGCAGGTTAACTTTCTTCGAAGGTTCATTTCTAACACTGCAGGGAAAACTAAAGTATTTTCTTCCTTGTTAAGGCTGAAAGATGAAGAGGAATTTGTGTGGACAGCAGAGCACCAAAGTGCTTTCGAAGGTACCAAACCCTACTTGGCCAACCCTCCAGTGCTGATGCCACCAAAGGGGAACAAGCCTTTGAAGTTGTACATAGCTGCAGCAGAAGATTCATTGGGAGCTTTCTTAGCCCAAGACAACGAAGAAGGCAAAGAGCAAGCTATTTATTACTTTAGTAGGTTTTTAAATCCATGTGAATGTAAATATTCAGCTGTTGAAAAGCTGTGTCTTGCTTTGTATTTTGTTACAATGAAATTAAGATATTATCTTTTACCTACAACTGTCTTGGTAATTGCAACCACAGATTTGGTTAAATATATGTTATCTAGACCTATGTTGAGAGGAAGAATTGGCAAGTGGATACTAACTTTATCGAAATTTCATTTAGAATATGTCCTTCAAAGAGCAGTAAAAGGGCAAGTTTTAGCCAATTTTCTGGCAGATCATCCATCTCAAACAGAAAGCCAAGAGATAATGGAGCTTGGTATGGTTAATGTTGAGCCATGGCAGATGTGGTTTGATGGATCGAAAGCCAATGGCTTAATTGGAATTGGTGTTGTGATTAAATCTCCACAAGGGGTAGAAACCACACATGGTTTCAGAGTGGATGAAGCCACTTGTTCCAATAACCAGGCCGAATATGAAGCCTTAATAGTAGGACTAGAAATCCTCATTGGATTACAAGTACATGCAGTTGACATATTTGGGGACTCTCAATTGGTGGTTAACCAAGTGAAAGGGATTTTCAAGTGTCAAAGCATAAGCATCCTACCATATTATGTTGTTGCATTACATCTGCTTTCTCAGTTTCAAATAGCAAATGTAACCCATGTTCCAAGATTCTTGAATAATAGAGCTAATGATGTGGCTCAAAAAGCTTCGAACTTCAAGAGAAGGGATAATACCCAAAGGGACATAAGCCAAACAACATATCAGAGATTAATACAACCTTTGAATAAAAGGAATGTGATCTTGGAAGTCAATCATAATGACTTACAAGAACAAGATTGGAGACATCCAATAATGCAGTATTTGGCTGGTCCATCTTCGAAGGCCAGCAGAAGGGTCAAATTGCAATCCATGCAATATATGGTATATGGTAATGCTCTCTATAAAAGGGGGGGAGATGGCTTATTGCTGGAATGTTTAGGCCCAAAAGAAGCATTAACAGCTATGGCTGAGGTTCATGAAGGCATTTGTGGTGCTCATCAACCTGGTGTGAAGATGAGATGGTTGCTTCGAAGGCATTCCTACTATTGGCCAACTATCCTTAAAGACTACATAGAATATGCAAAGGGTTGCTGTGCATGTCAAAAGCATGGTACAATAAGGCATGTGCCCATAATCGACCTACATGCAGTAGTGAAACCTTGGCCATTCAGAGGGTGGGCCATGGATATGATGGGAAAAATACACCCACCTTCTTCGAAGCATCATTGTTTCATTCTAGTGGCCACTGACTACTTCACTAAGTGGGTCGAAGCCAAACCATATAAGGTTGTAGACCAAACAGAGGTCATTGGGTTCATTAAAGACTTGATCCATAGATTTGGCATCCCACAAATCATTATCAGAGATAATGGGACTGTGTTCGATGGGAGAATGGTGAAGTCCTTTGCGTAATTTGGAATTAGCCTTGTTAATTCCACACCCTATTATGCACAAGCCAATGGTCAAGCTGAATCATCCAATAAATCCTTGAAAAAAGGTATACAAAAGGTTGTGGAGGATAATCCTAGGGATTGGCATAACCTTTTGTTGGATGTTTTGTGGGCTTACAGAACCTCCCCAAGGTCAAGCACAGGAGTTACTCCTTATGCCTTAGTATATGGGCATGATGCAGTTCTACCTGTGGAAATTAATGTTAAATCTTTGAGGGTAAGATACCAAGATCGCTAGATCCTGAGCAATACCATCAAAGTATGTGCTTGGAGTTAGAAGGCATAGATGAAGCCAGGATATTGGCATTAAATAGCATTCTTTTCCAAAAGAAGAAAGCAGCTAAGAATTACAACAAGAAGGTCAAACACATTGGCTTTGACGAAGGTGATTTTGGTATGGAAGACAATACTCCCAATAGGAATTAAAAGCCATAAGTTTGGCAAATGGTCACCTAACCGGGAAGGACCATATCAAATTCATAGAGTTCTGCCTTTTGGAGCATACCATTTGAGAAATTTGAATGGGTATGTACATCCCAAAAAGATTAATGGCAGATATTTAAAGCCTTATTTTCCAACCATTTGGGAAACACAAGGAGTAAAATAAACATTAAGCACAAAACATAAGACTGCTCAAATGATAGACAAAATTTGTTCTTTTATAAAGAATTAAATACATTGTGCCACAGATTGGCCCAGAAATCATTACAATGTCTTAATTGTTTTTGTATAGTGGATTTCCTATTACTAAATGATGGAAACAATTGAATAGTTACAGCCATGTCTTCTTTTCGATCAGCCAGCTCTTGGTTGGTGATGTACAATTTGGTATCGCTCTAACCAAGGCTTGGTTTATCGCGCCGCCTCCTCTTCAAGCGAAGCTTTCTTCTCCAAATAGCTTGGACTCGAAGTGAGAGGCGTAAGAGTGTTGTTCCTGCGCTGATACCTCGGTGTGCACTTGGGAAACAAAACTCGTCCCTAGCTAGTCTCTCATCCGCAATCTTAGCAAAGATGACAAATGTTGAGATAGAAATCAATAGTAGCCGACCGATAGATGACTTGAGACATTCATGCCGCATCGCCAAAGAATGTTACAAAGATTGAAGGAACCCATTCTCGATGATAGGCCTTTGTAGAGCCTCAAGGATCCTCGAAAAAGAAGTCGCTAGCCCTGCATACGCCCGCATCTATTGAAGGTGTAGAAGGCTTGTCATGGAGGAAGGAAGACTCTCAAAGATTTCCAAGAAGGAGTCACCAAAACTAATGGCTCACCTTCAAAGACTAAATGTTGGAGAGGTAGAAGGTATGTCAAGAGACTAGCTAGTCTTCCTTCAAGATGTCTACCTCATCCCCGGACATGAAGGGCATAGAGAGTGTTGTGGTGGAGGACACAGAGGACCAGATGGGATGAGAGAAATGGATGGAGCATCTTTGGCGCCTCTATGGTCTTAGCCACCAACGAATCAAGTGAAGAGGGCCGAAGTAGGCACAGTGATGAACCATGAATTGGAGAACTACCAAAGACCCTCTCAGGAAGAATCAACCGCCATTGGGAATGGAGTAGCAATGGAATTTCGAGAAGGAAGGAGGAAGAGCAAGGCTCAAGAAGAAGTAAACCGAGGCAGATCAAAAGTCAAAAGGGAGATATGGCTCTAAGCCAAGGAAAAGAGATGCAGGATGTTTGGACTCAAAGAAGATACATCGAATATAGGCTTGGAGAGTGGAGCATGATTTGATGGTTTTCACATGTTGCATCCGTCAACTTCAACTCAAATCGAGGAGGCCTCACTGAAAGATGAATGCAAGAGCTGTCGCAAGAGGAAGAAATACAAAGGACTATCAAAATTCAAGATAAAAGTTGACAAAGGAAAGACAACGGAAGTGTGAAAGAAATTACTTGATCCAAAGGGTATTAGTAATCGGATGGGAGAGTCGCGAAGGAGTAATGTTCGGTAGTTTGTTGCCTTCTTACAATTTCCCTTTGAAGTGCATCAGTAGTAGCAGATTCATCTCTCAAAATTTGTTGCTGCTGTCTCTTCTCGGCCCTCTCAAAGACAATTATTGCCTTGGGATGTTCCTGCTCTACTGCCTTGGTAGCTGCTTCGTGAATGGGATCTTCAACCAAGACAGTAGTTGAAATAGTCACCTTCCTTCTCTTTTCTATTGCTTGGGCAATTGTCTCGGAATCAGAGTCCTCAGTAAAGTCAGAAGGAGAGACAGTAATCTTTCTTCTCCTCTTTCTTTGAATTAACATTGTCTGTTCCTCAGATTTTTTCTCAACTTCCTCAAACAGAGATTCGGAAATAAATTCCTTCTCTACCTCTCTAATGGTTGTCTCCTCTTGAAACAAGTCAGTCACTTTTTTCCTTTTGGTCATGGGTGACTCGTGTTCTGTGTCTATTTCTTTTTCTTCTTCTTCTTTTCCTTCTAGCACCTCGGTTGTTTTTCGTAATCAAGCCTTCTTTCTTTTGTCACGATCACCTTCACAAAAAATATAGAAACAAAATAAGAATAACATAATCAGCATTGTATAGGAAGTCGAATGAGAGAAAACAAAGGCATATACCTTTCTTTGAAGCAGCCCGAGTGGCTTTCGAAGGAGTTGAGGTAGCAGGAATGGACTGAGTTGTAGGAGGCACAGTAGAGGAAGGGACAGTTTCAGCTCCTTTGGGCTTGGATACATCTAATACCTCCAGTAGGTTTTGAGGTGAAATGGCTAAATAGAGTTCCATATTATTTTCCCACCGCTTTGGTATCTCTTCAATGCAAGACCTTCAGAATGAAAGGAGTGTACTCAAAACTAGCCAAGTCATCCATGAATTTGAAGGTTGCTTCCTCCAGCCTTGATTTCCTAACCTTCAGATCTCTCCTGGTAAGGCTCAGATTGGTGTTGCTGCAGAGAGGTATTGGGACCCCTTGTGTGAAACCAAATTGTCTAGCAAATTGAGCAGGACAATAAGGTTCAGCTATACATTTATAAGCTCTGGGGTTCGTGGTCCCAATAAACAGTTCCCTAGGAAGCAGAAGGGAGGCCCATATATCTTTGTGAATAGGCGAAGCACAGAGCCTGTCACTTAAGAAGTGACTCAACCAAGCTGGACCTATGTTGGTCTCGAAGGGACGGAAGCGGTGAATAGGAAGGGCGGCTGGTAGTTGATGGAAGAAAGAGAAATAAAAGGCAAAGGTAGAAGGATAGAGGGAAGCATTGGCTAGTCTTATGCCATGGGTAAGAGAGTGTAACCCAGAAAATTTAAGGCATTTGGATTGCAATTCAGTAAAATAGGCGAAAAGCCAAAGCTGAAGGATCCAGAATGGCCCCCCTTGATTAGCATCTAAGGGCTTCTCACAAAAAAGGGAACAAACTCTGTATACATGACCTAGAATATATGGGGCTAAGGCTACCCTTTTTTGCAAAACAAAGGCTTTGGCAAGAGGAGCAAATTCAGGCATAATTCTTTGAGAGGAGGTGCAGAAGAGGAATTTGCAAAGCCAGTATAACAAGAAGGAAAAGAATTCCCTATCAGTTACTGGGCCCTCTTTTTTATTTTCAGCTTTAACAAAATCGTTGTAAGATAAGTTAAGAGAGGGGAGGGAGAAAGAGACTGTTAAATCAGGGAAATCTGGTGTAATAAGGGTACCAATAGGGGATACTCCTAGTAGATGGCAAATATCAAGAACAGTAGGAGCCATCATCCCACATCTAAATTGAAAGAAATTGAAGATAAGGTTCCAAAAACATAAAGCAGCAGGGACTAAGAAAGGGTCCTCCGAGATAGTTACCCTAGATAGTCGGAGAGCATCGAGAAGGCAGAGCTCTTGAAGGTCCAGTGTCCTCGCAGGGATGACCCGATCATACCACTCTTGCCATTCCGGTCTCATTGTGGGCCAACATCGATGGGGGCGATTGACTCTCCAGTTCCTCCAATCGAGACCACCTTCATAAAGGAGACATTGGTTTTCCAGACGAGGATATAGAGCTGGGAGCTCAATAGGGATCTCCTTGAAGATTGGCCCAAGCACGTAGTCTTGTCGCTCATGACGACGAGGGACAAAGATACGCCCACAATGGCGCTTTTTCCCCAAATTTTGTACTTCTCACACTACTCCTCAATGAGCCTTTTCAAGGCTACGGATGAGCTCACACGTTCTATGATTGGCACTTCTGGTGAAGAAGAAGCCATTGATGGTACGATTTTCGAAAAGGAATCGGGGAAGTAAAGAGAAGTGAAGATATGAGGGTTTGAACGTTAAAAGAGCAAGTGATTTCAGAAACACGAAGCAAGAGGGTTTTAAAGAAAAGCTTTTTGTGTCTGGAAATATATTGCATAAGTCGTTAAGTACTAAAAGTACGAATACGAGGAGTCTCTTCCAATATTGATAGTTTTGGAGGGAAAAGCACATTCCGGATGTTGACGCCAGCTTCGAAGCAAGATATTTGGCTTCGAAATGAGATTTTGGCGCCAAAAAATCAAATAACAACGGCTTCGAAATACATAAGTCGGCTTCGAAGCGTACTACATGCTTAAAAATGCTAGAATGCTCGAATATTGGTCCACTTCAAAGGGTTTAAAGACCTGTTTGAGGGTTATTAATCAAAGTAACGACCTTCGAAGCAAATCCTCAGATCCTTTAAGGATGAGGAGCACTGTTCAAAGCATTGAAACCAATCGTTGGTTTTTATATATATAAGAAGGAATTGCTTTTTGAACCAAAACAGTGTGGATTACTCTTCGAAGCAAAATAGTCAATTTGAAATTGATTAGCTATATTAACCATGACCATATATTGGTTATAGTTAGTTTTGAGGGGTAATATTGTTAAAATTCAAAGCATTAATTCCAGATGATATCAGCTAGAATTGTCAACTATACTCCATAAATTGGAAAAAGACATGTTGGTTCTTTTAGCGTTTCATTAAACAATTGAGTCCAGATTCAAAGGATGAGATTGTTCAATTCGAAGCTATGAGTTGGCTTTTAAAGACAAAAGGAAACAAAGTCAAATAATGTCAAATACAGAAAGACTTTGTTTGTATTGAAGCCAAGACAATTACATTAAGTAACCCTATTTGGGTACAAATTCAAGCTCATAAAAATAAGGAATAGAATAAATAACAAGATCATGGAACTTTGTCCAACAATGATCAATGAATGTTTGTTCTTTCTTTATTATATCTTTTATCTCCTCTAATGTTGGCTGCATAAGTTGGTGTACTCTCACTTCATAGTAGAGCTCCTCAGCCTTTATTTCGAAAGCCTCTTCCCTCAATTTTTGTTCCAACTCATCTATAACCAAATCATCCCAATACGCAGAATCTTTATTTTTGAAGTCATCGAAATCTTCGATGAAGTTCTCTGCTTCATACTGGGCATGAATTCAGAGAGATGAAAGTTGATCCAAAGATTGGATGGTGACCTTGGAATTCCGATGCCAGTGGAGGAGTACCGGAAGTTGGTCTAGGAACATGTGAAGTTCTGCTTGGGCAATGGGATTAAGGACATGGCCCCTAGTCAGAGTATCACAAGCCCATCCAAAGTTCTTGAGAGGGATATCATCCTCAAGAACATTGAAAGGCAAGTGAGAGAAAGCCGCAAGCAGAAGTTGAGCTTGTTTCCGCTCAGCTGGAGTTGGGGATGATGGAGGTTTGTAAGGTGGAAAGATTTTGTCCATAGGAAGGGCAAGCCTTAATTTCTCTGTCCAGGAAAGAGTGGGAGGAGGAGAAGGAATAGATGGTTCTGCTTCAGAAGATAGAGAAGATGTGGATGCTTCTATTCCAGAAGGTGGAGAAGAAGGTGTGGATGCTTCAATTTCAGAAGATGGAGAAGAAGAAGTGGATGCTTCTGTTATGGAAAATGGCACGGGAGTGGAAGGAACAAAGGCATTAATGTAGTCAAGCCAGTCAGAAGAGCAAATCTTCGCCTTCTTGACTAAAAATGAAGGGCTGTACCCTTGTAATTCTTCCAGACGCCAGGCAGTATGAATTATCTTTGTGGGCATAGAGGATGTGTACCAGGCCACAAGCAGATTCTCCTCCAAACTACGTCGAAGGTCAATGGGCACATAAGGATAGACCACCGAGCTTCGAGTGTAAGAAGGAAAATCTAAAGGGTCAGTGAACTCAACAAAATAGTGATTGATTCGTTCCCTCAAGTCCCGTGACTCGTGTGTCGACTCGTTTGTCCATCCGGAAACCCCAGAAGATGAAGAAATGGTAGCTTCATCCCAAGCAGAGGTTTGTGAAGAAGAACTTCCCAAGTCCATATTTGCAACTTGTTGAAGCAGAGGCTTGAGAATAGTTCATTCAAAGTACAAGGGGAGTTTAGAGAAAGAACTTCTTGTATCTGTAAATTTGTAAACCAAAGGATTAAAGGCAATGTGTTCGTAGTCCAAAGGTTGATAATCTGCAAAAACCTCCATGACTTGAAGATAAAAGGGCAGGTAAAGGTGGCTAATGAATGTGTGGAGATTCTTTCGAGAGAAAATAGCATTACTCAATGGCTCTTCGTATGCTTGATCAATAGAGTGAGAAGTTGATTGAGCCATAGTCCGTTCGAATGCTAAAGGTATTGGAATATTCAACAAGTTGAGAGTTAATGCAAATGATCACCAAATAGGTGACGGTTGTGTTTCCTGAAGATGGATTCCATGCACGTTCCAAAAGCGCGGGAAAAGCTTTTGATCCACTAATATCTCCAAGTATTGGGTATATTAGTGCGGGGGGTAATGTTGGCTACATATTTTGTAAAAGCCAAATCACAGTTTGACACGTGGCAGAATAAGGGTATTATGGGAAGATAATTCAAGTCTTCGATCCTGATCGAACACGTGACAATGAACATTGGTTCTCATGTGATCTGAATAGCACTAGATCAGTAAAGAGATACAAAGTGACGTGGCTTCAACGGTTACTCATATTCAAGTTCAAATATAGGAGGGAAGCTCAACTGCAAGAGATGGCGTAGTGGGACTATTTCTAAGGCAGCATGATCAGCGATCATGGAGGAGTAATTCGACGGTTTGAAGTGCAGTTCGAAAGTCATTTTTGACAAGTATAAATAACAGGGAAGCCCTCAGAAAAGACCCCCAGACTCAGATCATACAAACCAGTCTTTACTTCATATTTTCCTTTCTAGTTTTACATTTCCTGTACTTTAAATTCCTGCACTTTAAATACCTGTTCTTTAAATACCCGCACTGTACTTCGATTTATAGGAGTAGTTTCAAGTAGATTCAAGTAGACTGTTGCTGTAAACCTCTTCGAGGCTGAGTTTGGACTATTGTAAGTGTTCATTTTAATGAAATACTTCGATTGTTCTTCATATTAACTGTTATTTCTCTTAATTTCTCCTAAGTCAAGCCACCAGTAAAAGTCCTCTTCATTGAGGCTGAAAGAACTAAAACACAATCGTCTGATAATTGGTTGGCAATTATAATTTCTGTAAGGACTGATTGATCCTTGCTGGCACGCTCGCATTTATAAAAATACCCTTCGAAAAGCCAAAAAGTCAACAATAATGTATCCATTTTTAACAATATTATCAATTAGACTAAATTAATATAACTTACAAAATTAAAAGGCAAAATTGATTCAAATAGAGTTACAGTAACCAAATTAATACAATAAATAAATTACAGAAACTAAATGTATAATTTTCTGAAAAAAAAAATTTATTAAATTTCTTTATTTAAGATTGCCTACTACAAATGAAAAACCTAGTACTAAATAATTATTTCTGGGCACATCAATTCTCGAAATAATGAAAAGTTATCTAGCAAGTATGTTTTATATCATATTTGTACATTTTGCATCAAGTATCATTTTTCAGCTGCCGCTAGCTTGACAATGGCCAATGCATTACTACAAAGTTTAACAAGAATTGTATTTCTACTCGTCAACGGTGAAGTATGGTCTGGACTTTCATTAAAATAGTCCTCACACGTCTGCGGATCCACCATTGCTGCTGCCACTAGCGTCTGAATATGATCGTAACCTTTAGACTCGAATGCCGCCATCGAGTCCTCGAAGTTTCCGATCGCATCATCATAATTGGCAGAGCAATCCATGAGGGATTGGTGTACAAAAGCCTCCGTCTCCGTGCTGAGGAGCTCCTTCACATGCTCCTGTGTGTCAGTGGCGTTTAAATACGCCACCTTCACAGCGATGTTGGCTACGCTGTACAAGTCTGCAACGGCCTCAATGTTGTCCTTAATAGAGGCTTTGCAAAGGTCCTTGTACGGCGTAGCGTCACAGGCCCGGTTGAATATGTGGTCGCTATCGCCGACAGTGGTGAGGGTTCGACGTGATTGGTCGAATATGTTGTCGCTGTCACCGACGTCGTCGGTGAGGGTACGACGTGATTGGTCGAATATGTCGTCGCTGTCACCAACTTCGTCGGTAGTAAGGGTGCGGCGAGGCCAGAGGGTGAGGATGAGGAGGAGGAAGAAAAGGCACGAAATGTGTTTCATTTTTTTTTTTTTTTTTTGATGGAGAGTTGAAGGATTTTTTGAGGGATTGATTTGTTTTTTATTCTTCAAATTGTTTAATTATATATATATATATATATATAGTGTTTGTATAATTGAATTGGTGGCTAATTAGTAGTTGATGAGAAGAGAGATGCGCATGGCCAAACAATAGAGTATTTATAGGGTCTTTGGAGTTCCATTGTGAATTACACTAATGGCCTCAAAAGTTTCTCTCTATTTCATCCCCAAATTTCTTTTTTATCTCTTAATCCAAAATATTTTCATTTATTAGATTATGCTTGAGATTACGAGTTTGATTTTTTTTAAATGATATAAAAGCTCACTTTTTATATTTATTTTTAAAATTCAGTGATGTGTAAAAGGAATAATTGATTGATTATTGGATAATACGTGAGAGAAAAATAGTTGTCTGACAGATTTTAATAGATTGTCACATTATTGAGTGTGAAAAAGTAAGTTTAACTTTTGGGATAACAGTGCTATTGTTTTTCTTACTATGATTTTATTGCATTTTTTATTACAGTCGTGCTGGGTAGCTCGAAATGAGCTACCCTAAATCCCCCTAATTTTTTTTTATTTTTTATTTTTTTCAGAAGCAGAGAAGGAGAAGAGGAGGAGGAAGGAGGAAGGGGGAGGAGGAAGGAGGGGACTGGAGAGGGCCTTTTAGAAGCAGAGAAGGAGAAGAGGAGGAGGAAGGAGGGGACTACGACTTGATCAAGTGGCAAGAATCGACGATCGTCTTCTCTCTCTTTCTCTCTCTTTCTCTCTTCCCCTCTGTTTCTCTCCCTCTCCCTCTCCCTCTCCCTATTTTAGAGTCGAAAATGGAAGGAAAAAAAAATTCTCAAAACGACGTCGTTTTGGGAATTAGGGAGATTAGGGGAGGCCAAATTTGAGCTCTCAAACATTATTCTTTTTATTATAACAAGACATGGCAGCAAAGTAATCTAACAATTTAGGTTAAAGCTGAATTAAAATGACATTAAAATCACACCTCCTACAATAACATGATTTATATTTCCAATAATATGATCCTTCTACCCTTTAATTATTTTATCCAATTTTATAAAAAAAAATTCAAATGAAAAAAAATAAATTAATTAAACATCCTTTCTCTTTATATCATTCTCGCTGACTTCCACCTATACATAATACACCCACGCTAAAACCACGGCCTTTATAATTTTTAGGGAGAGGCTTCTCTAGTTTAAAGATTGAAGAGAGTTGTTGAGACTATGTGAATTTATTATTGAACTTACATCAATAATTTAAATCATTTAATGTGTAGAACTCGTCGAATATTTTATCATTGTAAAAAATTACGTTGATCGGATATCGATAATTACTTGATTAGATCACATTTCTATCAATGGTAAATATAATTTTAGAAATAAATTATTGACAGAAATGTGATATGATCAAATGATTATCAATATCCGATCAATATAATTTTTTAAAGGAATGAAATACTCGACGAATTCTATACATTCAACGATTTAATTCATCGATGCAGTCTCCGTAGTGAGCCCACTGAGATCCAACAGCACCCTCCAGTTGGGAAGCCCAACTGATGACAACCTAATCCCTAATTCTTAATATAATTATTTTATAATTTTTCTCAAAAAAAACAACGGACCTTATTTATACATAAATTGTAAATTTTTAGATCATAAGTAGCCCAGTATAGATTGAAATAAGGAATATTAGGCAAATCCAACAAATATAACTTTTAAATATTTGGATTTTCACAATATGTTAAAAATGTCTAGAAGTGAAATTATATTTTTGTCTAATATCAAAGGTGTTTGTGCAATTTTACTCATGAATTTGGGATAGTTTTATAGGAACTTCATTTTTTTCGTTCAAATACATTTTATTTTTTGTCTTTGTTTTTGAATTGAGTTAGGTTAGAAATACTAAATTTTCTACCAAATAAATAACCAAATGTCTTACATAGATGTGAAATTCGTAATTTTATAAGCCTCACACTCATGTGAGACATTTAATTATTTATTTAGTAAAAAAATTGAGACTTGTAACATTTTTCATTTAGATTTTATAACTTCTTTATTTTCATTCTTAATATTTACAGAATTTTGTAGAATAAGACAAATAACAAAGTATGAATAGTAACAACTTAAATTCATTTAACATGTCAATGCCACGTGTGCATTTGCAGCTAAAAAACAATTAGAATATTCTCGTTTTCTCTAAGGTTTATTTTTTGTCAATATCTTGAGAATTCAAGCGGTTCCAATGAGATGTTATTCCATGTTTCGTTGGTATGATTGAGAGGTGACCATAAAATTGAACAATTAAAATATTATGGTTTAGGGATAAATTTATGGGGTCTTTAAATTAATTTTTTATTAGTTAAAATAGTAAAATTAAATATTTTTTTTCTGCTTTTTGAGAGATAAGAATAAGTAACATTATATGAATAGCGTGGATTATTGCTCTAAATTTATCAAATAACCTCTTTATAAAATCGATAATTGATGAGAGATTGTGAGATTTATAATTTTTTTGTTACGGATGAAAATACTATAAAATTAAAAATAACCATGGTTTGGGATGTCATTTTCTCTTACTCTCGTGTTCTTTGCCATATTCTCTCCCGATGAGGAAATAGGACAGAGATGGATTTTACTTTCTCTGTCCATTATAACTAGTTATGATAAGGAAATGGAGTGGGAATGAGCTTTCACTCATTTATATTTCATCTTGCAAATTTTAATTTTCCTTAAGCATAAATTGTTATTCATAATATATTATATTATCTCCACTTAGTATGATTATTTTTAATTTTTAAGTTACAAAACTAATCAGCCTTGCTTTTGACTAATCTAGTTTGTCTTGCTCTCGATATGATACGGGACAAGGTCGAGAGATTATATACTCATCTTGTAGCCATCCTCAACCTTGATTCAAATTTATTCAAAATACAAACATCATCATATAACACCATCTCTAACCATTCATTAAATTTATTTACTTTATCTAGTTTGATTTTAAATTTGAATAAAAATTTTAATTTGATATGAATTATTCCAATCATTTCATTAATTTTTTTTTTTTGAATATTCTCTTCTTATTCCAAATTTTCCTTTTCATCAAAATTGATGAGAAAAAAAATAATTTTCAACATTTCATTTTTTAAAGGATTTGATGAGTTCATAATTTGATTAAAAAAAATGACTTTTTCTTACGTCAAGTTTGGCATCTACTAAATAATACAAAAAGTCAAAAAGTCACTATTTTATTTAAGTCACAGCATCTTATTTAAATCACATCACATCTCTAACATATCACATCAAACATATCCAAATCCAACAAATAACTTCTCCATTGGAGGGGTGGTAATTAGTGGGACAATGAATTACGTGACATTCTTATCAAGTAACTATTTTTTTTAAGGGCGTAAGTCGAGTGAGTTCGGTCAGATTAGGACGTTATTCAAATTTAGTTCAAGTCACGTTAAGATCTATCCAGGCCTGAATTGTGACCGAAGATTGCCTGTCCAAGCTCAACCCGAGTTAATTCGAATTGCCCAAGTTGCCCGTATTACCCGAATTGTAAATCTTTTTTTTTTTTTTTTTTTGTGCAGATACTTTATTAAATTAATAAAATTTGACTCTATTTCTATAATTTTTTAATTATAGAAAATCATTAATACCATCAAAATAAATATTTTATATAATATACGAGAGATGTCGTTATAGTAGTCTTTACAATTTACGATTAAAAATAAAAAAATAAAAAAAAAAGAGTAAGATTTTATATTATTTGTATATATAATATATATTCAATATGATTTAATAATTTAAATTATTTTAATATACTAATAATTTATATATATTTAATATTTTTATATACATATATATGTATAATTCGGATTTCGGATTGCTCGAGTTGTATGATATCTTTGTCCAAGCCTATCTATATTTAATTCAGACTTCTGGATTTTTGCCTAAACTCATACTGAATTTGAAAATATCTTGTCTAAGTCTTAAAAAAATTCTGACTAAGTTCAGATTGCCCGAGTTGAACCCACCCAAATTACGCCCCTAATTTTTTGTCTCCAATTTCCGAGGACAATGGGAACGCTAAATGAGGCATTTTACTGAGCATATTTATCTCGCCTGCCCAACTGCTTTTAAAAACCTTCTATGGTTGAAATTAATTAATGAGGAATATATCAACAAATATATATATATATATAAAATAATGTGATTTACTTCTGAATTATTTATTTCAAAATAAAATGTTATTTTTTTAGAATTGATTTATGATATAAGATATTACAATGTAATTTAATAAATTAAATACATCTTTAATGATGTTTTATTTTGAAATAAATGATCCATAATAAATTACAAAAGGGTCTGGACTGTCTCCAGTCCAAATCTGGGATAGTCCAGTCCAGTCCGGCCCATCGGACCTATTTTTGGGCCCCTTTTCGATAATCCAAACTGTTCATATTTTAGGATTCGTTGAGTATATTATTCCTGTAAAAAATCACATCGATCAGATAACAGATACTATGTATTCAGATTACTTTTGTTTGGAAAAAAATGGACGGTTAGAAATTAACGGTTCATAAAAAAGTGAACCGAATACATAGTATCTGTTATCTATAAATTTTTTATTAGTATAACATTACTCAATTACTATTCAAAAGCGTAATAATTCATAGGCCCGTTTGTTACAACTTATATGAGCTGGTTATAGTTTATTCTAATTTGAAGTACCAAACTGTTTAATACAACTTCCATTTACAATTTATTAGAAAAAAATAACTTAAATCAGCTAAAAAAATAATTTCTAAAAACTGAAAAAGATGTGCTTTTAGTTTATGTTTTATAATTAGCATTTTTCTTACAATAAGTTACACTAAAGAGGACCAATGACTATTTTTATATTGAGTTTGAATTTTTTCAAGTTGGCTAATTTGAGAGAACAAATTTGAATTAGTGAGTCCATTTTATAGTTCATTGTGGTAACCTAAATAGTTCACTTTCTAAAATTTATTGATGAAAATGATGAGATATTGATAGATGTATATTTGAATTACATTTAAATAATTAAAAATTAATGCTTATTATTGAAATTGTATTTGTCATCTTTTTTTAATTTAAATAAATGTAATTCAGAGATAAAGCTACTAATGTGTTATCATTTCAATTTTTTGTATGAATATTTTTTTCAAAAAATTTTAAAAGTAAACGATTCAGAAGAGACTCAAAATTCAATCCCTCCATAACCAACTTAAAAAATCCAAACCCTTTTATGTTTGGTTTTGACTTTTTAGCTAAAAAAATGCAAAAAACAAAATTGGTTACATAAGTCAATAAGACAAAATGTCACATCTAAATCATAATTATTACACTTTTTCTCTCATAAAAGTCAAAGAAATCAAAAATAAAAACCAAACGAAACTAAAAAAGTCAAGCTAAAATAGGCAAAAAACTAAAAAATTAAGCTATTTTAACTATTCCCAAACGAAGACTATATTAGATTTATCATCTCCCATTGTTAAAATTTGGTTAAATAGGAGTTTCATTACTTATATTTGCTACTAATATAGGCTTCGTTTGGAAAATGAGTTGGTTTTTTTATTTTTTTATTTTTTTGACTATTTGAGCCTGGGGCTAAAAAGCCTTATTTGAGAAGACCTTTTGGATTTTTTTGAATTTTTTAACCTTTTTGTAAGAGAAAAAATATAATGATTATGAGTTCAATGTAATGTTTCGTCTTATTAGGCTAAAAATCCTATTTTATTTTTTGTGACTATTTTAACCAAAAAAAATCCTCAAACCCAACTTTCCAAACATAGTAGTTGTTTGGAATATGTTATATAAATGTACTTTTTGACTTTTTTATTAAAAAAGTAGAGAAAAAAATATATGTTTGGAATAATTTTTAATTTTTTACAAAAAGATGTGTAATAAAATATTATAGTAAAATCAAAATGACCATTTTATCCTTTTGACTTTTTGACTTTTGGGTAATTGGCCTTGTTTGGCATAAACTAACAAAAAGTTAAAAAGTCACTATCTTATTTAAGTCACATCACCATTCTACCACATCACTTCAAACTCAACCCATATTTCATAAAAAGTCAAAAAGTACACTTATTTAGGACATCCCAAACAAACACTAAATTTAAAGGGCAAAATAATAATTTTGTCTTAATAGTTTCCCCAACATACTACCCTTAAATGAAAAATGTTTGAGGGCCACAAAATCAATGGCTCAAATGGCTCGAAATTATCAAAACGACGTCGTTTTGGCTTGTTTTGCGCCCAAAACGACGTCGTTTTGACAGTTTCGAGCCATTCGAGCCATTGAATTTCGGGCCACCAACCATTGCTGCCCTTAAATAATGTAGACTTTTTAACTTTTTTTTTTATTTATTAACTTTTTGATTTTTTTATTTTATCCCAAACAAAGCCATAATGATACCACATCACATAATAAATAAAATATAATTTATGAAGATGGCCATTGTAACATCACCCTGTACAGAGTATTGATGGGTAATAATGTTTACTATTTATTATAGATTTTTTGTTACAATTTTATATCATTTTTATAAGAAGTTTTTCAATTAATTATTTTATTCGAAGAATTGTTAAGCAATTAATAAAATTAAATAATCATATAATTCAGTAACATAAAACGATATAAAAAAAAATGTGATATATGATAATAATAGTAGATATCTTTATTATAAATTAAATTATCACCAAATGTCATATCTTTCTAAACAAAAACGTTTGATGGTGGAGTGTTTTGAAAAAAATAGTTAAAAGTTAATTTTTTTTATTATTTTATGTGAAAGGTGATATGATTTAAAATGGTTTAAACATGACTTTCGGCTTTTAATTCATGTTCCCAAAATAGGCTAGTGTCACGTGGTCATGGTCATAAGTAACCTTTTTAGAAAAATGTTGTGCACTCTAAATAAATTATTAAATTTTCTATCAAACTTCTCATATGAATGTAAGACTGATACAAATCACATACGTGTGTAAGTCTCACATTCATATAAAAAATTTAATAAAAAATTAATAATTTATTTAAGATTCCTATCATAACTTTTCGGGAGAACAATTTCATCATTTCAAACTGACCCAACTATACACGCCTGTGACCTGTACGAATACAGTAAAATTTTAAGTTTATTAGAGCATCCACACCAATCTCTTTAAATTTTTAGTCAAATTATAACTTAAAAAACTATTTTGCTATTTTAGCTAGTCATATTTTTAGTACCCATTTCATCAAACTCTCTATTTTAATTCAATTCTATTAAAATATTATTTTTTTTATTGTATTTGTTTTTCTTTCTATTTTTTATTAAATTAATGGGTTGGCTTGATCAAGTAGCATTTCCAGGGGCTTGATCAGGTAGCATTTCTTGGAGGAAAACAGGGGCTTGCGGTTCGGCTCGGGTTGCCATCGTGCTAATCTCCGATTGAGTTGAAAATTTTTGTAGTTGATCTACTCAATCAACTCTAAAATATGAACGGATCAGATCATTAGAAAGTCACCAACACGGTAGGCAACTAGTGCGTTTCGGATAAAATATAAAGACCCCAAATCCAAAACTACACCATATTCTTCAATCATTCTGCTGCATTCCAACGGCTCTACTTATCAACGGTCAAAATTTTTCAAACGGTCATATTCTTCTACTATAAATAATAGCATATGTTCTCTAATTCTCACAATCTAAATGAAATATTTTTCTTTCATTCTATCCTCATTAATTTTTTATATATGGATCTTCATTTTCTAGACATGATGCTTTATGACTCCGACTCCGATGATGAGTTGGAGATAGTTACAATAGCTTCTATGGAAGCCGAGAGTTCATCAAGGTCACGACATGCTGCTCGTAAACGACGCGAGTTTGTTTGGAGTAATCCTTTGCAAGGCCATCAAAGGCTTTTTCTCGACTATTTTGCTGATCCACCAGTATATCCTCCCAAATTATTTCGAAGAAGGTTTCGAATGAATCGTTCTCTTTTTCTCCGCATTCAATCTGAAGTAGAAGCTTATGAACCATATTTTGTTCAGAAAAGAAATGGTGCTGGAGTGCTCGGTTTGTCTGCTCTTCAAAAAATAACTGCGGCTCTTAGAATGCTTGCTTATGGAGTAGCAGCTGATTTTATG
This sequence comes from Camellia lanceoleosa, assembly GCA_025200525.1. Taxonomy (NCBI): domain Eukaryota; kingdom Viridiplantae; phylum Streptophyta; class Magnoliopsida; order Ericales; family Theaceae; genus Camellia; species Camellia lanceoleosa. Next base: position 74,198,849 of record CM045763.1, read on the forward strand.
GATGAATACTTGAGGATTGGAGAAAGTACTGCAATGAAAAGCCTAAAGAAATTTGTCAAAGCAGTGGTTGCAATTTTTTCTGATGAGTACTTGAGGTCACCGAACAACGACGACATTGCTAGACTTCTAGCTGTTGGCGAAAGTCGTGGTTTTCCTGGGATGTTAGGGAGCATTGATTGTATGCACTGGACCTGGAAGAATTGCCCAACTGCATGGAAAGGTATGTATACTGGCCATGCACATGAGCCAACAATTATTTTGGAAGCAGTAGCATCATATGATCTTTGGATATGGCATGCATTTTTTGGGTTACCTGGGTCTAATAATGATATCAATGTTTTAGAACGGTCTTCCGTATTCTGAGAGCTTGCTCAAGGCGTGCTCCTCGAGTTAATTACACCATTAATGGAAACGTATATACCATGGGATACTACCTTGCTGATGGTATATATCCACAATGGGCAACTTTTGTTAAAACAATTCCTTGTCCACAAGGAAAAAAGAATAAACATTTTCTTTGAGGCCCAAGAGGCGTATAGAAAGGATGTAGAGCGTGCATTTGGAGTGCTTCAAGCACGTTTTGCAGTGCGTGGACTGCAAGACCATGGGATCTTCAAACTCTTACAGATATTATGAAGGCTTGTGTGATACTACACAACATGATCATTGAGGATGAAAGAGATGACGGAGGAGAGCAAAACATTGATTATGAACAAATCGATAAAATCCCTCTTTCACAAGTGTCACTTGAGCATTACACCTGATATCATGGAATTTATTCAACAACATCGTCGCATAAGAGATAGAGAAACTCATTCTCGACTCCAATCGGATTTGGTTGAGCACTTGTGCCAAATCTATAGCCAATCTTAGGTTAGAATAAGCAAATCTATAGCCAATATGGAATTAATGAGAATGGACCTAAACACTAGGTTGGTTCTCATGATTACAACCTTTGCTGTAGCTTGTAAGTTTTTTTTCTTTTTTCTTTTTTTTTGAACTGCTGTAGCTTGTAATTTGATTTTTGGGAAAGTCATGTGTTAGACATATTGATTTTGATGATTTTATTTATATTATGTTTTTTATTTTGTTTGATGAATTCATTTGATCAAAATGTTATAAATTATCCATATTAATTCATCCTATTATTTTGTGGTTTCTGGAGGTGAAAATGAAGCCCAAATTCAGCACAAAAACAGCCACAAAGAGCTCCAGATTCAAAGACAAAACAATCACAAAACAGTCCCAAATTTAGCACAAAACAATACAAAACAACCCCAAATTTAGCACAAAAATGCCACAAAAGAGCTCTAGATTCAAAGACAAAAAACAGTCCAAATTCAGCACAAAAAAACACAAAAGAGTTCCAAATTCAATGAAACAGTCAAAACAAATTTCAAATTTAGCACAAAAACACCACAAAGAGCTCCAGATTTAGCACAAAAAGCAGTCAAATTCAAGACAAAACAAACACAAAATAGCCCGAAACAACAACAAAATAACTCAAACAAAGACAAAATAGCCTCAAAACAAGAGCAAAATAGCTCAAAACAATAGAAAAAAAAAAGAAAAGTATCCAAACAGAGTAAAAACAACCCAAAAATAGCAATTCATTTCGGTGTCATTCTGAAATAGAATAATCTTTGTACCACCAAACTCCAACAAGTAGAGCTTACAAAATGCCAATGTATTATATAGGCAAAGGTTACAAAATATACATAAACCTTACTTTAGTCAAAAGTCACAAAAAAGAACCCATGTTTCTACATCATGAAACCATATAGCACAAAAGGATCCAACTATTTCATCCAAACAAAATCTACCAAACTAACAGTCAAAAGTTACAAAAAATATAACAGTTTCATAAATTACTCGGAAATGTTGCTCTTTCTTCGACTCTCAATGATTTCCATTTGACGCTGATAATAGTATTCTTGTTGCATTGGGGACATCCCACTAGTATCCATCATCATGATTCTCTCTTCTTCCTTCAATTTCTCCAATGAAGCTTTTTCAACATGAATAATATATGATTTCTCAAGCATTTCAAGTTTTTTCTCAGTTCCTTTCTTTCTATCTTCTTTCATGTCAATTAGCAAGTCTACAAGTGGAGAACTTGTAGTATCTTGACTCTTCAATTTTTTGACCTTTCTTTTCTTTCTTCTTGCCAATTGGTCTCTCTAATTGTATATGCGCATCTCGTGAGATCTCATCTTCCTCTAGATTGACTAACTCTGGTGTTGAAGGCGAAGATGTCGGATTTCGACTCCTTTTTGGATTTTTCTTTTGGTACGTCTCAAACCATTTTGGTTGATGCCTCAACACATTCCAACAATGTTCGAATGGAAATGAGGTGTTATGAACCTCCTGGTACATAAGTTTTGCCTTGCCAATCTGGAAAAATATATATATATATATCAAAATTTTAAAATATATTGAATGGTAAATGTCTAAATATCTATGTAATTAATACCTTGTCTTGCTCATTCACACCGCTTTCACGCATTGATTCAATTTGAGCAAAGTACCCACAAAACTTATTGGTTCCAAGTTGAATGATTGACCACCAGTTCATCAAAGAATTATCAGTACGTTCACTAATAAATGTTTTGTGCTCGTGGAAGTACTCCCCAACTCTCCTCCAGAATGTCTTACTTTTTTGCTCATTTCCATGCACTGCATCTAAGCTAGTATTAAGCCAAGCTGAAATAAGCAAATTGTCTTCTTCTTTAGAAAAGTTGCCACTGCGTGACTTTTTTGCAGCAGATTCTTTTTTGGTTGAAAACTGAGATTCTTGGCTAGCACCTTCACTAATTTGGTTAAGATATTGAGAGTTCATGAATTAATTGTCAAGGTTGGAGCCCTCTTGTAAAAGATTGGTAAAGAAGGGGTCTCCACTTGAATCCATCCTACAAGATAGAGTGAATCAAATTAGAATGGATTTTCTAAAATCAATTATGTAAACTTGCAAAAATCTAATTCTTAGTGGAAACCCAATTTGCATACATCATTAGTGAAAATAAATGTGTTTTTATAGTTTGAGTATGAGTCAAATTCAGGAGTATAAAATGCAACACATGTACATACATCATTACTGGATACCCCTCTATGGAAAGGCTCCTAATTGTAACTATTCTACTGCATCTGCTTATAATCTTGTTGCTGACCAGGAGACCAATGAGCCTGATTGGTCCTGGGTTTGGAAAGTCAAAGTCCCCCAAAAGCTAAAGGGATTCATTTGGCTTGTGTTAAAAGGGTGGCTTCCTACCAATCACATGAGACTCGTTATTGTTAGAAATATTGCTAATTCTGGCATGTGCCCCAGATGTAATAGCCATGTGGAAGATGTGGATCATCTCATCAGGGGCTATTTTAAAGTTCAAGATACTTGGGTTGTTAGAAGCAATCAATGGTAGAGAGATGGGATTGATAAGCCTCTGGGTTAATACTTATATGAAAAGCCAAGAGAAATGTAATACTAACATACCTTGGACATACCCAACCAGAAAAAACATACCTTGGACAATTATTTTCATTGTTACTATTTGGCAAATCTGGAAGGACAAACAAAAAGGATTTTGATAGTCAATCCCAACCCACTTGTAAAAGTGTTGGTTTGATCATCATCTTTGACAATGATATCCAGGAGGCTTTCCACTCCCAATTCTTAGTGGAAACCCAATTCTTAGTGGAAACACATTTATTTTCACTAATGATTACTAAAATCAAGTCTTTACATAATTGTTAACCACAAATAAACTTGAATTCCTGGTTGGTATAAATGGAACATACTCACAAACATGCAAGAAAAAATGAAAATGAAAATTAACATACTCATAATGAACTCTTTCTAATTGCGCTTAAAGCTACTCAGATCTAAAGTTTTATCTTGATTACATAATGGCTCGACTTATTTATTTTTGTTTTTAATACTTTCTTCCTTTGGTTTCCTAATATCGATTCAGATATTGTTCAACATGCAGTGGTCATCTACTTTTCTTCTTTCTATATGGGACGCACGATCAAGAGCAATAAAACTTCAAATACTACTCTTTCAACACTAGTAGAAATATAAAACATCCCTATTTGCTTGATCAACTATGGATAGATCAAATAAACATAATTGTCCCGTGAGGCTGGGACTCATAAAATTTGTTCACTTAACATCTCAAAAAACTGTTGATGTAATCATTTACAATTTTGCGATTCAGATGCATATCCAAGGAGGTATAGAATTAATGATAATCTGTGTCTCATGCCAAAAATGAAATCTTAAAATTATATCATAGTTGTATACAATGTGTATCAAAAAAAACCCATAAAGATCACAAACTATATATGTTCTTCCTCAATATGATAGAAATTTTCTTTACCCAGTTTTAAAGATTTTAAAAATATACAAGTAATATAAGCTTTAAAATATCAACATATTTATGCATTCACTTTCATTGAGGCAATTTATCAAACACTTGTGATACAAGAATTTTGTGCAGACAAATTTTCAAAGATGTTCAAACAACTTAATTCAATCAAAGAGCCATTGATGGTTCTCAAATAAAATTACAGACCCCAATTCATCCTATCTAATTCAAATCTAGAGTACAGCAGCACAAAGAGAGAGAGAGAGAGAGAGAGAACCTGAGTTTCAGATATGGTGAAAGCAAATGCTGTGGAGTGGTTGCCGCTATGTAGTTTTGGCGCGGAAGAGCAAGAGGGTAGAGTTTGGCGGGGAAAAAAAAAATAAAAAAAATGAATAACGATGAACAGTAGCTCGTTTGTTGTAACGAGCTACTGTAGCATCCTCAAATTTTGGAAAGCTTGTAGCGAGATTGATGCACCTGGTTTTTTGGAGTTCATCTCGCTAGTTTAGCTGGAGAAGCTGTCTACCGAGCTTGATGAGGTTGCTCTTAGGTTGTTTTGACGAGGGGATAAAATTGATTTTTTTATTCCTTTTTTAAAAAAAAATTAAAAAATAAAAAAATCAATTTTTAATTTACTTTTCAAAATAACTCTAAGTAGTCCTTTGGTATTAGATTTTTTTTAGTTAACTTTTTAATTTTTTGACTATTTTAATCTGTGACTAAAAGTTTGTTTGGTTTAACTTTTTACGGAACAAATACAAATACAAATACAAAAAACACTAGTTTGGGAAGATTGATAAAAGACAAAAAGTCAAAAAGTCACTATCTTATTTAAGTCACATCATCTTATTTAAGTCGCATCACCTCTCTAACACATCACTTCAAACCCAATCCAAACTCAACCCATATTTCATAAAAAGTCAAAAAGTGCACTTATTAGTCTTCCCAAACTAGGCTTGTAAATTAAACTGAGTTTTTAATTTTGTTAATTTAAACTTTAATATTTTGATTAGTTTTTAATTTAAACCATTTGTATATTTTCATTAAGTAAAATTAATGAAAAAGTTATATTTTAATCATTAAACTCAATAAAATATGGTATTTTTACCCTTTTTGTACACCTACATTAAGTATAATGACTAAAATATTATTTTTTAGTTAACTTTACTTAACGAAGATATAGACAAATGATTTAAATTAAAAATAAATAAGTTATAGGATATAAATTGATAAAATAAAAAATTCACAATTTATTTTGTTATAAAACTCAAATTGTGATTTTATTTTTATTTTTTTGTAATTTTTTTCAAAATAATCAAATGATGTGTTAGTAATATTTTTGAAATGATCAGTCAAAATAATATAAGTTCTTTTAGTTTGAGATGGAAATATATATGTCACATCATTTTATATGTAAATTATGTATAAACACTCTTTTTTTTATATCTTTCAACATTTTAGCAAATTAAAATAGTTACAAATAGAAGTACACAAAAAATAAATGGCATAAGGCCATTTTTTTTTAGTATTTTTTTTCATTTTTCTGTGTTGGTAGTGTTATTGTTGGTCATTTGATTTTTATCATTTTATCTTAAAATATTCACAATTGTAATCACAAATTGTTTGGAATCTTGAGACATTTGTTAAAATAAAAAATTATTAAAACAAACAGAAACAGTTCCAGAGATAGGAGTTTGAGTATAAATCTAAAGGGTTGAGCTACATTATAGATCTGTAATTTTAGAGTGTAGATTTAGATTTTTTATATTCGAAACAGTTCCCTCTTCTTTTAAGTCTTTTTTCATGCGATTGTGGATGTACCTCCTCCTCATCTCCAGCTTCTGGTGGTGTCTGAAGTGTGGCAGCGACAATGGGAATGACGTCAATGGGGATGCCTAGCTTTCAAGAAAATCTTGCTTTTCAGGTTTCATCTTTGAGAAAATTGATGGTCTTACTTGACTCGTAATTGATTTTTTTGGCTGATTCGGTTTTTTTTTTTATTATTTGTTTTTTTTTTTTTTTTTTTTTTTGTATGATTTGTATGGCCCTTTGGGGTTTTATTCTGTTTGTTCTTGTTTTTAATATATATGTTTTCCATGTTCAAAAAAAAAATTAAAAAATTAAAAAATTAAAAAATTAAAAAAACACTTCTAAAAATCAAATACTCTATTTGTTCAAAATATTAGTCTATTATTTCATTTTTTATTATTCCAAAATAATAGTGCTTTGTTTTATTCTTTTTTATTCTAAAATATTAGTTTCTTTTCAAAAATTAATGATTAAAAAACATAAATTTTTTATTTTATCCTTCTTTTAAATTTAATAAAATTATTTTAAAGTGTAATAATTATACTATAAAAAATAATTTTTAAAATGTAATAAATAATAATTGTACTATTAAAAAAATAAATTCTTAAAAGTACTAGTAGTAATTGAAGTTGTTAAGAAGTAGGGTTTGGTTATGGTGTGCAACTTACACCTTACATCTTATTCTTTACACTTACACCTTATACTTACACCTTTTATACCTTACACCTTACACCTTTTGTGTAAGTGGCACATGGTGTGCAACTCACTTACACCTTACACCTTACATTTACACCTTACACCTACACTTCTGTTACACTTACTTTTTTGTGTAGAGTGGCATTACAGCAGAACCCACTTACACCTTTTTTTTTGTGCTGACACCTAAGAAAACTCCTAAGAAGTGAAGGCAAAACTGTCTATGAAATGGTACACTTTATAGTAGACTCACACTTCTCATCTCAGCTTCAAGTACACTTTGCAATCAGAGAGAGAGAGAGAGAGAAAATAAATAAATAAACATGGAGGAGATAGAGCACAGGATGGTGAACCTAAATGGCATAAACATGCACTTAGCAGAGAAAGGAGAAGAAGGTCCAGTGGTGCTCTTCCTCCACGGCTTCCCTGAAATTTGGTACACATGGCGCCACCAGATCGCCGCCTTTGCCGGCCTCGGCTACCGTGCCGTGGCGCCTGACCTCCGTGGCTACGGTGACACCGACGCTCCCGGCTCTGCCGCCAGCTACACTTCCCTCCACTTAGTTGGCGACATTGTGGCTCTCATCGACTCTCTGGGAGTCGATCAGGTGTTTATAGTGGCCCACGACTGGGGGGCCATGGTTGCTTGGTACTTGTGCCTGTTTCGGCCGGACAAGGTCAGGGCATTCGTGTCCCTCACCATGCCGTTTCGACCTAGAAATCCTAAAATGAAGCCTGTCCAGATCATGCGAGCTTTTTTCGGAGATGAATACTACATGTGCAGATTTCAGGTTTTTTTTTTTTTTTTAATTGCATGCGTGATGTTATCATGATGGTTGGGCTTCTTTGTAATGATATGCTTTAAGATTCATTGTATATATATGAGATAGAGTGGAGAGGAGAATTGATTCACAATTTTCATAGAACAAATTATAAAAATAATCAAAAGTGATACATCTTACTCCATATTTTACTTTGTGAGCGCTCTGTGATAAATTTCTGTAAAAATATTTTGGAATTTTAATTTGTAAGTTCTAATAAATTTAATAGAAAATGAGTCTCATTATAACGATGTTTTCACCCTAGTTTTTTTTATTTTTAAAATAGGAGATAAGTCTCACTATTGAAATTTTTATACATGTATCTATTTTTATTTTAATAAAGAAGTGATTCACATCTTTTAATAATGAAGCTTTAATTAAAACTTTTTGATGTGATAATTAATAAAATATAAATCAAAACATCACATCAACAAGTTAAACTTACTGTTTAGAGCTCACAGTTTGAAGTTTTCAATCATTCTGCCTTTTTACTAGTATTGTTGGTAATAGCATGATTCACATCATTTATCAGGTGTAAGATACATTTATAGATGTGTAGAATTCATATTATAAATAATATGAATCACTCTGAAATTGTGAAATCTCAAAAAAAAAAAAAAAAATCCCTATTCATTGTTTGTTGGTAATATTATTGACTGCTCCCGGTGCAACACGTGACGTAAGTTGTTAGTCAAAGATCACTCACCCATCACTGTCAATAGATTAAGTCCCTTTGATGGGCTTCTGACAAAGATTTATGTGTATGAGATGGTGTTTGTGTCGGGTACCACTTATGTGATTTGTTCTTTACTAGATGGGGTTGCAATTTTTATTTTATTTAAATAAATATTATTATATTTTGTATTTACTTTTTTAAATTTAAAAGTTCATAAAAATGAGTTGTTATTTAAAAAATATTAATACCCATATCATTTTAGGTTTTCTATAATAAAATTCACTTGCAAATCATTTTTCCTTTTAAGAGCAACTATTAACAAAATTTGAAATAATAGTGCATTGTTCATGACACACATTTATGTTTATTATTATTAAAAAAATTTTAGAATCAGCAAAAAAATAAATGATACATTGGTAAGGGGAGGGACAGTTGAGAAAGGACCAAAAGCATGCAATGAGCATATGACCCTCAACATCATCCCTAATTAATTGGTTGCAAGTGTTCAGTTTGTTTTCAGTATACCTTGTGAACAGAATCGGTTCAGTTCAGTTTTGAACCTTCACTCTATTACAAGTTTTATTTTGATGATAATAATTTTGAAGATAGATCTTTAAATCAAAATAAAAATAAAAAGCAAATGTAATTAAATCATTGACTGTAATTATTACCTCAATTTGATTTTTTATTTCATTATAGATAATCTATACACGAGAGACTAAAAAATTTATGAATTGGATCATCGAGAGCTCGTGATGTGTCCACTAGCCCGAACTGGACCATTTAGTCCTCTATAGAGGATTGAATTGAATTACTTCTATCATATTATTTTAAAATCATGGATTTTCAATCCAACATTATACTAAGATGTATGAAGGGCATAAACTTGATACGTTTAAATAAGTTCATATTAGCACGTACACTCCTACACTTTTCTGTGACTTACTTCTGTGTATGTAAACTTCCTCGACATTCTTCATCTCCTAACGACCTGAATTAACTTGCTTTGATTTTGTGTAGAAACCCGGAGACATTGAAGCTGAGATTGCAAAGTATGGCACCAAAGAAGTTCTCAAGAAAATTCTAACAGATAGGAAACCAGGTCCACCCTACCTGTCTATAGAAAATCCATTTGGAATTTCTCAGGAAACAAACACTGCATTGCCATCTTGGTTTTCAGAAGATGACTTGAATTACTACACCAAGAAATTTGAGCAGAAGGGTTTCACTGGAGGATTGAACTACTACAGGGCTCTGGATTTGTATGTATAGTTTCCTTGACAATTATCAAGTTACTTGCATCGTTTTAAATAACAATATCAAATTACATATTAATATCGATAATACGATTATATATTAGTCAATATATCAGTGAATATGGGTATCAAAAATATAAAAATCCCTATACATATACCGCAAACCCTAGTTACTTATCAAGGAGTTACATTTCAATATGGCTACAATTTGAGCTGGCTCAATTAGGCTAAAGGTCTGTCCAGACTCATCTTTGAAGTGTAGAGGGATTATTTCATCCCAACATTTAGCCCAACGGTCTTGCCCAAGCATAAACCCAAACCTGAGTTTATCTAAAAGAATTCGAACTAGGCTCGGGTTGCCAAAATTTAACACAAAAAAATTATCGATAATTGTTCAAACTAATGGATTACACCTTTTTTTAAATAAAAATAAAAAGGAAAAACATTTCAAAAATTACAAACATGAATCAAAATAAGAAAATTAACTTCAATTATATGTACCAATAAATAAAATATAGTACATCGTAATATAATTTAATAGTGGATAAATAATCAATTTGTTGCATGTATATTTTGTATTTATTATGTATAAATTATATATATACTAATAATAGAATTTAGAATATGAGAGTCATGTTTAGACTTGTCCAAATTTATTTCAAATTGACAAATTTTTAACCCACACCCCTATTCAAATTTGAAATTATACTACCCCAAGCCTTAAAATTTTGCGAACTAGACTCAAGTTGCTCTGGCTTGGCCTATCCAAGTTGCACCTTTATATTTGTGATTTTTACAATTTTACCCCTATTTATTTTATAATAATAATAAAATTAAATTTAAAAAAAAAAAAAAATTGGGATCTAGGGTTGCTTTGGCTTGACTTGTTCAAGTTGCACCTTGCATTTGTGAATTCATGATTTTACCCTTATTTATTTCAGAAATTGGGAGCTCACGGCACCATGGACAAGGGCACAAGTGAAAGTACCAGTGAAATTCATTGTGGGAGATAAAGACATGATTTATACAACACCAGGGATAAAGGAATATGTACACAATGGTGGTTTCAAAAAAGATGTGCCATTGCTTGAGGAACCTGTCGTTGTGATGGAAGGAGTTGGGCACTTCATCAACCAAGAAAGAGCTCAAGAAATCAACTCTCACATCCTTGATTTCTTCAACAAGTTTTGAATTGCTTTCACAACCTCTCTCTCGTGCTAGTTTTTTTCTTGCAAGTCACTCGTTTGCGTAAAATTTCACGTTTCCGTGTTTGAAATAAAAAATATTGAGAAATATTTTCAAGCTTTGTTCTATGTACTCAAAAAAGGAATGAACACTCCTGTTCTGACTCATGAAATTTTAACTTTGAAACAACTATTGTTCCACGAATTATATGTTCTCTATTTGTTTGGAGAGCTCCATCTTTACCAATACTATTCCTACTTAAATTGATTTGCTAGGAGAGTGAAAGATTAAGCCACATGAAATAGTTAGTGGATGTGTATACACAAGTACAAAAATAATATTTTTACGTGGATAGAGACTAGTCATAGATTCGGTGTTTGTGACTGAATGTTGTAATTGGTTTCTATGCGTATCTTTTTTTTAAAAAAACAAGTTCTCACAATTTTTTTTTTTTTGTTATTGTTGTGGTCTTTAGTGATTTTTTTTTTTTAAATTATGTCAATTTTTTAATTTTTTTTCATTCCGTCTTGTATAGACAAATCTAAAAATTAAAAATTAAAAAAATTGAAAATTTCGACCCAAAAAAGAGGCTCATAAAAGGCCAATTGTTTTTAGCCTCAACTTTTTTTTTTTTTTTTTTGTCATTTCTAGACTTTCTTTCAAAATTTTTATAGAATTTTTCCTTTTTAGTCCGTATAGTCAAGAAGAATACATGTCATTTCTAGCCTCAATTTATTTCTTTTTATATAAAAAGTAACCAAAAAAAATTCCCCAAATACCCTATAAACTAACTGCAAAAAAACCATCTTTCGGCCCAAGGCCCAGCAGCCAAGATTTTACCTGGCCCAAGTTCATAACCCTGTGTACTTCACCCAACCCAAATGAGGCATAAGCTGGCCTAGCATCTCAAGCCCATCGAGCTACTGGCCGGCTTATCGGCGAAGCCCATCAGGCAGGTGTTGGTCTATTATTTTGGCCCAGTTTGGCACGGGATTCTATTCGAATCCAAAATATATCTCAGTACACCAAATTTTAATTCATAAATTTTAATTATTATTATATCTTAATATGAATTTACTAATAAGGACAACACATTAAATTCTAAAATAAATTTTTTTTTCTCATAGTATACCCTAATTAATTATTCTTATTCAAATCTCTATATCTTCTTTTCCAAAATATCAAAGTTATTTCTATTTCTTCTTCTTCTTCTTCCAAAACTCCAATCTATCCTGCCAAAACTCACCAACATCATCAATATCATTGTTTTTATTATTTTGAAATCTTAAACCCTAGAAGAAAGTTTGAACAAAATCAAATAATAGATGAGAGTAATAATCAAAATAGTTTTTTGAAGTAACCTATCAAAAAAAAAAGATAAGTATTCATAGAAAGGGGTTTTACAATTTTTGTAAAACACCTTCAATTATTTTTTATATCTTTTTTTTTTTTTGACAAAAATTAAAAGCTCACTAATTAGATAAACAATAAAATATTATTTGAGTTGTTTTTATTTTATCATTTAAATATATTATTTGAGAACTACTCTTTCTTATTAGTACCGGATACTTAAGCCTCGTTTGGCATGTGGTGATTTTAGCCAAAAAGTCAAAAAATTACTAAAAAAACCAAAAAATTAACAACCTATGTCAAAAAAATCAAAAATTTTGTTTTCTCTCTACTTTTTACACATCTTTTTGTAAAAAATCAAAAAGTCATCTTAAACATACTATTTTTTTTTTACATCATATTTTAACCAAAAAATCAAAAAGTTACTAAAAAAGTTTATTCTCAAACAAGGCCTTACGTGCTTATAAGTTTGGTTTTGATTTTTTCACGAACATTTTTATGAATAATTTATAATGTAAAAGCTTTTTTTCTATATTAAAAAATTTTATAATGCTTATGTTAAAGTTTGATTTTTTCTGTATTTATAATGCGTATGTACTTATAAGTTTGGTCTTTTTTTTGTATTTGAGAATTATTTTTTGTATTGAAAAGTTTTTTATATAATTTAGTTTTTTTAATTTGTTTATTATTTATTATTTGAGTTTACCTTAAAGATAATTTGAGAAAAATAATAGGATGTAATGACAATAAAATAAAATTTTAAATAATTAAACATAATATACTTAGAAATTTTTTGAGTGTAAATAGAATTCTCCAGTTTGGCTCGTCAAAATAAGCCGACCGAGCTTGGCCTAGTTGGTGAGCTTGAGGCGTTCGGATCCTTGGCAACCCATTCCTGCGGCGCCCCCAAAACGACGTCATTTTGGAAAAAATTTCAATTAAGAAACAAAAAAAGGATAGAACAGAAGCAAAGAAGAAGGAAGGAAGAAAGGAGAAGAAAGCATATTTGGACCAAAAAGCTTATAAAACCACCTTTAATCTCTGGTGCTCTATTCAATCGATTTTTGTGTGTTGAGCAAAAATGAAGATATTGATGATGATGATACATTTGCTCTGTTTTCTTCAATCTAATTTCTTCACATTCGCAATCGTAGACCCCATTGATTTCCTATCACTCCAATTGATTCGAAGCTCCCTTGCAAAACTCCCCTGGCTCCAGTTACTTCTCCTCCTGGGAATTAACCAGACCCCTACAACTTCCTCGGCGTCTACTACGACTCCAACAAGATCATCACCTCGAATCTCGACGATCCTAGCGCCGGTTCACCCAACCTCACCGGCCGCCTCCACCTGGCCATGGAAAACCTTTCTTCTCTCACCAAGTTCACCGTCGTCCCGGCCAAATCATCGGTACATTGCCACCTTCTTCCTTCTTCTCCCTTCTTCCTTCCTCCTTTGCTTCTGTTCTGTCCTTTTTTTTTCTTTTTTTTTTAATTCAAATTTTTCCCAAAACAATGTCATTTTGGGGGTGCCGCAAGAATGGCCGGCCAAGGATCCGGACTCGAGCTTGAGCACCATTTCTGCAAAGCCAGCCTGATGTCAACCATAGGTCAAACATAGAATTGAAAATTCACTCTGACCAGATATTTAAAACAAGCACCCATTTGCCGACAAGGGTACAAAGATAAATCAAAACCATTGATTTGTAACGAGAGTTAGCCATCTCAAAACCGAGCATGAATTAACTCAATCTAATACAGTGAAATAAAATCCCAAAGAACAAGAAAAATAAACAGCAGCCATAGATTCCTACATGTCTCGCAAAATTTTAACATGTAACAACTCAAATGATTAGTCTACCGCAAAATTTTAACATGTAACAACTGAAATGATTAGTCTGCCTCAAAATTAAGTAACGCTGATCAACTCAATTCCTAAATCCCCTGCTGTTCCTCCTTCCCCTAGCCTTCTCAAACTTCCTTCCCTTTGCCCGCACGTATGGTTTGGTGTGGCTGTGTGGCACACCAGGAGCCTTACCGAAGTGTTTCACAGCCTCCCGAGCATTCTTCGGACCTCTAAGGAGAACCTGCAAATTCACCCAAGATGATGCATTAAAAATCTGCAACAAAACACGATCCACATTTCACTGGAACCTCATTCACCAAATCAACAAATGAATGCCACTAACTTTATAAACAAAGTCCGTGCCAAAATGTAATCCATCTCCGAAAAACAAAAAATCGTAGCTGCAACAACAGTTGCTATCCAAAACAATCTTTTTACCGACGACATAGATAATGAAGTGTTATTATGTGATCAATGATTGAATATTAAAGCTAGAGCCAACTGAAAATCATTTGCAGTTTAGCTATGTCCCTTCAGAAATACCATGGATACCAGCTAACATAAATTTGAATTTCAAAACCTCTATGATATTAGCATGCCCTTGATACTAATTTGAAACATCCCAATGGAGGTGTCAAGTAAATGCCACATCCGAGAGAGAAGTGAAGGTTTAGACTATTGACTCTTATTAGTTGTTACATTACATCTATTATCCCCTAAGCCTTCACTCTCTCTATCATCACCAGGCACCACTTTTCCCAGTGGAAACCTTATTTCCTTTCTGACATAACAAATATCAATTGAGAGTTCAAAACTCACTAGAATCTGTAGTAGCAATTCGATATGGTTATTTAAAGTTTAATAGCTTTAAATACTGCAAGTCAAAGTACACAGATGTTAGGATGGGTTACTTGAGTCATTCTCGGAAACCAGGACTAACAAAAAAAAATTCATTTGCTTTGGAGCAAAAATTAGGCAATAACTTTCTCATGTGATCAAGAGAGAAGTAAACAAATTTCTCAATGTTAAGACTATCAGGTCAAGTAAGCCAGCTCATGAAGGCCCAATCCCTTTGATCACTAGAGGAAGCTTGGAAGAAGTGTTCAAATAGAGGAGAGGGGGGAGTAAGTTTTTCTCCCCTAACCAATGTGGGACAACTTAACAATTGGCGAGGCACTTACCTTGGCAAATTGTCCAACATCAATTAGGGAAGAAATATTCCTCCCCATGCCAGCTGGATTTAAAGAAAGGTTTCCTCACTCTACCCTATATTTAATGACCCATCCCCAACCAAATAAGACACTTCATGGGTTGTGTCCAGAAGTGAATAGATCACCCTTTTGCTCGCCTAAGTCGCAGCTAGTGGGGTGAGGGTTGACCAAGATGGGCACCTGCCCAAGGAACCAGACGATGTCCAGGTGATCTTTTAGAGTTGGGTGCTTGCCTTTTTTTCACTTCTAAAACAAAATTGGGCTGTTTTTGTTAAATTGAGTAGCATTAAATAGACTTCTACAATTTAAAAATGGAGCTTAAAAACATAACACCTAAGAAATGTTTGTGCTTCTTGGAGCTTAGAAATCCAAATCAATTCAACCCGACTGAGATTAATCAATTATTTTGATGCATCAGTTTAGGTTTTTAATTTGAAATTCAGAACTTACTTGACTCAGACTAAACCAACCCAGAACTAAACCACATCTGTTGGTCCAAAATAAACAGAATCAGTATCTACCCACAAACCACAAACATTTCTATAAAACAATCAAAGCTAACCACAAAGCTTGAAACCATTAAACCACCAAAGCTAACCACAAACATCAGGAGCTACTTAGAGCATCTCCTGGTTGGTGTCAGAAATGTTTTCTAAATTAGCTAGCTAACAAATTACTTTTGCACTAAAGTTGTTAGCTAGTGCAGAAGTTAAAATTTGCTACAATGCTTGCTAATTGTGACCATCCACTTAGCAAAGCAAGAGAAAGAGGGGAAACTGGGTTGTTTGTACCTTTTTTTTTCCCTTTCTTCTAATGGCTTCCATAGATTTAAAAAATAAATTATAATTATTTTATTATATATTTATATACATTTAAGCGGCCCCCACATTGACATAACATACACTTTAACAAATACTTTAACTACCCCATTGGAGCTCACATCTCCTCTCTAAACTAATAGCATCTCTAATGGTAGTGTTATGTGTTAAAATGTGTTATATGACAAAAAGTGTAGAAAGTGAGACTCATTTGTATGTTAAGTGTTTGTTAGTCTTGACATTGTTATATGACAAACAGCCTAACTTCCCCTCTGTCTCTCTTTTTATGTTCTCTCTTGCTTTTGCTAAATAGATGGCCACAATTAGCAAGCATTGTAATAAACTTCAACTTCTGCTCTAGCTAACAACTTCTTTAGCAAATCCATTGGAGGCAAAAGCAATTTTGTTAGTTAGCTAATTTATAAAATACACTTACTAACACTAACCAGTGGGTTTGTTGGGTTAACAAACCAACTGGAGATGCTCTAAAAAACACTTAATACACAAATGGATCCCACTTTCTACATTTTTTTTTATCATATAACACACAAATTTAACACTACCATTGGAGATGCTCTTATTTCCCAAGTAATAGCTAACAAAACAACCTTTCAGCTTTCCATAAGCTACAGTGCTTTCCATACACTTTTTGGGCCCTTGAGCATGCATACATTGAACAAATCTGATGTAAAACATTTAAAACAATCAAAACTTTTGGATTAACCAACAATTGTTTCATAAGAAGAGAAACTCAGCTACCATAATAAATGACCAAATCAAATAATACGCAGAAAGAAAAAATCAAAGAAATAAATAGAATAAAACATTAAGTTGACACCATTTTAAATAGGGTAAATTACACTCAAATTTCAATTAGTCCCTATTGTTTCATTTTAAACAATGTGAGTGCTTGGAAAGTGGCTATTTTTTAAACTTTTTAACTATTTTAATAGGTTATTTTAGTTTTTGTATTTGAGAAGATAGGATAGATTTTTATTTGAGTTGTTGTATTGAAAAATGTGTTTGAAATGACGTTTGAGGCTAAAATGACAAATTTGTCCCTAATCTCACTTTTTCCAAAATTGGTGTAAAGGGCAAAAGTGTCATTTACTACCGGTGGGACAGCCTGCCAAGTGACAGTGGTAGGCAGTCAGTGCTCTTGTGTAGGCTGCCGAGCTGCATTTTATTTTTTAATATAAATCATTGGTTCAACTACAATAAAGGCTACATAGCTTTTTTCAAATTTGAGGGTAAAATAGCCTACCCCACAGCTTCCCAAATACCACCAATATTAATCTAGACTTCAAGTTAAATTTCAAGTTGGTCATTATGTACAAATTAGATAAAAATGAAAGCAAATTACACTTTTTATCTTGAAGTTTAACTCAAATTTTACTTTGATCCCAAATGCGTCAATTTGATGAATGTTAGCACTAAGAGTTCAAATCCAGTTTCAATTTGGTCCTTCTATCCAAATTTTCATATAGACTTCCCATGTTAGAAAAATCGTGAGTAGCACTCCATCTACTTTGCAATCAAACCAATAAGAATAAAAGTGATATTTAAGTCAACCACAACGACTAAAGTGCAACTCACCCTAAAATTTACTCTAACATGTATCAGTCACATTAGAAGAACAGGTCAAAAAAATTGAAAAATAAGTTGGATATGAAGTCTAGTTAACATTGTCTAAATTGAAATAATAGAAATTAAGGTGAGATTTGGATCAAACTACAATCTAAAAAGTTTAATTTATCATTTTAAATACTTAGCAAGCAAAAATTAATTTACAAAATACAACAATTTGAACTTCAAAAAAAAATTAATAATCCCGTATTAATCAAATACCGTGTTCTGTCCCAGTGGAGCTCTCAGAGCCAGCTGATCAAAAGTCAAGCACTCTCCGCCAGCCTTTTCGATTCTTGCCCTCGCAGTTTCCGTAAACCTCAGAGCAGTCACATTCAATGCCGGAACCTCATAAACCCTAGTATCATCAGTCACAGCGCCCACCACTACAGCTACTTTTTCCTCCTACACAGATCAAATCAAAATCAAAATCAAAATCACAAAAATCTCAACAAATCAACGTATATATAGATATATATATATATAGATATATATATATAGAGAGAGAGAAAACTGACCTTTCCTTTCATGAATCGGATCAATCTAGAGAGAGAAATCGGACACTTGTTGACCTTGCTCATGAACAGACGCTTCAGTATCACAGCATTGAAATTGCTTCCGGTTCTCCGTACAAGAAATCGGTACAGCTGATGAAGAATCAATGGATGGTTACATATCAATATCTACATATATATATATATAGAGAGAGAGAGAGATGGAATTTACGCAGACCTTGACGAGAAGCTTCAAGTAAATATCATCTGATTTAGGTGCGGTACGTTTGGTCTTCTTGCTCTTCCCTCCGGCGACTAGATCGATCCCCTGCGCGAGTCAAAATGAATCAAGTTTTAGAGAGAGAAAGACAGAATCAATATATATCACATATGTAGAGAGAGAGAGAGAGAGAGAGAGAGAGAGAGCACCATTGGTGAGTAGGTGTTGCAGCTTAACTTGGCGGCCTCTGCGAAAATGGAGATTAGGGTTTATTGAGTGGGTGTTTGGGAAGTAGGTTTTTATGTTGGTGTTTTTTAGTTATAAGATATTATTGGATAAAAAATTTTTAGTGTTTGGGAAAATAGTTAGATTTTTTTTGTGGTTGGAAGTAATGTTTGTGAGAGAAAAAGTGAAATAATTATGGAATTAGATGTGATATTTTATTTGGATGTGTTTTTTTTTTTATTTTGCAAAATTTTTGTCTTTTAATAAAAAAAATGAGAAAAAAATTTGGAAACCAAGTTCCCAAACACCACCAGAGGGTTCGTGTCTTTGCTGGTAATTGCGCCGTTTCGTAAAGCTGTTTAAAAGTGATTATAGATTATGTTTTATAACTGTGAATATAAGTTGTTAATCTGTTTGGTTTGTGGAATTATGAATTTTAGCAGGAGATTAGTGTTTGGTTAATTTTACTATATGATTGTCATTTTTATCCTTATATAATATAAAAATGATTATTTTGTTATTTTTTTCAATTTTAATTTTAAAAAAAATATTTTATTAATAAAAGTTAATATAATTAGTATTAATTAGTATCAATTAATATAAAAATTGATATATTTGCTAAAAATGTAATGAAAGTATTATTGTCACAATTATTTTTTATTATAAATTAATTAATATCAATTAATTGCTTAATTAGTATCAATTAATACTAAAATTATTAATTAGTATCAATTAATAGCTTAATTAGTCTCAATTAATACTAAAATTATTAATTAGTATAAATTAATATTAATATTTAATTTTTATTAGTATCAATTAATATTATTAATCAACAATTATTATTAATTAGTATCAATTAATAATTAATTCATTACAAAAGTATACAATATTAATTTATTAATAATTAATACCAATTATTATTGATTTTCTTTTTCTTTTTCTTCAGAAATATACAATTTCTTATTTTTTAATTAATATAAAAATATATAATATGAATTTATTAATAATTAATACTAATTAATATTTATTTTTCAATTAATATTGATTTTTTTCTTTTTCTTCAGAAATATACAATTTTTTATTTTTTAATTAATATAAATATTAATATTAATTAATATTTTGGTATTGACAAAGGCATTTAAGTAATTTTAACTCTCCATACCAGTTGTGTGCTTAAGTAAAAAATTTAAGCATTTCCTGACCAGCTTTTGAGATAAGCTGAAAAATAACTTGATTTAAACTATAAGCTGGTTAACTTAAGCTGTACCAAATATAATATTTTAACTTAAATTAAGTTAAAAGTTAAAATAAACAGCTTATAAGTTCTACCAAACAGACTTAATATATATTGTTCTACTTGGATATTGATTTTAGGCCGTACACGTGTCCCGTATATAGTTAATCATATAGAGTTTCATCAAAAAAACCCATGGCCCCGGCCCTAAAATATATGGGTTTAATTTGGGTCGAAAAGTAAAACCCGTTGACTGGCCTCTGGCCCGCCCAATGGACTTTTCAAGGCCTGATAATTAAGTCATATCAACCATGTACATAATTTTTTTTTTGGAGAAATTACCAAAAAAAAAAAAAAAAAAAAAAAAAAAAACTTAAAGTTTGATCCTTATAACAAAATAAATTCTAAATTTTTTATTTTATCGATTTAAATCCTAAATTATTTATTTATTTTCAATTTAAACTATTTGCTTATTTTTGTTAAGTAAAATGTCCAAAAAATTATATTTTAATCTTTAAATTCAATAAAAAATAATATATAAGACATTTTTATATATATTTACATTGAGTTTAATAACTAAAATATAATTTTTCCATCCGTTTTACTTAACAAAAATAGGCGAATGATTTAGATGGAAAACAAATCAAAATATTGGGATTTAAATTAATAAAATTTAAAATTCAAGATTTATTTTGTTAAATTGCTTATTTTCTTTTTTTTTTAATTTTATTTTATGCATGTACACTTTTAATAAAACAATACAATTAAAATTAAGAAACTAAGTGTATAAGATGTCAACTATGGTGCTGCTTGACAAAGTTGAAAACTAAAAATTGAAAATTAAGTATTAAAAATTAAATGTTAAATTTTTTAAGCTAAAAAGCTCTTTGATAAAAATTTAAGTGATGAACTAATTTTTTTTTTCATATGTATAAAATCAAATATAAAATTTATTATTTTCAAATTGAATATTTCAATTTTTATATTGTGATGGTGGTAGTGATGATATGGTGGTAGCATACTTGTCATCTATTTTTATGTAGAAAACTCAAATTAATTAGATATTAATAGCCACATGATCGGTTTATATTTATATAAATAAATAAATAATTTAACGATCAATTCTCTAAGTCATACTTGTCATCTATTTTTATTAAAGAAAAATATAATCCAATTAGCTGAATGTTGATATCCAAATAATTTAATTTTTTATAGTAATAATTTGCTCAATGAACAATAAAAATTGAACGATTCAGATTATCGTAATGAATTTAAAACTCGCAACCACACAAACTGATTAAACTGGAGACAAACTTTCTTTATTTAAAAGAATGAGCACTATATTAGGAGACCAAAGTATACTGATTTCATTAATGTGTGAAATCTTTCAACCAAATCAAACACTATCTTAAACTCAAATCAATATTTGTAGTTTTTTGGCACTACAACAAAAAATACATTTGGCGATGTTTTTTAGCAATCAAATTGAATTTAGTTGCCAATTGTATGTTTTTGGCGACAATATACGTGTTCGTCGCTAAAAAATACACCATTAGCAACAAATATCTCAATTCGTCGCCAAAAATGATTGGCGGCAATTTAATTTTTTGCGCGGGAGCGCTAAAAAAGTTTTGGTGACGAAATTAATATATGGCGAGGAAAATGTTTGTCGCCAATTTGGACTTTTTGGCGACGGCATTAAAATAGTCGCTGAAAGGTGAATGATGTTTATGGCAACATAATAATTTTCGTCGCCAATAAATTTCTTGTCAAAACGACGTCGTTTTGAATTTGTATCTTTTTTTTTTTTTTTTTTTTTTAATGACCGAATAAACAAGATTGACCTAAAATTGGTCTTCTTCGTCTTCTCATTCCACAACCTGAAGCGGCTGTAAGACAAAGAGGTATGTCTTCTCTCCCTCTTCTTCGTCTCTCTTTCCCTCTCCCTCTCCCTCTCCCTCTCCTTCTCCCTCTCACTCTCACTCTCTCACACTGTCTCATCTTCCTCTCTTTCTTCTTTATCATCAATTTCATTCGGCATTGCAGAACACAACACATTCGGCACTGTCTCACCTTATAGATTTTCATTCGGCACTATCTCACCTTATAGATTTTGATTCTTGTGAAATCTGGTTTGAGTTTGGTAGTTTGATCATTTGTTGAACCAATCTTGAGTAATTGTTTGTTGGTGTGCATTTTGTAAGTGGTTTTTTCACACCCACCACGTGTTTGTGTGTTGGTTTGAAAGAGACAAAAAGTTGCAGTGGACTAGAATTTCTATGAGCAATTTCTTTGACTATGTGACTAATTAGAGTGATTTTCATTGTTTTCTATTTTTATATTTTCTGGGTTGTGGATGTGAACTAGAATTTGAATTTTTGTACTGGATTAAAGAGGGTAACTACCCATGCGTCTGTTCTCCAAATTTGACTTGTTTTCTATTCAATTTTGCTTTCTTATTTGGAATGGTTGGGTGAGTGATTAAAGATCTTGAGGATTGATTTGAACTCTCTTTTGAAGGGAGATGGAGATGCTTCTGATTCTCATGATTGTCTGTGCTGTATCAGTTTGTGGATCTGTTTTAATTATGATTTTTTCTTTTTCTTTTCAGTGTATGGATTGAATTTTGTTTGATCCTTCTTGATTCCTTGTGGGTCTTCATGAATGTTGAATTTGGAGTACAGTTAAGGTTTGGGATCTCAAAATTTAACTCATGTGCGCTAAATTATGGGAATAATTGAACGTTATTCATATGAAATTCAATGTGTTAAAGTTGTTTAGTTCATGACTGATGTACATTTTCAAATGGGGCTATTTCAACAAATTGGTTCATTGAGAATTTGATTTAATTTTCACTTGCAAAGGATCTTTAATCTATGAGGCAAAAGGAAACTTTGGTATCATTTCGGGAAGTTATGTGAAAATTGGACTAGGGTTTGTATTATTAGTCTAGGTTTCAACTATTAAAAGAAATTTCCTTATGATTTAAACATTATTCTCGGCAATTTTCATCTTTGTCATTCTTGAATTATAAGGTTCATCAAACCAAATTATGAATTTTTGGGGGAGCCAGTTTTATCTTAATGGGATTGAATTCAACAAATTAGTTTCTGGGTCATTATCATTTGAAATTCCCCTTTGTAGGGAGATACAGGAGCAAATGGGTTATCTATAAGAACAACCATTCTAATAATCATACTTTTTTTCTATAGTTTTGTGATGACATTAATTAGTTTCTTTTATTACACAAATTCAGTTCTGAGTTATAAGGAATCCATTTCTCATTTATCATTCATCATTTATTTATTTGTTTATTTTTTGTCTGGTCTAGTGGATGAGACACTAGGTAAATTAGAACTCAAATTCTGGACCAAGACTTATTAGCTGTACATTCTTTTGTAGGATTTGATATTTCTTCACTTGCTTCGGTTTCTGTGCTTCTCCATTTTAATCTTGGAACACCCTCTTTAACAGTTTCCTTCTAGTTACCCTCTTTAACAGTCTCCATTTTTGTGATGGCATAATACATCATTAACTTACCCTCTTTAACAGTTTCCTTTTTTTTTATTCATATATAAACCTCACTCTACACTAAACACCATCTTTAATTGCAGGCATAGGCTTAAACCAACTATTTCTCTGCATCACTTTTCACAAGCTTGGAATTCAATAATAGCACAAAACACACAATGTCTATTTGATTAGATTTTTGAAGGACACCTCCCACAAAAGAAAAAGAAATGCGTATGATTTTTCATTCGGTCCTCAGGTCCCAAATAAGAAATTAATGTGCTTTCTTTTTGGTAATTATCACTCAAACTTAATCAACTGAACTCAATAAGCCTTGTCCCAATTACTAAGGTTGGCTCTACGGAATTGTTCCCTCCAAGTAGCTCTATTCTTGATTCCTCAACCTGGGTCCTCCTTAGCCTTCTTATATTTCTTTTAGCATCTTCATTGTGAACCAAATTACTCCTCCTTACAAGCACTTTGTTCTTCATCGTAGATGGCCATTCTGAATGAATTCACCTCTTATTCTGGCTTTCTTTATAACAGGAATCACCCATCTTAACATTCTTGCTTCAATCACACCCCTTTTTTTTTAATATATTGTTTCTTAACAGCCCAATGTTCTATAACATGCATTATAGCGATCTAGCGTACATCATAATACCAAATTAAACTTAACCCTTCAATGTTATAGGTAGCTTATGATTTCGCGACCCTTTGAAGCACTCTTCCATTTCATCCATCCTCCTTAATGTACCATTCTTTATAAATAATAGATTCAAGATATTAAAAATTATCTTTTTTAGATACCTTCTGGCCATGAAGTTTTACTTTATTTTCTTTGCTATTTTTAATTTTGCTAAAATTGCACCCTATATCTTCTTTTTTTTTCTTCTTGTTCTTAAATTGTCCACAATTCTACCTTTGAGTTCACTCATTTAGTTCCATCAATTCTAACTATATTGTCTGTAAACAACATAGCACAGGGGAGTACCATTTTAAACATTCATATGCAAAATAATGAGGATTTAATATGGATCCTTGATGTAAGCCAACTATAATCGAAAATTCACTTGTTTCTCCCCCTCTTGTTCCCACACTAGTGACAACTCTACTGTATGTATCTTTGATTACATCAATATATCTAATGTATATAAAGAAGTTCACTGACTTTTCTGAGTTTGTAGAATGAGAAGGATCAATCTAATAGTGGGAAGGATCATCAGTGTACTTGTGTATTTGTTTTTTGTGGGAAGGGTCAAGTTAATAGTTTGCTGGCCTCTTGGTATATTTGTGTTGGTGTTTATGATATGAGATGGATCATCAGTGACAGTAGCTAATCTGTATTGCTGTAATGTGGAAAGCAGAACTGCTCTGAACTGATATAAGGTGAAGTCTTTGAAATTCTTGTCTTTGTATTTGTTGTCTTTGAAATTTCTTTGTCAGGTTGTGCTCGCTATGTTAGTTTCATGTTAGTGTATAATGAATGTTTCTTGAGAAACAACTTTGTCTAAACATCTGAAGTAGAAACAGTACAGTGATGGATCAAATAGTTAATAAAAAACATGGAAAGAAGGATCGAATTTTGCTGCATGTTCACTGCTGATTTTTTCCCCAACAAACTAAAAAAGAAACCAAAAAACTGGACCCCTAACTTTAGGCCTTTCTCTAAATTTGTTGTGCTTATTTGGATCTCAGTCTTGTTTTACTTCTACTATATACATTGACAACGAATTCCTATTTGTATTTGACTTGCTCGCTCTATTAGTAGCAGCTTCATTTCAAACGGTTGTTGCCTCTACATACACTTCATCTTCATATAGATTTTTAACTTCTGTCCTTGTATCAGAAAACTGCGTGGCTTTCAATATTTTACATGTGTATACCAGCTGGAGTTGCAATTGGCTATTTTATGGTGGATTTGTGAGTACAACTTACTCTGAACTGTGTTACATTAAATCAATACTGTTTTTGACAAACATTTTTTAATACATCGTGGGATCTTTGGCCATATGATACTGCAAGTTGTGTGTTTGACTGCTACTTTATAGTTCACATCTTGTTTTGTTTTGATAATATTTAGGTGGAACAATTGCTAATCGTCTTCTTTTTTTTTTTTTCCTTTAATTTGTTTTGTTTTTGGTATAGGTTGCAGGTCACTGGAATTGGCGTTTTGCATTCTTTGGGGAGGCAATTGTGATGGTTCCATTTGTTATTCTAAGTTTTGTTATAAAACCTTTGCAGTTGAAAGGTATATGTTGTGTTAGTTTTAATTTTTTTTATGTAATCTATTACCATTTCCTAGCTATTCTTAACAACTTGTGGATACAGGTTTTTACCTATTTGGATCAAAAAAGCATTGATCGCACGTAGATAGTCATCATAGAACTTAAAGGTGTGACATGTTATGATTACTATGCATGGGATCTTTTCAGTATAATTGCACTTTTTTCTTTTCTCTTTTCAGTTTACTACATCACTATTATGTAAGAACCAATATGCAAAAGCCAAGATAATGGGTGCTATTGAGAACATCTACAGTAATCCAATATACATCAAGCACATGTCACTGAATAGCTTTGACAATCTTGTTCCCACACAATAATGCCTCAATTTGCCCAGTTTAAATATTTTTATTGATTTCATTTGAATCCATAATAATCAACTTGATTACCCTGATAAAATAGTTGATTGTCAGAATTTTATTCTAGTTAGACCACTACTAAGCAATGTGGTTTTGACTCAAAGTTTCTGAATAGTATTTTGAATCAGTGATGCTAATCAATCCTAGTAATGGACTTAAAATAGAAATTTTTTATAATGGAAAACTTAATGGGCCTATTCAACAATAATTTGAATCTGAATTTGTTAACAACTGAAATTGATATTATTATCTGATATAGTCCAATGAGAAGTAATAAAAAAAACCTTTTGAAAAATTTATTCGATTAAATTAACTAAACTTGAATTATGATATTTGGTTATTTATTATATAATTTTTGTTGAGTTATCCATATTACCTTTATAAATATTTTTCCACAACCTATTATATATATTTATATAAATCTAGTTATAAAGATTGTTATTGGATCTGGCCACCCTGAATTTGGATATGGATCATTACCAGGCCAACACTTCATACTCTTTTTACCAAATCTGATTAATTAGATTGGATTGGGATTAAAATTAAATCTACTGATAGGCCTAATTCCTTCACTTCAGTCTTCAACCTTATTTCCTCGGTCAAGATTTTCGAGATTTTAATGAAAGTCAGTTAATGATAATTGGGGATTTTAGCTTTAAGCTTTTCTTGTTCATACATTTATTCAGCTTATAGTTTCCTCTCTTGCCCGTAATAATTTGATTGATACTTGATATAAATACATATGGTTGGGAATGAATTTATGCTGCCTTCTAAGCAAATGTCATTTATGTTGTAGGATTTTACACATTTAAGTTTGATTTGGCATTTGTGCAAGCTCAATATAGACAAGAATATCAATTTGATTTTGTTGGATCTCATTTTTATTTCAGGCTGAAGTCTAGGTCTACTAATCTAAATCAGATATCAAGATTTTTAAAAGATATGAAAGTGCTTTTGCTGGACAAGGTTTATGTCGTAAATGTTCTAGGTATATTGTTCACCACACTTTACCTGCAAGCTTTTATTGTAGAAGGATTCTTATAGATTAGTTTTGATTTGATATTTTTATTTGCTTATGGACGTGATGGTTAATTTGAAATGCAAATGATTGAAATGCAAAACAAAAGATTTGAAGAGATTGAGAAGTTTATGAGGAAGACCAAGGATCAAGCAGGCATGCAGGTTGATGAAAATGATTATTCATCAGAGGAATCTTATTGACAAACACTTTTGTAAGTATATTTTTCATAATTTACTTTTCAAATCACTACAAGCATTTCATTTAATATGTCTGGTTGTGTAGAACAAACAGGACCTCGATTGGATTTCCGGTTAGAAAAGTAAAAAGAAAATTGTAAAACACAAGACTTAAAAGACCCGTTAGGGGGCCAAAATTGCGAAATGACCACCGAAACCACCGAAACTTAGCATAGACAGCTTGTTCAAGCCTAAATAGACTTGTAGGAAAAAACGGGACCTCTATTGGATCTCCGGTTAGAAAATTAGAAGGAAAATTGTAAAACATAAGACTTAAAAGGCCCGCTCGGGGGCTGAAATTGTGAAATGACCACCGAAACCACCGAAACTTGGCACAAATAGCTTGTTCAAGCCTAAATAGACTTGTAGGAACAAACAGGATCTCGATTGGATCACCGGTTAGAAAATTAGAAGAAAAATTGAAAAATACAAGACTTAAAAGGCCCGTTCAGGGGCCGAAATTTTGAAATGACTATCGAAACCACCGAAACTTGGCACAGACAGCTTGTTCAAGCCTAAATAAACTTGTAGGAACAAACAAGACCTCGATTGGATCTTCGGTTAGAAAATTAGAAGAAAAATTGTAAAACACAAGACTTAAAAGGCCCGTTCGAGGGCCGAAATTGCGAAATGACTACCGGAACCACCAAAACTTGGCATGGACGGATTTTTCAAGCCTAAATAGACTTGTAGGAACAAACGGAACCTCGATTGGATTTCTGGTTAAAAAATTAGAAGGAAAAATGTAAAACACAAGACTTAAAAGGCCCGTTCGGGGGCCGAAATTTTGAAATGACTACCGAAACCGCCGAAACTTGGCACGGACAGCTTGTTCAAGCCTAAATAGACTTGTAGGAACAAGCGAGACCTCGATTGGATCTCCGGTTGGAAAATTAGAAGGAAAATTGTAAAACACAAGACTTAAAAGGCCCGTTCGGGGGCCGAAATTGCGAAATGACCACCGGAACCACCAAAACTTGGCATGGACGGATTTTTCAAGCCTAAATAGACTTGTAGGAACAAACGGGACATCAATTGGATTTCCGGTTAAAAAATTAGAAGGAAAAATGTAAAACACAAGACTTAAAAGGCCCGTTTGGAGGCCGAAATTTTGAAATTACTACCCAAACCGCCGAAACTTGGCACAGACAGCTTGTTCAAGCCTAAATAGAGTTGTAGGAACAAACGAGACCTCAATTGGATATCCGGTTAGAAAATTATAAGGAAATTTGTAAAACACAAGACTTAAAAGGCCCATTTGGGGGCCGAAATTGCGAAATGACCACCGGAACCACCAAAACTTGGCATTGATGGATTTTTCAAGCCTAAATAGACTTGTAGGAACAAACGGGACCTCGATTGGATTTTCGGTTAAAAAATTAGAAGGAAAAATGTAAAACACAAGACTTAAAAAGCCCGTTCGGGGGCCGAAATTTCGAAATGACTACCGAAACCGTCGAAACTTGGCACGGATAGCCTTTTCAAGCCTAAATAGACTTGTAGAAACAAACGAGACCTCTATTGGATCTCCGGTTAGAAAATTAAAAGGAAATTGTAGTACACAAAACTTAAAAGGCTCGTTCAGGAGCCGAAATTGTGAAATGACAACCGAAACCACCAAAACTTGGCACGGACAGC
This sequence comes from Camellia lanceoleosa, assembly GCA_025200525.1. Taxonomy (NCBI): domain Eukaryota; kingdom Viridiplantae; phylum Streptophyta; class Magnoliopsida; order Ericales; family Theaceae; genus Camellia; species Camellia lanceoleosa. The sequence goes on from CM045763.1 coordinate 74,227,725, forward strand.
TTGTTCAAACCTAAATAGACTTGTAGGAACAAACGGGACCTTGATTGGATTTTCGGTTAGAAAATTAGAAGAAAAAATGTAAAATACAAGACTTAAAAGGCCCGTTCGGGAGCCAAAATTGCAAAATGACCACTGAAACCACCGAAACTTGGCACGGGTAGCTTGTTCAAGCCTAAATAGAGTTGTATGAGCAAACAACACCCGATTGGACTTCCCGTTACAAAATTAAAATCAAAATTGTGAAGTTCATATCGAGTTTTTTTTTTTTTTTTTGTCAATCTAATATTGTTTTTTCTTTTTTCATATGACAGATTGGCAATGGTGGAAAATAGTTTGGGCTGCATCAGAAGATTTGATTTTGTGTTTTTGAAAATATTTTGACATAGGATTTGGTAAATGATTTATGGATTAAATGTTTAGCATCAAAATATTTGGTGTTGTGTTTTTGCAAATATTTTGACATAAGATTTTAGTAAATGACTTGTTGGTTAGATGTTTAACATCAAAATATTTGGTTGTAATTTTGAAAATATTATTACATAGGATTTGGTAATGTATTTATGGGTTTGATATTAGTAGTTTGTAAGTACTTTGGTATGCATGTTTTAGATTGTCAGAGAATTGTAATTATGTTTATTGAGATTTTTCATAACTATTAATTTTGAATTAGTATGAATGTCTTGCACAGGTGTATTTTTATTTACATTACATTTGTGTATATATTGTGCACAGGAAAATAGGTGTTTTGGATTATTTTGAACAGAAAAATTATTAAAATCAAAATTTGTGTAGTGAATTTTTAGTAACAGGTGTGTTTTTGTTGCTGTTAATATATTTGGCGACAACATATTGTTTGTCACTAAAAGTTAGTGGTTATTCTAGGAACTTTTAGCAACCAAAACTTACTCGTCGCTAAAAATGTGATTTTTAGCGACCAAATTAATTTTGTCGTTAAATAGTACTTTTGGCGACGCATTTATTTGTCGCTAAAAATACATAGCCTATCCAAATTTTAGCCTTTTAGCAACAAATTATAATTTTATAGCGACAAAATATATGATTTTTGGCGACCAATTTTGCTTGTCGCTAAATGTCTACATACGGTGACAATTTCTGATTTCGTCGCCAATACTTTTAGTGACAGGGCTTTGGTGACAAGTTGTATGTTTTGTCGCCGATTCTTTTGGCGACGAAATTTGTGGGTCGCCAAATGTGTTTTTTGTTGTAGTGTGGGTAAGTACAATTTACTTTGCAAGAATTAGTGGAAAAGGCCATTTTTTAAGGGAAAAGTTATTCATAAATCTCATCTAGAAAAATGTTATTCCATTTTCTTGGATGTTTTTTTATTAAACATTTATCCCTTTTGTATTTTTGGTATGTTGTTTTGTTTGTATTATTGAGATTTGTTTTACTTGCTTGCCCTTGGTTTTGAATTTTAAACATATTTTTTTGATGTTTTGTGGATAAGGCAGGTTTTTAACATTACTATTTTTATGGGAGAGGGGAAAACGTGGCTCTTTTTGGAAATTGTTGATGTTTCCTTAGTTGATGTTTTGTGCCTAATGCGTGTTGGTGTGTATTTGTGTTCCCTAACAATTTGTGGTGTTTATAGGGTTGACGTCCTCTGCGGCTCACTCAAGTTGGTGTTATTCCATTGTTCAGTTATTTCTTTGTGATGTTTGTTCGGTTGTCGATTTGGGGTGTGTGCTGCATCTTCGAGCGTACAATGTTTTTCTAGTGGATGTGGTTTTGTGTTTGATTTGTTGTTTTTGTTTCCTGTTGTCGAGGGTTGAAACGTATATACGATTTTCTGAAGATTACAGGGTTGTAACATTGCTTTACAGATGATGTACAAGTTTCATTTTTTAATTTCAAACATAAAACAGTGGGTGTGTGTGTTGCATCTTCGAGTGTACGATGTTTTTTAGTGCATGTGGTTTTGTGTTTGATTTGTTGTTTTTGTTTCCCGTTGTCGAGTTGGAACGTATATACGATTTTCTGAAGATTACGGGGTTGTAACATTGCTTCACACATGATGTGTATGTTTCGTTTTTTAGTTTCAAATATAAAACAGTGGCTAAAATTTGATGTTACATTATGGTACACATGTAATGTTGGTTTGTACAAGTTTCGTTGCCAACGTTCTTTTCCCATATATGCAGGTTTACTTGGTCAATGTTTTGTATAGGTTTTTGTAGTTGTAGATTTCCAACCACACAACCAAAAGGGAACTCAGCTAAAAAGTACCGGTAGAATAGATTAAGCTTAACGACCTACATAAGAAGATGAGAATCCGGTGGTGGTTCATCCACCCCGGGGCACTCCAACGATTAAGTCAATAATCTATATCTCTCAAAGATAGCAAATTGTGTTTAAACTCACAAGAAAAGTACTTATTGCTCACAATATCTCACACCTCTCTGAGACCCACGGGAGTGCCCTGCTTTTATAGCCAACACTAACCTAATCCCTGTAGAAGCCTCACTTTAGTGGACTCAGGCTCAATGGTAATCCTAAACTCTCAACTAGATAAGGATAAACTTCGTAAGAGCTTTATCTTTATCTAGATGAGATCCTCCCATATTCTAGGACTCCTATCCCTTATCTGTTTAACTCGGATTCCAGTATTTCCACAGATAACCTCGGCCTACCCGAGATCACCTTAGCATCAGGACCAGGCCACGTGCTATCATTCACAAAATATGTCCCCACAGTTTACATTGTTGTTCCCTATTGTGGTTAATATTACATTATTGTGCAAACGTAATGGTTGTTGATATTACATTATTCGTTTACTTGCCAATGTTCTCTCCCATATGTGTAGGTTGCTCTATCCATTTTTTGTACACATGTGATGTTGTTTTATTTGGCTTGTTTTTTTCTCTTTCATTTTCTGTCTTTGCGATGGTTTTTCGAATTCCAATTGGGGGTGCGTGTTGCATCATTGGGTGTACGATGTTTATGGTAGATGTGTTTTGTCTTGATTTTTTATTTATTGTTCCGTGTTGTGGCTAGAATGTATATATAATTTTCAGACGGTTACGGGTTTTTAACATCGCCTTTCCATTATGTTCATTTTTCATTTTATTGGGTTATTTGGGATCCTTTTCCAATTTCAAATATAGAACAAATTATTTTGAAGATATGCTAAACACCAAAAAACATCATCTCCCCAACCCATGTATAAACGATGTCAACCATACCCATTGAGCAATTGCAATTTTTTTACAATGGTAGTGTTTTAAACGACATGGTAATGTTATGACCATGCAGTGTGTAGTAGACGTTCAGAAGTTGCCAAGGTTATTTCTCATTCGCACAGTTTTCATTTATTCATTATTGTACAAAATGTAATGTTTTTTTGTTTGTATTGTTTTTTGTTTTCCCTCTCCTATCTGCAGGTATGGAGTTCGCAGTGCTGTTGTTGTGTACTTTTGGACAAACAAATGCGGTGTTCCGTCTTCATCAGACATTGACATTTGCACAGTTGGTCCATGGTGTTTGTGATAAGCTTGACAGCTTGGACCTTGGATTGGTGTATTTCTTTTTCACTATTCTTGGATACAGTAAGTTTAAAATTGATTGTGATGACGATGTTCAGAACATGTTGTCTCTTGCAAAGTCATTTGGTCTTTACCATATGGATGCGTTAATTCAAATGTGAAGTCATGGGGTGGAATGTGACGTTACAGGGTCCCCTATGGATGGATTGTGTGACACCATAGGTAGGCCAATGTACGATATTGAGGACCGGACAAATTTGTTATCATCATATTGTCCTCACAAATTGAAGACATTTTTGTCTGCTGGATGGGCATTCGGTATTACACATATTGGTTAATCTTTTGGGGCGGCGCACATGAATTCAAGATAGTACTCTGCAAGTATGCAGTTGAATGCGAATTTCAGTTTAAATACGTTTGTCACGACCCAAACCCAGTACCCAAAGGTTCGGTGTCGCAACAAGACAATAAAAATTAAATAATTAAAAGTTATGTAGTAGTAGTAGTGCAAGAAGATAAATTAAATAAAATAAATGGGTACAAAAAGTTTATTTAAAAAAGAAAATAGTCATTTGAGCTTTATTTTATTACAAGAGTCCGATCAGAATTACAAATAGTAAATAAAAAAAACAGTACGATTCATTCCCAATCTCGATCCTATTAAATCTCATCAACTGAAAGAGGTAACAGCTATAAGCACATGACAGAGTGAGAAATATTATATAATGAGCATGAGGGTACAGAAATTACCATGGATAATTATTTGGCTAAAAATAGATATTAGTTTGGTAACTGAAATACATAATTAATTTTAAATAACAGAAACATAATGCGGAAATCATGTAAGCAAATAATCATAACCACGGTGCAGAACAGAATAAAACAAAGGTCACTGGAGTGACAATCAGAATAGAGGTCAATGGATCCATGACAAACAACGGACCACAAAGTGGCCAAATAGAGGCCATTGATTATTTAAGTCCCCCAAGGCATGGAACTTTCACAGTGGTACTTATAAAACATAATTTTTTTATAAAATCAATGTCAAATAATTTCTAAAATTTAAACAAATATATCCATGGGTTTCAATTTAAGCAAATAGAGTTTAGAAAATAATCAATGCAATTGAAATATTAATATAATTTATGAAACACAAATTGCGTAAAATAAATTATGGTGACTCAAAACATACGTAAACTATATTATTGTGACTCAAGGTATAATATAACTCACCTTAATATTGACCCCTATTATTTTCTATTTCCTTCGATTTTCCGAACCTCACTCCTTGCTTCTACTTCTATTTTTGTGATCCTCTGCTTACTACCTCAACCCCTATATATACATGTCCGAAGTGCTGATGCCTTAAGCCCAATTTCTCCCTTAATCATTATGTGCACAGGTGACACAATTTGGCTGCCTCTAGCAATGCTCTCTTAAATCTTCTAGATTTATCATCAGATTTATACTCATCCTAATAGTACCACTTCGCAGCTTTTGTTAACTAATTATTCTTGTGTCCCAAGTAATAAAAAAATTACATCATCCTCTCTTAATAGCATACCATAATTCCTAATTAAGTTATATTGTAGGCACACATAACTATTAAATTAGATATATTATTTTATTTCTATATTTATTTTACTATTATTACCACTATTATTATTATTATTATTATTATTATTATTATTATTATTATTTATTTATTTATTTATTTATTTTGTAGTAACGTTGTGTTAATTAAATAGTTGGGGTGTCACATTTCTTCCCTCCTAAATAGAAATTTGTCTCCAAACTTGACGTACCTTGGTTTTCGAAGAGGTGTGGATATTTGGTCCACATTTGACTTTCAGTTTCCCATGTTGCTTCTTTGACACGATGGTTTCTCCATAAGACTTTTACAAGAGGTATAGTCTTATTTCGGAGAACTTGATTACGACAATCGAGAATCTGCACTGACAGGTCCTCATAATCAACAACATGCTCTAGGTCTCAGAGATACCGCCGAAGCATTGACACATGAAATACATTGTGAACATTAGACAGTTTAGGTGGTAGTGCAAAGTGATATGCCACAGGACCAATCATTTCTAGTATCTCGAATGGCCCAATGTAACGTGGGTTTAACTTTCCTCGCTTTCCAAATCGGATAACCCCTCTTGTTGGTGAGATCTTTAGGAACACATGATCTCTAATTTGAAATTCTAAGTCTCATCTCCGTGCATCTGCATAGCTTTTCTAGTGACTTTGAGTAGTATGAATTCGCTGCTGAACGAGTTAAATTTTATCGTTCGTTATTTGCACGATCTCGAGATCTAACAATTTCTTATCTCCAACTTCCATCAAACACAAAGGTGATTGACATCTCCTTCCATACAGTGCTTCGTATGGTGTCATTCCGATGCTTGCTTGGTAGCTGTTGTTATAGGCGAATTCCATTAAAGGTAGGTGATCATTCCAATTACCTTTGAGGTCTAGCACACACACGTAACATATCTTCCAAGGTTTGGATTGTTCTTTCTGATTGTCCATCAGTTTGTGGATGATAAGTAGTGCTAAATTTCAATGTGGTTTCCAAAGCCTCATGCAATTTGTTCAAGAAATGAGACATGAAGTGGAGGTCCCGGTCAGACACAATTGCAACTAGGGTACCATGTAATCGAATGATTTCTTTGATGTACAGAGTGGTGAACTTAGTAAGGGGATATGTAATTCAGATTGGTAGAAAATGTGCCGATTTTGTTAATCGATCTACTATAACCCATATTGCATCATTCTTCGAGACTGACTATGGTAGCCCAACCACGAAGTCCATAGTAATGTGCTCCCATTTCCATTCAGGAATAGGGAGTGGTTGCAGTATCTCTGCAAGTCTCTGATGTTCTGCTTTAACACGCTGACAATGTAGGCATTTGGAGACATGGCTTACTATGTCTCTTTTCATTCATGTTCACTAGTAGTGTTCCTTCAGATCATGATACATCTTCGTATTGCCAAGGTGGACTACAAACTTTGAGCTATAAGCTTCTACCAATATCTTTTCTTGAGTTCTGGAAAGTCGAGTACGCAAATTCGATTTCAAAATTTTAGTATCGCATTGCTTATAGTGAAGTTAGGATTAGGCGTACTTAATTGTTTCTCGTACTTCTTCTTTAAAAGTTTATCTTCACATTGGCGTGCTCTAATTCTTCAATCAAAGTGGGTTTCACGGTTATATTGGCCAGTAATCCAATGATTTGGAGGGAAACGAGGGTACATGCCAAACTTCTGGTCATCTTTCAACTCAATGCGTCTGCTACCACGTTAGTTTTGCTTGGATGGTGATGGATCTCTACATCATAGTCCTTCATAAATTCTAGCCATCGTCATTGTCGCATATTCAGTTCCTTTGTATAAACAGATATTTAAGACTCTTGTGATCTGTGCAAATTTCGTAGGTTACTCCATAGAGATAATGAAGACAGATTTTGAGCGCAAAGATTATTGCGGCTAATTCTAGATTGTGGGTTGGGTAGTTTTTCTCGTGGGTCTTTAGTTGACGTGAGGCATATGTAATGACCTTCCCATTCTACATAAGAACGCAACCCAAATCATTGTATGAGGCATCACTATAAATTATGAACCATTCCGTTCCTGCGGGGAGTGCTAGTATAGAAGCTATCACAAGTCTATTTTTCAATTCTTGGAAGCAACATTCCTACTTGTTCGTCCATTCAAAGGGTGTGTTCTTCTGAGTTAGCTGGGTCAAGAGTGATGCTATCTTCAAGAAATCTTGCACGAAGCGCCGGTAATAGCCGGTTAGACCTAAGAAACTTCGAATCTCGGACACATTAGTAGGTCATATCCAATCCATGATTGCTACAACTTTTGGGGGGTCAACTAAGATGCCATCCTTGTTAATGACGTGACCGAGGAAGTGTACACTAGTGATCTAGAATTCGCATTTCTTCAACTTGGCATAAAATTTGTGACCACGTAGTGTTTGTAGAATCGTTCGCAAGTGTTGTGCATGGTCCACCAGTGACTTGGAGTATATGAGAATATCGTCAATGAAAACGATGACGAACTTATCAAGATAAGGTTTGAATACTCGATTCATGAGGTCTATGAAGGCCGTTGGAGCATTTGTGACGCCAAATGGCATGATGAGAAACTCGTAGTGCTTGTAACGGGTTCTGAAAGCAATCTTTTTTATGCTTTCCGTTTTGACTTTTAGTTGATGGCAGCCGGAACGCAAGTCAATTTTCGAGAATCCTTGGGCGCCTTGCAATTGATCGAACAAGTCATCAATTTGTGGTAGAGGGTACTGATTTTTTATGGTGACTTTGTTCAGCTCCCAATAATCGATGCATAGCCTCATAGTGCCATCTTTTTTCTTTATGAACAGTACTGGAGCTCCCCAGGGTGAGGTACTAGGTCGAATGAAACCTTTGTCCAGTAGTTCCTGGAGTTGAGTCTTTGGCTTTTTTAATTCTGTTATGGACATGCGGTAAGGGGCTTTTGAGATTGGTTGTGTACCAGGTTGGGTTTCAATGGTGAATTCAATTTCTTGGTCAACCGGGGTACCGGGTAGGTCTTTAGGAAATACATCTAAGAATTCTCCAACCATAGGGATTGCATCAAGTACGGGGGCTTCTTGTTGAGTATCAATCACATAACAGATACAACTACAACAACCCTTTCTTAGAAGTCGTTGGGCTTTCATGAAGGATATAACACATGGAGGGAGAGAGACTCCAGTTCCATCAAAGACAAGCTCGAGTTGGTTCGGTCACTGGAGGGAGACCTTTTTGGCTTCACAATCAATAAAGGTATGGTTGGAAGCCAACCAATCCATTCCTAAGATCACATCAAAGGTACTAATGTAGAGGGGAATCAAGTCAACGTGCAAGGTTTCACCTTTTAAGGATACAGTACAAGTTTTTTATACATCAGTACTAAGGGTAAAATTACCAGAAAGAAAAGACACAGACAATACAAATCCCAAGGGTTCAAGTGTTGATATTAACTTGGAAGCAAAGTGTGGTGCAACAAAAGAATGAGTGGAACCAAAATCCAAGAGAACATGAGCTAAATGGCCACAAATAGAAAGTATACCTGACACAACATTCTCGGTAAGTTTTGGGTTTCTAGATACTAAGGCAAAAGCCCTTCCTTGGCATTTTTGGTCCTTCCTCACTCCTCCAGGTACTGCTGGTTTTCTAACTGGTTCAGAGGGGCCGGCTGAAGGATTGGTAAGCTTTGGACAATCTCTTAGCAAGTGGCCAACTTGACCGTATCTAAAGCATGCTCCCGAGTCTCGATAGCATCGTCCCCAATGAGCCCTTCCACAAGTACGACAATTAGGACTAGTGCCACCTTTAGGGTTAACAGGACCTTGATTGCTTGAACTGGTTGAACTGGCTGTGCCTATGTTTACCCTCTTAGGAGGCGCAACACCGGATCTTCTGTTATCTCTTTACCAAAATCGCTTTCTTTGGCTTGGTTCTCCGGAGCGCGAGGCTTTAATCTTCTTTTTTCGCAATGTATGCTCGATCCACCACCTTCGCATAGGTTGGTAACTTTAAAACCTCCAGTCTATCCTTGATTTCAGCATCCAATCCTATTTCAAATTTACTAACTTTTCAAGCTTCTAAAATCGAGCTAGTTGCGTGAACTTGCTCCCGTATTCGGTCACCGTCATGGTTCCTTGCTTTAGATGTATGAATTTTGACGCCTTTTGTTCCCGCAGCGAGTTTGGAAAGTATTTTTAATAAATTACTTCCAAGAATCTTTCCCCAAGTCACGATATTTTCTTTCTCCAAGGTAAACAACCACTATTCTTGTGCATTGTCTTTGAAGGTGAATGTGGCAAAAGTCACCTTCTGTCTTTCTGTGCAAGGTAGCATGTAAAAAAATTTCTCCATATCTCTAACCCAAGCTTCTGCCACCAGTGGGCTTGTACTGCCAGTAAATATGGTAGGTTTCAAGTCCTGGAACTATTTTATTGTAGTTAGCTTTTCTCAGCGTTCATACATTCCGTTACTTATGTTAGTTTGTAGGGCTCGCAGAAAACTGGTAACTGCTCCTTTCTTAATTTGCTCCATTGGGTCAGTACCGTTGACCGACGATCCGGTTTGATTTCCATCATTAGCCATTACTACAAGGTGAAAACGATTAATGGAATAGTCATATTATTATTTATTTATTTATATATTATTATTATTTGAACCAATTGTTACAAATTTAAGCATTGTAATATCATATCTATGATTCACAAAGATTCTATAACAGCATATATATCATTTACACAATACTTGTTTTACTTATGCAAAAGAAAAGACATTAGTACAGCATACTTAGATAATGGTCAATAGTTAGTGTCTAATCCTACTAATACAAAAACTTCAGGATTAGACTAATCATGATCAAGTCACAAAAAAAATCTCTTGGTTGGACGTCTAGAAAGGACTGTTAGGCCACCATGAGAACTGGGTCGTGAAATAACCCCGCAAACTCCTCCTGCATGAAGGACTCAAACTCCCACCCACTATGCTCTATTCCAAAGCAATGCCATACCACCTAGACTACGTAGACAGGAACACCGTGATCATTACCCCAAAACTCCTGTCTGGTAATCCGTATCGGTATCTCCAAGTATGATGCACTGTCAATGAAGTCCACAACTGTGGTGTGGATAAGGTGCTATGGAAGAGGTGTTGTAGTGCGAATGTGGTCATTAGGGTATGCATACCCTCTTCTCTCCGCAAAGCCCAGGTGTAGAGATGCGATCAAAAAGTGCAGTTGTCCTAGGTTTGGAGCAAGACCAACAACGTGGGTCAACCTAATGTACCTCTCACGTGTGCTACCTCGGCTAAGTCTCCAAAACAAGAAATCATCATTGGGGTCAGCCTGTAGGCATACAGGTCTCCCCATGAGCTGGTCAAATGTCGGGTGGGCTTGCCTAACATGACTCTCTGAATCTCCCCAGCCCTCTAGTAGGTTCGGGATAAGATGAGCTCTTGGGGCCTCGACCCAGAATAACTCCATTAGGTTTGTCATTTCCTACAACATAGAAAAACTTAGCCTAGAAATATTTATAACATGGTTTACTTGTGTTAGATAAACTAAATGTTTTTTTTTTTAAAACAAATACCATAATATCAAATAATATAAAGTTAAATTTTTTTTGCTTTGAAATAATTTTCAGTACAACAATATACAAATTATTCAATTTCAAATAATGTGAATAATTGTACAGAAAAAATCAAAAAAATATACTATTTTTTATTTAGATTAAAAAAAAAACTATTGCTCTGATACCACTTTTGTCACGACCCAAACCCGATACCCAAAGGTTCGACGTTGTAACATGACAATAAAAATTAAATAATTAAAATTTTTATAGTAGTAGCGCAAGCGGATAAATAAAATAAAATAAATGGGTACCAAAAGTTTATTTAAAAAAAGCAAATAGTCATCCGGGCTTTATTTTATTACAAGATTCCGATCAGAATTACATATAGTAAATAAAAAAAAAACACTACAATTCATTCCAAATCTCGATCATGCTAAATCTCATCAACTAAAAGGGGTAACAACTATAAGCATATGGCAAAGTGAGAAATATTATACAATGAGCATGAGGGTACAAAAATTACCATGGATAATTATTTAGCTAAAAACAGAGATTAGTTTGGTAACTGAAATTCATAATTAATTTTAAATAACAAAAGCATAATACGGAAATTATGTAAGCAAATAACCATAATCACGGTACAGAACAGAATAGAACAGAGGTCACTGGAGTAACAATCAGAACAGAGGTCAACGGATTCATGACAAACAGAGGATCACAAAGTGGCCAAACAAAGGCCACTGGTTATTTAAGTGTCCCAAGGTATGGGACTCCTATAGTGGTACTTACAAACATAATTATTTATAAAATCATTTCTAAAATTTAAACAAACATATATAAGGATTTCAATTTAAGCAAATAGAATTTAGAAAATAATCAACGCGATTGAAATATTAATATAATTTATAAAATATAGATTGCGTAAAATAAATTATGGTGACTCAAAACATACGTAAATTATATAATGGTGACTCAAGGTATAATGTAACTCACTTTAATATTGACCCCTATTATTTTCTATTTCCTTCGATTTTTCGAACCTCACTCCTTGCTTCCACTTCTATTTTTGTGATCCTCTACTTACTACCTCAACCCCTATATATACATGTCTGAAGTACTGATCCCTCAAGCCCAATTTCTCCCTTAATCATTATGTGAATAGGTGGCACAATTTGGCTGCCTCCAGCAATGCTCTCTTAAATCTTCTAGATTTATCATCAGATTTATACTCATCCTAATAGTGCCACCTCTCAGCTTTTGTTAACTAATTATTCTTGTATCCCAAGTAATAAAAAAATTACATCATCCTCTCTTAATAGCATACCATAATTCCTAATTAAGTTATATTGTAGGCACACATAACTATTAAATTAGATATATTATTTTATTTCTATATTTATTTTACTATTATTACCACTATTATTACTATTGTCATTATAATTATTTATTTATTTTGTAGTAACGTGGTGTTAATTAAATAGTTGGGTGTCACAACGTTAAAAATCATCCAGTGCGCATAACTGCTGTCTGTAAGTTTGCAATATCATCTGGGTCTGCATGGTTGGTTCATGCGAGGGTCTCTACGGCAAACGGGGTATTCCGCCTGAAAAGGTTCAATAGAGTGCATTCTTGTGGTGCTGCTGTACAGAATTTTAGGAACCCACGCACTGGGTCGGATTTGGTGTCTGATGTTATTGCGAATCATGTCCAGGTACAACCATTAACCCGCCCCACAGATGTGGTGTTCAATATGAAATACAGCTACAGGTTGAACATTAGTTACCGGGTTGCTTGGTTGGGGGTGGGAAAAGCGAGGGGGGAAGTATATGGAGATCATTCTATGTCATTTGACCAACTAAGGTAGTATAGCGATGCTGTTATGGAAAATAACCCATACAGCTAAATTAGTTTGGATTTTGACCAACAAACTGGAAGGTTTGTACGATATTTCATATCTTTTTGTGCATGCATAGATGGGTTCAACCATTGCCATCCCTTTTTGTTCCTCGATGGTATGTTTCTGAAGGGGAGATTCAAGAATACATTGCTCGCGGCTACCACTAAGGATGACAACCAGGGTATGATAAACATATGCTTTTTGGATCATGCATAGTGTTATGTACATTTGTCACAAAGCACACATTTTGGCTCACATTCATAATTATTTAATTATTTTATTTTTATTCATTTGTGAATAAACGTTTGCCGATGTCATAATGTGTGCAGGCTTGTACCCTGTCACTTTTGCGATTGTTGATTTTGAAAATTCATCCAACTGGGAGTGGTTCTTGCATTAATTGTTGGAAGTTGTAAATGCTTCTAGGACATTAACATTTGTATCTGATCGTAACACTGGCTTGTTACAATCAATGCCTGTCGTCTTCCCCTTCACATACCATGCTTTTTGCTTATTGCATCTTTAAATGAATCTTCGAGATTGGATGAAATACATTAACGCCAAACACAAGCTTGGCCTCATGTGTAAGTTACAAGAATGTGCTTATGCACCTACAACAACATCTTTCAACCAAAAGATCGAGATTCTAAAGCAGTGTAACCCAACGGTAGTTGGTAACTTTTTGAAAGACTTTTATCCCCAACATTGGGCGAACTCGTATTTCAAGTAATTTTCCGTAATGTTACGTATCCATATTTTGTATTTTATTTTGGGTCTGTATCAATGCCATTGTTTTTTTTTTTTTTTTTTAGGGGCCATAGGTACGGCGAAATGTGGTCCAACGTTACTGAATTGTTCAACAACTGGATTCGAGAAGCTCGTCATCTACCCATCACTTAGTTGGTTGATGCAATTAGGCAGAAAATCATGGAACAAATGTTGATGTGACAAGCTAAATCTCACGGTTGGGTTGGCGAACTTTGTCCAAAAATATAAAAGAGTTTGGTTTCTGCATTTGAAGACAATAGGTCGTGGATTGTTAGTCAAGTTAATGTCGACATCTTCGAGGTTCATTCGCAGCCATCGGTGTTAGTCATGTTGGTAGGCATTCATGCTCGTGTTTCCAGTGGCAATTGAATGGGTTCCTTTGCTCCCACGCAATTGTTGCTTTTCACAGCAATGGTATGGACATTTACGAATTCGTAGAACCATTCTATCACGTAGCAAACTATAGGGCTGCGTACTCTAGGTCTATCCACTACATTCCTAGCGTTGAGAAACCCAAGTCCGCAACGTCAGATTACCTCCTTGCGCCCTCAATTTATAAGCAATCACTTGGCTGGCCCAAACATAAGCAAATTTCGTCAAACGGTGAGGTTGTTCAACGTATTCGATATGGCCAATGCGGCAAAATAGGCCACCACAACAAGAAAACATGCAAGGAGCCGACGTAGTGCATTTGCTATATTTTTCGTCTACAAATGTGGTTAATTCACAAATAAAAGTTACCTACAGTAACTTGTTGAACATGTTCATCTACATTCCCTATTGTAACGTCATCGTTACATCCGATATTGTTACAACATTATGAAAAAATTATCTATTTATGACATTTACGTTCAATACGTTGCCTCTACGTAATACCAACACCTTTTATGCAACTCATATTTGTTGTCATTTTTTTTTTTTTAAATTAAGTATGTTACTTTGGCACCACTATGTATCTCGTTGACAGTTTGTCTTAACACATCCTAAAAGGACACCATGGTTTCACTACCGTGGGTGACTACACTTACATAGCAATACTTTGGCTTACATGCTTCTATGTCATCACCATTTCATGTGTTATGATTTTTGCAGTCAATTACGTTACGGATGTATTTTTCTTTTCGCAAGTGTGATGGTATGTTTAAATAAAAATATGTGTTGGTGTTCCATTAGGTGCTATCACATTACAAATCAATGACATGTTACCGCCACCAGTTGTGACAATTACCATGAACCCTGCAACATACCATTCACAACCAAAATTAGTGTATGTAGGTGTCACGCACGCATCCCTAAGTTTGCTATAATTACAACATCACAATAAACCAGCACGGGGTGTCTAACACAACAACAGACCGAATTACATTCAACAATTCACATAACAACAAAGTAAAATTTGTCCACTTACGGTGACCCCTAACACAACATATTCCTATATGGGTCAGTTCACTATCGTATACATGGTTGCGTATACGATGCCAACAAGCAACCACATTATGAACTTCATTACGAATCAACAAGCGCAATCATACTATGCATCACAATTGATTTCATCAGTGCACACACAATTAAATTAAATTCACTATCTATTATTCCCAAAAAATAACATACGTGACCAAACATCAATCCGACTTTAGCCATAAAACTAACATCGTTCACCATACAGAACACCTTAAACACTAAATCCAAATCAGTGTAATTTGTTAAAAACAAAATTAACCCAAATCATGCAAGTTCCATCTACCTAACCATTATATAAGAAATCAAAAAAATAGATTTTCAATTCAAAGCTTAGTGAACGTAAAGGTCTGGAATGTGTGGGACAGTGACAACAATCCATTCTAGCACATAATCCTCTTATCGAGTCATTTAAAAACATCTTCACTACCGTTGCACGTAGATTGCATGGAGTCAAGCCACCCATCGTAGTGTCAATTTCGACTCCATGGATGTACTGTGTCATGACGTAACAAACAAAAATAGCACAATCCGGCATGTAATGTAACCAGGAAAATACAAAATCAATTACAGTTTTTATGGGAAATAACGAAATGTTGAACAAAACTATAGTCACCACTTACGTATCAGGACTCTGTTGCGGGTAGTCGATGACCGAAACGAGCGGCCCATCAAACTCTGGCATCTTCACATTATCAAATGTAATCATAGGTTTCACAAAACTTGTGTAGTGCTCCACCACCCACTGCTTATGCAAAATTAATGACATATACATTAAACCATAACACACATTGCATACCACAAATCCACATCCCATAACACCATTGTAGCTCGCCTTTTTCACGCCCTCTTTCGAAAACTCGAATATAAGCCCTACAGTTCGGACTCCTACGGTTCTGAATCTAATATCACAAGTGCAATGTGAAATTGATAAACACCAAAGAGTCCAAATCCGGAAAATCTTTTGGAAAATCGATTTTGAATCAAATTGTCAAAAATGAACTGCTTTTCCAGATACAAAGTCGCCACCTAAATATTTTATTTTTGGAAAAATTTAGGAAACCCATGACTCGAGCCAAAGGCCACGTGTCCGTCGTCACCAAGATTGTCTCGGTTCGGGAACTAAGTATGAGAAGGGAAGGTCATGAATACATTTGAGCACCCCCGCTTGTCCGATCAAAAATTGGCCTCTACCAATCATGATATGATTTATCTACGTTATATGCTCTTGTTTCGATTTATTAGTTAACTAACTAATTAAATAATTACAACACAGGTGCAATTAATAAGTAAACTGAACAACTAACTACTACGCCTCGGGAAATGAGGACATGCATGTGCATGCTCGATTTTCACCCAAAAAGACCACCGTTTTGCTTCTGAATGCCTCTGTTTGCACAGCTTGAACACCAACATCTTTGCCACTCGCTTCCGCTTACCAACACTCTGCTAAATTTTTGCATCAGTGGCTGGCTGGCCACTAGTAAACGTTGCCGGCCACCAACCGGCCATGGTTGAAGGTTGCCAGCCATGGATGGTGGTTTGCCGGGCATGGAAAGTGACATGCCGGCCACTGATGCACAAGTTCATCTAGCAGCAATAGAGGACAAACAAAGTATATACAGGGTATTTCAAGGGTTTGTTTGCACAACCTACCCCTCATTTTCATGGGAAAATCAAAGGAGTAGCAAGTTTTGGTTCACAAACCATCAATGAATACAATTTCATTGCATGATGGCTTGTGAAACCAAGTGTGCAAGGTCAATAAATCCAAAACAAGACACAAACCTCCTCCTTTTCATGAAAGATCAAGGGAAGAAGTTGACCTTGAAAACTTGAATCATTTCATCACTAGTAAGTATGAAATGGTTCAAGCTTCCATGTGTTCAATTAACGTCCGATTGAACACAACCAAATATTTTCTTGCTCACTTTTAGTCCCAAGTTTTAGTTACTTCTTTTAATTACCCTTCCATTCTTTAACCAATTAAGTCCATTGGTGAGTTGAGTCCTCCAAAAGAGAAGGAAGTGTCAAACAAGAGGTAGTTTAAGGCAAGAAAGAGGTGTCATGCTGTTGATAATAAACCCTCAAATGGATTAAACCATTAAGCATGGACCTTAATCTCAAGCTTAAACAATCCTAAGGTTGAAACAACCCTTAAAGCAAACAAAAAGTCAAGAAATAAGGGAGGTTGTAGAGATTATGCTTGTTGAAATTAAGTGAGAAAAATACTAAAACAATGCAATCAACTCAAACAAGTGGTGTCTAAAGGCTTAAAACACCAAGCTTGTGAGGACACTTACACTAGAAGCACGCAAAACAAGACTCAAATGAATTAACCAACCCAAAATAGAGCTAAAGCAGACTAAAATATGTCCTAAAACATGCTGGAATTGAGCTAAAACAAGCTAGATTAAAATGCTAAAACATGGCATAACCTAGGCTAGTAAGCAAGACACAAGGAGGGGAGGCTAACCCCTTCAAATTTGGACTTCAAAACATGATTTTGGCCACTGAAATAGCTCTGAAAATCAGTGTTTAAAAGCTTGGAAAAAGATAGTAAAATGGTGGGAAACTCAAGGGCAAAGGCCTTGAAAACAAGGTACAAAGAAGGGCTATTAACCCCTCAACTTTTAATGGCCTTAAACCCAAGGTTCAGCCCAAAAAACACATAGTTTTGACAGCCCAAAATAATGGAAAAATAGTAAGAATAAAAACAAATAAAACAAAGCTACAAGCAAAATCTTATACCTTTGACGAGAAGAGCAACTCCAAGCAACAAAACCAAGCAAACAACACCCTCTAGAGCTCAAACCAAGCTCAAAAATACCTCAGCTCAAAGATGGTGAGATTTGGTTAAGGGTGTATACACAAAGGTTAAGGAATTGTAGGCAAAAGTGTAGAGAATTTCTAGAGAGAGAGAGAGAGAGAGAATTGTAGAGAAAGTGGAAAATTTTTGAGTTCAAAATTTTCTAACCTTACTACAAGAGAGAGGGGGTCCCTATATATAGAAAATATGAAATTCTCTCAAGAAAATCTAGCCCTACATGTGGATGAAGATGCATACTTCCGTGCAAATAGCCGGCACAACTGGCATAAAATATCTGCAAAATACACTGGTGGCCGGCAGCCCAAAAGTGATGGCGGACAGCCTCTAGAGATGGTCGGCAGGCCAATAGAGGTTGCAGGTTGGAAAGACCAAGGCATGGTGCAAAAATGAGGCAACAAGGATGTAGGGTATGAAAGGCTCAAAGTTATGGCATTCCGCTAAGGACTTCGAGCACTTGGCGAGTATGTAATCTCATCATCGGGTGTGCATGCAATGGTGTCCAAGTCGTAAGGGCCGTAAAAAATGGGGTGTCTACAACCATACACACACGGGAAATACAATTCACCTTGCCCGCTGATGTGATATGAATAGTAAACCATTATTATACATTTACATGTTAATTTACGTCACATTCTTACCACATTTAGCGCTTCGTTATAATGGTTATCCCGCATCCCTTATCTCGATCTCATAGAGTTATAGTGTTTCCAAGTGTTGGTCTCCGAGTTGTGCACCCTGATAGTCCAATGGTTAGAATGGTACATTGGGTAATGTATGTATCTGTAACTTTTTGCAGCTTTAAAATTTATGTTTAAATACTTTGTCCACGAAAGAGCACTCTGGTTCCTTATTACATCCTATCACAATTTCAAACATCATCACCAAGCCGATACCACATTAGTACATACATAACACAGATTGAGTTGGGGGAGGTGTGCATCAGTTTGTTTGTTCAAATTAAAAGAACATACGGAACACATGGATGTAGGGTTTGAAAGGCTCAAAGTTGTGGCATTCCGCTCTAGGCTTCGAGCACTTGGCAAGCATGTAATCTCATCATTGGGTGTGCATGCAATGGTGTCCAAATCGTAAGGGCCATCAAAAATAGGGTGTCTACAATTGCCCCTCTTTGACAGAACTCGGAGTCATGAAATGACGTGAGTGAATGTCAAATCCCAAAGACGACCCATTTTGACAAGGCTGTAAGACTTGGACAAACAATCAAGATAGAAATAAATGGTTGCGCCCGCAGGTTGCCTACATATCACTTTGTAAGGAATCAAACCAACGTAGTTCTAGGGCAAGATGTAAACGAAATGCACAATGCAACTTGAAAGCTAGACTCACACGCTATGCGAAGCCAGTGACTTTGAAATCTTATGATCATGCGAGATGATGCAATAAGCAAATAACAAGTATAATAAACAAGAATATGATAATGACATATGAATGAGCAACTTCAAGCTTAAAAAGAAAAAAAATCTAAAACACACTCTAACCATGCCAAGACACGAGACAAGGAAAGAAAACATCGCTCAGGGTTGTATTTCACGCATCTTGAGAAAACGAGAACAAAAATCTCTTGGGCTCGTGTTTCATATGTCTCGAGACACAACCACTCGGGAGCGAACTTCATACGTCCCAAGGTAAAACCCGCCCAGGGTCGCATTTCACGCATCATGAGAAACAACCACTTGGGTGCGTACTTCGTACGTCCCAAGGTAAAACCTGCCCAGGGCCGCGTTTCACGCGTCCTGAGAAACAACCACTCGGGCGCATGCTTCGCACATCTCGAGGTGAAACAAAAGAGGAGTGTGCAATAGATTCACAAAGGTGAACAAGTGCGATAGATGCACAAAGTGAACAAGTGCGATAGATGCACAAAGTGAACAAGTGCGATAGATGCACAAAGTGAATTAGTGCGATAAATGCACAAAATGAATAAGTGCAATAGTGCACAAAGTGAATAAGTGCGATAGATGCACAAAAACTTCAACTGAAACTCCTCTGAATAAATCGTACATACAATATCGTCTGCCTGTGTAAGAAAGAAACTTAACAAGTGTGATACATTAAGAATGCATGCTCTATGCAAGACAAACAACCGAGATACAATGTTAATTGAAGGCATGTTCCATGCGAGAAACAAAAGCATATTTTAAGCGTGAAACAAGAGCAAAAACATATTCTATGCATGATTCATAACGAATGCATGATGCACATGCAATATGCATGAAATGCATATCTTATGCAACAACGTATGTGAAATGCATATTTTATGTAACAAAGTGACCTGCATATTTTATGTAACAAAGTGAAATGCATATTCTACACAAGGTACAAAAACAAATTTAGTAGCAACTTCTGATTTACCTCTCGGAAGAGTTACAATATATTTAAAGGATACACCTCGTTCATGTTGATAAGTGATGAACATTGTGCACCGAAAACACAGCTTTGAGCTTTCGTAAAGACAATTTGAACCCTACAGTGAACCATCCCTACACTTCTTGGAAACAAAGGACACAAAACAGCATCAAGACTCCAAGGGAGGCCACCGGCCGGCCATAGGAGGAGGGTGCCAGCCACGGATGAGCCTTGTCGACCCCATGCTGGCCACTGATGGCAGTATGGGGCAAAACCAACTTTTCAAGCTTGGGTCTTTAAATATAAGTGACAAGGGCTCATTTCCTTGCAACCTTAAGACCAAAATTCTTCTCCCTCTCTTTCTAGACACTCATTCTCTCTAGATTTGCGCTTTTTATGCGTTTTCCAATGCCCACGTGAAGTTAATTCGCTAAACCCTCTTCGTTTCCTCCTTTTTGAACCGATTGAAATTTGGTTTCGACCCTTCCTTCCTTATTTTCACCCTTTTAGGCTTGTTCTACTCGAGTTTCTCTCAGGTTTTGTGCCTTTTCCTGAGCTTTGACTTTTTCTTCCATTTTCTCTCTCATAGGGTTGACTTTTTCTAAGTTTACCCTCTTTTCGACAATTTTCTTCACTTTTTCACCTACTTCGCACCCATTTTCAAATGGTGGATGATTTACCACACGACGGGGCTCTTCCAAAGATTCCTCCCTCCATGTTTTCACCTGTTTCTGAGGTAGTAGAGCCAGCAGCTGACCTTGAGGCCGAGCTAGAGGTAAAGTTAGAGCTTGAGGTTGAGCCAGAGCCGTTAACGCTGAGGGTACGACCTTTCAATCTAGAAAGATACCATCCCCAGACACATATCTTGCCTGCCAGAGGCATTAGATGCTTCACTAAGTTTGCTTGCAGTGCACCGGAGGACCTCTTGCTGAGGGAGCCGGCTTCTCACTTGTCAGCCATTGCTGTTGAGGTATGAACTTTGTTTTCATGCATTCCTGCCTTTTTTTACTTGTATTTCTTGCACTACCTTTTATTTGACTATACTATCATCACTGCTTTATTTGATCCATCTGTTCTTTATTTGTTGCATCTGTTTTCTGCCACAGGGTGAGTCTCGTGCCTTCAAAGGGTACAGTGCTACGACCGTACAAGACTGGTATGACGAGCTCCTCGCTGGAGTCCGGGACATTGTAGATGAGGCTGCCTTCGGCCTCTTTTGCTCCAGTTTGACACGGGTCATCGCGAGTCGTCCTCTCCTAAGAGCGCTTGTGGAGAGGTGGTAGGACACCACAAACTCTTTCCACTTCTCCACTGTTGGGGAGATAACGATGACTCCCTACGACTTTGCCATGATCACTAGCTTAGAAGTAGGGGTGATTCAATCCCTCTCAATACAGACATGGGAGAGTGAGAGACAGCCTGGATTAAGCTACTGGGAGCACATCTACCTCTATACCAGACAGGCATGGTCAGACACACCTGGTTCGCCAAGCAGTTCAGAGGGACTGAGCTCGAGACGATAGAGGAGATAATGTAGTACGCCAGGGGCTTTCTGATGTTCGTCTTCGATACCACCTTGTTTTCAAACAGATGGAACACCGTAGGCCTGTATCTGCTGAGCGCCTTAGTGATCCTTCCTCGGGTGCGCTTCTATGATTAGGGTGGAGCTGGCATCGCCACGCTATATGGATACATGAGCTCGACTTCCCATCTTAGTGGAAACTTGATTGGGGACTACTGGCGAGCCTATGAGGTATGCATCTCGGTTCCCTCTTTGCACTTTACATTTTCTGCTTTACATCTGTTCAATACCTGTGCTTTCTGCTTTGCACTTTCTATATTTGTTTATACATTGTGCTTTCTTATTTGCACTTTCTATATCTACTCATACTATATTAATCACATATCACTGCATTTTCTCTACAGTTGTGGGTCTATGGATATTTTCCGTCTTTAGCCCCAGAGCCCATAGAGGAGCTCCCACTGGCAGTCCCCTACTGACAGAGGTATAACGGCCTGCTCCAGTGTAAGACCCGTGAGACCTTCACATTTTTCTGGCATTGTTTCAACACGATAGCTACCTATGAGGTAACCTAGAACACAATCATTTTCGCTTTAACACTGTTTTGATTCATATTATAATTGACAGCAATTAATCAACCATACAACTTTTATTTGCAGATCATGTGGCAGCCATGGGCCATGATGCCAGTGAGGATTCGGGACCAGTATGTTGGGGCCTAAGCTATTTCTCGCTTTCACATTCTACTTGAGGGCCTAGTCTGTCGGGCCTGGTTCCTGAGCGAGCAGTTTGTGAGCCAGACTGTGGGCTTGCTTGACTCGATCATTCTGATGGCGCCCCCAGAGTCCATGCGATCAACAGATAGCCTATCCATTGATGAGGTTATTCAATTTATGGTGGGCTTGGATGCTGACTACTTTCGAGCAAAGGGAGACTATGCGACCTTCATTCAGACGTATCTCATGCCACATTTGACAGGCGCTTATGGAGGTGAGGAGGCGAGAGCTCCTGCTGCGTGAGAGACGCCTAGAGTGCCCCGGGCAACCAGGGCCCCGTGGTAGAGCAGCTTCTCGGGCAAGGCAGAGGACTGGTTGGCCAGAGCTTTTGACCATGCTGACATGCTGGTGGCATACTAGGGATCCTTACCAGGTCCAGATTGAGCGTGCAGTAGCTGGACATGAGCTTGTCGGGGTTCGAGGCCCGACTCAGGTATGGACCACACTTTACATTTCTCACCCCATATTTCATTTCAGATATGTTCATTGCAAATACTAATCACCCAAATGCATTTACAGGCCTCCATAGAGTACACGAGAAGGGCTCTCAAGCTGATAGCCTCCCTAATGGGCATGGTACGGAGGAGAGAGGCACTGTTCAATCTCTACAGTATCCAAGTAATTTTCTTCAATTTATGCTTCATGCTCTCAATTTTCCAACAATGCACTAGCATTTCAACTATAGTTTGTTCCAAACTGCATGATTTGATACACTGCATTCACACATTGCATTCATACTATACTTATACTATATCTGATTTCTACATACATTCATTCTGCACATTATTCTGGCATATGATATATACGTTGTAACTGATATGGTGACAACTGTCTTTTCTAGATTCCAGCTGTACTAGCGGCACCAACACCAGGACCAACAGTACCTCCTCCAGTAGTAGGGAGGAGAGGCAGAGGTAGAGGTGCTTGAGGCCAGAGCAGTCCTCCAGAACCCATCTTGTACGATGATGATGTTGAGACTAGTGGCTCAAAGAAGGCAGTGAGTCAACATTCTGAGTTATCCGAGAGTGGAGACGATGGCATCGGCTCAGGTTCCGAAAGCGAAGGCGACGATGCTGAGGGGGGTTCCGGGGCAGAGAGCGGAGACAATGCCGGTTCTGGTTCTAGCTCAAAGTCTGCTTCAGACAACGGCGCTGATGGAGATAGTGCCCTAGAGTCCTCTCCTCCGACGAAGAAGATAAAGCGGGCCTCTAGAGCATGAGGCTACTGGCGCTGATATTTTGTACTTTTGCGTAGTTTCTTTTGTTAGTAGCATTAGCACATTGTATAGCTTCATATAGGTTTTATTTGCTTTAAAAACTTGTACTCCTCTTTTGTAAAAACATGATCGGAATAAAACGTTGCAGGTTTTTTGAAAAAGTTATATTTTGCATCATGAGTACCATATAGCATGGAATGGACATGGAATCGAATTGGCCAAGATAACACTCTTGATTGAAACAAAATCTTAATCGGGTAATGAACCGACCAACAACTGAAATACAAAAAGCAATAAACAACTTGATAAACAAAACAATATACAACTTGATAAGGCAAAATCAACGCTACAACAACTTAAATACAAAATAACAAACTTTCTAAAACCGAAAATACTTAAAACAAGACCTTAAAACACTCGAAGATCAAAAACAAAACCTATGCTTCCAACACTGCCTAACACACAGGTGGACAGCAGGTCAAAGTGAGAGACTGCCGACCACAAATAGGGGTTGCCAGCCACATGCCGACCATGAGAGGTGGCCTACCAGCCACCAATGTCTCTTGCCGGTCACCAATGTGGCTTACCGGCCATCAATGTGAAAGACCTCCAAATTGTTGACACTTGGCTTCCACTCACTATCTTATCTTCTACAAAAGGTTGAGCTTCGTGATTTCTTCATTTCAGCTGCTAATTCTTCACAAATGGAGCCATTTTTCGCTGAAAAACTCTCAGATTGGATTGCGACTTTAGACGTCTAGGAAAAGGTGAATTTCTGAGGTTTCGGCATAAATGCACTTTTCCCGTTGAGCCATTCTCCGCTTTGTTTTTCGTTCTTTCATGCCACAGTTAGATGCTGGAACCCAATTACACATGTCTTTAGCTTTGGGGGACAAGAGATATGCCCGACAATCGAAGAATTTAAGGCGCTAATGGAATCCCGACGCGATGAGGAAATCATACCTCAACCCCGTTTCGGCCACATCCATGCTTTGGGACAAATGTGTGGGCTCACTCTACACAAGGCTCGATCTTTGGTTCACAACGGAGAGCTGGATATTCCTAGCCTGATTCATTGATTTTCTAACATCGGTGACCAATGTGACCTTCTTTGGTGGGGTTTTCAACAACACGCCCTTTGCTTATGTATACTGGCTCTTGCCCTAAATTTCGGCGGGTCTAGCATTCAGTTGATTAAATTGGCCTAAGGTTTGAAAGAGGGCAATAGTTGCATTGGCTTGGTACTGGCCGAGACTTTGATGGGCTTAGACGCCTTCCATCGGTAAGAGACTACCAAATTCGCAGGGAGTCCACTACTTCTGCAGGTATTGTTTCCCGTCTTTTCTCATATGTATTGCTCACATCACTTGTCATTCATGCTCTATTTTTCTCTCAAAAATCTTTTCTCACTTTTCTCTCAACATACATCTCTCTATTCTTTAATCTCTTTTTTCTTTCATCTCTCTCCAAGTGTGACTAATGGACAAGCTGAAGGTAGTGGACTCTTGCCCTACATACTCGGCTCGAGCGTACTTTTTCCGCCAATAGCTAGTGGATTTTCCCAACGAGAGGTGGTGGTGCCATTGGATGTGCAACAGGTCTACTATTAACATTGCTTAGCGCTGCCCCTGGCTTAACTTGACCGAAATGAGCTGCAGCATGACTCAACAACCAAGTATACAACTGATTGACCTTACAAACTATATATTCTACTTCCATTTCCGATTTAGACGTTAGTTTGGGCATGATCAGATCCGCCCAAAGGAAGGAGTAGAGTACTCGGTTTCATTCCCCATCCGAGGTTCACACTTGGCTAGATACCTCACTGCTTAGAGGACGAGAGAGCTTCTGGCCCCTGCCTCTAGTTTCAGTTGCGCCCTTTCTAGAAAATGCCTAGCTTGGCTCAAGGATGAGGCACAATCTGGGCCCACTTTGGCATCAGAAGCTTCCACAAGCACGAGTAGGGGACGCAGGAGCACCTAACTTATCTATGCCCCTAGTTTATTGTTTTGATCTTACTTTTCAAGTTTTTATGAATGTAATAAAAGTAACTTTGATTTATATCAGAGAGTTGGAGAACTTCATGTTGAAATCAATGAAATTAAAGTTATGAGCGTTGAAAATTTTCCTTTTTGTCCAAAAATGATCTAAGTTGTAAAAGCTAAAATTTGAACAAAATCAACTTTTATTAAAACTTTCCAAAACCATTTTCGAAGAGGATCACCACCTAACACACACGGAATCAATCCTCGAGATATACAACCCCGAATCCAAAGATCATAAATTGCCCCTTGACTGAATAACACTGCTTAGCACTATAACCAGTTCTCATAATAAAGATCACAACTGAACCTTCAGATAAAGAACGGACAAAGATGACCTGATCAAACACATGGACAGGACAGTTGAGTTGGAGGTGTTTATGGCCGAACTTCAGGATAAAGTCGCCTACATATCCCGAAGATGGGAATTAGGCCTTACGTAGTTCGGTTCAAGTTCACTTGAGTATTAACTCCCTTATTTTGCGCTCTAACTTTTGTTAAGGCTGCCCTTTCAAGGTTTTCAACCTTGCGAGCTCAGTTTTCTTTATTTCTAATTTTTTTCATGCTATAACTTTTGCCTAGGTCACCTTTCGAGTTTTCAGCCTAACGAGCCTCTCAGGGATAGTATTTCTTCAACTTGTCCATGTTGATCGGTTTGAAAAATTCTAGGCCATCCAGGTCCATAAGAATAACGGCTCCACCCAACTAGATAGTTTTGATGATATAAGGACCAGTCCAATTGGGTCTGAACTTGCCTCTAGGATCATAGATGGAAGCTCGATTGTCTTTCAGCACCATATCCCATTCTTTGAGATTCCAGGACTTAATATTCTTGTTAAAAGCCCTAGCAATCCTGCGTTGATAACCCTGAACAAGGTATAATGCTTTCAGCCTTCTCTCATCAAACAACATTAGTTCTTCAAACATGCTCTGTTGCCAGTCCGCCTCTACTATCTGACACTTAGCCATAACTCGTAACGACGGGACTTCTATTTCAATTGGCAGAATAGCTTCCATTTCCCCCAGAGTGCAAACGACAATTTATCTGGCCAGTTCCTGTAGGTCTCAACCATCTTTTGTAAAATGATCTCGTTTGGGACTCTATATCGGCAAATGATGTTGTTTCGGATGAACTTAGCCACATGCACTGCTTTCAAAACTGTATAAGATTGAGCTTCCACCCACTTTGTAAAGTAGTCAATTGCCACTAGAATGTACTCATGCCCATTCGACCCTTTCGATGTGACCGCCCCAATGACGAAAATTCCCTAGACTGAGAAAAGCCATGGTGAAGTCATGTTGTACAGCTTCGACAAAGGGATATTCATGCGATTAGCATGAATTTGGCATTTGTGGCATCGCTGAACAAAACCAATACAATCCTCCTCCATAGTAGACCAGTAGTAACCTTGCCTGAGAATCTTCTAGGCTAACATTACTCCATTCATGTGCGCTCCATACTTTCCTTCATGGATGGCCTCCATCAGGCGCTTTGACTTATCTTCTTCGATACACAACTTGTGCATTCCGAGATGACCTCTCTTATACAGTTGACCTCCTCAGATGATAAATTGGACGGCCATCCACTATATTGCCCTTTTGTCCTTGGCATTTGCCCCTAGTGGATAAACCTCATTTTCCAAGAAGTTCCAGATATCGTAGTACCAAGGGTTTTGATCTTGTGCTTCATCTATTGCAGCGATAGTTTCATAGGCCAGCGTGTATCTCTGCTCAATGATGATCGGACGCATCCAGACTTTAAACGGGATGTCTATCATAGAAGATAGAGTTAATAAGGTGTCAGCGAACCTGTTGTTCTCTCTCAGTAGATGTGTGAAAGTCAGTTTTTCAAACATAGGAATCAGAACGTCCAGGGTTTGGTGATAAATCTTCATCTTTTCTTCTTTGACCTTCCAGTCTCCATTTGCCTGAGACACAACTAAGTTCGAGTCCTCAATAACATCCAACCTTTTTGCCCCTAGTTCCAGGGCGGCTTCCAAACCGATGATACACGCCTCATATTCTGCTTCATTATTCGATATCTTGAACCAGAGTTTAAAGGCTAAAGGTATATGGGAGTCATCGGGTGTTATCAACAATACACATATCTCATAACAGTATTGATTGGACGCTCCGTCAAAGTACATTGTCCAAGTCTCCTCCTTAACTTGCAGAATGGCTTCATTTGGGAACAGGTATTCTACCGCTTCATCCCCTTCCACTAGGTGATCTACCAAAAACTCTGCTACAGCTCTCCCCTTAACCAACTTACGAGTGACATACTTCAGATCAAATTCGAAGAGGAGAAGCAACCAACAGGCTAGCCTACCCATAAGCGTTGGTTTCTCAAAGAGATATTTAATGGGATATAATCTCGAAACCATAATTACAGAGTAAGCTAACAAGTAGTGCCTTAACTTCTTAGTAGCCCATACCTAGCAGGTCTCATAATCCAGCATTTTCTTGCTCAAATAGTAGATGACTTTCTCCATCCTATTCTCAGATTCCTAAGCAAGCATGTATCCAATTGTGGTGTCTCACATCGATGTATAGAATCAAAGGTTTTCCCGGCTCTGCCGGCAATAACACTGGCAGATTCTAAAGATACTGTTTGACTTGCTCAAAAGCGAATTGACATTGATCATCCCATCAAAATTTCTTTCCTTTCTTTAAGAGACCAACTAGTGGTTCACAAGTCAAGGTTAATTTAGAAATAAATCGTCTTATGAATTGTACTTTACCCAGAAAGCCTCACATCTCCTTTTCAGTCCTTGGTGGTGGCATTTCTAGGATGGCCTTGATTTTGGAAAGATCTACCTCGATGCCCCTCTGTGTGATCAAGAAGCCCAACATTTTCCCTGCTATTACACTGAAAGTACGTTTCTGCGAATTCAACCTCAGTCTATATTCTCTGATCCGTTGAAAGAATTTCTTCAAAGCGGTGTAGTGGCCCTCTCTTTCTTTAGACTTGACAATCATGTCATCCACGTACACCTCGACCTCTTTGTGGATCATATCATGCATAATAGTGGTTGCAACTTGTTGATAGGTAGCCCCAGCATTCTTCAGCCCAAACGGCATCACTTGATAACAGTAGGTTCCCTACGGCATAGTAAATGTAGTTTTCTCTTTGTCCTCGGGTGCCATCAGAATATGGTTATACCTGGAAAACCCATCCATAAAGGAAAGCAATGCATGACCCACAGTGAAGTCCACTAATTCATCAATGTGCAGTAGAGGAAATTTGTCCTTCGGACAGGCTCTGTTCAAATCTCTGAAGTCTACACACCCAGATCCTACCATCCTTTTTCGGCACTGGAACGATATTGGCCAACCAAGTTGGATACTCAAATACTAGCAAGAACCTTGCATCGATCTTCTTGGTGACCTCTTCCTTAATTTTCAATGCCTAATCTAGACGGATTCTCTACAACTTCTGCTTGACGGGTCGAGGGTCGGGCCTCGGGGTCAAAAGGGATCCGATGTTGTACAATCTCAAGATCGATTCTAGACATGTCTTTGTAGGACCACGTGAAAACATCTTTGAAATATTTAATAAAGCGACTAAGCGTTCGCTCTCCTCTGAAGACAATGTGGACCCGATCTGGACCAGACACGGATTCTTCTCAGTACCCACATTAACAACAATGTTGTCATCAGCAAGGGGTTTTGCAAACCTCTCATCCTCTCGATTAATTAAAATTTTCAAAACTAGAGGAATTCCTTCCTTTTCGTTTTCATTAAAATTCTGAAAATCTTGGTCAATGCAATAAAAAAGCGGCACAGAGAAATACTCAGAATCAGCAGCGACATTCTCATTCATAAAGTCCAGCTCATCCAGCTCTTCGATTACAACCAACTCAAAAGTAAAAGAAAAAAAGGGCCTAGACAAGACCTTGGCATGTGGGTTATCACTCCCAGGAGTGCCAAACTCAAACTTAGAAGAACCAAAATCTGATTCCGACTCCACAGACTCTGTCGAATTAGATTCTGGCTCACTACTCGACTCAAAACTACTAGACAGGTAGCCCTCCTCCAGCTGCCAAACGAAATATGGTTTTTCAAATGCATCCAAAATGCTGCTAGATGGGTTCACACTCAGTTCCTTCCCAATCATAGAGATGGTAAGGTTATCTTCCAAGCTCTCTGAGTCAACCAAAGGATCTAAAAAGAGACATGCAAGTACTGCTCCTACTTCAAGCTTGCTATTTTCTAAGTCACTCTCTCTGTTCTATTCTACTTTAGCACTTGGTTCAGTCTTCTCCTCGGTATCACTGTCTTGCAACTGTAGGTCGAAGAAGATTTCGAAACCAGGGACACACTGCTTTGTAGAATTCGACCAAGGCTTGGGAAAGCCACAAAATGGGAAGTCTTCACCTTTCCGAACAAAGTGACCGTTTAGCGTTCCCCAGATTGACCTGTGATTAAGCTCATAGCGTTTACCGGCCTGCTTGGCTCTAGCTCTGCCTGCCATCTCTTTTCCTTTCCTAATCCAATCCTCTTTGGTGGGCATATAGCTAAGACCAAAGGCATGCGAATTATATGGCACATCAGCCAATGCTGTAACTGTCACGACCCAAACCCGTCCCTATGGGTTTAGTACCGTAACCGGCTAGTAATCCGATGATTACCGAAGGCCTACTTAACAAAGAAACAAAGAATACAGAAGTTCGTGGATCGGAAGCCAAAACAGTAATTAAAAGATGTCCAATGAGCTGTGACAGTTTGTATGCAAAAAGACTTTTCATACATATTCACGTTCAGAACAAAACAGTATATACATACATATACAATCATCCGGGACAGGTACCCAATCCCTATTGGAACAGTATAGTACAATTATCATTCAGTCTATACAGTATCACAAAACAGAGACAAAAATGGAGAATCTAAAATACCCCAAACAGCCTTGGCTTGGTCAGGCTTGGAACTTCGCAGTGAGACACAGTGGTTGGCTTGACAAAAAGAGAGTTTAATCCATCGCTCCTAGCTCCGGTCCGGTGCCTGGACACCTACATATATGTATAAACAGTGAGCTAAAGCCCAGTGAATAACATATGCGTAAAGAGATTAAGAATGAATGTCCTTTCAGTATTGAAAACAATCAATTATCAGTAAATCAGTCATTCAGTTTGTGGCTCATATTTCATGCCATAACAGTCATTCAGAAACTATAATAGTCATATGTGGTACATCCAAAAGCAAAACAGTACAGTAGGTCTTAACAGACCGAACAGTCAGTTGATGGCCATCATATCAGTAAACAATAGTGGTTCCAACATGGGAACCGGTAGAGATCTCTGTAACAGTAGCAGTACAGTACAGTAACAGTAAATTGCTATGGATGCCACGAATACAGTTCACAAATAGGACAAACATTTATTCCGTAAGAAATATCATTTCAGAAAGCAGTACAGTTGTTCATTCAGAAAATATTCATGACCGAACATATCTTTATAACATTGTTACTCACAGAGTTCTGGGCTACAGATAAGCTAGTGTGCGTCATCGGATGCCAAACCTACACAGTTACAAGATGAACACACACTAAGTCACATACTTGGGAACCGAAGACTTAGTCCCTACTTAGACTCGGTGTGGTTCTACATCAATATCCTCCTTAAAATGCCTAGGATGGAAAGAGGATGCAAAGATGTACTTATAAACACTTTTCAAAATTTTCAGAAAACAGGGGTGTCGCTTAAGCGTGGCTTTCTACGCTCGAGCGGATATGCAGACAAAGGAGCTCCACTCGAGCATGACTTCCGTCACTTGAGCGGACTGCAAGCTACAGTAAAAATACTGGATGCTCAAAATTCACGCTCGACGGGCGCCGATTTCGCCGAAGCGTGAGCCACAAGTCCTCACTCGAGCGTGAACTCTCTCGCTCGAACGGACTGTAAACTCATGTAAAGTACTGGATACACGCATTTCATGCTCGAGCATCACTTTCCTCGCTCGAACGACAAAGATGATCTCAGTTATGCGCTGAGTGTGGGTCCAAAATTTGGAAATTTTAGATTTGAGCCTCAAGCTCAAAATCAACTTTTAATGCATCAAATTCGATCTTTTGGGCCAATTTTCCGAAGGCATTGTTAAACTCATAATATAACATGATTCAAAGCTTAATTTGTAAAATCAAGGCCCAAAGGTGAGTCAATTAAACACAACTTCAAACAAAACTTCAAGAACATGATTTAAATATAACATGCAAGTGTTTAATTGAAATCAAAGCTTCAACTACAAGCTCAAATGCAAGTTTGAGCTCAAAATCATGGTGAATTCATGGACTATAACCACAATGTGGACTTGCATGCAAGAATCTCATGGAAAACCTCCTTAAACTTCATAATATACACATGCATGCATGGATTAACTCATAATTCAACACAAAAAGCCAATCCTAGACTTAACTCACTAGACTTCCATGAACCATGCAAGAAAGAACTTGGATTCACAAATTAACTGATGAATATCCTACCTTAGGTCCTCAATTTCAAGTGTAGAAGCTCAATATGGAAAGAATTCTTCAATTTTCCTAAACCTCCAAGCCAATTTTGTTGAAGTTACTTCCTTCTCTCTAATTCTCTCTTCCTAGTCGGTTTTGTCAAGGAAATGGGCTGAGGAAATGTTGTGTCAACATGTATGAAATGGAGAGGGGTTGCCTAGATAAGTCCACTAGGTGGCAAATGTGAAAATAAGTCCAACTCTTATAATTTATCAATATTTAATCTAATTTAATCATACCAAAACACATTTGAATTAAATATATCATAAAATCACATTAATTCTAATTAGCATAAAACACTAATCAATTTCTGATTCGGCCGCCGATAAGGCCTTCAATTTGCAGTTTCAAACACAAAACATGAACAGATAATTTAGCAGTCAAACAGATAGACATAAAATTAAACTAATACACTCAATCAATCAGTTTAGAATTTCAGTCAATCAGTCAGTTAACATGCTTAATCATAGATTAGCACTAATCAGTGGTATTATCAGTAAACAGTGGTAACGGTTGTCACAGTCTTCCCTCCTTACAAAGAGTTTGGTCCTCCAAACTCAAATTACGTTCATTCTGGAAGAAAATGGGATTCAGTGGGAACAGTTCAGGATATCTCTTGATCATATCGTCTTCTCTTTCCCAAGTGGCATACACGCCACCATGGTTTTTCCAGTCAACTTTCACTAACGGAATCTCTTTATTCCTTAACTTCTTGAAAACTCAAATATAAGCCCTACAGTTCGGACTCCCGCGGTTCTGAATCTAATCTCACAAGTGCAATGTGAAATTGATACACACCAAAGAGTCCAAATCCAGTAATCTTTTGGAAACTCGATTTTGAATCAAATTGCCAAAAATAGAATGCTTTGCCGGATACAGAGTCGCCACCTAAATATTTTATTTTTGGGAAAATTTAGGAAACCCATGACTCGTGCTAAAGGCTATGTATCCGTCGTCACCAAGATTGTCTCGGCTCAAGAACTTAGATACGAGAAGGGAAGGTCATGAATACATTTGAGCACCCCCGCTTGCCTGATCAAAGATCGGCCTCTACTAATCATGATATGATTTTTATCTACGTTATATGCTCTTATTCCGGTTTATCAAGCTAGTATTACTATGTGATGTGTGCACACAAGGTATAGACTAGTTTGCTCGGATTGGAACAATTCAATTTCATGTTTGTTTTCCAAAAAGGGTTTGATTTTGCCACTTAACAAAGTGGACTTAAAGTTTGTGAGTTTGCCACTTGAAAAAGTGGGCTTAAACGTACATTCATTGGATCATTCTAATTCAAGCAAGAAACTTTCCTCCATAGGCACTCAAAAAGTTTAACAAGTAAGCACTTAGCCTCATGGCAAGTATGCTAAACATGGAAACAATCACACTCATGCAAGTATGCTAAAGCACTAAAAACTCACCTAGTACTCCAAGCTAAGATAAAATAAAAAAGTTAGAAAAATATGCATGATTCCTAACTATATAAAATGGCTAATGCAACGCATATAATAATGCAACTAAATAGGCTCGGCTACTTAACATGGCGTATGAATCGATTTGATAAGATGCGGTCTAAGCACGTATTCAAAGAAGTATCGAAATGATAATAAAGATAGAATGATGAACCGAGCTTCGATGCATGCAATACGAATGGATGCAAACATGAGATATGCTAATTGAAAAATGATGTCACTAAATTAACCATCATAAGCTAGTAAATAAAAAGGAGAAAAACATGGAGTTAGAAGATATACACATTATTACAACATGCGCTCTCACGAAGGAGAGTCCGAATGAATTAAGCTAACTAACTAACTAACTAAGCTATGCTAATTAAACTAATTATTACAAACCAAATAAATAACTAAACTACTTAACCAATTATTACAACACTTGAATTAATTAACTAGTTAACTAACTAATTAAATAATTACAACGCAGGTGCAATTAATGAGTAAACTGAACAACCAACTACTACGCCAGAAACGAGGATGTGCATGCACATGCTCATGCTCGATTTTCACGAAAAGACCACCATTTTTTTTCGAATGCCTCTGCTTGCACGCTTGAACACCAACACTGCCACTCGCTCGCCTTACCAAAGACTCGCTGAATTTTTGCATCAGTGGCTGGCCGGTCATTGGTAAAGGTTGCCGGCCACCAGCCAGCCATGGTTGAAGGTTGCCGACTATGGATGGTGGTCTACCGGCCATGAAAAGTGGCCTCCCGGCCACTGATGAACAGGTTCATCTTGCTGCAACAGAGGACAAACAAAGCATATACAGGGTATTTCAAGGGTTTGATTACACAACCTACCCCTCATTTTCATGGGAAAATCAAAAGAGTAGCAGGCTTTGGTTCACAAACCATCAATGGATGCAATTTCATTACATGATGGCTTATGAAACCAAGTGTGCAAGGTCAATAAATACAAAACAAGACACAAACCTCCTCCCTTTCATGAAAGATCAAGGGAAAAAGTCGACCTTGGAAACTTCAATCATTTCATCACTAGTAAGTATGAAATGATTCAAGCTTCCATGTGTTCAATTAACGTCCAATTGAACACAACCAAATATTATCTTGCTCACTTTTAGTCCCAAGTTTTAGTTACTCCTTTTAATTACCTTTCCATTCTTTAACCAATTAAGTCCATTGGTGAGTTGAGTCCTCTAAAAAAGAAGGAAGTGTCAAACAAGGGGTAGTTTAAGGTAAGAGAGAGATTTCATACCATTGATAATGAACCCCCAAAGGGATTAAACCATTAAGCATGGACCTCAATCTCAAGCTTAAACAATCCTAAGGTTGAAACAACCCTCAAAGCAAACAAAAAGTCAAGAAATGAGAGAGGTTACAGAGATTATGCTTGCTGAAATTAAGTGAGAAAAACACTAAAATAATGCAATCAACTCTAACAAGTGGTGTCTAAAAGCCTAAAACACCAAGCTTGTGTGGACACTTACACTAGAAGCATGCAACACAACACTCAAATGACTTAACTAACCCAAAACAGAGCTAAAGTAGACTCAAATATGTCCTAAAACATGTTGGAATTGAGCTAAAACAAGCTAGATTAAAATGCTAAAACATGGTATAACCTAGGCTAGTAAGCAAGACACAAGGAGGGGAGACTAACCCCTCTAAATTTGGACTTCAAAACATGATTTTGGCTACTGAAATAGCTCTAAAAATCAGTGTTTAAAAGCTTGGAAAAAGATAATAAAAGGGTGGGAAACTCAAGGGCAAAGACCTCGAAAACAAGGTACAAAGAAGGGCTATCAACCCCTCAACCTTTAATGGCCTTAAATCCAAGCTTCAACCCAAAAAACACAAAGTTTTGACAGCCCAAAACAATGGAAAAATAGTAGGAATAGAATCAAATAAAACAAAGCTACAAGCAAAGTCCTATACCTTTGAAGAGAAGAGCAACTCCAAGCAAACAACACCCTCTAGAGCTCAAACCAAGCTCAAAAATACCTCATCTCAAAGATGGTGATATTTGGTTAAGGGTGTATAGGCAAAGGTTAAGGAATTGTAAGCAAAAGTGTAGAGAATTTTAGAGAGAGGAAAATTTTTGAGTTCAAAATTTTCTAACCTTGCTACAAGAGAGAGGGGGTCCCTATATATAGAAGACATGAAATTCCTTCAAGGAAATCTAGCCCTACACGTGGGTGAAGATACATGCATCTGTGCAAACAGTTGACACAGCTGGCATAAAATATCTGCAAAATACACTGGTGGTCGGCCGGCGATCAGTGGTGGATGGCAAGCCACATCAGTGGCCGATAGCCCAAAAGTGATGGCCAACAGCCTCTAGGGATGGCCGGCAGGCCGCTAGAGGTTGCAGGCTGGAAAGACCAAGGCATGGTCCAAAAATGAGGCAACAAGGATGTAGGGTTTGAAAGGCTCAAAGTTGTGGCATTCCGTTGAGGGCTTCGAGCACTTGGCGAGCATGTAATCTCATCATTGGGTGTGCATGCAATGGTGTCCAAGTCGTAAAGGCCGTAAAAAATGGGGTGTCTACAACCATATGCACACAGGAAATACAATTCACCTCGCCCGCTAATGTGATATGAATAATAAACTATTATTATGCGTTTACACGTTAATTTACGTCACATTCAGCGATTCGTTATAATGGTCATCCCTCATCCCTTGTTTTGGTCTCATAGAGTTATAGTGTTTCCAAGTGTCGGTCTCTGAGTCATGCACCATGATAGTCCAATGGTTAGAATGGTATACTGGGTAATGTATGTATCTGTGACCTTTTGTGGCTTTGAAATTTATGTTCAAATACTTTGTCCACAAAAGAGTACTCCGGTTCCTCATCATATCCTGTCACAATTTCAAACATCATCACCAAGCCATAACACAGATTGAGTTAGGGGAGGTGTGCATCAGTTTGTTTGCTCAAATTAAAAGAACATACCAAACACATGCTGCTATACACATATGACGTGCTATCATTCTCGATTCCTTAAACCGTGTTCTTTTGTAAATCCATTAGTATGGCTGCATATGCGTCAATTACCTACAGAATTTCACAACACCACTCCTAATGTGAGCTGAAACAACACTAAAAAACATTGCCACCATGAAAAAACACCCACACCCACACACATTTATAACACAATTAACATCTTACTTACATTGCTCTAAATTGACGACTGCTGCACCAAGTCACAAACATCCGTGGATATAACTTGCACACCTATGTCACCACCATCCCAGATTACTGACCTGCAATCAATTATGCATTGTGTTAACAAAATGTAAGCCGTAAATGTTACACAAACTGGGAAAACAAACAGTTGACAATTACATACAATAACAACGTTAATAATTACCCATCCCCATCTAAACTGTACACTTTCTCCAAAACCTTCATCTCATCGTATTCTAACATGTTCCACACAGCATGTTTCCTGTTCATTCCAAATTCGTGCCATGTCTTACTTTCAAACCTAACATCATCCACGGTGTAGATTACTTTAGGGCCTACTTCCTTTCTTGTCCTCATTTTGTAAGTTTGTTTCCCACGTCCACCCACCATAGGATACTCATAATCGGCTAATCGGAATTCGTGGCATGTTTTGTTCTTTACGCATCTAATCAATGACGTTATATCTTGTCAGGGGTTGCAAATTCTTCTTTTTCACAGTTCGTACAGCACAATTGTTATCCAACACGACAAGGCAATCCACTTTGTCCACACCATGAGGTACCACAATGCTGTTCACCATCATATCCCGATCATTGATGCAAACATCAACATGTCTCACACTAGCATCTCTAACCCAACCCATATCATCAACAGAATTTGTCTTATTTTGGACAGTTGGGATGCTTTTGTCATGTCCCGAATGAGAACGTTGCACACTTTCACTACTTGTGCCATTTCCTGACCCATTATTTCTTCCCAACCAATTATTCGATGTCGTTCTCCAGCTCACACTTCCATCCACAATTGACTGGGTCACTACGTAAACTTCGTGGTCATCAACCTTGTCCTCCAGTGTTGTTATTCTGTCTTTCAACTGCGCAACTAGCGTGTTTAGACAAGCTATTTCAGCGTCCTTTGCCCCGATCATATTTTCAAAGCCAATAAACATGTTGCTTGCTTGTGAACCAATTAACCGTTCCATGGATTCGACCTTATTATCCAGCTCACGGACACGTGCAGTCCTCGCCCGAACCTCACCCTCCAACTCATTAATTCTGTTCATAGCCTTATCCAGTTCCTCTGTTGTATCTTCTAGTTTGTTACCACCGGTTGTGCCATGTTATGTGCTTGATAGGTCTAGGAGATTAGGGAACAACATAAGCCATGACTCCTCCGATGATAACATCTTCCCACCATCTTTGACATTACTATGTGGTTGTGCTTTGGGCATTGTTTCATTGTTATTGTCCAACGTCATTTCAACCTCACCGCCATTTGGCGAATCTAGTTGCCAACAATCGAAACTCGACTCCACCCTGTTCATATCTTCCTTGCCCATAACACCATGCCGCCCATCCTATACATTCATCGGATCAACATCTAACACCTTCTAATCACACTTGATAGGCACATTGTCGTCCGGTCAAACTTCCACAAAATATCGTTCGATTATAGTCATTTCCCACAATTATCCTGCAAATGACACCTCAAATAAATCAAAAAAACCAAATAAATCAAACATGTACAACATAGCACCACCAATTTATAACTCATACCTCCACGGAACTATCCAATGACAAGTCCACACCTTCGAGTTTCCCAACAAGCTTGTCGATGTTCCATCAACAAAACCTTGGGGACACATTACGCCAATCAGGTTCCACAATGTTAGTGTGCTCACAAATGAGGAACTACAAACAAACAAAAAAAAACAACAACAACAACAACAATTGAAAGGTTACAAAAATAAGACGTTACCCCATTGTACACAATTTATGTTTATTGGTTATTCAATTGATCGTCAACAAACCAACAGAGCAATGACACACCTAGTAACCTTTTCTAGCCTATTGTGTAACTCATTCAAAGAACTAATCAGCGCGCTCCTGATCATTCCAGTCCAATCGTACACACGTAACATATCCAATTTATTAATTACACACACATACGCCCAACCGATCGACTCACTCGTATTGACAAAAAATAATTTTGCACATACATACAAAGAGACCAATTTTGCGACATCTTCTTCGTCACGTTCAGTGTTTCCACACATTGCCACCACGATCAAGTCTTTGATAACTTTTGATGAAATGCAACTTACGTTGGGGCAGAGTCGTTAAATGAAATCCGATGGAGCTTTACCAATTTGTGCCACATTCAAATTCTCCTTCCCACATTGTGTTCCAAACAACAAATGGATGTCACTATTTCGCAGTAGTAGCCATTTTCCCCCAATGTGGAATTTCTCATCCGTCGGGCTGTATGTTTGGATGATTCGGAAAACTATTGCATCACATTTTTTGTATGCTTTGGGATTCAAATTACAAACTCGGATTGCCTCAACCATCAGCCAAAACAGTGTCTTCTGCAATTGCTTTATATGGCCTGTACCGAAATTGAACTCCAGCACCATTTTGATCACCCTGGTAATATTGGAGCGGTACATCAACTTTGAGGGGTCAACAATAGGTTTCTTGACAGATCTGGTCGCTGTCTTTGTCTTTTTGAAATACAGCTTCCCTTGCCTTCTCGTGGACAATCGAGTCAAACTCTGTGGTGTGGAATGTGAACGTAGTGTATTCCCATTCCGTTTACGCCCTCCGAGCTGACAGTTTGACCTACCTATACATGAAAAAACATAACAACATTAATGTTTGTTATTATACCACGCAATTCAGCAGCCAACTTACTCAACAAATACTAAAACCCTATTATGCGACAGCATACTCACTAACATAACCCTATCACACTACAACACGTACGTGCCACAAAAGCAAACCACAAAAAAATACACACATACAACCATCATCCACACACTCTATGCGTATACGATGTTAATCATAACCTATTGCCCATTTTTTTGATTTTTGCTCTCATTGTATTATCCCTAACTGATATATTCCCACACGTTGTGCATACACATTCACTCAATATCGTATCATGCATTTTGCAAATAATCATCCCAACAATTTTGTCACAATCGTAAAGTACGTTATAGCAAAAAAAGTGAGAATACTACAACGTAGTTAGTTACAATTACATAACATACCATTTTCTAATTTAGGCATAAACATTAACATACAATAGTAAAACAGATAGTCGCCAATCATTCTTCGTTCAAGCTTGTTGCGATGTGGCAGTATGCAACATTCTTTTCCATACATTTTTTTGATTTCTTACTATATTAAAGAGTGCCAAAACCAATTTTTTGATTTTTTTTGATTTCCATACATTTTTTTGATTGAATCACGATTGAATCACAATCGTTGTGTGCTACGGTGTGCCAAAACAAAATCTTCAATCACCCAATATGAGGATCCAATCACTAACATTGCAATACTAACCCAAAACCTTCTATTCTATCTCGTCCATTTTTTTGGGAATGGAGGGAAACCAAAAAAACGCTATAATACACTTTTGGACAATTTCATAACCCCAACATTACAAAAACCCCACATCTATCCCCGAATAAAAACAAGTCATGTTCAAAAATTATGGGCTCTAACGTAATTAACATTTAAATGGGACTATTCGATCTACAAATTAAAATATAGGGCTAAATGGTTCAACACATCTATATTTGGGATTTATTGGTGTTTTTCCTTTTTTTAGGATGTCTCTCGTCAAAAAAAAAAAAAAAAAAAAAAAATCCACTTGTACTGTGCTATTTATGTTTTCTCTAATTAATTTCCATTTTAAAGTTTTTTGCATTATTTAACTTTCCTTCTCTCAAATTTTTTTTTTTTCATTTTATTTGTTTATGCAGAGAATTGTGATGAAAACAAAGAGTGTGGACAACATGCCATTCTATCTCTTGTTTTCACTACAACAAAATTGACTTTTTACAGCTTACAATGCATGCCGTAAAAACTCTTTCACAGCATGCGCACAAATGCTGTTATATGACATGCCGTGGAAAGTTGAGCATCATTTACGGCATGCAGGTAAAGTTGTAAAAAGTAATAAATTAAACATTAATGACATACTTTGTATGTCGTATATAACTTTTTACGACATTTTTATCATGTCATAAATCATCATACTTTCCATGACATAATTTTGCATGCCGTAGAAGATTATTTTTAATATATTTATGGCATACTTTGTATGCCGTATATAGTATTTTACGACATTTTCTTGCATGTCATAAATTATCACACTTTTCACGACATAATTTTGTATGCCGTAGAAGGTCATTTTTAATATATTTATGACATGCCTTGTATGCCGTATATAATCTTCTACGATATTTTCTTACATGCTATAAATCATTACACTTTTCACGACATAATTTTGCATGCCGTAGAAAGTTATTTTTAATATAATATATATATATATATATAGCAACATGACCTTACCTAACCGTATGTAGACAATAGTTTATAAAATGTAACCTGTTACAAACCAAGCAAAAGCAGCAACTATGAAGTAAGCAAAAAAATCTAATATCCATACACCAAACAAACTGCATACTAACTTTTATCCTCAACTTCTATCATATGAAGCTGATAACAACCTTAAATATACAAATCAGAAATTAGATAGCACAAGACATTGAAAATTCAGCTAAGTTTCCATAAGCTGAAAAATCATTTATTGTCCACATCAAAATAGCCTTCAAAATATAGAAAATTCCACAATTTTAACATAATTACTTTGGATTCTCTTAAAGTTTTAATTCACATAACACAACTTAGTTTTCATACATGAACTTTTCTCACAAGAAAAATGAATTAAATAAAAGAAACAAAAGTAATAAATGATTTATTCAGACACAAGGTAAGACAGAGAGCTTTGGAGCTGTGTTTCTCATTGGTTGACAGTTAGGCAGCTACTATGCCCTCAAGAACTACAAACATAGTGGACACAAAGCCCTTGCAGTAACAGTTTGCATACCAAGTGGTTATTCTTTCCTAAGGAAGATGCAATAACAATAGCCGCTTGAACGGATGAAGAAGCAGTAGCATTCACCATCCAACTTGCTAAGGCATTAGCATTAGCATTAGCAGTTGCTACAGCAGGCAGAAAGGGCTACACACAACAAATAAAAACAAGATATTCATCAGTAAAACTACTAAAAAGATGTATGTAATTAGAGAGAAGAGGAGAAGAAATTAAACTTCTAAGACAAATGGTATCATACACTATGTGCTTCAAGTAATGGATAAGCAGTAGCCTTCGCAACTCCAGCAGGTAGAAGAGAAACAGAAGTAGGTGCAAGAGCCCCATTTGGAGGTGTGCAAGTATGGTCTGTGAACAAAGTTTTTGATAGAGTTTTAGAATTATAATTTGATAATAAAGTTATATTTTAACTTTGTAAGTGTTGAAATTATGATTTAAGTATGAAAAATTTATTTGGTTATGAGTTTTGAAAATAGTTTTGAATTGAGTTTGAAATTTTGATGTGACATGATATTTGATTCAAAAACTTACAACTCATAATCAAACACACAAACCAAAATTTTATTCAAAACTCATAAAAAAAATTTTAAAAAATTCCAAAAATATTTTTTATTTAAAATATAAAAATAACAGGTGCAAAAAAAAAATAAAACAAATAAAAACCCTAGTAGAAATCTAGTTCCGGACGTCCGAGTAGACGTGTTTTTAAAATGGGTTTAGAATCAATTTTTGAAAACTCAAACTAAATACTACACTCAAATCAAGGGGTGTAATCAACTTTTCAAAGTGTTACTAAACACAACCTTTGATTTTCTTGTTCATTTCACTCCGTGTTTGGCAAGTGGGTTTTTATTTATCTTTTTTTTTTTTTTGGTTAAATTTTACAAAAAAAAAAGAAGATAAAATAGGCTAAAATAGTTAATAAGAAAAAATATCACATCAAATCTATAATTATTTCACTTTTTCTCTCACAAATATCACATCCAACTATAAAAAAATCCAGCTATCTTTTCAAATACAAAAATTTTAACTTATTATAAAATAATTAAAAACTAAAATAGCATATTAAAATAGCCAACTTTCCAAATGAGGCCTCTCTTGCAATGGTTTTCTCAAGCAACAAACAGGGTGAATATTGATCAAAACAAACCTCTCCTCAAAATATGATAGTATCAAAAACAATGTTACATTATTATGCCCAACACATTTTTATTTTTCCAATTGTAGAAGATTAATTAAAAGTATCATAAAACAATTTTTTTTTTCTTTGACATTTAATATTGATGATTAGGTGCCAAATGCAATTGGATTTATGTTGGGTACAGTTCAACTGGTACTCTACTCTATCCAACAATGATAGATCCCTCTAAATCAAAGAACTCTAATGAGCTCTAATGACATGAAAAGTCAAAAAAAAAAAAAGAAGAAAAAAAAAAGACACAAGACACAAACATCTTTGTCACAACCCAAACCTGCCCCTATAGGTTTAGAGTCGTAATCCGCGATTACCAAAGGCCTAACTGAACAAAACAAATGAGTGGGGCTAGTGGAAGCTATTATATAAGAAAGAAAAACGCCCAATGAGCTGTGAACTTACATGAGATAAAAACGTAGCTATATATATGTATATATACACATGTACATCTAGGCATTACAAGTTTCTTATTATTACAACACAACCAAAAGAGATAAGTCATTTCCATCAACAACAACTATAACACCAATGACAACTGATCAGAACAAGCGTGGGAGTGCCAAAAGAGGTAATCATTGGGTCAGCCAGTGCTCCGATAGATGGGAACCTCAACGAGAGGTGTAAAAGGTGGCTTGACCAAAATGGAGGCAAGATCATTAGCTACGTTCCCTTCTGAACTGGATTACCTACATATACATATATACAAAACATGAGCTAAAGCCGGGGGAATAACAATTGAGCAAAGGGATTTTGAATGATGACTATAATGTAAAATAAAGTACATACTGAGCAGGTTCGTATTACATGTGAGAGGCA
Source organism: Camellia lanceoleosa (assembly GCA_025200525.1). Lineage (NCBI taxonomy): Eukaryota > Viridiplantae > Streptophyta > Magnoliopsida > Ericales > Theaceae > Camellia > Camellia lanceoleosa. The sequence continues at coordinate 74,271,308 of CM045763.1, forward strand.
TAACATGACACGTAGTATATCCAAAAGCAATAAATACAAGCGGTCTAGAAGACCGAATAGATGATCATGAAGACCGAACAGGCGGTCATGAAGACCGGAGATTAGATATGATAGCCAACACTATAATAAACAAGAGTTTCACGAAATGGAACTGACAAAGATTCTCTGCAATCATATGAATAGGTGCCAAGGTTGCTACAGTAAACAATGCAAACGAAGATATAATCATCATTCATCAATATAAGAAATGTATCAGAGCAATGCATAAATTTGAAGCAGAGAAAAGGTAATTTAAATTAAACATATTTTTACAACAGTGTTACTCACAGTGGGTTCCGTGATGCAGGTGACTGGAACGTGATGTTTGACCTACACAGACAGATACAAGCGTAACATACTTACTTTGTCATACACCCAACCAATTAGTTTCATTTCTTAGGAATTGGTCGGTCTAAATGTCGTTTACACTTTTTAAATGCTTATGCAATGCAAATGGACATTAATTATGTATGTAAATCATACTAACGGAGGCCCGGGAGTGGAGTAAGTGACACAGAAAAGTGAAATGAGGTTGCCAAACAACCGCACGTGCGGGACCCTCTCTGCACGTGCGCCGTACATGTGCCATCAAGTGCTTTTTAAGCAAAATACTCCCCAATATTCCCTTATTTTCTGCACATACGGGCATACCCGCCACACGTGCGCCAATACTTCCCGCACATGCGGGCTCCCCAGCTGCACATGTGGTTTTGGGTGTTCCAGAACTGAATTTCTGCTATGTTTTTGGGGTTCCAAATTCCTCAAAATCAAACCCAAAGTCAATTAAATTAAAGGCCAAAATTAACAAACACAATATATAAAAAATTTCCAAGTTCAAATCAAGGATAGAATTTAGATTTAAGCTTGAGTTCCTCAATTTCATTGACAACTTCAAAAGTAACAAGAAAACAAAGATCTTTGCATATGTTAATGTTATGCTTCAACAAAATTTAACTTAATCTATGCAAGACCAAGTAAATGAGCATGAATAATGCCATTCATGCAAGGATATGGAAGAATTCCTCCTATTAGGGTTTCTAGCTCAACTTACACTACTCCATTCCTCACTCTCTCCTTAGGTTCCATGAATTCAAGATGAAAATTAGTCTCATGCAAGAAATTAGGAAGAATTCTTACCTTAATGGATTAATTGATAGAGTTGACTCAAACCCTCCTCTTCTTCTTCTTGATCACTCACTCAACTCAAACTCTAGAACACACACACACACACACACACTCTCTCTCTCTCTCTCTCTCTCTCTCTCTTCTAATTGAGTTCAACTTGTCCATGTAGAGTTACATATCTATATCTAAATTATATACTGGGATTAGTTAAATAGTAGTCTCATTACTCAACTTATCTAGATAATTAGTTAAATTACACCCTGACCCAATTAAAGTGAACCAACTCTAGCCACCAAATCCATTAATTACCTTATAACCTTGCGATTTAACGAGTCAGAAAGGTCTTTTTCATAAATAAACATATCTGTCAAAAACATGATACACATGACACATAATAAGCATATAATGCACAGATAAATGTATAATTTAGATTAATCATAAAATTAACAGTTAAGAAAAAGGCGAGTGTTACAATCACTATCACAGTGGGACCTACACCCCACTAGAGCTATTAGAGCTTCTTTATTAGAGCTCCAAAACATTTTTGCTACTCTATCTACAAGAATAAATCATTGTCTGCAAAATCAACAGTAACAATGGAAGAAGAAGGATTAGCCCCTAAGTCGCATAGTTGTCCTCCCAGGGCCTCCGCTTCCCCTCTAAGTTTGCGAATTTACCGTAAATTCAACAGTGATGATGGAGAGAAGGATCAGCCCCTAAGCCACCAAATTCACCTCCCAAGGTTCCAGCTAAATTCGTGGATTTGTGAATTCACCCCAAATTCTTAATTATTATTGCGAATAATTAAGGTCATGGTTGGTTGTGTTCTAGTTTTCTTTAGCTTTATTTTTTATTTTTTATTTTTCACAAACAAAAAAGAATGAAAAATTCAAAATTGAAAAATAATCATCAATGTTATGTTTGTGCGAAAATAATTTTCAAAATTTTAAAAACATATTTTGGATATTCATATATATACACATGTGTACATCCACAGTTTTTTTGGTTTTGAGAAAAAGAGAAAAGAAAAAAAAAAGTCAATTATTTCATGTAAGAGAAACAAAAAAAAAAGTCAATTATTTCATGTAAGAGAAACATTTATTCCCAACCAAAGAAAAAATAAAACAATTTTTTTCACAATGAAGACGATATGAGTCATACCAGCATCAAGTGTGCCAATTGGACTCATATTGGATAGGTGTTATGAATATAGTTATTACGTCGGGAAATTTACACACTTTGATTATGATTTTTGTGTTAATAATTGTCACCTTGTGGTTTCATTTGGCTAGAACTAAACAAGTTAGTTAGAATTAAAAAAAAAAGGATTTGGTGATAGATCTTTCATTGTCTAATTTGTCTTTTAAAATGACAAGAATTATATAGGTACTTTCAAAACCCCATAATATTTTAAAACTTGTTTCTTTTACTATATTATCCTCATATCTATCAACTCTCCTATTAAGCCATCCTCACAGTGTATTTCAGAGTAAACATTACTCTGAATCATAGTAAATTTTACTATAGCTCAAAGTAAAATTTTATATCATTAAGCAAATTAACATGTTTTTAACTAAAGTAAAATTTCAGAGTAAAATTTTATTTTGAATCATAGTAAACTTTACTCTGATTCAGAGTAAAATTGTAATCTGAATCAGAGTAAAGTTTATTATGATTCAAAGTAAAATTTTATATCACTAAGCAAATCAACATGTTTTTAACCAAAGTAAAATTTCAAACTAAAATTTTACTTTGAATCATAGTAAACTTTACTCTGATTCAAAGTAAAATTTTACTCTGAAACTTTACTGTTAATTTAAAACAGAGCATTAGCAAATAAATGACAGATTACATATTATTATAGTAAATCAGAGTAAAATTTTACTATCATTTAAACAGAGTATCAGCAAATAAAACAACTTTGACATATATTATCAAAGCAATCTAAGTAACATTAATCTAATAGTGATTGAACGAATTATTAAGAATCAAATAGTGATTGAACGAATCTCTAACTCTAACTTGAACAATGATCGAAATGTATATCTATGAGAACTTGAACCCAAGCCTTGAGTCGGCATGCTATACAAGAACCACAAGCCCCTCACACTCATCAATCATCAACAGGAAGTCAATCTCCCATCCATTAGTGTCTTCGTGAAGAAGCAAAGTAATGAAAAAACAATGTTTTAAATGGAACATATTTGAACCTGTTTAGTACCTTAAAATCGATCACGAAATGCAAGAATTTCAAATGAATTGCTGTTAAACGAAAAAAGCATAATTCGATCTTCGCCATCTCAAAGATTTCTCTATTAGTTCTCACAAATCAATCCCAGTTACCGAATCATTGTCCAGAGTTTCATAAGAGTCGTAGCATATAAAAATATATCTGTACTAGAAAGAGGGTAAAATAGCCCATAAAATTGTAGTCTTATTAGAACATGGACTTTATGCATTAAAGACATTAACTAGAGGGACTTTATGCATTAAAAATTTAAAACTTGGACTTTTAGATGAAAACTGTTAGTGTGAAAGGCTTATGGCCAATTTTTCCCTAAAAAAATATGAGAGACAAAATAAATTAAATAAGTCAATAAAATAAAATATTATATTTAAATGATAATTATTTTTTTTTTCTCACAAAATTTAAAAAGTCAACACATAATTCCAAGCAAAAAAAATCTCCACTCAAAAAAGCCAACTAAATTTTTTTTTGCCAAACCACAACTTTGTATTGTTGGTCATGACACTTTATGATTTTGATTATGATATTGTTTTTGCTTATAATTCAAAAAGTTGTTTAGTAATCTCATGTGATATTTGATTATAACTCACTTTTTTAATATTTTTTATTTTTTTTATGGCTCCATAATATTGAGTTATGTTATTTGTAATAATCAAATTCATAAATGACATAACTTGCATATGGTACACACTTCATAGATTTTGACAATTTAATATTATAGCTTAGAGCATTTCTAATAACTTGTCATTAGAGTTGCTATTGTCATAATTTGACAACTCCAACAGAGCAGTGTGCTTCAATAGCCATAAATGATAGCTGATATTTGAGAAATGTTAACTGCTATTTGTCCCAAATCATTAAGAAACACCTTATTCCTCCCAACAAAACATCTCTCCCTTTCTCTATTCCTCTCGCCTGCCATTTTTGTAGAAGAAACACTGAAATTGGTGTGTTCAGACGACCGACTGGATGTCTAGGTGATCGTCTGAAAACACAAGTTTTTGTGCCACAATGACAAAAATGACAACTGAACCATTGAAGTGTGTTTGGTTTGAATTTTTTGGATTAAGTTTTTTAAAAAATAAGTTTTTTGGTTTTCGTATTTTTTTGTTTTTAGTAAATATTTTTAAGATTCTAAACATTTTTTTTACTTTTTTAGATGCACCTTACTTAGATGTATCTAAAAAATAAAAAATTTGTGAAAAAATATTTTAAAAAATTAATAAATACAAAATATATACGGAATTCTCGTATTTTTTTTTTTTTTTTGTATTTTTGGTATTTAGTCAATTTTTAAAAGATTTCTTTCACAAATTTTTTACTTTTTAGGTATATTTATGTTATGTATGTCTAAAACGTTAAAAAAAAAAATTTGCTTAAAATATTAAAAAAATTCAATAAAAATAAAAAAATACGAAAAATAAAAAAGTAGAATTTTTCTGAAAAGAGTTTTGGAAAACTCTAACCAAGCATGCTGTTTTTATCCATTTTTTACTATTCATTGCCATAATTTGGCAATGACAATGCCATTATAGCATTACCATTGGAGATACTCTTATTATATAATACATTTTGAGATTAAAAATATAATTAATTTTAAAAAAATAAGAGTAAAGAAATAATAGGATAAATTATGTTTTTTACCCTCCAATTTTTATTTAAAATTTACTTTTGTTCTTATCTTTGAATTGCAGGTTTCAATATAATTAGATAGGCTCCAACAATTAAATAGACTTCAACCAAGTTTTAATACAGTTTTTCACAACCACACCATTTAAAATTTGAAAGAAAGTTAAAATGTAATTTATCTAAACAATAGCAATGTTCGATAGAGTTTTTTTAAATTAAAATCTGATAATTAAAAAACATAAGTTAAAAGTACTTATTTTTTTATTTTTAAATAATTAATTTTTTACAATTTATTTAAGTTATTTATTTCTGTCTAATAACATATCAAACAGTCTAACATATACTCTTAAATTAAAATAAACTACAATTACTTTTTATAATTTATACCAAACAGCCCCAATAAGAGTTTGGCTTATTTCAAACTTAGGAGATCTTGATGAGCTCGTGAAAGTCATCACAATGAACCGAACCCTTCATTACTTAGGGTCAAATTCATTTAATAATCATAATGTTTTTATTTTATTATATTTATAAATAAATATATATATATATATATAATATTTTCAAAAGTATATTTATTATTTATTTTTTAAAAAATAAATATGATAAAATAAAAAATTATGATTATTAAATCAATTAAATTTATTTTTTAAATAACATACTGTTATGGCCCATGCCACGGCGCCAAACAATAATGAGATCGTTTGGAATGTGAGTTGTTTTTTTAATTTTTTAATTTGAGGTTAAAAGTTTTTATTTGGAATAATTTTTTTTAATTTTATAATAAAATATATATATATTATAAATTAAATGTGACCTTTTATCTTATTTAATTAAAATAATTAATTTTATCTAACTCTTTTAGCTCAAATGTGTAACACAAACGGAGCCAATATGAAAGTACGCTCAAACAGTTGAACGGAAGCCAAACCTAGCTTCAACAACCATTCCTTGATTAATTCATCCACATGGAGAGAAAGAGAAACAGAGTCTGGTAGGAATAGAAGATAGAGAGAGAGAGAGAGAGAACTATACACAGACATAGACACATACGCATTGCACAGAGAGAGAAGATGAGAGAGACAAAGATGAATTTTCCCCAATCTCTAACAACAATCACATTCCTCATTCTCATTCTCATCTCCTCCTCGCCGGCGGCGGACTCCTCCGGCGACAATCCGACCGCCTACGAAGTCCTCGAACGCTACAACTTCCCAATCGGAGTACTACCCAAAGGCGTCACAGGCTACGATCTAGACAAATCCACAGGCAAGTTCTCTGCGTACTTGAATGGTAGTTGTTCTTTTGCCCTTGAAGGTTCGTACCAATTGAATTACAGATCCACTATCAATGGCTACATATCTGAGGGAAAACTATCGAAATTGGAAGGTGTGAAAGTCAAATTGTTCTTCTTTTGGGTCGATATTGTTGAGGTTGATCGGAGCGGCGACGATCTCGAATTTTCAGTTGGGATTGCGTCGGCTGGGTTTTCGATTGATAATTTTGAAGAGTGTCCTCAATGTGGCTGTGGATTGAATTGTGGTGATGGAGATGGAATCAAGCTTAGGACTAATCGATTTGGTGTTTCTTCTTCTTCTTCTTCTTCTTCTTAAGTAGAATATGAGAAGTATTGTATTGGGGATTTTAATTAATGTGGTGGTGTTGTTTAATTGATGTTAATAAAAAAGGGTGCAATTAGTTTTGGATAATTGATGTTCTTCGTTTGGTTATCTCCAAATTCATATGTCTCAAAGATTAGATCGAGGAAGAGTTTCAAAATATGAGAATTTTGAGGGCAAAGATTAAAAAGGAAAATGATAAAACTTTATATCTTTTTGAACTGTAATTAAAAAAAAGAAAGCTATAATTAATACTGTATGACGCATAATTAAATATCTCAAAATAATATAGTAATTAAAGAAAAAAATTAGTTATTATTTTAAAAAATAATAATATAATTAAATATGCATATGATATGAGGTGTGTATGATATAATTTTTGAATTTTGAGATATAGTTTTAATAATTTTAAGTTTTGGAAACAAGATATTGAAGAATTTTGGATAGAAAGTTATTGATATGTTTGATTTTGTTTATTGGCACTCAATTGTAAGTCTAATTTCAAAAAAAAATTAGAGTAATTGTTCTATGATTTATTCTTTTGAGGTGAACAAGGTAAAATAATTTAAAGCAATCATATTATTTTTTATTTATTTGGCTATCAGTTCTCATCACACATATGTCTAAGACTATCTCCAACGGTAAATTAAATTTATTATCAGATTTGAATTTGGTAAAAAAAATATCACTTTTATAGCTTTAACGGTTTCACCAAATGGATATCAAATTGAGAATTTACAAAAAGTTTTATCAAAATGAGAAGTGGAGTAGATTTCACCAAAACACTGTGCGTTTACGTTGGAGGTGGGTTCTACTGGACAACTGGCTAGACGTCCTCCCGGATGACCACCTGAAGCAAAATTTTGTGAAAATTTTACACTAGGCGGTCGACCCCCCGATCGACCATATCTTTATTTTCTCAGTTTTTCATTTTTTGCATTGGCCGGTTGTTCGTCCGGTCGACCGGCCGGTCATCCACCCAGTCAACCGATAGTTTGATGAAAAGCTAAATTTTTTCATTGGAGCATGTGATATCAAATACAGGAAGTCGTTTTTTTTTTTTTTACTCAGATTTGATGAAAAATGTGATGAATCATTAGAGATGCTCTAAGTATTATCTATTTATTCACGTGTCACTTATTTATTCACCTAATTTATTTGTTTATCAATATCACCACGCCCATTGTCACCACTAGCAACTTTTTCGGTCACTTTTTCAGCGGTGATTTAGTGGCAGTGAGTAAAAATATAAATTAAAAAAAATAAAAAAAATAATTTGTCATTCTCATCAAATAATTTTATTAATTATATTCTTATTTTCATAAAAGATCAATTCTTTAACCAAATATTATATCTCCATAGAAATGGACTTGTCACCAATTATCCCTTTGTTTATTGCCATTGGCATGGAGCTATTTTTGTCCCAAAATTGTTATTGAATTAACTTCTTTTTTTTTTTTTTTTTTTTTTTTTTGGGAACAATTATTGAATTAACTTTGGAGTTAAGTTTTTGCAAAAATAAAAAAAATATGATTATTTTGTGCAATGCATTACATGTGTACAAATGAAGCGATGTTAATTTCAAAGGGGAAAAAATTGAAAGAGATCTTTCCTTTGCCTGCACGTGAAAATCAGACGAATTCATGTAAATGGAACCAAAAATAATCCTATTACTGGCCAGATATTTTTAGGGAAAACTACCATGCAGTTGTAATTTTAAGAACTTAATAGTACAGATTTATGAAAAAAATTATGATTTTAATTATTAATAGTTATAAAAACTTACCATTTTTGTATAATAATTTTTCAAAATATGAACTGAACTGAAATTCTGTCATATTTTTATGACTTTCTGGACTGATATAGGTGTTAAGTGTGAATATGAGTTTTGGGTATTCGATTTATCTAATTAATTTCTATGTTTAAGTATTTAGGAATACAAAAAGATTTTCATATTTCTTAAATGCATCTATTATTTTCTAAGGTAAATGGTATTCACAAGGTGTCACATAATATTTCAGGCATATTTTGAAATCCTCTCTCTATAAATATTTTATAATTTATGAGAAAACTTAAACACACAGAAGATTTATACAAAATATATATATGTGTGTGTCAATTTCCGATCACACTGCCCTCCTTAGTAATCCAGCTGTAGAACACAGGCAGAATAGATGGCACCCTATAATCTGCACAGAAGGAAAAGGCTCCGGCGATGGTTCTTCCACCCAGGGGCACTCCGACGATCAAGTCAGTATCTCTCTAAGATAATACAAGTGCTTAAATCACTGCTCAAAACTACAAATTATGCACTTAGACCACGGGGTGCCCTTCTTTTATAGTCTTTCTCTATCCTAGTCTCCTTAGAAGTCTCCCTTCTATGGACTCTCATTCTGTACTTACTTTGGACTCTACAAGAGGTAAAGATAGACTCCCTAAGAATACTATCCTTATCCATCTTGAAGTCTTTCTTCATTCTAGGACTCTTGCCCCCTATCCAATCATCTCGGATTCCGATATCTTCAGAGGTAACCTCGGACTCCTGTATTATCGCAGATAACCTCGGCACTCCGAGATAACCTCGGCGTAACTTCCACGACACGTGGCATCTCGGCTGACACTTTGGTGCCACCTCGGCCACGTGCTGATACTTAGAAAATACATCCCCACAACTGCCCCCTAGGTTCTATTACCTCGGTATTCTGAGATGATAGAACCTACATTTGAACTTCTGTCTCGTACGTCGGCTTAGAAACTTTCTTGCCGATGTCATTCACTTCAGGCCGATATGTCTACTTTTCAGGAACAAAAATTCACACGAACTCTCCCAAGTGCATGAGCTGTCATGCACCATTTTCCAACCGTTCCACTGACGCGTTTTTCCCTTATTGGTCCGTGCTGGCGACGTGCCTGTTGGCCGTCTTTTCTCTGCTTGCGCCGTCTAACGCATGCGTTAACCCAGGCGCAATAATTGCTTTTGGTTTGCCGCCGTTTCATGTTTTAGACAAAAACGTTTGCCTCTCTCTTTCTCTTCACTTCTGCGTTTGAATATTTTACATTTTACATTTTCTCTCTCTAAAGCTTTCTTTTCTTCAAATCTGCCATTGTCCCAAACTCTGAGATCTGCAACCATCTCCATCTACCATTTCTGCGAAGCTTTCGCTACTGTTGCCTCCGTCGTCTAACCTCGGCGAAGCTCATTCCGACCTCACATTTTCTGGTAAGCAACTGGCTTTTCTTCTCCAGTTCTTGATTATCCTTGAAATTTCTTGCCATTACTGTTCTGCTCCAGTATTTAATTTGCGAATCATTCACCTGAATGTGTCTTTATTGCTTGATTTTGCATATGAACATTTGCACTGTTTCTCCTCTATTCTTGGTGTTCCACCCTTTGTGTTCTTGAATCTGAGACTCCTTTTTGTTTTCTGCTTTATTGTATCTTTTCCAGATTTGTGCCTTCGATCTTTATCTTTGTAGCTCTTAGGTTTGGGATTTGCTTATAGGACCTTCAATTTTTAGAAAAAACTGAAACCATCTTTACCAATATACACCTGGGTTTAAGCCGAGGTCCCAAGAACCCTTTAGGAGTACCCTGTTTCTGTAGTCAAATATTTGTATACCAGAACCATGGGTATATGGAGAAATAGGGTTAACACCCCAACCAAACTAGAATATTTTAGGCAGGAGTTCTCTATCCTTGCCAATGTTCACCTAAGACTGGCTGGGGAGGGCGACTCTATTATGCCCGAGGATGATAGGATGCCTTTTCCTGTTGTAGCCTTTGTCGAATGTGGGCTTTGGTTCCCTCTAGATCCCTTTTTTCGCGAGGTCCTTCATTACTATACCCTGAACCCTATGCAACTCACCATCAACGTCTATAGAACGCTCAATGGTATAATAGCCTTAGCTCGGCAGGAGAGTGTCAGGATCACTCTTGCCGACATCCAATACTGTTACACCATGTGTGCCCTCAACCTAAAGGAAAAAGGTTATGTGTACTACCTCAAGCCGAGGTCCACCGAGTTTAAAATTGTAGCCGACCTTCCTGACTCCAACAAAGGTGCTGGAGATGACTATCTTATTGCATCTGGTAATTGGGAGTTTGGCCCAGATGAAGAAGTCCATCTTTTCCCTCTCCCCCGAACAGTAAAAGAGGGCAAGGGTAAGAGCCCAACGTCAACTGCTTAGCTGTTGCTTTCTTCAAGTTTTTCCAAAAAATTTTATCTGTTTCTGATGTTTTGTTCTGTTTTGCAGACGTTCGCAAGCCTCCCAAGGACTTTCGCCAGTCCTATTTCCCTGGGAAAGGCCTGAAGAAGCTCCTGGACCTTCCAATCCAGAAGCGCAAAGCTCCATTGGTGCTGAACTTCATCCCAACATACAGATCAACTCTTCCCGACGTCCCCAAACGAAAGAAGAAGAAAAGTCACTTCCATCTCCGTAAATGCATCAAGGCCCACCTCACTTAACGAGACCAAGGATCAACGTCGGACCCAGCGGATTTGCCATCTACCTCGGCACCATTCTTGGTTCCCATTTCTGAAAGAAAACGCCGACGACGACTTGTTAAAATAGCCGAAATGGTTCGCCCGAAGCCAGTTGTGCAAGACCTTCTGGCCGACCTTCCAACCGACGTGGACGCTGTACCAACCCAAACGGTGCCCCCACCGAAGCCAAAAAAGATCAAGAAGACCCAACCAAAGTCCAAGGCTACTGACGCCGAGGTTGAGGATGCCTTACCTATTTCCCAGCTAGCCGAGAACAAAAAGACCTCCTCTGCGCTGCAAAAGACTGCGAAAGCCCATCGAGATCACTCCAAAAAAGGCCGAGGTCATCGTCTACGACGACTTCGGGGTCCAGAGTTCCTAAGGTTCCCTGGGAACCTAAAATTACCCTTGAGAATAGGCCTGTCTATGCCAATGAGAGCGCCGCCGACGTTAATGTCGCCGTGGTGCTCAGTACTGCAGTTCTCCTTGAAGGCGATCTTGAGCGCAATGCCAAGATGAGCGAATATGAGAACTATGCCTTTATGCTGCAGCGCTCTGTGCAAGTAAGTTTTTGAATTTGATAACTTGTCTTCCTGCTACATTCTTTAAACTTATAAAGTTTTGCAATATTTTGTAATAATTTCTGCCTTGTTTTCTTTCAGGCCATTCAACACGCCCACTCTCTCTCCATGCAGGCCTTTGTAAACAACGAAAAATTGTCCGAGATGGAGAAGGAGTGTGCTGCCCTTCAGAAACAGAACAAGAGTCTTAAAAATAAAATGAAGACTCTGGAAGATCAAGCCGAGGCTGCAACTCAGGCTCAGCAAGAGGCTGATGAAAGGGCCGAGGCTGCTGAAGCCATTAAAAACGTTGCTGAAGCGCAGAAGAAAGAGGCCGAGGAAAAAATGGCCCAGGCCGAGAAGGAACTTCAGGAAGCCTTGGCTACAAAAGAAGCCGAAATCAAGGAAGCCGATGAAAAGGCTTACGCCCAGGGTGTAGCCGATGTCACCGAAGATTACAAGCTTCAAGTCAGGCAGGCATGCAATAGGGGATTTTCCCTGGGTTGGATGTCCTTGGCCAAAAAACTTGATCTTCCTGCTGACTCACCCTGGCGCAAGGCTGAAGCTATTCCTCTTCCGTTCCCTCCTCCTCCACCTCTAAGCCAGGCTGAGGAAGAAGCTGAATCTGAATCCGAGGCTGGAGATGAGGATGATGGTAATGATAAGGCCCTAATAAGGAAGCCCAGGGACGCCAGTGAGACCAAGTCTCCTCCTGGGGGTGATCAAGTCCTGGACTTAACCCAGGATGAGAACATTGAACAAGTGCCCAAGGAGGCTGACATCGGTAGGCTATCTTCTGACCTTCTCTTGGCTGAGAGAAGTGTTGAAACAAATTTGGCTGAGATTGATGCCGAGATTGCGGCGGACAAGGAGGGCGAGGTCGTAGTGCAAAAAGATGCCGAGGTCGTGCTTCCAGAGACTACCGAGGTCCAGATCCAGAATGTTCTTGAGGCTGAAGAACCATAGCTTTTCCCTTTTGCCTTTTGTACTTTGTTTCTTTTCTTTGTTTTTGTTGATGTTCTCTGAGCAATATAAGCTGCTTCTTTAGGGCCGATGTACCTTTCTTTGTTTCCTGTGAACGATTTACTTTTGCTAGGCCATGGTGCCTTTATTATATAATACTGCAACTGTTTATCTCTGAATGCTTTAGTCTTCAATTTTCTCTTCATTGCTTCTGTCTGGTTCTATACTTAGAATACATTGTATGATTTACATAATTCTTCCTTCGCATAATCTCCTCGGGGTCTCATACCTCGGGTATGATTATCTGCAGGTTTATCTCGGCTAGGACTTCACCTTTAACTTGTAAATTGCTACAAATTTCAACAAGTAAAGATAAGGAATTTATTTCAGCTTACCTTTAACTTGTAAATTACTACAAATTTCAACAAGTAAAGATAAGGAATTTATCTCAGCTTAACTTTAACTTGTAAATTGCTACAAATTTCAACAAGTAAAGATAAGGAATTTATCTCAGCTTAACTTTAACTTAGCATTACTACTGTCTTCTCTCTGCCCCCAATGTGAACCTAAGTTCCACTTGGGTTCTCATTATTCAAAAAACAACATCATGCATAGTTTTATAAGTTCTGAAAAATTCTGCTAAGATTTTATTGATCATATCGGCAAAAAATCAAAGAACATCTAATGATAGAAAAACTTTAAATTACAAGTGTTCCATGGTCTAGGCAATGCTTTGCCCTCATTATCTTCGAGCCGATATGCCCCATTTCCTAACACCGAAGTAATTCTGTAGGGTCCTTCCCAGTTTGGGCCAAGCTTGCCCTCTCTGGGATCCTTCTTATTGCCGACGACTTTTCTCAAGACTAAGTCGTTGACTTGAAAATCCCTTGGATTGACCTTCTTGTTGTAAGCTTTGGCAAGCTGTTGCTGGTATGCTGCAAGCTGGATTGCAGCTTTCTCTCTTCTTTCTTCCAGTAGATCCAGATCTCGGGCTAAGAGCACATCATTAGACCCGTTCTCAACTCCCTGTGTTCTGATCCCTGGGATGCCGATCTCCAATGGAATGACTGCTTCTGTGCCATAAGCCATGGCAAAGGGGGATTCCCCTGTTGATCTTCTCGGCGTAGTGCGATATGCCCAGAGCACGTTGGGCAATTCGTCTACCCACTTTCCTTTTGCTGCCTGCAGCCTCTTCTTTATTCCATCCAGAATGACTTTGTTGGATGCTTCGGCTTGCCCATTACTTTGGGGAAAGCTTGGTGTTGAAAAGTAATTCTTTATCTTGAACTTTGCGCAAAAATTCTTGATGAGTTTGCTGTCAAACTGTGTTCCGTTGTCGGCAACGATTGCTCTTGGAATCTCAAATCTGGTGATGATGTTTTTCCAGATGCAGTTCTTCACATCTACGTCTCAGATTTTGGCAAGAGGCTCTACTTCTATCCACTTTGTGAAGTAGTCTGTTGCTACCAGTAGGTATTTTCGCTGCCCAGTTGCTTGGGGCAATTGTCCAACGAGGTCCATGCCCCATTGGGCAAATGGCCAAGGGCTGGAAACCGGGTTCAGGTCAGCAGCTGGCTGATGTATCAAAGGTGCAAACCTCTGGCATTGTTCACACTTCTTCACATAGGCTTCTGCATCTTTTTGCATATAGGGCCACCAATACCCCTGGGTAATGGCCCTGTGAGCTAACGATCTGCCCCCTGTGTGGCTTCCACAAACTCCTTCATGAATTTCATATAAAAAGTCTTCGACCTGAAGAGGGTGTACACACCTTAAAAGAGGTCCAGTGAAGGATCTTCTGTAGAGATGTCCTTCTGCTGTCAGACTGAATCTTGCCGACCTCAATCTGACCTTGTGTGCTTCCTTTCGATCTTCTGGCAGCTTTCCCTCTTTTAGGAATGCAATAATTGCATCCATCCAGCTTGGTCCCATGTCCACACATAATGCCTCCTGCATTGTGTTCGGTGGCTCTATGCTCGGGTTTGATAGGTAATCGATCATTATTGTCCTCGTCTTTCCGGTTTGCATTGAACTTGCTAAATTGGCCAACGCGTCGGCGTGGTTGTTATCGTCTCGGCTGACCTGAAGAAGTCGGCAGTTTTGAAACATGTCTGCCAGCCTGATGACTTCTTTTGCGTATGCCGACATCCTTTCATCTCGGGCAGCAAACTCTCCTGTAGTTTGATTTACTATAAGTTGTGAGTCGCAAAAAACTATTACCTCATCTGCCTCTGCTGCTATTGCCAGCTTCAGTCCAGCGATCAATGCTTCATATTCCGCCTCATTGTTCGAGGCTTTGAACCCCAGTCGAATGGACTGCTCCAATATCTCTCCATCGGGGGATATTAACACTACTCCTGCCCCTGCCCCCTGCCGGTTTGAGCTCCCATCAACAAAAAGTTGAAAGGAGTCGCCGATGTAAATCTTCGCAGGTCCGAGTTTTCCTTCCTTGGTTCTTTAGCCTTTGGCTGGTCTTCTCCTTCCTTGTTTGGACATCGTTCATCTCGGCTCAACGGAGCCCGATGTTCGATGTATTTTGGCGAAATTGACCTGAAGTCGGCCAAGACTTGGCCCTTAATTGCTGTTCTCGGCCTGAACTCCAGGTCATATTGGCCCAAAACTACGGCCCATCTTGCTATTCTTCCAGTTAAGTCTCCTTGTTGCAACAAGGATTTTAGTAGGTGCTCTGTTAGAACCACTATCTTATGAGCCTGAAAATAATGGTTTAGCTTCTTTGAGGCCATTACCAAGGCCAGCATTAATTTTTCTAATGGTAGATACCTTGTTTCTGCATCGGCCAAGGTTTTACTTACATAGTAAACAGCCTTCTGCTCTCCCTTCTCTTTTCGGATTATCACAAAGACTTCATCGCGTGCTCAAAGCTATATAAAAACAGTTCCTCCCCAAGTTGAGGTGTTGAGAGGACTGGAGCCGAGGTAAGATATTTCTTCAGGTCGGCCAAAGCGGCCTCGCATTCCTCTGTCCATAGAAAATCCGTGGCCTTTTTCACCAGATTGAAAAAAGGTTTACATTTGTCCGAACTTCGGCTTATGAACCTGTTTAGGGCTGCGGCCCTTCCAGTAAGCATTTGAACCTGTTTTGCCGATGTCGGACTCAGAATTCGAATGGCCTTGATCTGATCTGAGCTGGCTTCAATGCCCCTTCTAGTCACCAGGTATCCCAAGAACTTACCGGATCCGACTCCAAACGCGCATTTCGATGCATTTAGTCGGAGCCGATATGTTTTGAGTATGTCAAAGACCTCTTTTAGGTCAGCCAGATGATCCTTTGGTTCCTTGGTCTTCACGACCATGTCATCAATGTAGACTTCTACGGTTCGGCCAATCAAGTGTTTGAACATCTTGGTTACCAGCCTTTGGTAAGTTGCCCCTGTGTTTTTCAGCCCAAAAGGCATGACTCTGTAACAATACAGACCTTTGGGAGTGATAAACGCTGTCTTCTCCTCATCCGGGGGGTACATGACTATCTGGTGATACCCCCTATATGCATCCAAGAAGCTCATTCTTCCATGTCTAGATGTGGCGTCCACCAACTGGTCGATCTTTGGCAGAGGGAAGCTGTCTTTGAGACAAGCTTTGTTCAAGTTTGTAAAATCTACGCAGACCCTCCACTTGCCATTCTTCTTCTTTACTACCACGGTGTTTGATAACCATGTCGGATAATTGGCTTCTCTAATGGCCCTGGCCTCCAGAAGTCTATCTACTTCTTCCTCCACTGCTTCGACGTGCATCAACGTCGGTCTTCTGGCTCGTTGTATTACAGGTTTGCCCGACCTGTCAACGTTGAGTCTATGACATGTGACCTCGGGGTCAATGCCAGGCATTTCATAAGGTGTCCAGGCGAACACCTCAATATTTTTCCTCAGAAAGATTTCCAGCTCCCTTTCCTCTTCTTCGGCTAATCTTGTGCCGAGAAGAAAGAAGCGTTCTTCATCGTCCTCCTGGACGAGGATTTTCTTCAGTGCTTCTTCACTTTTCTCGGTCGGCTCCTTGCCGACATCATCTAGGACCTTCATGTCCTCTTCTCCGACTTCTGCCTCCTCTGGTTCCCGAATACTGCGAGTTAATTTCATTCTTTGCCATGGAGCAATTTTTACTTCTGGCCGATCTCTTTTGACTTCCTCAATCCCATGTTCTGTTGGGAACCGCAGTAGTTGATGCAGTGTTGAGGGAACTGCCCCCATTGCATGCAACCACGGCCTCTCCAAGATGATGTTGTAAGGCGAGGGCGTGTCAATCACAATGAATTCTGTCTTGATTTTCTTCATGCCAGCCTGTATCTCCAAGCTTGTTGCGCCTAATGGCCATGTCGGCGTTCCATTGAAGCCGACCATCGGGCCGTTTAACTGCTCCATGTCATCAGGGTGAGGGCCTAACTCCTTGTAACATCTGACATACATGATGTCGCAGGAACTACCTTGATCAATTAGGATGTGTTTCACCTGGCACTCCCCAACCTGGAGGGATACTACCAAGGCATCATTGTGCGGGTGCTGGACCATATCCAGGTCGGCTTCCGTGAAGGCTATCATCTGTCCTTGGCACACTTCAGGCCGAGGTCTTTTTAGCCCGACCTGGTTGACGTGCTGCAGGTGTTTTACCCTCTGTGTCTCCCCCCGTATGTCGTTTTCATTCACCTTTGAGTGGATCACGTTAACCACCTGAGGTCCGCCGCTGTGGTTCTTGCTTATTTGGGGAGGCGGGCTGGTGCTTGAGGCAATCGTGCCTGTTCTTCCCTGGTTCTGGCCTCATCCACAAGGTCTCTCAGATGGCCTTGCCTCACCAAATCTTCTAGGTGTGCTTTAAGGGCCCTGCAACCTTGAGTTGGGTGCCTCTCCTCATTGTGGTAAGTACAACGCCTACCAAGATTTCTCCCCATAAATTCTCCTGGTGCTCTTGCTAGCGCCCTGAAGTAGGGCTGATTTCGAATTTGATCAAGGACTTTGTGGACCGGAATTCGGAACACCGTCGTCACTGCCTGCTTCGCTCTCAACTCTGTCTCTTGTTTGTTGGGTCCATTGTTACCTCGGCCTCGCTTCGGCGAGCCGTTGCCTTTTTCTGGCTTCGTCTCCTTATTCCCCGACGTATCTTCCTCGGCTCTGGCATACTTCTCGATTCTCGCCATGAGCTCTTCCATGCTCTTTGGCAGGGTTTTTGCCAAAGACTTCCGCAGTGGACAGTCATCCTTCAGGCCGTTCTTGAAAGACACGACCGCCACCTCCTGGTTGCATTCAGGTATCCGATTGAACACCTCATAGTACCTCTTTGCATAGGCCCTAAGGCTTTCATCTTTGCCAATTTTTAGGGCCATCAATGCATCCACCCTCAATGGTCAGGTTTGTTTGTTATGAACTCGCCACAAACATCTCGGCCAGCCTTCCCACTCTTCACGCCCCTTTGGTAGTTTGTGGAACCAATCTGATGCAATCTCCCCGAAGGATGAAGGGAACACTTTGCAGAGCAACGGCTCGTTCCCACTGTATAATGCCATTGAATTAAAAAATAATCCAACATGGAAGTTAGGGTCCGACTTACCATCATATATCTGGAGCCTCGGCATACTGAATCTTTTCGGCGCGACGAATTTGTCCAATTCCATAGAGAACGGCGTCCTCGGCTTAACCGGGGAAGTTACTTCGGCTCCGGCGTTCTCCTGCTTCCTCTTGAGGTAATCTCTCAAGTCCTCTTTACTTCTCCCTGACCGGTCATTGGACTTCTCAACCTTTTCGGCGCTCTCGGCCTCATGGTGGTCCTTTTCGATCCTTCTCCGCAGACGATCGAAACACAATATCCGCCCCGGAACATGCCGATGTTCTTTGGGGTCTGCTTCCTTCTCGCGATATGTCCTTCGGGACTCTTCTCTTCTCGGCTCTTCTCGGCCGACTTCCCTGGAGTTTCGGTGAGAGTGCCTTCCACTCCTCGTGTGCTGAGGGGCTTCGGGGATTTCTTTCCGCCCCTTCTTCTGGGCGTTTGCTGCTGGCATTGGTGTGTCCTGTAGCGGGTATGGCGGCTGCATGACATTATTTTGCATCATGAAGTTGACGACCGATTGAAGGTCTGCCAACTTGTTTGCCATCTCCTTTACTTCTTCATCCCTCCTCAGGCATCTGTCTTTCCAGATCTGGAGGCTGTCCTCGTTATAGTACTTGCCCTGGTCCGCTTTCTTTGACGTGTCGCCATCTTGGCCGACGTCTTTCTCTGCGTGATTCTGATCACGAGCTTCTTCGTTGTGGTCTCCTCTTTCAGCGTTAGGGTCGACGGGTCTTCCACTCCCAGTAGGAGTGTTGTCCCCAATCTTTTCCTTCTGCGTGTTACTGGCCATCTACTCTTCTTTCGTTCCCACAGACGGCGCCAAATTGTGTGTGTCAATTTCCGATCACACTGCCCTCCTTAGTAATCCAGCTGTAGAACACAGGCAGAATAGATGACACCCTATAATCTGCATAGAAGGAAAAGGCTCCGGCGGTGGTTCTTCCACCCGGGGGCACTCCGACGATCAAGTCAGTATCTCTCTAAGATAATACAAGTGCTTAAATCACTGTTCAAAACTACAAATTGCGTACCTTAGACCCGCCGGGGGTGCCCTTCTTTTATAGTCTTTCTCTATCCTAGTCCCCTTAGAAGTCTCCATTCTATGGACTCTCATTCTGTACTTACTTTGGACTCTACAAGAGGTAAGGATAGACTCCCTAAGAATACTATCCTTATCCATCTTGAAGTCTTTCTTCATTCTAGGACTCTTGCCCCCTATCCAATCATCTCGGATTCCGATATCTTCGGAGGTAACCTCGGACTCCTGTATTATCGCAGATAACCTCGGCACTCCGAGATAACCTCGGCGTAACTTCCACGACACGTGGCATCTCGGCTGACACTTCGGTGCCACCTCGACCACGTGCTGATACTTAGAAAATATATCCCCACAATATATATATATATATATATATATGTATGTGTGTGATAAAAGGTGACCGCACTTGCTAACCAGTTATGTGAGTCTCGCATATTTATATTTTGTGACAATCTTCTTTATTCTTAATATATCTTTTTTGTAATAATAAATTTAAATTACTAAATATATTTATTAAGTGAGTGTCCACTCACATGTTGAGTGTTTTGACACAAATACTTCGGGTGCGTTTGTTTGGACGGACTGGATAATGGGGGATTATAATCCATCAGACTATTAGTCATGGGATACATTGTCCCGGGACTATTTGGTTAGACTAAATTTGTATCCTATGTTTGTTTAGTTATGGGATTAGAGGTCTGAATTGGACTATTCTATTGAATCCCATGTTTATTTGGGATATTATGGAGAAAGAAAAATGTTCAAAAGACTATTTTATCCTTGTAATTTATATTTTTTATTTAATATATAATTTTAAATTTATAATCTATAATTTATAATTTAACAACACTAAAAAAATTTAATTTATAAGGCCATAATTTTTAATTTATTATTTTCAATTAAATTAAATTTTTAATTTATAATTTATAATTTTTATTTAATATATAATTTTAAATTAACGACAATAAAAAAATAATTTTATTTAATATATAAATTAAATTTTCAACAACGCTAAAAAAATTTAATTTATAAGGCCATAATTTATAATTTATTATTTTTAAATAAATTTAATTTATAATTTATATTTTTTATTTAATATATAATTTTAAATTAACAACACTAAAAAAATATTTTTATTTAATATGTAAATTTAATTTTTTAACAACACTTAAAAAATTTAATTTATAAGGCCATAATTTTTAATTTATTATTTTTAATTAAATTTAATTTATAATTTATAATTTAAATTTTTTATTTAATATATAATTTTAAATTAACAACACTAAAAAAATAATTTATAAATGTTCAAAAGACTATTTTACCCTTTTCTAATTGTTTACTAAGTAATAATATGGAAGGTAAAATGGACATTTCACAAAATAATCCCATAGGATACCAATCCCATGGTTTCTATTCCACACCCCCATGGGATAGAATAGTCCCATATTTGTAGGACTAATAGTCCGGGGGGACTATTAGTCCGGAGCAAAATTTTTCAAACAAACAATGGACTATTAGTTCGGTGGGACTAATAGTCCAATCCCACACCCTTATCCCTCAAAACAAACATGCTCAATTCAAGGACTTCCATTTCCCAACTGGGGAAATTCTACCTAATTTTACAATAAAATTTTATAACATCAATTACAAAATGTATAATTCTGTCATAAATTAAAGTAACAATGTTGTAATAAAGTCACAAACTTTTGCAACGTAAATCGCAAAATTTTAAACATTTTTATTAGGGGTATTTTTTTTTCAAGTCCTTGGTATTATGATTTTTTAGCATAAAAGATACAAAATATTTTCATAATGTCTAAGGTCCATCAACAATATTTTCATAATGTCTAAGGTCCCTCAACCTTGATCCATAGAAATTTCAGTCCAAAGAAAATTGGTGCAGAGAAATTTCAATCCAGAGAAAATTGGTGCAGAGAAATTTCAGTCCAGAGAAAATTGGTCCGGAGAAATTTCAGACCAAATTTCTCTAGAAAGTCTAATTATTTTCAGAATTTTATGCAGAGGGAGCCACACATACACCATGCATGTTTTTGGTGAATGTTTGTGCACTGATAATCAAGAAATGTCTTTTTTATCTTGAAGAAATTTACGAATGATTTTTTTTCCCCCTTCCCTTTTATCACCTGATGCAAGTTCTTCCCAATTCCTAAGAAAAAACAATGTATTGGCTGTATGGTTAGTTATTGACTTGCTGTTTCCTTGTTAAGTTAGATTATTGTAGTTGGCTTGTGGATCGATAGCTATTTCATTTGGTTTATTCATAACTATTTTCTACATGCAGTGAGTCAGGTATAGAATTATAATATATGCTCTGTTTGGCACAGAAAATTGTGGAGAGGAAATTTGTATGGCTATCCAGGAAATTTCTCTGACTTTGCAAATTTCTCTGGCTCTATTACCTACAATTAAACCCATGTGTAACAAACCTACAATCTCACAAATTTCTCTGATCCAAAACCAAAGAAATTCTCTCCAAACCAGATAAATCAGAGAAAATTGGGTTGGTCTAGAGAAATTCTTTGGTTTGGACTCAATTTTCTCTGGGTTGAACTAGTGCTCTGCTTCAGAGAATTTCTTTGATGTTGTTGTATTCCACTACCCATTGGAAAAGCGTGGAATCAAAGCCACTTTTTGGCCAACCCATTTTCTCTAGAGAGAATTTCTGTCCAGAGAAATTCTCTGGGATTTTGGCCACTATGTAAATTTTCTCTGAGAAATTCTCTGGGAGACAAAATTTCTCTGAACAGAAAATTCAGAGAAAGCTGATGGAGGGTCACAAAGAACCTGAAGGGCCACCTGTTCCTTCGCCATGCTTTTACATACCCCCAAAAAGGCCACGACAATTGCTTTCACTACACTAGTGTGCTACAATTACTAGGGCTTTGGGAAGATCAGCTCAAGTTGAAAAGTAGTTTGTTTTTTTGTTTGATAAAGCAAGTTTCATATCAGGCACAACCTTAATCATTTAGTGCTGTAAATTGGAAATATGGATGGATGGCTGTCCAATATAAACATGATGTGAAATGTATAGTTTGTTTGGTTAGTGTATATGATTAGCTGACATAGTTAAGAAATGAAGGGCCACTGATTGAAAATTTGTGGTGGCATGATTTTGGTGAAATATTAAATACATGGCTGCTGTATGTCATAGTTGATGGTTGGTTGTGTACTGCAGCGTATATCCAACAGAATATATATGTTGTGTTGTGCGATCTCTATATAGCTTCTTTCAGCACAGCAAATACATTAGACCATCTCACACAATGGGAAATCTGCTTACCTTCTTCCTGGGGCAACTTAGGCTTGGCAAACCTCAATAACAAGAAGCAACTCAGTGCAAGAAACAAAAACAGAGCACAGTTGGTTTTTGTTTGTTTCCAGAGGATTTGGAAGGACGAATCTCGCCGGGAAGGACGGGCTAGAGAAATTGATCTGCAATGGAACCTTCTTAAACCCTAACGATGCCAGAGCAGAGTACACAACATTGATCTGAGCAAACAACATGTTGTCGTAATGAAGATTCGATACTGGATCTACAATCCCCGAATTAGGCTGAAACAGGACGAAATCGATCGGATTGTGAACTCTGTGTGTGTGCGTATTTGATCGCGGTGATCAGAGGGACCTTAGACCAATTTGTCTGTGATAGATGAGAGGGATCTTAGACATCAAAAAATAATATTGTGGATCTCTTCCATTACGAAAAGTGGGAAAGGGACCCTAGACCAATTTTCCCTTTTTATTACTCTAATTTGTGACAAGATTATGCATTTTTTATTAATATTAGGAAATTTTATGATTTACACATTTTTGTGGTAATAATGATTGAGATCCACTTTTTTTAGAAACTCCTACAACCCCTTTTAAATCTTAACCATTGATGGTGTGGATCCTACACATACATGAGTGAGTGTTACACATATATCAATGATTAAGATTCAAAAAAAATTATAAAAATCCTAAAAAAAGAAAATCTCAAACATTTTTCCTTTTGTGATAGGTTGCATATGATATGCACCCCTTTCCCATTTAACTAATTACCATTTTGAAAATGACTCCTTGTGGAAATTGCCCTCAGATGAAGCATGAAAGCACTTACCGTCAACGTAACATTGACATAGAAATTTTGCTTAAAAGCTGTTGTCAACTTTTCAACCAGTTTTACTAAGGGTCAATTTACAATTTACACATCGACTATTAATAAATATTAGTATTATTTTTCTTAGTTTTAAAATCATACATTTAAATCTTTTAATTATTAAAAAAATAATAATTTTGATGTATAATTTTAAAATTAAGGGAATAAAATGGTATTTAGTGATATTTGAAGTATAAAGTATAAATACCCTTCTTCTTTTTTTGTTGGTAGGTTCCCTGCCAGTGTTTTTTTTGGCCATTCTCAAAAAAATAAAAAATCAATTAGTATATTTAAAATTTTCATAATTTAAAGTAATTATTAGAGAAATGTAACTTTTAGAAATTTAAAATTTAAAAATCATATATATTACTATATACATTGAAGTTTGAACGGAATTAGGGCTTGAAAAAGTCAACAAGAAGAGCAAGTATAACTATTCATATTAATAATAACAAATAGGAAACGGTTTGATTTAGTTTAGTCTAATTCTTTTAAATTTTATTTTGTAATTGAATCATAATCAACTGTTGTAAATTATTTAAAATACATACGTGTATATATATATAACAATTTTTTTAAAAGCATCAGATCAAATTGGTTAGTATTATTAAAATTGATTTACTGGTTAAACTAATTTGTTTAATAGTTTTATTAGACCATTTTTAACAAATCATGTTAATTAGTTTTAGGAAAAATTACTCATAAATCCTATTTTAGTAAATGTTACACTAATTGGTCCTGAATGTTTTTTTATTAAACCATTTAGTCCTAAAAAACATCACCAACATCACTACAAAATGTCATAAAAAATCAACATCATAAAAATATTAATATCATCAACTACATCGTAAAACATCATCAGAACAACATCCTAAAATATCACAACATCATCAAAAACAACATCGTAACAAACATTCAGGACAAAATAACATATCAGATTCATTTAAACATAAACACCAAAAATCATTATCATTTAAATCATGAGTGGAATCTCTGAAAAAATGCGATTTGAACCACCGACCTATCTTCTTCCTTTTATGGAGTCCTTTAGGATGGTTTTAGAAGTTGTTTATGATGATCATTTCGCAACATTTTCACAACCATACACGACATGAATACACAAGCTCTCCAGTTGTCCAGCAAACCGCCATAAAATAGAGACATCTCTCTCTCTCTCTCTCTATATATATATATATATACATAAATTCAATCACAGTCTTCATTGGAGGGATGTACTAGTGGAGGAAATTCGAGTTCTTCGAGGAGAAATTTGTCGGAAAATGCTCCATCCTAGACGAAGTCGCTGGAAATATCACCTGCTGTTCGAGCGGCAGAGGGAAGACAGTCGTTGATTCCGACGACGACACTGTAACCCTACTCGATTGGGGCTTGAAGTTCAACTATTTCACACCCAAATAAAAACCCTAATTCTCCGTTTTCATACCTTCTTCACCAACTCAAAATCAATAACAGAAATTGCTCGGCTTCCTTCATTTTGATGTTGTTGATGGTTTTTGATGATGTTTTGTTGATGAATTCAATTTCAATTGATTTGGTGTAATTGATTTTTATCAGATTCTTTTCTCCCCCATGATGGTTGATCGTTCTCGATCTTGATTTGAATTCGGGGAGGCCTCAAAATCACATTCTTTAATGGATTTGGAAAGCGAGTGTTCTGTTCTTGAATCTGTTGAAGACAATGAAGTAATAATAAACCCTGAAAGATGATGTTCACATGTTGATAATTAATGTTGGTGGTGTTTGATGTTTGAAACACCCACGATGATGTTGCCGATTTGATGATGTTGCTTGATCTACATTAATTTTTGATGTTTGATGTTGTTTTGATGATGATGTTGTGATGTTTGACGTTATTTTGATTATGATGTTTGATGTTTGATGAATAATGTTTGATGTTTGATGAATAATTCTAATGTTTAATGGTTGTGTTTGATGTTTGATGAATAATGTTTGATGTATGATGAATAATTCTAATGTTTAATTGTTGATGTTTGATGAATAATCCTGACGTTTGATAATGTTAGATGTTGGATGAATAATTCTAACGTTGATAATGTTCTCACCGAAATTATACGAATAATCCTGACGTTGGTAATGTTTGATGTTTGATGTTTGATAAATAATTCTGACGTTGCTAATGTTTGATGTTCGATGAATAATGTTAGACATAAAAAGGCCTATAGTAAGTTTTTAGAGAAATAAGACCTATTAGTCCAACAAAAAAACATTCAAGACTAAATGATTTAACATTTCCAAATTTAAAATTTATTGGTGCTTTGCCCTTAGTTTTAACATGCTATAATGTCAAGATGTCATATTTAAATGACACACTCAAGTTCTGAATATGCTATTTTTTACCACGACTTGATTTTTACCATGTGTACTTTGGGGTGTCCTAAAAAAGTGTACTTTTTGACTTATTGGTGGATTTGGGTTGGGTTTGGGTTGGGTTTGATATGATGTGTTAGAGAGGTGATGTGATTTAAATAGGATGATGTGACTTAAATAAGATAGTGACTTTTTGACTTTTTGGCTTATATAGAACATGTCAAACCTAGTGTTTTAAAATAACTTTTAATTGTTAATATTTTATGATAGAATCTCTTCAAAATATGTATTAAATTCAAAATTATTTTAAAATGGCAATTAGTATTTTTTCAAAGAAATATTGTGTATGTTTGGTTTGAGTTTTTTGGATTGAATTTTTTAAATATTGAGTTTTTTGTTTTTCATACTTTTTTTTTTATTTTTAGTGAATATTTTTAAAATTTTAAGCTTTTTTTTTTTTTTTTTTACTTTCTAGATACACCTTACTTAGATGTATTTAAAAAGTAAAAAATTTATAAAAAAATATTTTTAAAAACTAATAAATACATAAAAATAAGAAAAATATGCTGAATTCTCGTATTTTTTTTTTTATATTTTTGGTATTTAATGAATTTTTAAAAGATTTTTTTTACAAAAATTATTCTTTTTATGTGTATTTATGTTAGGTGTTTCAAAAAATTAAAACAAAATTGCTAAAATATTAAACAAATTCAGTAAAAACAAAAAAAAATACTAAAAATAAGAAAGTATAATTTTCTAAAAAATGTTATTGAAAAACTAAAAACAAGCAAAGTAGTTTTATCTTGATATTTTTTTATTTAATTTATAAAAAAATAAATATATGAAGCGATGTGTCATTTCATCTAACAATGAGCATGTTTAGCACAATTTATTATAAGTTTTGATTATTGAGTAAACTCTCCAAGATTGTCTCATGCTGATTTTGAAATCAACTACCTAATGTCGATTAATCAAAGTAAGACGAAGGGCAAACCTCAAGTGTATGTATCGATTCCACAATGGACGCATCATTTAAGTTAAAGAGTACTACTGTTAGAATTTGACTTTACATTTAAATCTTGAATACGAGCCATTTAGTACTCAAAAGCTATCTTAGAACCACTGCACCAAAATCTTAGGAGTTGGCCTTGGGGAATGTGGACGTCCTAGGACCACTGCACCAAAATTTTGAAAATTGGCCTTGAAGACTGTGAAACTTATACCCTAAAATCTTACTAAAGTTCAGCAACCTCTTAGGTGTATTGTAAGTTAAAAGTTTATAAAGTAGAAATCAAAAGTAGCCCTCCTCTCACTTTCAAATAATCATATTTATTCTGGTTGGGTTTGGTAAGTTGCTAAATAAGAAGTTTATTTATTACAAATTATCATATTAGTTTATTTTATTTAATTTTTTACCAAAAAAAAAAAGGTATGAAAAAAAAAAGAAGAAGGAAAGAATAGTTGATTTTTTAAACTATTTTAAATTTAATGCCAAAATAAGCTTAAAAATGCAATTAATATAATAATAAAAATTAGTACAAGCAAAATTGTACCAAACAAACAGCCCTCTATGGGATAGCATTAGGAAAATGCCTGAGGCTTCGAATTTGCCTCGAATCTTATTTATTTATTTTTTTTAGACAGTATTAGTTTGGTTTTTTTTTTTTTTTTTTCAAGAGTAGTTTATGTATAGGGATGTGCTAAAAAATTAGACATTTTTGCAAGTGAGTTGAGTTGGATTGATTAGATGATAAAATTGACTGATCAATTTTTTTTAATTTTATTTGTTGGGCTGTGTTAGTTTGGTTTTTTTTTTTTTTTTTTAAGATAGTTATGTGTATAGGTGTGCTAAAAAACTACACATTCTGCATCAACCCATTATACAAAATCATATAGAATTAATAAATTTTAACCAACAGTTTAATTGATCAATCAATTAGATTGGACTAGTTGAGTGATAAAATTAACTAATCAATTTAATAATTTCATATAATTTTATACAATGAATTAATACGGAATGTATAATTTTTTTAGTACATCCTTACACATAACCATTCTTAAAAAAAAAAAAAAAAAAAAAGCAAAAAAACACACAGTAGAAAAAAAGAAAGAAAGAAAAAAAAAAAGCAGAAGCGCATTCGAGGTAAATTCGAGCCCTCGGATTCGAGGCCTCTAAGCACCACCGACCAGCACTCCATGATTGGCCACGCCACGTCTACAGCAATTCTCAATCTCTATCGTGCGTTCTCACGCCATCTTTGGTCAATAGTCGAATTTTTCCGTTTTGAAGGTTTCAACCGCAATGAATCTTCTTCGCAGTTCCCCGAAACGAAGAAGAGAGGGACCAATTAACAAAAGAATAATATTATATATACTGATTAATTTACTAATTAATATATTAACGGATGATATGATATAATTTCAAAAATTTATAATTTAAATAATATGTAGGATTAATAATAATATAACATTAGTTAGTACACTAGTATGTATATTAATTAATGTATGTAACACTACTGTTAACAATAATAATATTTTTTTTTAGAGAGAGAGAAAAAAAATTATTTAGAGGAAGATAATCTAAAATGTAACAAGGATAACTTTGATTCTTAAATTATAAAAAATTAAATAAATTTTATAAATTATATAAACGTAAAAATTGAATACTGTAATAGATAGGGTCACGCGAATAATTCAGAGATAAAAGTGATTATTTTTAGTAGTTTAAAAATTTATTTATGTATTTTATAATTTAAATAAATAGTCAAATTGATAATAGTTTAGGGCCGTCTGTGTAAATAATAAAAAAAGAAAAATGTATCTATATGTACATAGTCGTCCCATGGATGATAGAGATTGAGAGAAACAGATTAGGAAAAAAAAACAAACAAGCAAATATAGGCGACGAGCACGCCACGCGTCGTTTGGGTGGGACAATACAAACCTTTTGTTACCAAACCCAATATCCATATACAAATCCAAAATCCCCAATCTTCTGTAGCACTTTCTTTTTCTAGATAATATAGATTTATAGGAAGTGGGTTGTGTTTGGAGGAGGGTTGTGGAGGTGGGTTTTGAATTTTGGAGAATTTTGATCGAAGAAAGTTATGAATATGATGACGATGGAGGGTATGATGGACAAGGGTGTGTTGGAGGATATAATCAGGAGGTTGTTGGAGGGTAAGGGAGGGAAACAGGTGCAGCTGTCGGAGGGTGAGATCCGTCAGCTCTGCGTCAACGCTCGGCAAATCTTCCTCTCTCAGCCCAATCTTCTTGAGCTCCAAGCACCCATCAGGATCTGTGGTCAGTTTCTCTATCTATAGATACATGGATGATGACGATGACGATGATGATATTGGATTTATATGAAATATGTCTGTTATTTGTGTGTGATGGGCATAATAATTGCATAATCAACTGATGTGATATTGAATTATACATTTGGGAGATTCATACTATGTTGGTGTATTTTATGTATTAGTATCTATGCATGTTGGAATTAAGAAAAATTGGGTCTTTCTGGTTTAGATTGTGGTATTGACGAATTGGTGTTGGTCAGAGTATCACGGAAAATGTATTGGGAATCAGGTGAGGCATGTGAATTTTTAAAAATCATCACCCACGAAAAAATACTTTATAGGTGCCGAATAGGCTGCATGGGTTGTGTGAATTAGATTATTAATCAGCTATAAATCAATATGTGTTGTGAATTGGCCAATACACACATGATTTCTATTCCTACCGCACCGGTATATCAGAGTGTATTGGTATTTGGAAGGCTAAAAAACTGATAATTTAAGATAATTTGTATTTCTTGGATGATTGGATAAATTGGGTGTGTTGGTGTGAAAGAGAGCATTGTGTTTTTTGTAATTTTTTTTTTCTCCTTATAATTTCTTGGACAATGGAGTGATTCCACCTAGGCGCTCAAATTTGAGAACTTTAGGTCTAATTGACTAATCTAGATTTGCACAAAATGCATCCAATGAAGTTGCCATTTGTAGGAGGATTAATAAATTACATAGGTAATCTTTACATGAAATTCCAAGGATCAAACAAATTCCTACATTATTAGGAGGTATGAATTGCAATAATAGCCGGAATCAATGCTGGATTTCATTTATTTATTGTTATTGTTATTTTTTGTTTTTGCATTTTTTGTAGGCACTATAGCATTTTAACCTCTGTTAGCTTTCCTGTACTACTAAAGGCAGATCATAATGAGTTTGTTTCAAACCAAGTCTTGAAATATAGCATTTACTATTTGGAATGGAATACTACTACTAAATGTTCTTGGAATGATATCCATAACAGTAGTGTTTTCTCCACTTCTCCTATTGACAACTTCTCCACTTCTCCTTTGGAGAAGGTTCAGATTGTGTTTTCTCTTTGTTGCTCATGCTTCAATTTATGAGAATCATGAGATAATTACTTCAAAAAAAGACCTATTTTCCACTCATGGTTTAATACTCACCTGGTGCGTTTTTGAGAAATTGTTTGTGCCTAACATGTACAATAAGCCTTCATGAGGCCCAAAATCCACAATTAACCATATTAAACTTTGTTGGAATGATGTATGTCTCAGTATATGTTATATTGAGAGGTTGGATACCCTCCCCTTTTCAGATTATGTTTTTTCTTTGTTTCTCAGGCTTCAATTGATGAGATAATTACTTCGAAAAAGATCTTTTTTGTATTTTAGGAAATTCCACTCATGGTTCTGTACATAGTTTGTGTTTGTTGGATCAATGATTTGAGTGGGGATTTGTAGAGGGAAAGGAAAAGGGAAGGGAAAAGTGAAAGATTCTCAAATCCTTAATCCAAAGACAGCCTTAGTGTTTCTTCTGTATGAAATCTGATGAATAATTTTCATTTATTGGCACGAGAAAGGCCAACTGAGTTCATTTTGTATAGAAACAACTAGGGTACAAGCACACTTCTCATAGTGGAGAAAATATCAAGATTTTTAAGAGAAATTGTCACTAAACTAGAACGTGGTTCACTGCAGCTAATGTTTACTTATTGTGTTTCTCCTTTTACTCCCATTACTTCTTCTAATATTGCAAGTGTCATACAGGTGATATACACGGACAATACCAAGACCTACTGAGACTTTTTGAATATGGTGGATTTCCTCCTGCTGCAAATTACCTCTTTCTTGGCGATTATGTTGATCGAGGAAAGCAAAGTTTGGAAACAATATGTTTGCTTTTGGCCTATAAAATAAGATATCCTAACAAAATTTTCCTTCTAAGGGGAAATCACGAAGACGCAAAGATTAATCGGATTTACGGGTTTTATGACGAATGTAAAAGGAGATTCAATGTTCGGCTGTGGAAGATATTCACGGACTGCTTCAATTGTTTGCCAGTTGCTGCCCTCATTGATGAAAAGATACTTTGCATGCACGGTGGACTTTCTCCAGATTTGGAACGTTTGGATCAAATAAGGGAAGTTGAGAGGCCCACTGAAATTCCAGATAGTGGTTTCCTATGTGATCTACTCTGGTCTGATCCGACCCTAGGGTTGAGGTTGGGCAGATAGTGATCGAGGTGTTTCATGTACTTTTGGAGCTGACAAGGTGGCAGAGTTTTTGGAGAAGAATGACTTGGACCTCATTTGCCGTGGTCATCAGGTAACTAAACTTTTGGGTGTGCTTAAATACCAGTTTCCACTTGCAGAGTTGTGACAAACTAGAAACATAGTAAATGTTTAAATATTTTAATGCAATGATTCTATTTAATACACAACATTAGCAAGCATTTTAGTGGCTTTATAATATGTAGATGATTTATGACAGGCAAAGCCCCCTCAATTAGGAAGAAATTTTTTTCCGTCCATTTTTTCATTTTTTAAATGATAGGTAGCTATATGATTTATTTATTTATTTTTTAATTACATTCAATTATTGGAGTCTGATAATCATTTGATGAAAGTGGTCCACATTGAGATTATTTTTTGAAATTGAATGTAGGTGGTGGAGGATGGATATGAATTTTTGCTAAACGAAGGCTAGTCACGATATTCTCAGCTCCAAACTATGGTGGGGAGTTTGATAATGTAGGTGCTCTATTGAGTGTTGACGAATCCCTAGTGTGCTCTTTTGAGATAATAAAACCAATTATACCAAGCGGCGGTCCTAAGGTGATCCTTAAAAAGGTATATTTGCATTTGCACGATTTGTTTTAATTAGTCTCTTTTATTTATGGATAAAATACACTCATTTGGTCTCTAAATTATGCGATTCATGTCACGTTTACAAAATAAATATAAAATTTGTGTATGGTCAGTCAGAAGTATGCATCTTGTGTTATTTGGTCCTTGAAATTTCAATTTTGTCAATTTCCCCCCTGAACACATTAAGAGTGTGTTTTGTTTTCTTCATCCATGTTTAGAGACCAAATTGACAAAATTATAGACTTTGGGAACCAAAATGACACATAACTCGTACTTTAGGGACCATAAATATATTTTTTATTATTCTGCTAAAGTTTAGACGGCTGTTTGAAATTTGACCAATTTGATTCAAAATTTATAATTTTAGGATGGAATTGACAAAATTGAAACTTAAGGACTAAATTGACACGAAATGCATACTTTAGGGACATTAAAGATATTTTATCCTTTTTTTTTAATTATTATTCTTGGGTTGGGAGGTTCCTTTTTTTTCCTTCCACTGTTGAAATTTGTTGTGGATCCTAATTTTTGATATCACCCAATACAAATGTCTGTCTTTTTTCTCTTCTTTTCTTTTTTCTTCCACCATTTAATTGTTTGTTTTTCCTTGTCCACTTCCAACAGCCCCCTAAGATTGGAAATTGAAGATCACATTCAGCCGATAAGAAAGAACGGTAAGAGCTCGGTTCTGCTAGTAATGAATGTTTCTGCTGATAGCCGAGTTATTTTTTTTGCGAAGAAGCCGATCCATTTAACCTGTGGAAAATGAGATTATCACGAGATTGAAGCTTGCAGAGAGTTTGAAAATGCAATTAGAAAATTTTCGAAAGATCCATAAATCTGCAACAACATGAAAATCTTCTGTGCAGGAACCGAGCTTTTCTCTTCTCTTTTGGTTTGCTTTAGACACCGTCTGTTTGCGCAAGGTGTATCCAGTAATCAGCATTTAATTTGCTGATTAAACGATGTGCCCGTGATAATTAATTTTTTTTTTTTTTAAATGTTTATATCTTTGTATATTGGTTGTGATGTTTTGATGAAGCTTATTTTGTATCTTTTAATCTAGAGTTGGCTTAGCAACCCCATTGCAATGCTTATGAAAACAATTTCCAAAAGTAGATTTTATATTTAATTTTGAATGCATAGCACCAGAAGGTGATGTTTTGCCAAAAATTGGGGTTCTGGGAGATTTTAAAGATAACAAATCAAAAGCAAAATGAACAGGAAATTAACTTGTAGTCACGAAGTTGGGATTTGGATGTGTTTCGTTTTTGAATTAATATATAAAAATTCAAGGATGTAATTGAAATAAATTAAAATAAGTGGTATACTTTACGGACCATTTATATAATTTACTATATATCTATCTATCTATATCTTCTATCTCTATACAATAGATAAAGGGAACACTTCTATTGGTGTCTTTAGGTATTTTTTTTCCAGTGCCAAATTAATTTTTTGGTTTTTTGATGACCACATTTTTGGATCAATTTACGTGTATCTCGATTAATTTTGAGATTCATGTAAAGAATCTTAATGCCAAATTAATTTTTGCATCCCTTTTTAGTTTCTTTAATATATTTATATTATCCTTCTCTCTTATTCTTTAACTACTCATAGATATTTTTAAGCGTCTGTATTAACTTGCATATTTTAAGCACATCAGTACATGTGTGCACACCTATTTATATATATCTATATACTAGTTTACACATGTCCGTGCAAGACACGGGCTATTATTACAGTATATTTAAGTTTTGTATTTTAATAATTTGTTAAAAATTTAAATATTATTTTATAAAATTGAATAGAATAAATTATTAGATATATAATTGAATTATGTGATAAGATATATATTATTTTTTGATTTGTTATACACCTAATGATATCGACTCCAATTCTATTATCATATCATTTTGGTTGAATTTATGAATTTTTAACATTTTTTCTGAATTTATCAAAAAAAAAAAAATTTATGTTGTGTAGATTTTCTTAATAGATAAATATAAAAAAAAATACTAAGATAAGTAACTAAACTAATCCAGAAGTAGAAAAAAATCTATATATATAAATGACTAATTTTATTAATATATAAAAATACTTATATAACAAATGATCAGTTTTATTCATAAATAAATTATTAAGTAAATTAATAATTTTTAATGATATAAAAAATATTTTTCAATTAACCATTTTGTTAATAAATAAATTATTAAATCAATTAACAATTTTTTGTGATATGAGAAATATTTTTCAATAAATAATTTTGATAATATATTATTGCATAGGAAAATAGTTTTTTTTTCCTTGGGTATTGTGTTGAATTAAAATTTATAACAAACTATAATTGTAATTTCTAGTATTATAGGACCGATTCATATTTTAAACAAATTTTATAGGTGTATTTGTTCTTTGTTAAAAAATAAAAGATTTATATTTCATAATTGATCAAGAATATTTGCGTAATTACGAAAAAACCTATTTCATAATTGACCAAGAATGTTCGTGTAATTACGAAAAAAATCTTCACTTAACATATAGGTCACTATTAGTAAATTATTTAAAATATAAAGGCAAAATAGAACCCAAAAAAAAAAAAAAAAAAAGACGAGCAAAAAGAGCTTCTTATATATATAGATACAAGAAAAAAAACCATACAAAGACATTTTATAATTACAACAAATTACAAAAATTAGACTCAGATCATAATTAAGATTAAAATAAATTTCTAGGGAATAATAAATTGTACAAATTAATACAATTAAAGATTATAAAAACTGAAAGTGTAATTAATAATAAATTTCCATGGAATTTATATACATATTTGAGTAAATTTTAATTAATAATGTGGTTATGATTTTTAACAGAATTTTATTCATTGAGTTCATTGAAATTAATTAATTATAATAATCAATTTACATGTTTATCTGTAAAAATACATTCTATTCTATGTTTCCAAAAATTAATAAATAAAAAAATAGTGATTAGAATTGTAATTAATCGAATCAAATTATAAGACCAAAATCAAACAATGACTAAAATATATAGACTATTGGTATGATCTGCTCAACATATTCAAAGTTATCTAAATAATGCAAGCATTATAACTAAATCTAGACTTCCTAGGTATGATGAAGATTAATGATATCATCAAATTAGAATTGAACTAAACTTTTATTTTTTAACCAAATCAGATATATATGTAATAAGGTAACAAATCAAAAGGTAAAACGAAAAAAAAGAAAAAAGAAAAAGCCATTTTACCATAACAATACCAAAACTGGCTATCATCACAATGCCAGTGGTGAATTTGGAGCTATAATAGGAACTATGCAACTTTATAGATAAGAAGATGAAAATATAGTTAAAGTGAACTACTTTAAAATAAGATTAAGATTTAACAACAGTTTTCAAAAGGCATGACACAAATAGCTAAAGTTTTATATTGAATCCATTTAAACCAAAAAGAGATGGATTCATGGAAGTGACATAACTGCAAACCATTACAAGCATTCATCGTGTGCTTTTATAGTAGTATATTTAAAAATAATTTTTATTATATTTATATTTAAAAAGTTGTAGAATAGCATACTAAAGGGGTTTTTGGGAACATTTAAATAAGCCAAGTATCTTTTTGGATTTATCTTTAAGCATTATTCTTTTTTCCCAATTATGTCAAATTTTTTTACTTTCCTAATCTACTATTTACTACTATTATAAAAGTGTGAAGAATTGCCATATTTTTTACTTTTTGTGTATTCTAAAAATACCCTCTCAAACTTATTAAATTAAATATCAACAAAACCACAAATAACATAAACATCTTTCGAAATTCAAATACCTTCAAACATCAAAGAATTGCCATGTTTTCTACTTTTTGTGTATTCCAAAAATACCCTCCCAAACTTATTAAATTAAATATCAACAAAACCACAAACAACATAGACATCTTTTGAAATTCAAACACCTTCAAACACCAAACACTTTAAAATAACCAAACACTTTAAAACATCACAATCTACTATCAAATACCTTGAATGATTTGGACTCATGACTCATATCTAATTATATTATCACTTTGTCAATATTTTTTTTTTCCTTTAGTCTATCTAGAGGTTCATGGGCTTGGATGTTGAACCGTAGTATATTTATTATTTTATAAGGTATGCATCTCTTTTGTTTCATATATTTGTTATTTTATAAGGAATGCATCTCTTTTGTTTCTTGTTTGTTTGATAATGTTGATCCTAGATTTTAAATCTACTAGCAACTCCGCAAAATATTTCAGTTTTCGGATTTTGTGTGTTCTCTATCTATGAAGACCATCTAGGTATCCAATTATACTATCACTTTGTCAATTTTATTTTATTTTTTTTATTTAGTGTATCTAGAGACTCATGGGTTTTGGGTATTGAACCATACTACATTTGTTATCACCTAAAGTTTGGTTAGCTGACAATAGTGTAATTTTTGAAGTAGTTGAATAAAAAATTGTTGCCAATAAGTTCTTCAGTGGAATTTTTGGAACATTGTAACATCAAAATAGTGGTGTAGAGTACCTTCATTGCGTTCGTATTTTAATTTTAAAGATATATTCATTCTTAATATTCTTATAATTTTTCTGATGGTGTAAAAACTATTATTTTTTGATAAATTATCTCTTTCTTGCCTATCAATTGATAATATATTAGTTGATTAACTCTTATTTAATTGTAACAAGATTTTTATTTGTAAGAATTTCAGCTTTTAATGTTAAAAACACTTAAAGTTCTTATTATTACTTCTCTTTGTTAAATTTTGTAATTTAAGTAAACAGACCAAAAAAAAAAAAAAAATCTAACTACTCTCCTATGCAACAATAAAATTATCAAAATTTATCGTTGAAAAATATTTTTCATATCATTAAAAATCGTTAATTGACTTAATAATTTATTTACAAAAAAATTAATTATTAATATTGCATGAAAAAATTAATTATTAATATTGCATACAAACAATCACAACTCAGATCACTGACATCTACGTCCAAGTCAGGCCAAGGTCTCCTTCCTCTTCTCCTCAATCTCTGTTTTTTTGGTATTTGGAAGATTTTCAAGTCAAATTTTCAATATAACAATGTGGGATTGAAATTACAATTGCATGAGAAATTAGGGGTTTTGTTTTGTTTTGTTGATTAGCTGTTTAGAATTTTTCTATTTTTGCATTATTTATTTAAATGCATTTATTCTTCAATGTTGTAGATTGGAATCGAGTTGTGTTTGTTTGAAAAATAGCTCTCTTCTTGATTATGCTTTTCAATTGTCCCATTTTTTCTTAATTGAACATTGGATCGTTCTGTAGATACATACAAATAACCTCCCAAAGTCTTAATCCTAACAGAAGTAATGAGCACAAGTTCCTATCTTTAATGAATTGACAAAAAAATATGAAGAACATGGAGTCCGATTACACTCCTAATCCGACTTATCAAATTTCAACCAAATAATATCTATACTTTCAAACATAAACATTAAACATTAACAAAAAATAACAAAATGGTTCAAAAAATAAAACTAATATAAAACTTACAAACCAAAAACATAAACATAAACATAAATATAAGAGTAGTAATTATCTCTTTCTTGCCTATCACTTGATAATATATTAGTTAATTAACTCTTATCTGATTGTAATAAGATTTTTATTTGTAAGAATTTTAGCTTTTAATGTTAAAAACACTTAAATTTTTCATTATTACTACTCTTTGTTAAATTTTTTAATTTAAGTAAACAAACCCAAAAAAAAAAAAAAAAAAAAAATCTAATTGCTCTCCTATGCAACAATAAAATTATCAAAATTGATCGTTGAATTTTTTTTTCATATCATTAAAAATCGTTAATTGATTTAATAATTTATTTACAAAAAATTTAATTATTAATATTGCATAAAAAATTAATTATTAATATTGCATACAAACAATCACAGACATCTTTCGAAATTCAAACACCTTCAAACATCAAACACCTTAAAATAATCAAACACCTTGAAATATCACAATCTACTATCAGACATCTTGAATGTTTTGGACTCATGACTCATATCCAATTATATTATCACTTTGTCAATATTTTCTTGTTTCTTTTGTCTTTTTGATTTTGAATTTCGAACTTTTGGTGGGTGGGTTTCGTAGCAAGATCAGATCAACTTCGCAGAATTCAAAATGCCATTGGACTTATCACTCATAATCAATTATACTATTCGTAAAAAAAAAAAAATTCTAACTGCTCTCCTATATGCAATAATAAAATTATCAAAATTGTTCGTTGCAAAATATTTCTCATATCATTAAAAATCATTAATTGACTTAATAATTTATTTAGAAAAAATTAATTATTAATATTAAATTAAAATATTAAAATATATCATAGAATCAAATAGAATATTATAGAAAAAAAATTAAATCAAATTTTATTCACATTATTTTTACATTTTTCCTTCTCTTTTTTAAATTATTATCCAAATTGTGGGGATATATTTTTTGAGTACCAACACATGGCAAGGTGACTCCGACGTGTCAGCCAAGGTGCCACGTGTCTTGGTCGTTGTACCGAGGTCATCTCGGCTAGGCCGAGGTTACCTCCGAAGATATCGGAATCCGAGATAAGCGGATAAGGGACAAGAGTCCTAGAATGAAGAGGGAACTCAATCTGGATATAGGACAAGAGTCCTAGATTGTGAGAAGACTTCAGTTTGGGTAAAGATAAAACTCTTAGGGAGTTTATCCTGATCCCACTGGGAGTCCCAGATTAGCAGTAATCCTAAGTCCATTAGGGCCAGGCTCCTATTGGGATTAGGATTGTATTGGCTATAAAAGAGAGGCACCCCTATGGGTCTAAGGTATGTTTTTAATACTCAAGCTTGTGAGTTGAATACTTGATTATCTTTGAGAGATATACTGACTTGATCATCGGAGTGCCCCCGGGTGGAAGAACTACCATCAGAAACTTCTCTTTCTGTGCAGGACAGCAAGGTGCCATCTATTCTGCCTGTGTTCTACCACTGAATCACTAAGGAGGGCAGTGTGGTCAGAAAATCACTCACACACAAATTTATAATGTAAACCCAAAATATTTAAATATCACCTAATGTAAAAGAGTTGTGTCAATATTAAATTTAAATTTTTTTTCCCAGATTATCGATTATAACAGTGAAAGAAAATACTCCTCCACCAACAAAAAGATATGGACAATATCAATGGTATGAACTTGTATGTCAATTTTGATGAACAAATAAAAAAAATGTTCATGGTTTGTTACAGCTACTAATCAAAGGATTTATCACAGATGCAATTTCCAAACGTTGTGCTTGACAAAATAATCAATATGCCAGATTTACACCTGAACAACGAAAACAATATATTGAAAATATTTCAAATAATAGGAAAAGAAAACGCAAAGGTCCAAACACATTTGACAACACAACTTACTCTTTGGAAGGGCATGACGAGGCAACTCCAACGAATGGTAAACACACAAAATTAATAATTATTTTGGACATCTTTTACTATATAGACTTGATTCTAATGCCTCTAATTTGTTTAATATATATGAAAAACAGGTGATGCATCATCGCAAATTGTTTACTCTCTGACACATGAATTGCATGAATTACGTAAAATGACACCTTGTACCTTTTGTAAAGCTAAAAGGTTTGAATATGAACCTCTAAGCTTTTGTTTCTATAAAGGAGAAGTAGTGCTTGCAAGCCTCGAAGTTTTAGAATGTCTAAGAACCTTGTTCGCTTCTCAAACTATAGAGGCTATTGAATTTCATAGACATATTCAAGCATATAATAGCATTTTTGCATTCACATCATTTGGCGTGAAGTTTAACAAGGAATTGGCAAATTCTAGACGAGGTGTTTATACATTTCGTGCACAAGGTCAAATATACCATGATTTGCCATCTTTGATTCCATCTGATAAGGATCCTTGTTATTTCCAGTTGTACTTCTATGATATAGACAATGAACTTTAGAATAAAATGAGTAAACTAAACGATCAACCATTTTGTAAGGTTGTTGTTAGTAAACTAATTGAGATACTTTCAGAAAATCCTTATGCTCAATTTTTGCGTACACTAGAACACGTTCCATTAGATACTTTTCAAAATCATATAAGTACAGAAGTGAAGTTGGATCAAAGGGTTTACAACTCACCATCAGCTAATCAGGTAGCTGCAATTTGGATTGAAGGAAATAATCCAAATGTACCTCATGAACGTGATATTGTAGTTCACTCAAATTGAGGGCATAAGCATAGAGTGCGACACTATCATGGTTGTTATCATCCATTGCAATACCCATTATTATTTCCTATAGAAGAGGTTGGATGGTATCAAAATATCCTTAAAAGAAATAGAGCTGGAATAGATAATGGTGTCATTAACATGCAACAAAATTCAAATATGCATTCATTTACATCAGTTGAAGACATTTTTAGACAAGAACAAGAAGGTACTTACTATTTTCTAATGAAATCATTTTTTTATTTTTATTATTTTATATTTTATTGTTTTTTGTTTTTCATTTTTTTGGATTTTTATGAACGGGACGCTGAAGGACTAATAAGAAAATTAATAGAAAGGATAAGTCATGGAATAGCAAGGTATGGCCAAGCTTGTGTTTTGTTGAACAATTATATATTTTTCATAGTTATTTTTCATAATTCTTTCATGAAACCTACCATTATTGTTTTGAACAGTCCAAGAACCAAAATAAAAATGAGATATTTGATGAGATTTTCAAAAAATATTTGAACATTCCAATTCACTCTACATCTATGATGAGATTGTCATGAAAAGCAACAGTCTTTACACCCTAAATTTTGTTAATATGTAAATACTTTTCTCATTAAAAATACTAAAATGTTCAGGTAAGCATTTAATATTAGTTACTTTTTTATACACTAAATGGTTATTTGATTTTTATATTTCTTGCATTTGTATAAACAGTTTGCAATGAATAGACAAGAAAATGTGCATGTTCTGGATTGTTTGAATTCTTTGTGCCTATTTAGTTGTGATTTCATTATATATTTTTCATGTATACTATTATAATGTCTCCTTTTTTCTTATTGTAAATTTAATGTTTGGTGCAGATGTTGATGGTAGTGGTAGAAAGAATGTATCGTGTCGGCAATACTACTGTTGTAAACTACTAGTATGAGATGATGATCACTCAATCATCCTACTATCTGGACGACTATTGCAGCAATTTGTTGTCCACATGTATATAAAACTTAAGAATACAAGGTTGGACTCTTATCGGAAGAAACAATCAAAAATAAGGGCTGAACTTTACCAAGGGATTGTAGATAGTGTCTTATCTGGTGAGAACAGGGGAAGCAAAGTAGGAAAAAGAATAGTATTACCTTCATCCTTTGTAGATCATTTTATCACAATGACTTGTAATCCTGATTGGAAAGAGAGTAGGGATTCATTAAAGGAAGGACATGTAGCACAAGATAGACCTGATTTAACTGCAAGAGTTTTTCGAGCAAAGTTACAAGACCTACAACAACAACTATTTAAGAAGCATATTTTTGGAAAAGTAACAACACCTGTTCATGTTATTGAGTTTCAAAAGAGAGGCCTATCCCATGCATACATGTTAATCATCTTCACGACAGATTGCAAGATTACAAATCCAGATGATTATGACAAAATTGTTTGTGCTGAAATGCCAGATCTAGACAAGTTTCTTGATTTATATGAAAAGGTTGCTAAACATATGATGCATGGGCCTTGTGGAGTTTTAAATCAAAAAAATCCTTATATGTGCAAAGGTAAATGCAAAAATCGTTATCCCTGCTCTTTTTCACAAAAAACAATGCAAGGCAAAGACAATTAGCCAATTTATAAAAGGAATGAAGAAAGTTTTACTGTTAATGTACGGAATGCTATTTTGGATAATAAATGGGTGGTACCTTATAATCCTTATCTTTTGAGTCGATATAACTGCCATATTAATGTTGAGATATGTTTAGGGGTGAAAATAGTTAAGTATCTTTATAAATACATTTATAAGGTCCATGACAAGATTACAGTCAACATTAGTCAGAATGAAAGAGATATCATTATTGATGAAATACAGCAATTCCAAAATGCTCGGTGGGTATCAGCACAAGAAGCCATATGGAGGATATTTGAATTTGATCTAAATGAAATATACCGAGCAGTTATAAATTTGCAACTACATTTGCAAAACAATCAATTTGTCTCCTATTGGGAAGTGGGAGATGGTGAAAGACAACTACATGTCACATTATTTAAAGCGGCTGAGAAAATTATTGGATGTCCAGCAACTAAATTCATAGCATCCAAAGATAAGGCAAGTCTGCCAAATGCATAAACAGTGTCACTTTAGTAACATACCTACATAACAAAGAAAATAATTTAATTTAAAACTATACTATTGTTATTGTTATTGCAGGAAAGTAAGAATAACAAATTCTATAATACGCTAAAACTTGCTTCTGGACATACATACATATTTATCACAAGGCTATACAAGATGAATAATAAGGATCGCATATTTGGGAAAATTGTAGCAAAAGAAGTACAAAATGACGAAGATCAATATGAAATGGAAAATATAAATACAACAAATTTTCAAAATCCCTCAAAGATGATCAAACTAAAAAAGGAATGAATTTTGTAAAATATTTTTATCTTTCAATTTCCTTTACTTAATTTATTTCAAAATTATAATAAAAATATTACAATATTAGTTGAATGTTTTATTTCTTCACCTTAAATAATAATAGTATTACAATGTTAGTTGGGTGTTTTATTTGTTCATCTTTTAATTACAAAATGGTATCTAGATACATACACATAACAAAAGTGAAACAACTTGGTGAATTATATATTTAATAGTAATAAGTCTAACCATAAGATATGGACTGCAATTATTTTATGTGATGGTTTCAACCTACTTTCTAAATTTTAATACTTAAAACAGAAATATAAATGCCCCCCTCCCCCCATACGTATGAATTCATATATTATTTTCTTGATGAATTGACCAAAAAAAGGATATATGAAGGACATGGTGTAACGCCCCAACTTCCGGACCGTTAAATATATACAATAATACAACACAAGTAGGATAGATAACCAAAACATCTTAATATACATATATAACGAGAGTTAATATCACAGATAATTCGTTTATGTTCCATTACAGGATTACCAAAATATTGCCAAACCAAAAGTCAAAAGGAAAAAAAACAACTAGTCTAAGTCTTCAAATGAACCACAGCTCCAACACTTCATCTTATTTGC
Organism: Camellia lanceoleosa; assembly: GCA_025200525.1. Taxonomy (NCBI): domain Eukaryota; kingdom Viridiplantae; phylum Streptophyta; class Magnoliopsida; order Ericales; family Theaceae; genus Camellia; species Camellia lanceoleosa. Next base: position 74,314,575 of record CM045763.1, read on the forward strand.
CTTCGAAATAACCTTCACCATTGTAAACTGCTTCATCACGTGGCATGACACGCCATGAGCTTGGAATGCCTAATAAAAACACACACACCCCCATATCTTCTATCAACCAATCAACCATACATAGAACAAATTGGGTAACATAACATACGACATTACAACAAGGTTCTATGAATTAGTAGTTAGACTAGACATCTAGAATCCCCCAAAGAGATCCTTCTACCCAACCACAAGGATTGAACACCGGACTATTCAGAACTCCCCCTTTTGCTGCTTTGCAGACCTTACCACTTATGTCTACCTCATGGTTATTTACTGGTCAGTGACATTGATGGACCTCAAAAGGGATGGCCAAACAAGTGGGCTCGCTTACACCCAAATCGTGCCTAGGGCTCGCTTACACCCTGCACAGACCATACCAAAGGGCTCGCTTACACCCTAAAACCACTGTATAGAGTCTGAATACATCCGTGTCAACCTAGGGGCTCGCTTAGACTGCTTGCGCAAGAATTAACTCATTTGGTTTTAATCCCACCATAATTCATGTCATTCATATGTATAAATTATTCCACAACACTAATGTGAACGTCATCTATTGTCAACCCCTTATCATTTCCCGTTTATTAGATCTTTTGCCAAGAAAGTTAGTCACATTCGGTAATTCGGTAATATAAAAGAGCATGAGACAAACATAAGAAAGAAAATATAGCCCATGATAAGCATACATAAGTATGGTAAGGCAAGCAAACAACATTAGGCATGCTTTGAAATACTTAGAGACAAATAACACAATAAAACACCATTTTCAGCACTGTTCAATTCTGCAGGGCTAACAAGAATGCTTTGGTAAAAATATTTCCAGGTCAAATTAGGGGTTGAAATTGCACAAAAACAACAATCAACCTGTCTAGTTTCAGTTCCAATTCTCAGAATTTGCACAGCACCTCCAGAAATTCATTTACAAGCTATATTCGAAAACCTGTCTAGATTTGTCACCCTCTGGGAAAATTAGCTTTCCTCTCAATTTACTCGATGATTTTCACCCAAATAAATTTTGTTGGAAAGAGGACTCCGAATTCTAAATTTTGACAACAGAACCAGCATCACATGAATTTTCTGGAATTTTATAAAATTGAAAGTGGACTGTTTTTCAGAGACGGACCAGATTTTTAAACGCAATATCCAAGCCCTAAAAACACACAATTAGGGGCTAATAAAATTATCACAAGCTCTAAACACACCAAATAGCCTATACTAAATTCAGATTTGAGAAATAAATAAATTTGATATTTCTTTTAAATTAGAGAAGTTACAGCAGTGCCTAATTTGACAAATTCGCAAGACAATGTCACTAGCTCAAACCCACACTTTCATACACACCAAAAACCCTATCTATATATTAAGGAAAAGGGTCTTTTAAAACCCAAGGCTTGTGGAAGCTCTAACATGTCAATCCTAATTATCTGATTTTTTAATATTTTTTTTTAAAAAAATTGACTTGGTGATTGGTTCAAAGATTGTAATAATTACACTATTGATTACAATAAATACTTAATTTATAATAATTACACTTATTAAATGAATAACGCAATAAATGAAATCCTAATTTCCTTACTTTTTGCATCCCCAAGAGACCCATGTAATTATTGTGTAAATGTCTCTTAAATAAATAAATAAACACTTATTAAATTCTTTCAAACTCCTCGGTCAAACCCCATATATTTAATTTATATATTAAAAAAAATGAAAATAAATATAAATATCTATAATTATCCCGTGCATAGCACGGGTGATAAGCTAGTTTCCTATAAATTGAGAACCATGTCTCAATTCCCAACACACACACATATCAGCAGCCAAGGAGAGGGTGAAAGAAGGAGAGTGTGATTAGAGGAAAGTAGAGAAGAAGAAAAAAAGAAAAGGAAGAAAATGGTGCCTTCTAGGGTCAAGGTAAGAACACACCCCTACCATGTCTTCTCCAATTCTTTCACCCATCTCATCCTATTGTTTAGATGCCCTCTTGTGTTGCATATTAATGTTTAAAAAAAATATTAAAAAATCAGATAATTAAGATTGACATGTTAGAGCTTCCACAAGCCTTGGGTTTTAAAAGACCCTTTTCCTTAATATATAGATAAGCTTGGGTCCTAGCTTAATGACTAAGGAAGGCATAAATATCTAGATTTTTTTTTTATTTTGTTTTTCAACCAATTTCCCACTAAAATAGTATTTATAACACCTATGTACATATTCAAATAAATAATAATATTCTATTCAAATAAATAATAAATGAAAGAACAACAAAAATAAAAATAAAATGTATGAATTAATTTATAAATTAGGAGGTAAATAAAACAAAACCAAGCTTTAGGGTATTTCCAATTATAAAGTGGTATTATATGATTTAATTATGATAATATACAGGAAAATTATCTTTTATTGGGCCACTTTGCAAACTTTTACAAAACTAGGGGCTAAAACGCTATTAACCTAAGTCTCAGGGTTACACGTGTAATTACCAAAAATTAGGATCTCTACTCATGGAGTCCGATTACACTCTTAATCCAACTTATCAAATTTCAACCAAACAATATTCATCCTTTCAAACATAAACATCGAACATTAACAAAAAATAACAAAATGGTTCAAAAAATAAAATTAATATAAAACCTACAAACCAAAAACAAAAACAAAAACATAAACATAAATACCACGTGCAACGCACGTACACATCCACTAATCTATATATATGAATAAAAAAATAAAAAATTTTAAAAATAAAATAAAATAAAACAAGCCAAAATAAGTAAAAATATCAACTTTTTTTTTTTTGGAATATTTTTGTCTATTCTAGACTTACTTTTAATTTTTTATTTTTTAAATATTTTTTTGATTGCTTGAGTAGAACCCTAAATTTTTTTGAAGAATCAGCTCACCAAAGCAAAAATAAGTCAAAATAAATAAATAAATAAATAAATAAACCAATATATGAAAAATCAGCATTTTTCGTGTAGACGAATAAAAAAAAGTTGAAAAATTACAATAAAATAAAATAAGCCAAAATAAGTCAAAAAAGTCATTTTTTTTTGAATTATTTGTCTTTTTTGGACTTGCTTGCTTGATTTTTTTTAAAAAAATTATTTTTCTAATTGTTCTAGTTGAGTAGAACCTAGCAAAAAATTTACTAAAAGAAAAATAAACCAACAAAAAAATCATCAAAAAACTAAATCCCAAACACCCTCTAAACATGGAAATTTTAAGATATATATATATATATCTATATAATAAGGGAGAAGGGTTTTTGAATCCTGATGGAACTTTTGTCTATGTGTCAAAATATGCACCATTAAATTGATTCAATCGAATGGTTGAAAATGTCTCACTCCTATTTGGACTTTTGTCCCTTTGTCAAAATATAGACCATTAGATTGATTCAATCCAAAGGCTAAAAATTCAATCCAAAATGCAATCACCCTCTCATTCACTCCCTCACCCACACCCCTCTCATCTCTTTCTGATTTCAAAATTTGAACACACGTCTCTCTTTTTTCTCTCTCTCTCTCTCTCTCTCTCTCTCTCTCTCTCTCTCTCCATCGGAGCCCATTTCGGTGCTTCCCTGTCGGAGCCCAACCCTTGCCGGCGACCGAACCCCAAACCCCTTATTACTCTTTTCATCTCCTCTCTTCTTCCCTCCCTCCCTCCCTCCTTCCCTCCGCCATCCCAATCGTCATCAACAATGGCAGCCTCAAACCCGCTTCAATATTGACGAATGGAGCCACTGCGCAAGGGTGTTTTTTAATTGAGGATGAGACTAATATCTATAAAAGAATCTGGGCTTTGATTTTTCAGGTGAGCAAACCCATCTTTGGGGAAAATGGAACCTGGGCTTTGATTCAATAATGTCTCATGTTTATCTATACAATGGGGATTGATATATATATATATATATGTATTTGTGTGGACTTTGATTCAATAATGTTTATCTATACAATGGGGACTGAAATTATGGATTTGTGTGTATTTTATGGATGTACAGGGATGGATCCATGGTTTTTTTCAATTAGGCCAAAAAAACTTACATAGAGTCCTACACGAAAAGTCCGAAACAAAAGAAAAGTGTTTCTCTTAGTTCATATTATCTGTTTGGATTAGTGAATATGGGAGACATTGGTTTCTTCTAAAACCCTCATTTTGAATTTTGGAGAAAAAATAAAAAACACCGATACTTATAAAATTTTGTTTTGATGATATTGTTTCTTTTCTCTCATCCAAGGGTTTGCTTGGAAATTGTTATTTTATTTTATTTTGTTTTATTTTTGCGGTTTTTTAATTATTTACGAAAAGACTTATATAAAATAAATAGAGAGAATGGATTGATTTTTTGTGTTAGCTTTGGCTTTTTAGCTAATTTTTCTACTCGGCAACAAATTTAACCAAAATAGATAGGAGTTAACTTAATAGGTTGATAAAGTAATCTATTTTGTTTACTTATTGATGTGACACTTAGGGCATGTTTGATTAGTAGTATTATAGCATAGGATTGAGATTGTTAGTTCATGGACTCACAATCCAATGTTTGATTGTAAATTTTATTAATCGGATTCCATCTAACGAAATTAGCGAATATTGAGAGGGGTTGGGGATCATAATTTCAAATATAAAAGAAAATAAAATAAGATAAAATTCAATGAATACATAATAAATGGTTATGTCATGAATTTGATTGGATAACGAATCCTTCACTAATTTATGGGATCATTAATCATTTTATTATTAATAGGCTTTATTACGTTATTAAAGTGGTACTATTTCAGATTTTGAGTCTTATTTATTGCATAAAACACCCATTCATAAAAAATTGATAAGATTTATTAGTTTGTAAAAGGCTCTGGCTTTGGTCCAGTCCTTAATCGGACTGGACGGTGCTGTTGGGCCTGTGGAGGCCCACCACGGGTCCCGTTTTGAAAATCTGAACCGTTCAATGTGTAGAACTCGTCGAGTACTATATGCCTATGAAAAATCACGTGGATCGGATATCGATAGCTATGTGATCAAATCAGTTTTTTATCAACCGTTAATTTATTCACCGTCCATTTTTTTTATACAAAACTGATTTGATCACATAGCTATCGATATCCGATCAATGTGATTTTTGACAAGCATATAGTACTCGACGAGTTCTACACATTAAACGGTTCAGATTTTCAAAACGGAACCCGTGGTGGGCCCTCACAGGCCCAACAACACCGTTCCAGTCCGATTAAGGACTGGACCAAGCCAGGCCCTTTGTAAAATTGGTAACATTCGAATTTGATTTACAAATAACATGCTATTAAATGTCATTAATTACACAACCAACCAATCATTAATACTGTTTTATTCCACAAAGGAAGAATCTGGTAGAAATAATGTTTAGGTGAGCAAACAATGGGAAAAATGGAAACCTAGGTTTTGATTTTTCTTGAGTATTTCAATAATGTTTCAATAATATTTACTCTAATTTTTGAATATCTTTTGTTTCAATAATCTTTAATTTCCAACATGTTTCAATAATTTTTTGTTTCAATAATATTGACAACAGGCTTGTCCAATTTAATTGCTTTATTGATATTTACAGTTTGTGATTGAAATATTGTGTTTGAAGCATTGTGGACTTCCTTCAGACCTGTCATATCGAAACAAGGTAGAGATGTGGTAAATATGGAAACCTGGGCTTTGATTTGATCATTGTTATCCTGTGATTATTTCTTTGGTTCGTTGTGTAGGAAATTTATATAAGTTTGGTTTTTTTTTTTTTTCTTTCTTTTCTTACAATTATCATTATTTTGGTTTATTAAAATCAAATTGGGGTGGATGGGGTAGGGGGAGCAAGAAATCAACTATATTATATATTGTTTTTTTTTTTTAACATTTTGTCTCAATTAAATCTAAAGCACATTTCATTTTTCTATTTCAACAAATAGGCCTTAACAGAATTATAGAATTCATGAGTTAAAGATTAACAATTTGCCAATTTGGTATGGATTTTTTCTAAATCAATTTTTGAAATTTGATTTCTTCTTGCTTAATGATTAACAATTTTTTGTATTTATAATATAATCACTATTTGTAAGAATATTTTTTATGTGATTCATGATTTTTTGGATTTTTCCTAAATCTATTTCTGAAATTTGATTTCTTTTTTATTAACAATTTTTTAGGTTTCTAATATAATCACTATTTGTAAGAATATTTTTTATGTGATTCATTATTTTTTATTTTTATCATTTGAATACTCATGAAATCTGTTTGTATATTTGAGGTTCATGTAATTTTAAAAGCATTATAACAAGAAGAGGACTCATATGGCCGAAGTGATTCACAATAATTTTAGTAACTCCTATATTGTCGTTTATTTCCTAATTACACTTTTTGTTATTTCGGTCAATAATTCCCAAGCCTACTTCACTATATTTCCTGCACATTTTCACATTCAAAAGCTATTGTAAATAATTGATGATCTACAATGGAATCCCCTCTAGATGATCTTTTGCGTTATTCTGTAGAAAATAATTGAACTAATTTTGATTATGCTTGTAAATCAAAGTATAAACGTAGCGGATGAAAAATTATGGTCATATCTTTTTCTGCAGAGTCTGAATTGAAGGATCTCATGGGTAAATCACGTGCTTCCGGAATCTGATCAATTAACCCAGCAATGGAGTGATATTACAAAATGAATACCACCCACACAAGTCACAGTGCAAAATGGCTCTTGATCGTTGTATTTTGGGAGAGAGTCAAAATGTGGGTAAAACATACGACATATGTTTTTTTATTCTCTTAATCACCCATATCCCATATTATATCAGATATGTTGGATAATAATAATCTATCCATATCAGTTATATCAGATATATAAGATATCTATATCATCTATCCATATCAGTTGATATGATAGATATAGATATCCTGAGTGGTTATGCAAATAGGTTTTGAATTCAAATTCAAACTTATTTGGATAAGGTTCAAAAGGTTCAAAGAAGGGTCAAGCCACATGGGCGCCCAATTTCTAACATCTCCCACTCGCACATGAGTTGGCAATGACACTGCCACATCTCTATCTCAATCTCCCCAAAAATGAACAATCTCATACTAGCCAATGCACTGTGTGACCGCTGAGAACACCTGCATGTGAGAGCTCTATACTAGAAACTTAAAATGAGCCAGCACAGAGACATCAACCCAAAAAGAACAGAAATAGTGTCTCATATATCCCAGACCCATCAAATTACACCGGTCCAAAAGAAAAACATCTCTAATCCCTCAAAAAGAGCATGTTTGACCCTCTCAATTGTTGCAATATATTCATACTCAATTCGCCTCTCATACAAAGCGATGTGAGTTGCTGGCAATGAATATGCAACAGTGGCGTAATACTAGATGATCTTCCCTTTGCCCTCATGCCATTTAGTTTAGGATTGACCGCTTTCCCAGTGATATCCTTTAAGGCCGAATCATACATGACCGTAGGCAACATACCAAAGTAGCAGAACATCAACCCCTTACCTTATGACATAGTCAAAAGTCACAAAAGGGTACATAAATGAAAGTCATACCAATAATGACACGTAAGACTCACACAGTGAGGAAACAGGGATCCATTCTCTCACCTCATTACTCAGTCGCCAAGCACATATAGTATGAATACATGTTACGGTGGAGTAACTCTTCCAAAAGAGTGACGTCATCCTCGATATACCGTACAGATATTAGTCTGGTCGCTTTCTAGTGCCTAACTCGAATTCTCTATTTGCTCGCCTTCTAGGTGCCAAATGAGATCTCGCATCTGGTTAATCATAACAGGCACAACATGGAAAGTGGGTACTAACATCCATGTTTGGTCCTTAACACAACCTCATCTTGGCTGTAACCAAGGCGACATACATAGTGGATTATTTAAGCCTCTCTTGGCTCCAAATAAAAATAAACCACTAGTTTCATCCTTGCTCGCTCCCAAGCGCCAAGGGCGATTGCTCGTGTGAGTGAGCCAATCTTGCCTACTGACATCATCATCTACTAATCATTATGACACAAACCATAATAATGTCAACATCCCATCATCTCACAACAAATAAGTGATCGATTTTTAAAAAAAGCACAACCACAGTCTGCGTAATTCTAGATTCCAAGCATAAGCCTTATCAGCACCTCTTGCGATAAGCATATACAACGAAATCCACCATTTGCGCCTCACATGAAGTGGTTCAAGATCATTACCTCTTGCGCAATTACCTCTCTAAAGATATTTTGGTGACCAATTTGCGTTTATTCGTAATGCGCCCAACTAGCGCATTGAATCTTACAAGGAGCAAATTAATATACTACTAGTAAAGTATTTTATCCACAAGCTAATGAGCAAGGTCAATGTCTAAACAACTCAGTTGACCATTTACCAAAGATAACACTTATCATGCCGAATACGCCCATATAGCGTACTTTAGGCTCCCACAACAAAGAAAAGATCAAGAAATATAGGCCATCTGTTTCTCCCAAAGACAATCTGAGGATTCACTCAATAGCTAAGGCTCTGGCTTTTATCGATAGGTAAGTCAATGGGTTTGCAATTTTGCATCTAGAATCGTTTTAGGATATTCCTTATGTAAGTCATCGAAGACAAAACAAGAATTCTCCTAAAACAATCCCTAAGGATCGTACATCCGAGCATATAAATTACATCACCCATGTCTATCATATCTAAAATAGAGGACTGCCCAACCTAGGTAGCGATAACCCTATAAATTCCTGGCTCATAATGACTAAGTAAGGAAAAACTTCTTTTGGACCATTGATCATGCCTCAGTGGTCTTCATCGATCATCGTTTGCCTATCATGGCTTGACGAAATCTAAGAATCACTATTTGGATAACTGTTTTAGGCTGTAAAAGATTTATTAGAACTGGCAACCTTTTTGCGCTCCTAACTTTTCACCATAAAAGCAAAAGGTAAATCCCTACGGATCTACTTATCCAATTCTTTAATGAGAAAGTTAGGTCACAATGTCCACAAATCAATGTTCCGAACTTATGTCAATCATAGCCTAAGTCACAATAACCTCACTCCCCAGGAGGAAGTCTTCTCATGGTTTACATTTTCCTCAATGGTGCGACTTTTCGCTATCTAGCGAGCCTTATGCCTCAACAATGACTATCCAAATTACGCATAACTTTAGAATAGTTTCGCATCATAATGGAAAGTCAACCAAATTATAGAAATGGTTAATCCTCAAAGACTTTGTCTTAAACCGCGCAACATTAGTCCACTTTCTAAAAATAGGGGACTAGAGCCTTTAGCATTATCCTAGGCTCTTTATTATCTTGGAGAGCAATCATGAATGTTTCCTTCTCAATCACCCAGCGATGACGTGGAAAATTTTCACATTTGCTACCACACAACTAAGAATGTAGAGTATTCTTCTCTAATGGAGTAATCCTATAGCGATCCCGGGTTTACCCTTATTGTACAGTGATCCGGACATGTGTCTGTGGATGATAGTAGTTGATTATTATCTTGTCTACATCCTTTCCTACTTTGTATTTGAGTTATAGGATGTGTTGGGCAGATTTGTTACAGGTTGGTTGTGTTTAGAAGCCAAGTGTTGCTGCCCAGATTTTTGAACCTTCGCTCGAGCGAGTAGTTGGTCGCTCGAGCGAGCTTCTGTTGTTGGTCCTTCGCTCGATTCAGATTTTGGTCGCTCGAGCGAGAGTTGAGTTTTGTGCCTGGTGGTTCGAGCCAGGACTTCTTCGCTCGAGCGTGCGTCTGCGTCTCATCTGGACCTGAGAGCAGTAGTTTTTGGCTCAAGCGAACTTTCCTTCGCTCGAGCGAGCTCTGTGTTTTAGATCCTTCGCTCGAGTGAACGATTGCATCTGGTACTGGACCTGAACACTGTAATCTTTCGCTCGAGCGAGCTTTCCTTCGCTCGAGCGGTCTGGTTGTTCTTCGCTCGAGCGAACATTCCGTCGCTCGAGCGTGCATTTAGCTTTTCGGCTCGAGCGAGACTTTCTTGGCTCGAGCGAGGGTTTTCTGTGTCTGGTTGCTCGAGCGACCAAGTCTTCGCTCGAGCGAGCCTGTTTTATATCAGCGAACAGCAGCAATTTTAAACTTCACTTTTCATTCCCTTTTCTTTTCAAACCCTAGATCCGAGACCATTTCTCTCTAAACTTACTCTCTCTCTAAGATTTGATCCCCCTAGAGTGTGAATCTACCCTAGGGCTTTTGTTAAAAAGATAGAGGGTATTGAGAGCTTTGATTTAATCTAAAAAACTTTGGATTTGGAGCACGTTGGGTTTTGGTCTTCATCTCCATTTTGGCTCAAACGTTGAGGTAGGGATATCCTACTCCTCCTTATGGATTTTTGTCTTTCAATTTTAGCATTTCGATATGTTGGGTGTTGTGGTGTAATTTTGAGAAAGTTTGGGGCTTTGTGTAATTTTACAACAGTTGGGTTTCTTATTCATAGTAAACCTAGATGTATATTTGGTATAGAGAGATGGAATTTATGTTAAAACATTGACGAAATGGAACCTTAAGGGTTGAAATGTTAGTTATGGGAAATGCCCTAATTATATTGATTCATCAATTGGTATAATTAATTGTGAGAAATGAGGAATTGAATTGGAAACGTTGAGTTTGGGAGTGTATGGGATTAAAGGGTGTAGTTGGATTGCTTATCACCCACCGAATTGAAATGTTGATATATTATCCACTCTGTGCATTTATTTTCTGTTTAGAAATAACTGCTTTGGGCTATCGGTGGAGCATAGTCTTGATTATTGTAGGCAATGCATGATGATTAGGTAAACGGAAACTAGTCAATGGAATATGTCATTGAGTATGACAGTTGAAAGAATACATTAACTCTATGTATTGATTGGTAATGTGTATAATAATTGTTTATATGCATTGTGTTATGTTGGAAGAGATAAGGGATGTACTCCACGGTTTAGGGGGAGATAGGGGATGGACCTCTAAACCGGATGTTGTTTAGGAGAAGATAGGGGATGGACTCCATAGATATAGCTCATATGCTTATCTACTATTATGATGATATAGCTCTTATGCTTATCTCTGGAAGTGTGATATAGCTCTTATGCTTATCTGTTGATGGGTTGGTATAGCTAATATGCTTATCTATTGTGAAATGGGAAAATGTCTAATATGAATTACTGTCTCATATGTCTTGATTGGCCAGGTTCTAAGTCATGGTTAAGAATTGGGAAATGAATAAGAAATGGAAAATGAAAAGTAATATGGACTTGTATGTCATAAAAACTTTAACGTGGTATAAGTGGATGTATAAGTGTTGGCCATCTATCAACTGCTAATCTTTTAGTCATTGTTCATAGCTGGTTTAGTATATCTCTACTGGGCTGTGGCTCACCCTATATGGGAACATCATTTTCAGGTACATGTAGCATGCCACCTCCAAGGACATAGCTTGGGAGGCTTGAGGCTGTCAGACTTTTTTGGATGTCATTTTCTTTTTGATGTATTGCATGTAAATTCAAGTCGAGGGCTTAATGTGTATATGAGTTAGTACTCATTTCTTGTAACCAAATGTTGAATTGGAAAGTTGTAAGCCCATGGGGCGTTTACTTTTGTTGTCAACATGTAATACTTTTTGTAAGGAAATACTCTGATGAATAGAAGGATGTTGATCTTTTATATATCAATGCATGTCGATATTGTTGAGTTTAATGTTATTTTTTGAGGGTGTTACAAATCCATTAGTAGGCACATCCCTCCCACTGTCCCTAGGATATTGGAGATTTCTTTCCATTCTCAACTAGGCTACATAAAAGCGCTATGCTTAAAATTCTCTATCTTATAGAGTTCCAAAACTCTATTCACGTCACCTTTACTAAGAAAACTTTATGTGACTTAGTTACAAAGCTGCTTATCTATATGCACATGACCCGGAGGGTTTACATGACAGCATACAATAATGCGCCACATAACCCTATGTGTTTACAAGACAGCATGCAATAATGCGCTATAGAACCCTAGGTCTTAACTTCGCAATCTTATAAGAAGTAAAATAAAGATAAGTTGCTTAACAGTTACAGATCACCCATAGATGGCTCTCCGCTAACCCATTACTCAAATGGAGTGTAAAATCTGATATGGAGGGCACTTAGTTAGGGATATAGGCAACAAACTAAAGTGTAATTCCCAATTGGGAAACCTTTTGCGCCATCATCCACCTAACATTAACAATACTTAATTCCTTATCTCTACTACACCATTGTGTTGTTGAGTGCTAGGAATAATCAATTTTTCAAGCATCCATTTCTCTTCACAGAGCTTTTTAAAAAATAACTCAAATAGATACTCGCCACCTTGGTCAAAACTAAAAGCACAAAAGCTCTTATCTAATTGATCTCGACCTCATATGTGCAATGTCAAAAATCATCTCAAAACTTTTGACTTATGGGAGATCAAATAGTCTTGACTCAGATGCGTATCGTAATCTATAAATGTGTCGAGATTGAGGATTAACTATCATACCCTTACACATATCTAGTCACAAATATCATAGTAGACTAAACGCGCCAATACAAATGACCTTCTATGGCTTTCCTACTTACTTGTGCGCAACCATTGCGAACAAAGTTACACATTCACATGAGAGCAGAGTGTCATAAACGAGTGGGCCCGAGAAGGCCTACTCAAACCATCGTGTCATCATCTCATTAATGTGATTAAGTATAATAAGCCACCGATTCATGACCAATGTCATAAACTAATTCCAATCATCTTAATGTGTGAGTTCTCGAAGACAAGTTTAAAATGTTTAGGCCCAATTAGGTAATGACTCATGACTAATTCATATTCACTAGATCATAAAAAGATGTCATGGAGATATCAAGTACGCCTAAGTCACAAATTTAACTAGTAAGTGCTAATTCCCTGCACCTTCAAGTCAATTTTATTCTCCATACACTTTACTGCGTCTAGTTGAAAGATAACGATACTCCTTTTGCCATATCTATTTCTCGTTTCATAGTTACTTGCAATTAATTCTACTATCCACAAGAAAGAGAGAATAAGCTATCAACTATGACAACTCCTGAAGTAACTTAAGCGCGAATTAGGCTAAAGAGTCTAATTCAACACAATGCTCTCACGAGCCATGCATCAAATTCTTAGAGTCATAACAACCTTGTCGGCCTTGACCTTTTCATTATTATGCTGCAACGTTTATGCTTAGTGGTAAACGTTATTCAAAAATGTTAGCCTAGCTAAGGAATCATACAAAGAAGCCCCTCCTCATGTCTCACACTCAAGTGTGAAAACAATAAGTGCCCAGACTTAGACAAGTTGGCAATGCTAATAGATTTTGTAGCCACTAAGCACTAATCTTTTCACTTAGTGTTAATAGATTTTGCAGCTTTTAAGCACTAATCTTTTAACTTCACGTGATATTTCAACGCACACTATTATAGTGCATGAAATTTTGCTCCATCTACTCCTAATAATTGGGTAAAGAGCAAAACACTGCTCATACTGGCTACTCGTCTTACACTTAATGACTAATTTATTTAAGCTTGCATTTCTTGGATGGCGTGACTCTTGAATGTTACTTCATCCAATGATGTAACATTATTACAAGTCAAATTACAAAGTCAATCCGCCCAGCTCAATAGTCAAGATCATATACAGATCTATTGAGGGCTTAATAATTTCATAACTCCAAAACTATGTAGCGTACCGCCAACCATAGCGTACATATCAGTTTTTATTGTGCCAAACAAGGCAACAAAAACACGGCGACTTTGAGTCATGTTTCCTTACTTTGGCTTAATTAAGGTTTGACCTAAAGTCTCCAAGACTTTTGCTCATCTAAAGAATGGGATTACATTGTTCACATTTGAACATCTTTACTAAGTCTAGGTTAACCAATTAACTTCCATAAGCTAAGTCAATTTAGAGAGAAATTCGCATTGGGATTAATTTGATTAGCATAATATAATTTTGCCACAAAAATCTAAATTAAATAGTGACAATATTACACAAGTCGTAAGATCGAAAATCTGCTATGCTTGTAATTATCTCTTGCACCACAGGTGACAATTATCCAAAATTTAATTTAATTTATGCGCAAAATATTAGTTTTCGGGAGTTAATCTACAAAGATTTCTCTCAACCGAATAACCTCCCACTGACTATGGCATATCTAAAAGCATGATAAAAAATTCTAATTCCATACAATAACATCATAATGTAGATTCACAACCAACTCATGCTATGTCACAATTAATAATGGAATTTAAACAAATAACAATTAATCATGCTATTCTAATTACAACATATTAGAAACTCTAGGAAAAAAATAACATTATGCTGTATTTAATATTCAAATTATGCCATAACAGAAACTATATCACTTCTGAAATTTTCTGGTATTTTCTGAAATTTTAAATAACTATTAAACACACATAAAATTAGAAATAAATATTCCAGAATCTGGTAAAATGCTATAACTATACCAGTAAATAGTAAACTACAACAATAGTCTACAATAAAAAATTCAGCCCCAGAAACTTAATCATGCAACACCAGATGCAATTTAAAGCAGAAATAATGAATTATTATTTCAGGAAAAATATTTTTTATTTTCATAAAATTTTGAAACTTTTATAGAATATAGAAAAATTAATTATGAGTCTAATGGTCCCAACCACGCTTAAAACAAAGCTATAACAAATTAATTATGACCATTTAACGCGATTCAGAATTAAAAACAAAACCACCTGAGCCGCCTTAACTTCAGCAGCTATGGCGCAAGCGTCGTCGTGAATGCGCCTACAAGTAGATAAGCGCGGTGGCGCGTGTAGCGTGGTAGCGTGAGAGCACGCGTGGCGTAGCGTGCCGCGTTGATGGCGTCATCTGGCACGTGAGGCACACGCCTATACAGGGTGTTTAAGTGTCCGATTTCGGTACTCCCGAACTCCATTTTTCACAACAAAAACATTTATGGCATAAAAAATCACATTTAATGAACATAAAAATGAGGTGTACCACACTCTCAATCTAATGGGAGTTGAAATTTTCCTCCTTTATAAACATTCATGTATATAATGTGTACATATATATATATATATAAAATATACACATGATTAGAGAAAATACGAAAATACCCATTCATGCTCTGATACCAATATAAATCAAAGTATAAACGCAGCGGATGAAAAATTATGGTCATACTTTTTTCTACAGAGTCTGAATTGAAGGATCTCGTGGGTAAATCACGTGCTTCCTGAATCTGATCAATTAACCCAGCAATGGAGTGATATTACAAAATGAATATCACCCACACAAGTCACAGTACAAAATGGCTCTTGATCGTTGTATTTTTCGGAGAGAGTCAGAATGTGGGCAAAACATACGACATACGTTTTTTTATTCTCTTAATCACCCATATCCCATATTATATCAGATATGTTAGATAATAATAATCTATCCATATCAGTTATATCAGATATGTAAGATATCTATATCATCTATCCATATCAGTTGATATGATAGATATAGATATCCTGAGTGGTTATCCAAATAGGTTTTGAATTCAAATTCAAACTTATTTGGATAAGGTTCAAAAGGTTCAAAGAAGGGTTAAGCCACATGGACGCCCAATTTCTAATAATGCTTTTATGAGATCATCCAAATAATTGAAGGTATTCATTGACATCTACTTTTCATATTATGCTCAATGAATCATTATTTTTGTTGGTTGTTGATTTTGATGTTTTTGGTTTTTTATTAGTTGATACGCTTTTAAATTTTTTTAGCACATTAGTTGGTTTACTTTGGTTTTATTGAATTTCTATTTTTATGGGTTTGGTAAGTTGTTGGTGAGGCAGAGAGGATGTGTTGTAGGAGAGGGAAAGACAAAGAAGGTGGTGGCAATGTGGTGGGGGAATAAATTTGAAAAAAGCCAAATATTTAGTTTTAGAGAAAATTCTATATAACAAGAAAGGGTAGTATTTTATCTAATGGCTAGGATTGCTTATCCCTTTCATCCACAGTCCATTTTTGACACTGATTTTGAAAATGTATTTGTCCTATGTGGCAATTTGGATGGTCTAGATTAATTTAATCCAATGGTCTATTTTTTAACACTTCACCTATCTCAAATTCTAGATATCTCTCAACCCCTCCTCAGCTTTGCCCCTTCCTCCTACCTACCGCCTCATCGAAGTCTAATTTTTGTTGTCTAGGTTTTCTAATTTTTACTTTCACTATTTTCGTGTCTCTTTCATTACATAATGAGCTTTTCCTTTTTTGATTTTTTCTTTTTCCCATTATGCCAACTAATAGATCTCTAAAAACATTTCTATTTTCAACTCAAGCTGTGATGAGATCCTTATGTGCCTTTGTTTCTAATTTGATTTTGATTTGGTGTATGTTTACAATTCTATTTTGGGTTTGTTTTTAAACATTTGTATTCCTAGCATTGTTGTTTAGATCATATGAGAGCACATTTATTTAGATTTGTATGTCTACTTGCTTTTCTTTTCTTTTATTTATTTTTTTTATTCTTTGTTTTGGACTTTGTTGTTAACCATTTATAGTGAACTTTTTTTTGGGTGAATATTTAGAGTGAACTTTGTTGCATTAATATTCTTAATTTGATTTTCTTGAGAAAATTGAATCTTGGAGGACTGTTTGAGGTTTAAAAATGGAGTGTGAGGCTAATAGTGAGTTTAAGAAATATCAGATGTTGATAATTTATGCTTCATTTTGGTTGGGGAGTACCTTTAGGCACAATTCATTCGCTAGATTAGTTTAAGGACTATTTTGATATATTATTCTTTTGATAATTTACGCTTCTTTCTTTCTTATTTTTTCTTTTTTGGTGAGATGCTAAATTTTTTATTTTGTCACAATTTTTTTTTTAAAAATTTTAAAAGAGGTTCAACAACTTTCAAAGTGTTGACAACACAATTTTTTTTGGTCCCAGGATGGTTCTTGAATAAAATTCTTATCAACTGGTATAGTTCTTAAATTTATTTATTTATTTATTTATTTAATAATTCAAATATTAGTATGATTCAAGACTATAAAACACTTGATGCTTCATAATATTAGTATTGTTGTTAAACTTTTACTTGATGTTACCTATAGGTTGTGTTTTGTCAAGTTTATATGTGGCTCATAAGCTGATTTTTTGACTTATTACGAAAAAATGTACAGAAAGTAGAGAGGTAATGTGATTCAAATAAGCCAATAAGTCAATGTTTTGGTTGATCAAGATGTTTTGGCTTTTGTAGATTTTGTGAATGATTTGATTTCTTAGCTTTGTTATCCTTTTGGGGGCTGAATTTTTGTATGCTTTGCATCATCTTGATGCTTTTTAATAAAGTCTGCTTATTTATGAAGAAGAGAAGAAAAAAAAATCATGCTGAAAGCTCCTCATGTTCGAATAATTGAATGCAACATTGTGGTCTTTTCTTAATTCCGACACTGATACATACTTAGGAATGGAGTAATAGGTGTAATATTAGTTTTGCCATGAACTATTAGATTTGTTATGTTCATCACAAACAAAGAATTTAAATTTGTTCTTGTATGCAGGATTTTTTTTTTTTTTAGTCATATTCCGGATTTGTCTTCCAATGAAAAGCTGGATAAGTGAATATTGACCCAAGGGCACAACAAAATGGTGGCTTTGATGGCCATGGATCTCATGGATTTTTTTAATTAGTTTAAATACATTCGTAATTTCTAAGCTTATTTCTTTTAATAAGATTAAGTGAGAAACAGGGGATAATGTACTATTAATAATTGTGTAAGATCTTAGATTTGAAAGATTCAAGTAGTCTCATCACTGTCTAATGAAATCATGCATAATGTAGTCAATAATTTTGTTCAATTGACTTTTACTTCAATGCCTATTTATTTATTTAACATGCTTACTTCAATTAACTTTTCTTATGTGGCTTTATGTGAACAAACTGTAAAGGTTCTTCAGATTAGGGAAGTCAAAGGAATTGAACCAATCTTTTATAATACTAATTCACAGATTGTAGTGATAGATGCATTTGCTAATTCTCGAAGGCATTTGGAAGTATTGTCCTTTTTTTTTAACTCTACGGACGTAAAAGGAAGTGCAAGACTTCATATTGCTTTTCCTATTTAGTTCTATAATACTCCATTACAACTCCAGGCAAATTTTTTTGAAGGGAATAAACCAATTATCTACAATACACTTTCATACTTATAAAGGTGAGGAACCTTGACTAAGTGTTCTATCTTTTTAGTTTTAATACAATAGTTTGTTTTGCCTCTTAGCTTTTGTCGGCAATAGTCAGTTTCGATTGTTTGGATTTTCTCAAGTGTTACATTTTTTTTATGTTATTTTTTTTAAACAGGGAGAGTGCGGGAGGGGTGTTAGCCTTCTAAGGAATCATGTATTTTGATCACATACTTATGAATGTGATAATTCCTGGTATTTAGTTTGATAATTGTAGGTAAATTGGGAAAGACACTGGTGCTTTTATCAAGAAGAGTTATGTTAGAAATTTTTTTATGTTCAATTTCTCTTAATTCATAATTATTGATTTTCCTGTTTCTCATAAATATTTTGAATGAGTTTTCCTGTTATGATTTCTTTTAGCTAATTTTTTAAAGTCGAATTTAAGTGTTGGAGTGATTTGTTACAGGTGATTGATCAACATTTGAAATGTTGTGGTTGTGTTGCTTTTTTCTATGTGTGTTAATGATTGGTCTTTCATTCTTGACTGGATGATTAGTTTTTTTGTTTTTTAATAAGCTATAATGATTATTCTTTTGTACCAAAATATTCATTCACAATTCCTCTTATGCATGAAGTATGTCATTTTGAATTGATTTGTCATAATTGAGTTCTATGCAGTGAAATTGTTGTCATTCTGAATTGATTTATTTTAATTGAGTTTTATAGTGCAATGAAATTGTTGTCATTTTGAATTAATTTATTTTAATTGAGTTTTGTAGAGTGTACGAGTTATAAATTTTTATTTTTTTTGCTTTACATTTTACTATTTTGATTTGCATTAAGGCTAGGGGGAGTTGTTATTTTAATTAAGTTCTATAGAGCATGTCGTACAAGTAAAATTGTTGAAAATTCTTTAAGAAGAATCAAAAAATGTTAGACTCCACAAATTTTAACATGATACGTATAAATTACAATTATATTTTAATCACAATATTATTTACACCGTGCCTTTAGGCACAGGCATACACTAGTATATATATATTTGGGAAGTGGGTTGGCTTTTCGGCTTTTTGGGCTTTTTTAGCCTGGGCTAAAAAGCTTGGTTTGGGAAGGACTTTTTGGCCTTTTGGCTTTTTGGACCTTTTTTGTGAGAGAAGAGTGTAATGATTATGGGTTAGATGTGATGTTTTGTTTGTTGTGGCTAAAATAGCCTATTTTGTCTTTTGTGACTAAAATAGCCCCAAACCTCCTTGCCAAATGGAGCCTAGTTTTCATTTTCCTTTACTTTCTCAGCAACCAAACAACACAAGAATAACTCAACTTATAAGAAAATTTCAGAAATTTAAGCCAAAGCTCAAGAAAAATTTAGGATTTAAATTCTAAATCCTAAACCCTAAACCCTAAACCCAAACTAGATTGCAACTGTTAGATTCAACCTCACCCTATAAAAGTCACACTAAAAATCAAAATTTCATGCGAATACCTCTATCAAGAATAGATTCAAAGCATGAGAAGTATGAAAATCAAATTGAAAAGTACTTGAAAATGCAAATTTACGATGGTGTAGATTGAACTCTGATGAAAGTTCTCAAACTCCGAAGTTTTTCATTGCAACACCAAACTTCTTGAACTCCAAATGCAAATCTTCCCCTGCAACATCACTATCTTCACACTACACGAGAGATTAAAGCACCACAATGACTTTTTGATTCTACTATATACATTGAAATTATCCACATGTAATGATTATACCTAAATGTAGATTGATAGGTATGACACAAATTGATGAAGAAATCTAATTAGAATGGAACTAATCAAATTAGAATAGAATTAAACGATGTGTTTGGTTTGTGTTTTAAGATAAATTTTATAAAAAAAAAAAATTGGAGAGAAGGTTTAGAATTTTTTTTGGTTTGTTTGATTATATATTTTGAAAACAGTTTTGGAGTTTGAGAGTTTGGGATGATTTGATATTTTATTAGGCAAATTATACAAATAGTCCCTATAGTTTGGGGCTTGTGTCACTTTGGTCCCTGACTTTTCAATTGTGACACATTTGACTCTAAATTTTGAATCTTGTTTCAAATAAGGACAATTGAATATATAATTAGATTTTTCAAGGGTAAAATTGTCAATTTGATAAAATATAAACTAATTTGACAAAAATAAATGTCAAGCAAATATTTTTGAATTTTTAAAAATTATTTCTACCTACTAAAAATAAAATTATGTAAAATTGATAAATCTTTTAGACATTTATTTTTTTTTTTACGAAATTAATTTTTATTATGTGTTTAGATGATGATCATGTAAAATTAATTTTAAAAAATTAATCATGTAATTTTTATTAATTTTATATAATTTTATCATTAGGTGGATAAAAATAATTTTTAAAAAATTAAAAATATTTTTTTGACATTTATTTTTGTCAAAGTAGTTTATATTTTATCAAATTAACGATTTTACCATTGAAAAATCTAATAATATTTTTAATTGTCCTTATTTGAAACAAGATTCAAAATTCATGGTCAAATGTGTCACCATCAAAAAGTCGGGGACCAAAGTGACACAAGTCCCAAACTATAGGGACTATTAGTGTAATTAATCCTATTTTATTATAGTTGAGTAGATAAAAAAAAATTTGAAGGGAAAGTTTAGAATTTTTGTTTGTTTGTTTGATTGTATATTTTGAAAATAGTTTTGGAGTTTGGGAGTTTGAAATGATTTGATATTTTGTTATAGTTGAGTAGATGTGTGTGAGAAAAAAAGTGATTAAAAAAGAAAATAACAAGAAAAAAAATGATTGATTGATGTGTAAGAAAAAAAAAAGTAATTTTAGAAAAAAAATTCCAAAAATTAGAACTAATTTTTTTTTTTCAAAATTATATTTTTCTCAAAAATTATACCTTGAAATATAAACCAAACAAACCCAAAGTATTATTTGTTAACCAACCTACATATATATATATATATAATAAAGCATGATGGTTTTGAATTTGTCCTACACATATTTGTTCTACTAGAACATTTGGATGGCTTAGATCTATTTAAATTATAAAACAACGACTCATATATATTTTTTTAAAAATATCCTGCATGTACATTTTCTATTTTCTCGTTTCTCTCTCTTACTTTTTCCTTTTCTCACCCATCCTTTATGACCCCATGATCCCACCTTCCTCTCACTTTTTATTTTTTTTTATTTTCTCTCATTTTTATTTTCCTTTCTATTTGTTTTTTTATTTTTATTCTCTCCTTTTTATTCACTTATTTTTATTCATATTATATGGAAAAGTCTGCTATCCCAAAATTAGGAGCCAGATTTTACTATGTGTAGTGGAGATTATATTAATGAATTTTTTAGTCCAAAAATTAAATGAATTTGAACAATTAATTATTATTTTTAAATATATTAAATATCTGATAGACTTCGTAAATTTAGACCTCATATGAATCTTCAACATCTATATAATAAAGCAAGATGGTTTTTAATTTGTCCTACACATATTTGTCCAACTAGGACATTTGGACGGCTCAGATCTATTCAAATTATAAAATAACGGCTGAGATATATTTTCCAAAAAATATCCTACACGTACATTTTCTATTTTTCCGCTTCTCTCTTTTACTTTTTCATTTTCTCACCCATCCTTCTATGATCTCATGATCCCACCTTCCTCTTTTTTTTCTTTTTTTCTTTTTTTTTATCCCATTTTTATTTTTCTCTCTATTTATTTATTTTTTCTATTTTTTCCTTTTTGTTCACTTATTTTTATTCATATTATATGAAAAAGTCTACGATTCCAGAATTAGGAGTCAGATTTTACTATGTGTAGTAACGATTAAATTAACGAATTTTATAGTTCACAAATTAAATAAATTGGAACAATTAATTATTATTTTTAAAGATATTGAATACTTGATAGAATTCATAAATTTAGATCTCATATGAATCTTCAACATCTATATAATGAAGTAAAATGGTTTTTGAATTTTT
Organism: Camellia lanceoleosa; assembly: GCA_025200525.1. Lineage (NCBI taxonomy): Eukaryota > Viridiplantae > Streptophyta > Magnoliopsida > Ericales > Theaceae > Camellia > Camellia lanceoleosa. The sequence goes on from CM045763.1 coordinate 74,336,807, forward strand.
TCTATACATATTTGTCCTACTATGACATTTGGGCGGCTCAGATCTATTCAAATTATAAAACAACGGCTGAGATATATTTTTCAAAAAATATCCTACATGTATATTTTCTATTTTCTCACTTCTCTCTCTTACTTTTTCATTTTCTCACCCATTCTTCTATGATCCCAGGATCCCACCTCTCTCTCTCTCTCTCTCTCTCTTTCTTTTTTTTTCTCTTATTTTTTTTCTCTCTATTTGTTTTTTTTTCTCCTTTTTGTTCACTTATTTTTATTCATATTATATGAAAGGAAAAATTACACTATTAGTCCCTATAGTTTGGTGCTTGTGTCACTTTAGTCCCTGACTTTTCAATTATGACACATTTGACCCTGAATTTTGAATCTTGTTCCAAATAAAGACAATTGAACATACCATTGCTTAATTTTAAGGGCAAAATCGTCAATTTGATAAAATATAAACTAATTTGAAAAAAATCAATGTAAAAAAAATACTTTAAATTTTTTTTAAAATTATTTTTACCCACCAAAAATAAAACTATGTAAAATTGATAAAAATTAATAAAAATTACATGATTAATTTTTAAAAATTAATTTTACATGATCATTATCTAAATACATAATAAAAATTAATTTGGTAAAAAATATAAATAAATGTCTAAAAGATTTATCAATTTTATATAATTTTATCTTTAGTAGCTAGAAATAATTTTTAAAAATTTAAAAATAATGTTTTGACATTTATTTTTGTCAAATTAATTTATATTTTATCAAATTGACGATTTTGCCCTTCAAAAATCCAATAGTATTTACAATTGTCCTTATTTGGAACAAGATTCAAAATTCAGGGTCAAATATGTCACAATTGAAAAATCAGGGACTAAAATGACACACGCCCCAAACTATAAGGACCATTAGTGTAATTCACCCTATATGAAAATATCTGTGATCCCAGAATTAACAGTCAGATTTTACTGTGTGTAATAGATTTTACTGTGTGTAATAAATATTAAATTAACGAATTTTATAGTCCACAAATTAAATAAATTAGAACAATTAATTATTATTTTTAAATATATTGAATATTTGATAGAATTCATAAATTTGGACCTCATATGAATCTTCAACATCTATATAGTTGTAGCAATCCCGGTTTCAATCTTTTTTTTTATGTTTTGTCACTTCGACTGGGCCGGTCGGGGGTCGAGGGGGCAGCGTCTCTTGACGGGTCCAAGGGCAGTGCCCTGGCGGGGGTCGAGTAGTATTTACAATTGTCCCTACGCATGACCTAGAACTAGCAGCAGTGATCTTTGCCTTGAAAATCTGGAAGCATTACCTTTATGGTGAGAGATTCGAGGTGTTCTCGGATCATAAGAGTCTGAAATATCTGTTTACACAAAAAGACTTGAATTTGAGGGAGAGGAGGTGGATGTAGTTCATTGAAGATTATGACTTCGAGTTGCATTATCATCCGGGAAAGGCCAATGTAGTGGTCGATGCCCTTAGCAGGAAATCTGTTGGTGACGTAGCTAGTATAGCAATGCGGGAATGGGAGATGTTGGGTGCACTTGGGGAGTTTGATTTGCTTCTGGGCGAATCCGTTGAGACTGCAGCCTTGTTTTTCGTTGTCGCGCAGCCTACACTTGTGGCTTGAGTGTTAGAGGCACAAAGAGGTTACCTTGAGGTGGAATCCCTCTGAGAGAAGATCTCCAATAGGAAGGTTGAGAAGGGTTTGTTTGAGTATCCCGACCTGAGTGTGAGATACTGAGACCGATTGTTTGTGCCAGAGTCCTGCCGAGAGGAGGTACTCCGAGAGTTTCACCATTCACGCCTTGCGGTGCATCCGGGAGGCACTAAGATATATCGGGATTTGGGTCGCCAGTTTTGGTGGCAGGGAATGAAGAGAGATGTGGCAGTTTTCGTGTCTAAGTGCCTTACTTGTCAGCAAGTGAAGGCCGAACATCAGAGGCCAGCAGGTTTGTTACAGCCCTTGTCTATTGTCGAGTGGAAGTGGGAGCATGTCACTATGGACTTCGTTGTAGGTCTTTCGAGGACTCAGCGGGGTAGTGATGTTATTTGGGTGGTTGTAGACCTGTTGACTAAGTCGACGCACTTCATTCCTATGCGCGTGAGAGATTCGGTAGATCATCTTGCCGACTTGTATATTCGGGACATAGTGAGATTGCACGGGGTCCCAGTGACGATCGTCTCAGATAGATCCTCGTTTTACTGCTAGGTTGTGGCAGAGCTTGCAGAGTGCCTTGGGCACTAAGTTAACCTTTAGCACGGCTTATCATCCTCAGACTGACGGGCAGTCCAAGCGTACTATTCAGATCCTTGAGGATATGCTTCGAGGTGGTGTCCTTGACTTTAGTGGGACGTAGGAGAGGCACTTGCCCTTAGTGGAGTTTGCCTACAACAACAGTTTCCGGTCTAGTATCGGTATAGCACCGTTTGAGGCCTTGTATGGCCGACTGTGTAGGTCTCCAGTCTGTTGGGCCGAGGTGGGTGATGCACCTTTGTTGGGTTCGGAGTTGGTGAGGGAAACGACGGAGAAGGTTGAGCTTATCTGTAGGAGACTTATTACAGCCCAGAGTCGTCAGAAATCTTATGCCGACCGTAGGAGGAGACCTTTGGTGTTCGAGGTGGGTGATCATGTCTTTCTGAAGCTATCACCTAGGCGGGGATTGATGAGGTTTGGGAAGAGTGGGAAGTTGTCCCCTCGGTTTATTGGTCATTTTGAGATCCTTGAGAGGATAGGCGAGGTTGCCTATCGTTTAGCTTTACCGCCACAGTTGTCCGGGGTACATGACGTGTTTCATGTTAGTATGCTTCGGAAGTATGAGCCGGATCCATCCCATGTGTTGGATTGGACCGATTTGGAAATTGACAAGGATATCTCGTATGAGGAGAGACCGGTTCGGGTCTTGGATAGGCGGGATCAAGTCTTGCGAGGCAAGATCATTCCCTTGGTAAAGGTTTTATGGAAACATCACGAAGTGGAAGAAGCCACTTGGGAACGTGAGGTGGATGTCCGTGAGAAATATCCGAACTTGTTTGTAGATGCTTAACTTTATATCGGTACTATTGAACTTTAAGAGCATTTTATATGTCTTAAGTTGTAAAACATTGTATATGTTTTGGTTTATGGGGATATTTTGAAACTTGCCTCGAAATGTAAGTTTATTATAACATTGTATATGTTGAATGTATTGTAGAAATGGAATATATCATGAATATTGAATATGATATAGAAATGTGGAATAAATGTTGAAATTATTGAATTTCAAGGAAAAGCATGCTAATAATGCATATTGAGTATATATTGTCAAATGTCTCTTGAATAGAGATGGAATGACCAGTAATGGGTCGAGTTGTTGGGTAATGAATTGTAATATTATTGAGAAGAAAATAAAATAAAATAAAATAAAATAAAAAAAAACTTGTTTTGAAAACTTATACTTAATTTCAGGGACGAAATTGCCTAAGGTGGGAAGATTATAGCAATCCCGGTTTCAATCTTTTTTTTTTATGTTTTGCCACTCGACCGGGTCAGTTCGAGTGGGTCGAGTCGAGCCTGCCGGTCACCGCGGGTTCCAAGGACAGCGCCCTGGTGGGGTTGAGAGGTAGCGCCCCTCAAAACAAAAATTCATAATGCATTCGAAGTTACTTGACCTATGTCTGCAAAAATACTGGGAGAACGTATTTCACGCTCGAGCATAGGGTTTCACATTTTGTGTTCAAAGGTTTCCACTTTATAAGCATTTGGACACAAAATATTTCCTCTCTCAGCGATATGGGACTCAAAGAGTGAACGAAAGTGTTATGCCAAACGACGTCGTTTGGTGTGTTTGTTGGACGTCCCACATCGATTACAAGATACAATTTAAGGTGGACAAACTTCTATATAAGTGCAAGTGCAGAGGGTTAGCTTATCAGCTTCTATGGTTCTTTCTTAGTTTAATGAACCATTATGAGCCGAGCTCGAGTTATAAATTTTAGTTGTGCCGAGCTGGATTTTGGTCATAGTTCCATTGGGATTTTGGCCATAGTTTCTTCGCTAAAGTTGTGTAATTTCTCGAGGGCTTTGTGGTGTGTGGTGGAGATCGAGTTTCATCTCTTTTCATTTTCTCCATTTGAGCTCCGAATTTGAGGTAGGGATTCCTACTCATTCTTATGTGTTCTAACATAAATGTTGAGTTATTTGTATAGATGATTTGATTTGGAAACTTAAGGTTGGAGATGTATAATGTTGAAAACAAAGGTTTTGTTCAATTGACTTATACCTGTATGTTTTGGTTTTAAAAATGGAGATTATTGATGTTTTTGATAATATTTGAACCTTTGGGTCAATATTGAGAAAAAGGAAAAAATGCCATGTTTGGGTATATTTGGGTCATTACTGTAATTAATGACAATTAATACGGAAATATGAAATTGAGTTGGAAATAATAAAATCGACTCAATATGAGGTAGAATGGTGGAGTTGGATTCTTTAATCACTCACTTTGAAAATGTTGAGATTATATATATCTGTTGTAACATTTATTTTCTGTCTAGAAATAACTGCTTTGGGCTATCGGTAGAGGATAGTCATGATTGTTGTAGACAATACATGATGATTAGGCAAACTAAAACTAATAAATTGAATATGTCATCGAATATAGCGACTGGAATAATGCATTAACTTTATGTATTAATTGATTGTATATGATCTACGTTTATAAACATGTATTGTGTAGGAGGAGATAGGGGATGTATTCCACTGTTTAGGGGAAGATAGGGGATGAACCTCTAAACCGGATTTTGTGTGACATTGATACAGCACTACAATGTGTATCAAGTGTTGATTATGGAAGTATTTAAATTGATTTGATATGGCACTAAAATGTATATCGTTATCAATTATGAAGTATAGAAGTGATTCCATGTTATGTTGATACAGCACCGAAATGTGTATCTTTCGTAAAGTGTAGAAATAGTTTATGTGTTATCGATACAGCATTAAAATGTGTATCCATCATGAATTTCAAAAATGTTTTAAAGATGAGTCTTAATCTCATTAAGTTATTGAGATAGGTGTTGAGCCTTGTTTTCAAACTCGAAGTTGAAAAAGAAATGGGAAATGAAATGTAACATGGACTTAATGTCATGAAACCAGAAATGTTAATTTGAGTCTTTATCTCAATTGAAATGGAAGTACTGTTGATATGAGATATAATCTCACTTAAAGGGTATGGTCAGGTTCTGAGCCAGGATTATGAATTAAGAAATGGTAATTATTATGAAATATGGATACATTTATCATGTAATTGAAATGGATTATGAATGGATACATGTGAGTCAAACATTTATCGAATGCTTACGTTTTAGTTATTGCCCATATTATGTTTAGCATATCTCTACTGGGCTATTAGCTCACCCTATATGGGAGTATCATTTTCAGGTGCAAGTGAGATGTTACCTCTAAGGCAATAGCATTGATGGACTCTCGAGAAGCAAGAGCTTCCTAGTTATGCTTTATGTGTGCAGAAGTGTTGTTTGTAAAGCCAATGGCTTAATGTGTAATAAGCGAAACTCTATTTGTGTAACCAAGCAATGTATTGGAAAGATGAAAGCCTATATGGCATTTAATTGCTTGCTAAACAGTGAACTCTGATATATGAATTTATGATGTTTCTTATATTTATTCCGCATATGAGTTATCTTTATTGCAATATTTCGGAGCGTGACAATAATGAAGTAGGATAGTTTTTGAATTTGTCCAATACATATTTGTCATACTAGGACATTTGGATGGCTCAGATCTATTCAAATAATAAAACAACGGTTGAGATATATTTTTCAAAAAATATCCTACATATACATTTTCTATTTTCCTGTTTCTCTCTCTTACTTTTCCTTTTCTCACCCATTCTTCTATGATCCCATGATCCCACATTTCTCTCTCTTTTCTTTTTATTTTTTTTTATTTTCTTCCATTTTTATTTTTCTCTCTATTTGTTTATTTTTTTTTATTTTCTCATTTTTGTTCACTTATTTTTATTCATATTATATGGAAAAGTTTGCAATCCCAAAATTAGGAGCCAGATTTTACTATGTGTAGTGGAGATTATATTAAGAATTTTTTAATCCACAAATTAAATGAATTTGAACAATTAATTATTATTTTTAAATATATTGTGATAGACTTCATAAATTTAGATCTCATATGAATCTTCAATATCTATATAATAAAGCAGGATAATTTTTTAATTTGTCCTACATACATTTGTCATACAAAGACATTTGGATGGCTAAAATCTATACAAATTATAAAATAATGGCTAAGATATATTTTTTTAAAAATATCCTACATATATATTTTCTATTTCCTGCTTCTCTTTCTTACTTTTTCCTTTTCTCATCCATCATTCCATGATCACATGATCTCACCTTTCTTTCTCTCTCTCTTTTTTTTTTCTTTTTTTTTTTTTTTTTTAAATTTTCTCTCTTTTCTATTTTTCTCTCTATTTGTTTTTTTTTTCCTTTTTGTTCAATATATTTTACACATATTTTCATACAAGGTATGTATGCAGGTAATACACTAGGGCATTACGGGCATACATACAATTTTCATATCATTATAGAAACAAAAGTAGTATTGTATGTATGTGCGTGGAAATTGTATGTATGTTAAGCACATCTATCTATTTAGCTATATATTATATAAGCAAAAGCGAGTTTTCGTGAGGAATTTTGTGAGATCTCCAACATTTTATAATAAATTTGTGATTTTATCAAATTAAAAAATAAATTTAAATAGTGTTGAGATTACAATTATATTTTAATCCTAATATTATTTACACTGCACCTTTAGGCACGAGTATACGCTAATATCTAACAAGACAAAAGGCAAAAGGATACAACGGGAAAGGAAAAAAAGAGAGGGTAAAATAGAAAAGAAAAAAAGAGAGTCGTGTACTGTAGCAGCACCTAATTGCCTCTCATTTATAATAGTAAGATATAAGAATGGCTTTGGTTAAAGAGGTTGTATTTTCATTTCCCATTTTACCCTCTTGTTTTGGTAATATTTACTAATATTGTTGGTACCAATTTAGATGAAGGTTTTTTTGTGATTATTCAAAAAAACTAGGTCAGTTATGAAACATGAATATTTTATTTTTGAAAACAATTTTGGAAGAAATTCTATTTCTATACACATACTTATCTCTATGCACATCATTTCTCAATGCACATACTTATTAATTTAATTATAGATTATTGTTCTCATTCCACCCACTTTATATTCTAATTATACCCTAACTTATTCTTATACACACATCCCCAAGACCCTTCTTTCACGCATCTATACCCCTTTTTGGTTCAAACCCTCCTTCTACGCATCTAATGTTCAAACTTATGCATCAAGAAAAACAAAACCTAGAAAACTAAAAACAAAATCCAGAAAATAGTGTGTGTAAAGTGGATGAGAGAAAATGAGAGATGATGAGGTTGGTGTGTAGAGTGAACTTATGTTTCAAGCTTCTGAATCTAGTAAGCAGTGTGGCAGTTGTCTCTGCCGAACCCACCACTTCCTCTGTTGTGGTGGTGATTGGGATTGTAACATTGGTGGTTGAAAAAGGAGAAGGGCAAGAAGCAATGAATATTAGCCAAGTCATCGATTCTGTACGAGCATAAAATAATCTTCTCGTATAATCATGTTGATCAAGTTAGCACTCCTCCAAACGTCGTCGCTTTACTTCCTGAAAACACAAACGTGAGCTAGCCGGTAGGTATGTGCCGGATACCTTTCCGATGCCTAAGTCAGCAAATTGACAATAGACAATAAACAAAAAACTCGGTGTTTTTTAGAATAGAAATTGTGATACTTGTCCATAGGTCTTGTCATGAGTTTTTATAGATTTTGCCTAGCACAATCCTAGTAGGATTCCAACTCTCCTTATAAGAGTCCTCCTAGGAATCACACTCTCAGTGAAGAGTGTCTATCCTGATAACACTCTACTCACTACCAACCAAGTGAGATGGTTTGCACAATCCCAATAGGACTCCAACTCTTCTTAACAGAGTCCTTCTAGGAGTCTCATGCCCAAGGATAATGTTTATCTTTAGAACAACCTCATCACTACAAGCCAAGTGAGATAGCCACTCCCTTATGCTTGGATATACATTCCTGACCGAATTGCCTCATCTCGATCCCCTATCGTTCAGGCCGTGTGACCGGAAGCCAATTTACAGAATTGCACCCTGTCGAGCTACACATAGCTTGGCCCTCTCCATTGACAACATCTCGGTCCGATAAAGGACTACCTTCAGATAGCTAGGTCCAGCCCCTAACAACCCATCTCTGATTGACCTAGTGTCTTCTTAGCCCAAGATCGAGCTACATCAGCTCTTATTTCGGCCCATTGCGCGGCCTAACTTCTAAAGAAGATTTTTCATAGCTGGGCCTAATTTGTTCACAAATTACCTTCTCAGATTCCTATGATAAATTGACTGTATTAATAATACTAATATATATCATTTAGTGTTTATTATTATAAAATCATATCAAAAATAAGAAGAAGAATATATGATCATAAACAAGAATGATTAGTTATGGATTTGGTGTGATTGATTTTAAGAAGCATAAGTAACTGATTTCATTTCATTCCAATGCGAGGGTCCTCGTAACGGCTGGAAAGTCGGAGATGTCGGCATGAAAGAATCTAGAGAAAGCAATGAATGAAATTTAAGGGAAAGGTCGGGGAGTAATTAAGAGTGTTTTGTTGTCCATTATAGACATTTTGTTTTAGGAAATAATTGTCCTTAAAGAATATTTTATAAAGTGTGTGTGCAAAGTAAATAGGTGTGTGGAAATAGAATTTTGCTAACTTTGGTCAATGAGGCTTGTATTTCTTTTCCTATTTTGCCATATTTTTTTGGTAATATTTACCAATATTGCTAGTACTAACTTAGATGACAATTTTTTCATAATTATGCAAAAAAACTTGGTCAGCAATAAAATATGAATATTTTATTTTAAAATAAACTAAAAATACACTCATGAGATTTGTTTAAAATATGAATTGCTCCTATAATACTAGAAATTACAACTACAACAAAATAAATAAATAACTACTCTCTTATGCAATAATAGAATTATCAAAATTATTTAGTGAAAGATATTTCTTATATCCTTAAAAATTGTTAATTGATTTAACGATTTATTTATTAATATTTTAATTTAAAATATTAAGACGTATAAAATAAATAAAAATGCTTCATTTAAATTTTAATGCCTAAAATTTATAAAAAGTTAGGCCGTCTACACTCTCATAAAAGATAATACACAAGTAATCAACTTAAATAATTTAATTAATTCACATTTTTTCATACACAATTTTGTATTTTAACATTTAATCTGCGCCATAGGCCACGTGATGAAAAAACGAATTAAAAGCTAGAATTTTGTAGAGTTATTTTCTTGAAAAATGCTATAATATGCACCCCTTTAGAGGTGCATACCATATACACCTCACCAAACCCAAAAAAAAAAAAAAAAAACTCTACCACAAAATTTCGCAATATCAACCACAATATACATAATCTTGCTACAAATTGGTATAATAAAGAATGTCGTAACTAAGTCATAAATTTTTGCACCATCAATCACCAAAATTTGAACATTATTTTATAACAATTTGTTGCGAAGTTACTTATTTTGTAGTCAATGTTACGAATTTTGATGGTAAAATTATGCATTTTATGGAGGACACACATTTTATTGTAAAGTTATATCATAGCATTTCTCCATTTTCTTTAAAAGTGATTGTTTGTATGGATGGTATATTCTCAACTTTTAATTATTGAACCTTAACCTTTTGTAAAATTAAATGTTAGTCATCTAAAAAAGAGAAAAGCTCATGGCACATGTTATTACCCCTAAAAACATAAAAAAAAAACAAGCAGAGTTTCACATTTGTAACAAAATAAATTCACAGTTTTAGATTTTGTCAATTTAAATTTTATATTCAGTTGACTAAAAAAATGAACACCTAAAAAGTTTACATCATTAAGGTTATATTACAAATCTTAAAAAATATATTTATAATTTATTCAAATTAAAAACAAATTCCAAATATCTTGTGCAATCAGCTCGTGGGCATGCTTTACTAATATATATATATATATTAGAATTTCTTGCAAGTAAAGGCTCTTATTTTAGCATTTTCTACCAGAATTGTCCTTTTTGCTATTTGATTTCAAGCCCATTTTTGAAATTTGGCTGGGTAAACTCCCTTTCACCGATTGAGTCGGTGGTCGTTATTTTTACAGGCTGCTGTGGTGCCGTGGTGGGAGTTTTGTCCCGAGTTTTTTTTGATAATTTAAATTGTTTATATTATAAAATTTATTAAGTATATCATTTATATAAAAAAAATAAATTGATTAGACATCTATCACTTCATAACAAGAGCAAATTTAAAGTTTAAAAAAGAAAATGGTTTACATGATTTGGTAATTTTTTTGTAAAAACAATTAGACTCTAATCATGGAGGTACATATTTTTCATTATCTTAATTTTTTATATGAATAACACACTTGATGAACTTATATCTAAAAAGTGGTTTAATAAAAATATAATGCCTGAAATAAAGTAAATTGTTTGATATATAAGATATTATAAATTTAAAATTTATTATTTAATTTTTTATAAAAATTTTATATTGTGATAATGAGTTGATGGTGATAGTGGTGGTGGTAGAAGCAACAATGTACCTATAGTTAGGGATGGTAATGGAGTGGGTAGAGTGGATTTTACCCTCCCCTCTATCCCCAATCTCCAATTTTTATTTTTTTTCCATTCCCAATTCCCAACGGAAACCAATTTCTTACTACCATCTCCGCCCTTGCCCCTAATAGTGTGTTTGGTTGGGGGATTTGGGGAGGAATTTGGAAAGGAAAAGGGAAAAGGTGTGTAAAACTAGGTGAAATGTAAGTATATTTTATTCATATTTCACCTAACTTTTTCTTTTTCCTTTCCAAATCCTTCTTTAAATCTCCCAACCAAACGCAGTGTAAAGGGATCTTTTTTCCCCGCCCCTAACATCCCGGCCCCATTTGCTTTGCTTTAGGTATGTATCCATAATATAAACAAATCAAAAGCAAAAATTAAGAATTGAAAAAAGCGAGTGAAAGAGACAAATTAATTAAAATTGTGTTTGGTTTATAAATTTGAGGATAGATTTAGATTGATTTTATATACATTTTTTTTTTAAATCCCTTCTCAAATTCATGAACCAAATATAATCTAAAAATAATAATTTAAAAAAAAAACTAGTTAAAGGCTACTAAAAATTTCTCTTCTTTTCTAGTAACTTCTCAGCAATCAGACATAGGAACCCAACTAAGTGCAAGTACCTAAGCTTTTCATTTGCTCACACAACAGAAAAAACAAAAGCAAATGTAAAGGAACAAACTATTGTAACTTTCTCTTCTTTTCTCGCAATTTCTAAGCAACCAAACAAAGCATAAATTAGGGTTTCAATTCTCACCTTGCAAATGACTCGATCCTTACCACCATCACTTGTCTCCTTCAAATCAAAACCTTGTTTCGACTCTTGTTTTGGTACAACCACCTCTTTGGTTTGTTCTTCAACTTTGTCTTCCTCCAAAAAAACCAAGTACGACTCCACAACTCGCCTGATGAGCCACTTGTGGTCAAGGTGGGAGAGGTCAATGCCGCCTCTCGGTGGCCATGGTTCGAACCTTGAGTTGTGTCGCTTCTTCCAAGTCTGCATCTTTTAAGATTTCGATCACTGTTTCTTCGATTTTTTTGCTTGACCTTGACTTGGAGACAAGGGAATGGGTAATTCACTAGTGGGTATTCACCAACCCAGCCTCGAAAAATCAGGGATTCACCAACCAACATTATATCCAACCCGTGGGAGAAAATTTTGGAGAACTCTAGTCTAATAATAGAGGGGCGGGACGGGTCTCCATCGGGTTCGGGTTTAATTATAGTGCCACATTGCCAATGATAATAGTGGTGCAGATAAAGAGACAGTGGTTGTACTGATGATGGAAAGGTAATATAGTGGGGAGAAAGTAGTGGAATGATGGCGGTTATTGTGGAAATTGAATGATGGCAGCAGTTATGATAACAATAGTAATAATTGGAAGGAAAATATTTTGTAACATTAAATTGGGAGTATTAATATTTTTAATTTTCATTTTAGGTAATTGTTTTGTTTTTGTTTTTTTTTTTTTTTTTGCTTTCTATGAAAATTAGGAGCATTATTGCCCCCAATTTAGTGTCACAAATCAAAACCCGATTATCAAATAAACTTCTTTGATTATAAACTAATATATTCAAATTTAAATACTAAATCAAATTATCAAATACCACCTTAAATAATTTAATTAATGTATGTTTCTCAATAAAATTATCTCATCTAAACCACCTTAAAGATAAATTTATTTATAATAATAACATTACCACATTATTCTTGTCACATTTTTTATTTTTTTTTTATTTTTAAAAATTTTATATAGGTCCACATCCACATTCCACCGTCTTCCACATTCACCTTCCCCCCCATTGCTCAAAGCACCCTCTCAAGCATACACTAACTTCCTTGTCTCAACTTTGGCAAACACCATTCACTCTAGAATTCTAATATAAAACACACCAAAATGCCACGCGAGAGAGAGAGAGAGAGCATAACAAACTCTACATGACTAGAAAGGTAACAAGTTTTTTAAACAGCCTCATGCAGACTATATAACTCCTCCCAGCACAAGCCACATTACATATTTCTACAAAACTAAATATACACAGACTACATAAAAACACAGACATTTTCAGCTCGGATCAGAACACACATTGAACACAAAGACAAGTGTAACATTTGTCGCTAGTCGATGATGAGAGAGAGAAAAGAGTTAGTCTCTCAATCAAAATCTCACAAGTCGTAAGGCGGACGAGGGCTCCTGTGTCCTCCGATCCCATTACTTGTTTTCTCGTATGCATCTGACATTGATCTCCTTCGAAATTTCTGATACTCTTTCCCTCCTATAAACAAAATTATCATCCACCAACAAAGTTAGTAATCATTTGATATAAAAAAATATTTAAAAAATTACTAATAAATTCTATTTCGCTCTTATACAAAAATAAAGTCAACTGACTACAATAAATGAAGTTAGGCAAATGAATCATCTATCTATCTATCTCACTCACATACATGATAAACTCATATTTTGAGAAATTATATAATACAGCCGTAGTGTTAGGTAATGTTGGTCAGCTTTACCTAAAACCATTATGGGACAACTCAAGTTCTTAATCCTCTTCCTTTATACAGAAATTATACAATATAAAACCCTCCTTTTAACTCTAGTCAACCCATTGCATCATGTTAAAAATAAATAAATGAATAAATAAATAATCCCATCATATCACATATATGCAAACATTATTTTGATGGAAGTATCAAATTATTAATCCAAATCCAATCACACCACCTAAAATATTTAGATTAGGTAAACTGAGATTATGAGCATCATAAGATTGAGTAATATAATTATTAGTATGGTGATTTTAAATTAAAGATGTAGGATAAATTATGTTTACTCATGCATGGTATTAATTGATTCAGAGTAAATTTATAACATCATGTAAAAACTATCAATATATGGTGGTTTTGTTATTGTGAAGTAGAAGCAAGATGGTCTTTTTTTTTCTCCAATCCCATATGATAACATTAGCAATCCCACCCCACTCCATGGGAATGCCAATTTCACCTTTAAATGGGAATCACCAAATAATGGGACAAAATAAAACAAAAAAATACAAAAGCATGGTGCAATTCAGAGTCTTATCCACACAGAATTTGAGTTTCACTCCAACACAAGCTGAGTTACATTTTCCATGTTTGTGTATCATTTTTCTATCGCATTATAGAGTGATTCTCCTTCAGAGAATTCATAGTTTCATGAAACTCGGCATGTTTTTTTTTTAGGTAAATCGGAAATAAAAACTCAGCATGTTTGATTGTTGAATTAAATTAAGTGAGATTATCAGTATATGATTGAGTGATAGAATAACTAGTGTTTGATTAATATTACAACACACTTTTTTACACAAGTTCATACCGTCTACTCATAATGAAAGTAGCTTAGATTGAAAGTACAAAATAAATTATAACTTTTGTTTTATTATTTTTATAAATGAGAGTAAGGCCAACTTTGGGATGTTTAGAAAAAGCTAAAAAGTCAAAAAGTCACTATCTTATTTAAGTTACATCACCTCTCTAACACATCACTTCAAACCCAATCCAAATCCAACCCATATTTCATAAACAGTCAAAAAGTGCACTTATTTAGTCTTCTCAAACTTGGCCTAAAATAGCTTTCAACTATCTAATCCCCATAAGAATACTAATATCATTATTTGGGAGATTATCTCAACCAAACATGACTCCGAGCCCACGAAATATCACTATGGTTGGTTATTATTTTTTAAAAACATTTTTCAGAAAATTTTATTTTTTTATTTTTTGTATTTTTTTGTTTTTACTGAATTTTTTTAATACTTTGAGCAATTTTTTTAAAATTTTTAAACATACCTAACATACATATACCTAAAAAGTAAAAAAAAAAATTTGAACAAAACCTTTTAAAAATTCACTAAATACCAAAAATACAAAAAAAAAAACAAAAATAAAAATTCAATACATTTTTTATATTTTTATGTATTTATTAATTTTTAAAAATATTTTTTCACAAATTTTTTACTTTTTAGATATATCTAAATAAGGTGCATCTAAAAAAAATTTAAAATTTTAAAAATATTCACTAAAAATAAAAAAATACAAAAATTAAAAAACTCAATTATCAAAAAATTTAATTCAAAAAACTTAAACCAAACACACTGAATTATTATTTTGTGAAGGTATCACTCATTTGTAATTTACCAAACATAATTTTGTTGTCATGTCATGTCTAGTTAAGCAAACGAAAGATAATGAGTAAATTATACTGGACTCTAGATTTGAAAATATATATATATAAATTCTATAATTTTAACATAATTATATTAAATTTATATGACACTTAATTTCATTTTAATCAATAATTCGGTAGTGATATAAATTTTTTTAAAAAAAATTATCAAATCATTAATACTAAAAAATATAATTTTCTCTTATATTTTTACAGCATTAATAAATTAATTAAAATAATTATGTTAAAACAATAGAAATTGTTACTCTGCAAAAATAATTGTGTGTCCACCAAACCTGACATTTCATTATTCACCGATAAATTGACAACCATATCAAATGACCAAAGTACCCTCCCTAGTGTACCCAGAATTGGTTTGGATCCAATTTTCTTGGAGGACAATTTGAACAAACTTCCCGGCAGGGAAAAAAAAAAAGAAAAAACCTTACCCGCGAAAGGAGATACCGGAGGTGTAGACCCGGCCGGCGAAACCGGAGGCGAGCCGTTCTGATTAGTCCCCTGAACCGGAGGAGGTTTCACTATCATGATTCGCCTCGTAACCTTCATCACCTCCTCCGTATTTCCACCGTCCGATTCTGCTTTAAAAAAAATTTAAAATCAAACGGTTAGGAAGTTAATAATCCGTCGTCACTTCACAATTACAATATTTCATACAGATCACAGCCGTTTGTTTTGATCCAAATTCAATTCACACTATTTTATCAGTTTCAATAATTCGCAAGTTCTAATTGAGTGACTCGGTCAATTGTTTAAGGGATGAATTTTTAAGTTCACTTTATAAATAGTCGTTAGTTCACATTATAATCCAACTACTAACCTACTATTTGTTATGGTAAAATAAAATAAAAAACTACTAAAAATTTCAGATATTTTTTTAAATATTCTATCAAATATGTATGAGATAGTGAGTCTCAAGTAGATCCACACTATATAAGATATTTGATAAAACATTTGGGTCTTTAATATTACTCAAAAAATTATAATTAATTGCGTTTGTTGTGCAACCGGCGTAATGTAGTGGAGGGGCGTACCCTTGCCGAAGACAGGCCGGAAAGTGAACGAAGGCTGTTTACGGAGCCTTCCGAGGCCGCTTTCCGGCCGAGGCCCGGCGACGGTGTCGTCCCAGAGCTGGTCGAGTAAGCTCATGGCGTACGTTAGCCGACAGAGGGTAAGAGTGGAGTATTAATCGTCGAGAGGAGAGAGATATTTAACGACGAAGGGGATGTTAAAGGACGAACGAGTTTTAGTAGTCGGGAGGATTTACGGCCGTTGGATTTGATCTGGTGGATCTGGGTTGACGTGGTCGAATGGATCCAGAACCACGCAAAGTAAAGATAAGATCGGAAAGATGCAAGTGGTATTGAGATAACACGTGGCAATTTAAGACGGGTAGAGGAGAAGTTATTGGTTGATGCGGCCTTCCACATTTATTGGATTAGGGCTGTGTTACATTCTTTAATTTTTGATTCTCTAATTTTTTTAAATTTTAAATCAAGATAAAAAAATAAAGAAAAACAAAAAATTCTTAAAACGATATCATTTTAGACATTAGAAGAATTAGGAGGAGCGTTTTCAAGGGACAAATCGTTTTTCATTGGATTATTTTGAGAAATGGGTTAAATTTTTTTTTTTTATTTTGTAAAAATATATTAAAAAAATAGAAAAATAATGTAACATAAAAAAAAAAAAATTAAAAGTCAAAAAATTTTTAATTAATTGCCAAAATAGACCATAGTAATTGATAAAATAAGTGAAGTTCATAATTTGTATTATGTAATTAAAAAATATATGAAAATTTATAATGTGTAAGGTATAGTTACGGAGTATCTTAGATCAATCAATAATTTTTTGGGTGAGCAGGATAGGTCACGTGACGGATCACTATCAAAGTTCTATTTGTCCCACCACTTTATCCAAACATGAACACACCATATTTTACCGAATTTTACTGAGCTCATACAATGCAGAATTATTTGGGAATATTATAATTTAGGAAGACTTATTTATAAGTCATTTTTTAGATACTTATACTATGTTAAGTCCTGTGTAATTTTTTATAGAGTTTTAAATCTTATTATTTAGATAAGAATGTATTCTACAAGATTCTGCATAAACGTAAGGTGATGTGACACTTACATAAACGTAACGTGACGTGAGACCTATATAAATATAACGTAACATGACACCTATATAAACGTAGCATGATACTTACATAAACATAACGTAACGTGTTACATTACATCTCGCAAACTTGATAAATTTTTATTTTTTTTAATTGAATGTAAAAATGTTGTTGGTTTATGTTGGTGTCACGTTACGTTTTATATAAATATAATCTATGACAACATTCAATTTCCTATTGTCATAGATCATAGGTGTCACATTACGTTTATGTAGGTGTCACGTTACGTTACGTTACGTTTATGTAGATATGATCTATGGTAATATTCAATTTTCTACATAGGAAATTGAATGTTGCCATAGATCATAAGTGTCACGTTACGTTTGTGTAGGTGTCATGTTACGTTACGTTTTATGTAGATATGATCTACGGCAATATTCAATTTTTTATATATAGGAAATTGAATATTGCCATAGATCATAGGTGTCACGTTACATTTATGTAGATGTCACGTTACGTTTATGTAGGTGTCACGTTACGTACATGTGTCATGTTACGTTTATGTAGATGTCACGTTACGTACAGGTGTCACGTTACGTTTATGTAGGTGTCACGTTACGTTACGTTTATATAGATATGATCTATGGTAACATCAATTTCCTATATATAGTTTTACTATTATTTATGATATTAACAACTAATATTGAGGGTAAATGTATCAACAAACTTCCCACAGGACTTATGGGAACATAAATTTTTTAATAGGATCATATGTAGCATAAGTCTCCTTAATAGGACTTATAAATAATTTTTCTTATAATTTAGTGTTATTTGAAAAATGTTAGGATAGTATATTTTTTAATTTTTTACGAAAAAATATATAATATAAATTGAAATTGAAATTGAAATTGAAATTAAAATTAAAATGATATTGTAGAGAAGTGATATAACTCTAATAAAATGATTGTGATCTAAATAATATTATTTTAGTACATGTCAAATAAATCCTTAATCTATCTATACAAAAATATTTTTAAATCAGTGTAAAATATATAAATATTGATAATTAAATTTATAAATATTTTAACTAATCTATAAATATTTTGTAAAACTTCTACTGAGGTGTAATTTCCTTAAGAACACTGATTGGTAACCCGAAAAATCATGGCTCGAATGGCACGAAACACCCAAAACGATGTCATTTTAGATATAAAACGACGTCGTTTTGACATATTCAAGCCACAAAAATTCGGGCCACAAAATAATTTCCTTTCCTTAAATAATTTAGTGTTTGAGAAGAAGATAAACGTGTCAGTGTGTCTAATCAATTGTGTTTTGTCATTTTTTTATAATTTATATATTTTTTTTGATCATGTAGGTAGGAGTGAGCAGTAGATATTTTGATCTGTTCAAATCGATCGAACTGAACCGAATCCGTAGCATTTTAAACCGATACGTGATGACGAGTAGACTGTTGCGGATTGATTTTTTTCAATCTACCTAATTTTGGTCGGATGTCGGATTTAAAGTTTCATTAGCCGCAACTGAACCACTAAACCGCAAACACCTCTAATAATTTGTAAGATTTTATGTTTTCAATTTATTTAGATATTCTATTTGTATTTTCAATTAAAAAAGAGTTTGAATATTCTATTGTGTTTTCAATTTATTTTTAATTTGAAAATCCTTTTATCAAAGACAAATGTTAATATTTAGGAGTGAGTATGGTCTGGATTGTGGTAAAACTATGACTGCAAATTAACCGAGCTATTCATGAACAAGCTAAGCTCGGCTCGGCTCGGCTCGGTTCGTTTAGTAAACGAGCCAAGCTCGAACTTGATTATTAGGCTCGTTTAGTAAACGAGCCGAGCTCGAATTTGCGTCAACTCGGTTCGTTTACCTTTATTTAAATTATATAATAAATATATTATTTATATATTAAATAATATATAAATACATTATTTATATATTAAATAAAATAAAATAATAATTTTTATTTAAACATTTTTATATAAATAATATTAAAAAAAATTTATCGACCCGAACCGAGCTGAGCCGAGCTAGTGCTTCATTAATGTTAACGAGCCGAGCCCAACCGAGCTCGAGTTCAACAAAACTCGACTTGGCTCGTTTGCAGCCCTAGGTAAAACCAAGATCAATTCGTTATCTATGGTTCTTGAAAAATTAAAACCAATCTAATCTGTTTAAATTGTAGAACTAATCCGAACCAATCTATTTAAACACGGATTAGATCAGTTTAGGATCATGGATTCACATAATTAAATAATAAAAATATATATATATATAGAACATTTTAATTTCATAAAAATATAAATATAATATTATATTAGTTCCACAATAGCGATATACTATTCTAGAATTTAAACAATCATAAGAAAATTAATTCCACCATAAGTATTTAAACCATTACAAATTAAAACTAAAAACCAACAAACAAGAACAATAAAAGAAGATACTATGCAGATTTAGGTTTTATATGGAATAAGAGAAGATACTATGCGAGAGGGTATATAATATAAATATAGGATATTTGTATACTGTCTGAATTGGTTCCAATCCGGAACCGATCCGTAGATTACGGATTTTTAATTTTTTAATCCGGAACCAAATCACGGATTCAAAAAATCAATCCAAACCTACTAGATTGGACTGGACCGAATCGGATTTACGGATTTTATAGATTCCTTGCTCAGCCTTATTAACATTTGGTATTTTTGTGTATAAAATATAAAGCTTAATTTTTTCATTTTAAAAAAAAATCAAATTAAATAGTTTTTAAATATAAAAATGTAATGAAATAATTTTGATAATGTATTGTTTTCTTATATGTATTTATTAGTGGTATTTGACAATTTGCTTAATAATCTTTTGGTTAAGTTGAGTTAGATTGTTATCTAAAAAAAATATTAATAAGTTGTTGTATTATATTCAAAATTTACAAAAGTTTAAACAGTCAAACCGATTTGCATCTATTTGTCAATCCGCTAATCCGCTCAATCTACATCCGTTAATCTGGTGGATGAATGCGAATTAATTTTTTTAATCTACCAATTCAGTAGACGGATGAGAAATTAAAAGTTTCTCCGCCACAACTGAATTACGAACACCCTTACATGTAGGTAATACGTTTTTGTGATTGGATGGGCACACTATTATTTTGTAACTCTTGAAAGACTAATTGCTTTATATGATGGGAAAAAAAAAAAGTTTGTCCGCTAGGGTCGCATATGTGTCCGTTTGGGTAGTTTGGAAAGTTGTTTAGTTTTCATTTGGCATAAGTTAAAATGAGGTTTTTTGATTAAAATAGTCACAAAAAAATAAAATAGATTTTTTTAACTTGATAAGACAAAATGTTAAATGTAAATCATAATTATTTCTTCTTTTTTTCTCACAAAAGTAAAAAAAGTTAAAAAACCTATCTCAAAAGAGACTTTTTAGCCCCAAGTTAAAATAATTAAAAAGTCAACTCACATTCCAAATGAAACCTTTTTGCCTTTTCGTATATAAAAAATATAAGAAATGATGTGATTTAAAATAAATTAAAAACTAAAAATTAACTTTTAGTTAGCTTCCCAAATCACTCATTAATTTGAGTAGATATACTAAAAGTAAATAAAGAATAAAACATTGTTTTGTAGAAACAAATTACCGTGAATGGTGTAATGAAATCAAGTTTATTGTAATAAAATAATTAAATTAAGACATATCAATATAAATAAAATTATATATACATACAAAATTATGTGGCATCTTGTATAAGTGTGGGGATATATTTTCTGAGTACCAACACGTGGCTGAGATGACACCGAAGTGTCAGCCGAGGTGTCACGTGACATGACAGTTGCGCCGAGGTAATATCGGGATTGCCGAGGTTATCTCCGAAGATACCGGAGTTCGAGATAAGTGAATAAGGAACAAGAGTCCTAGAAAGAAGAAAGACTGCAAGATGGATAAAGGTAATACTCTTAGGGAGTCTATCCATATCTCTTGAAGAGTCCAAGATAGATCCACAAATGGAGTCCATAGAAGTGAGACTTCTAGTGGGACTAGGATAGAGAAAGGCTATAAAAGAGAGGCACCCCCATGGGTCTAAGGTATGTTTTAATACTCAAGCTTGTGAGTTGAATACTTGATTATCTTTGAGAGATATACTGACTTGATCGCTTGAGTGCCCCGTAGAAGAACCATCACGAGCCTTTTCTTTCTGTGCAGGACAGTAGGGTGCCATCTATTCTGCCTGTGTTCTACAGCTGAATTACTAAGGAGGGCAGTGTGATCGGAAAATCACTCACACAATTTGGCGCCGTCTGTGGGAACGAAAGAAGAGTAGATGGCCAGTAACACGCAGAAGGAAAAGATTGGGGACAACACTCCTACTGGGAGTGGAAGACCCGTCGACCCTAACGCTAAAAGAGGAGACTACAACGAAGAAGCTCGTGATCAGAATCACGCAGAGAAAGCCGTTGGCCAAGATGGTGATACATCAAAGAAAGCGGACAGGGGCAAATACTATAATGAGGACGACCTCCAGACCTGGAAAGACAGATGTCTGAGGAGGGATGAAGAAGTAAAAGAGATGGCAAACAAGTTGGCAGACCTTCAATCGGTCATCAACTTCATGATGCAG
The DNA here is from genome assembly GCA_025200525.1 of Camellia lanceoleosa. Classification (NCBI taxonomy): domain Eukaryota; kingdom Viridiplantae; phylum Streptophyta; class Magnoliopsida; order Ericales; family Theaceae; genus Camellia; species Camellia lanceoleosa. The sequence goes on from CM045763.1 coordinate 74,358,579, forward strand.
AATAATGTCATGCAGCCGCCATACCCGCTGTAGGACACACCAATGCCAAAGAAGAACGCCCGTAAGAAGGCGGAAAGAAATCCCAAGCCCTCAAAGACACGAGGTGGAAGGCACTCTCACCGAAACTCTAGGGAAGTCGGCTGAGAAGAACTGAGAAGAGAAGAGTCCCGAAGGACATATCGTGAGAAGGAAGCAGACCCCAAAGAACATCGGCATGTTCCGGGGCGGATATTGTGTTTCGATGCGTCCTGCGGAGAAGGATCGAAAAGGGGCCACCATGAGGCCCAGAGTAGTGCGCCGAAAAGGCTGAAGTCTAATGACAAAATGTCACAGGAGAAGTAAAGAGGACTTGAGAGATTACCTCAAGAGGAAGCAGAGAACGCCGAGTCAAGTAACTTCCCCGGTTAAGCCGAGGACGCCATTCTCTATGGAATTGGACAAATTCGTCGCGCCGAAAAGATTCAGTATGCCGAGGCTCCAGATATATGATGGTAAGTCGGACCCTAACTTCCATGTTGGATTATTTTTGAATTCAATGGCATTATACAGTGGGAACGAGTCGTTGCTCTGCAAAGTGTTCCCCTCATCCTTCGGGGAGATTGCATCAGATTGGTTCCACAAACTACCAAAGGGGAGCGTGAAGAGCTGGGAAGGCCTGGCCGAGATGTTCGTGGCCAGGTTCATAACAAACAAACTGCAGCCATTGAGGGTGGATGCATTGATGGCCCTAAAAATTGGCAAAGATGAAAACCTTAGGGCCTATGCAAAGAGGTACTATGAGGTGTTCAATCGGATACCTGAATGCAACCAGGAGGTGGCAGTCGTGTCTTTCAAGAACGGCCTGAAGGATGACTGTCCACTGCGGAAGTCTTTGGCAAAAACCCTGCCAAAGAGCATGGAAGAGCTCATGGCGAGAATCGAAAAGTACGCCAGAGCTGAGGAAGATACGTCGGGGAATAAGAAGACGAAGCCAGAAAAAGGCAACGGCTCGCCGAAGCGAGGCCGAGGTAACAATGGACCCAACAAACAAGAGACAAAGTTGAGAGCGGCGTAAAGCGATTTACGGTGTTCAATTCCGTCCACAAAGTCCTTGATCAAATTCGAAATCACTTACTTGGCGCCAAAGAAGAGCACCAGGAGAATTTATGGGGAGAAACCTTGGTAGGCGTTGTGCTTACCACAATGAGGAGGGGCACCCAACTTAGGGTTGCAGAGCCCTTAAAGCACACCTAGAAGATTTGGTGAGGCAAGGCCATCTGAGAGACCATGTGGATGAGGCCAGAACCAGGGAAGAACAAGCACGATTGCCTCAAGCACCAGCAGCCCCGCCTCCCCCAGTGCAGCAACCACTGGCAGGTGGACCTCGGGTGGTTAACGTGATCCACTCAAAGGTGAATGAAAACGACATACGGGGGGAGACACAGAGGGTAAAACACCTGCAGCAGGTCAACCAGGTCGGGCTAAAAAGACCTCGGCCTGAAGTGTGCCAAGGACAGATGATAGCCTTCACGGAAGCCGACCTGGATATGGTTCAGCACCCGCAGAATGATGCCTTGGTAGTATCCCTCCAGGTTGGGGAGTGCCAGGTGAAACGCATCCTAATTGATCAAGGTAGCTCCCGCGACATCATGTATGCCAGATGTTACAAGGAGTTAGGCCTTCACCCTAATGACATGGAGCAGTCAAACGGCCCGATGGTCGGCTTTAATGGAACGCCGATATGGCCATTAGGCGCAACAAGCTTGGAGGTACAGGCTGGCACGAAGAAAATCAAGATAGAATTCATTGTGATTGACACGCCTTCGCCTTACAACATAATCTTGGGGAGGCCGTGGTTGCATGCAATGGGGGCAGTTCCCTCAACACTACATCAACTGCTGTGGTTCCCAACAGAACATGGGATTGAGGAAGTCAGAGAAGATCAGTTGCAGGCGAAAAATTGCTCCATGGCAGCAATGAAATTAACCTGCAGTATTCGGGAACCAGAGGAGGCAGAAGTCGGAGAAGAGGACATGAAGGTCCTAGATGATGTCGGCAAGGAGCCGACCGAGAAAAGTGAAGAAGCACTGAATAAAATTCTCGTCCAGGAGGACGATGAAGAACGCTTCTTTCTTCTCGGCACAGGATTAGCCGAAGAAGAGGAAAGGGAGTTGGAAATCTTTCTGAGGAAAAATATTAAGGTGTTCGCCTGGACACCTTATGAAATGCCTGGCATTGACCCGAGGTCACATGTCACAGACTCAACGTTGACAGGTCGGCCAAACCTGTAATACAACGAGCCAAAAGACCGACGTTGATGCACGTCGAAGCAGTGGAGGAAGAAGTAGATAGACTTCTAGAGGCCAGGGCCATCAGAGAAGCCAATTATCCGACATGGTTATCAAACACTGTGGTAGTAAAGAAGAAGAATGGCAAGTGGAGGGTCTGCGTAGATTTTACAAACTTGAACAAAGATTGTCCCAAAGACAGCTTCCCTCTGCCAAAGATCGACCAGTTGGTGGACGCCACATCTGGACATGGAAGAATGAGCTTCTTGGATGCATATAGGGGGTATCACCAGATAGCCATATACCCCCCGGATGAAGAGAAGACAGCGTTTATCACTCCCAAAGGTCTGTATTGTTACAGAGTCATGCCTTTTGGGCTGAAGAACGCAGGAGCAACATACCAAAGGCTGGTAACCAAGATGTTCAAACACTTGATTGGCCGAACCGTAGAAGTCTACATTGATGACATGGTCGTGAAGACCAAGGAACCAAAGGATCATCTCGCTGACCTAAAAGAGGTCTTTGACATACTCAAAACATATCGGCTCCGACTAAATGCATCGAAATGCGCGTTTGGAGTCGGATCCGGTAAGTTCTTGGGATACCTAGTGACTAGAAGGGGCATTGAAGCCAGCCCAGATCAGATCAAGGCCATTTTGGAATTACAGAGTCCGACATCGCAAAATGTTTTTCTAAACAAAGTTCAAATGCTTCGAAGGGCATGACCTAAACAGGTTCATAAGCCGAAGTTCGGACAAATGTAAACCTTTTTTCAATCTGGTGAAAAAGGCCACGGATTTTCTATGGACAAAGGAATGCGAGGCCGCTTTGGCCGACCTGAAGAAATATCTTACCACGGCTCCAGTCCTCTCAACACCTCAACCTGGGGAGGAACTGTTTTTATACTTAGCAGTTTCAGAGCACGCAGTAAGTGCTGTGATAATCCGAGAAGAGAAGGGAGAGCAGAAGGCTGTTTACTATGTAAGTAAAACCTTGGTCGATGCAGAAACAAGGTATCTACCATTGGAGAAATTAATGCTGGCCTTAGTAATGGCCTCAAAGAAGTTAAACCATTATTTTCAAGCTCACAAGATAGTAGTTCTAACAGAGCACCCACTAAAATCCTTGTTGCAACAAGGAAACTTAACTGGAAGAATAGCAAGATGGGCCGTAGTTTTGGGCCAATATGACCTGGAGTTCAGGCCGAGAACAGCAATTAAGGGCCAAGTCTTGACCGACTTCGTGGCCGAATTCTCGCCAGAATACATCAAACATCGGGCTCCGTTGAGCCGAGATGAACGATGTCCAAACAAGGAAGGAGAAGACCAGCCAAAGGCTAAAGAACCAAGGAAGGAAAAACTCAGACCCTGCAGCATTTATATCGGCGACTCCTTTCAACTTTTTGTTGATGGAAGCTCAAACCGGCAGAGGGCAGGAGCAGGAGTAGTGTTAATATCCCCCGATGGAGAGATATTGGAGCAGTCCATTCGACTGGGGTTCAAAGCCTCGAACAATGAGGCGGAATATGAAGCATTGATGGCTGGACTGAAGCTGGCAATAGCAGCAGAGGCAGATGAGGTAATAGTTTTTTGCGACTCACAACTTATAGTAAATCAAACTACAGGAGAGTTTGCTGCCCGAGATGAAAGGATGTCGGCATACGCAAAAGAAGTCATCAAGGCGGACATGTTTCAAAACCGCCGACTTCTTCAGTCACCGAGATGATAACAACCACGCCGACGCTTGGCCAATTTAGCAAGTTCAATGCAAACCGGAAAGACGAGGACAATAATAATCGACATTTATCAAACCCGAGCATAGAGCCACCGAACACAATGCAGAGGCATTATGTGGACATGGGACCAAAATTGCCGATGGATGCAATTATCGCATTCCTAAAAGAGGAAAGCCGCCAAGATCGAAAGGAAGTACACAAGGTCCGATTGAGGTCAAGAAGATTCACCGACAATGAAGGACATCTCTACAGAAGATCCTTCACTGGACCTCTTTTAAGGTGTGTACACCCTCTTCAGGTCGAAGACTTTTTATATGAAATTCATGAAAGAGTTTGTGGAAGCCACACGGGGGCCAGATCGTTAGCTCACAAGGCCATTACCCAGATTTATTGGTGGCCCTATATGCAAAAAGATGCAGAAGCCTATGTGAAGAAGTGTGAACAATGCCAGAGGTTTGCACCTTTGATACATCAGCCAGCTGCTGACCTGAACTCAGTTTCCAGCCATTGGCCATTTGCCCAATGGGGCATGGACCTCGTTGGACAATTGCCCCAAGCAACTGGGCAGCGAAAATACTTACTGGTAGCAACAGACTACTTCACAAAGTGGATAGAAGCAGAGCCTCTCGCCAAAATCCAAGATGTGGATGTGAAGAACTTCATCTGGAAAAACATCATCACCAGATTTGGGATTCCAAGAGCAATCGTTGCCGACAACGGAACACAGTTTGACAGCAAACTCATCAAGAATTTTTGCGCAAAGTTCAAAATAAAGAATTACTTTTCAACACCAAGCTTTCCCCAAAGTAATGGGCAAGCCAAAGCATCCAACAAAGTCATTCTGGATGGAATAAAGAAGAGGCTGCAGGCAGCAAAAGGAAGGTGGGTAGACGAATTGCCCAACGTGCTCTGGGCATATCGCACTACGCCGAGAAGATCAACAGGGGAATCCCCCTTTGCCATGGCTTATGGCACAGAAGCAGTCATTCCATTGGAGATCGGCATCCCAGGGATCAGAACACAGGGAGTTGAGAACGGGTCTAATGATGTGCTCTTAACCCGAGATCTGGATCTACTAGAAGAAAGAAGAGAGAAAGCTGCAACCCAGCTTGCAACATACCAGCAACAGCTTGCCAAAGCTTACAACAAGAAGGTCAATCCAAGGGATTTTCAAGTCAACGACTTAGTCTTGAGAAAAGTCGTCGGCAATAAGAAGGATCCCAGAGAGGGCAAGCTTGGCCCAAACTGGGAAGGTCCCTACAGAATTACTTCGGTGTTCGGAAATGGGGCATATCGGCTCGAAGATAATGAGGGCAAAGCATTGCCTAGACCATGGAACACTTGTAATTTAAAGTTTTTCTATCATTAGATGTTCTTTGATTTTTTGCCGATATGATCAATAAAATCTTAGCAGAACTTTTCAGAACTTACAAAACTATGCATGATGTTGTTTTTTGAATAATGAGAACCCAAGTGGAACTTAGGTTCATATTGGGGGCAGAGAGAAAACAGTAGTAATGACAAGTTAAAGTTAAGCTGAGATAAATTCCTTATCTTTACTTGTTGAAATTTGTAGCAATTTACAAGTTAAAGTTAAGCTGAGATAAATTCCTTATCTTTACTTGTTGAAATTTGTAGCAATTTACAAGTTAAAGTTAAGCCAAGATAAATTTCTTATCTTTACTTGTTAAAATTTGTAGCAATTTACAAGTTAAAGTTAAGCCAAGATAAATTCCTTATCTCCACTTGTTGAAATTTGCAGCAATTTACAAGTAGATCATTGTTTAAAATTTGTTTTAACTTGAGTGAAGTTTACTGTTTATACTAATCCTTGTTGAAATTTGTAGCAATTTACAAGACAGTATCTTGCCGACGTAAAGCTTGAAGTTATCATACCCAAGTTGTTGTACCCGAGTTGCAGTTAAAGAAGGCACTATGGCCTAACAAGTCAATTGTTCACAAGTGACAAGGAAGGGCACATCGGCCGCAAAACAAAGCTTACATTGTTCAGAAAACAAAACAAAGTACAAAAGTTAAAGAAAAAATAAAAACTAAGTTTCTTCAGCCCTAGGAGTGGTTTGAATCTGGACCTCGGAAGTCTCTGGAAGAACAACCTCGGCGTCTTTTTGTACCACAACTTCGGTGTGCTTTTCCACTTCAACCCCGGCCTCCCTATCTGCCGCAATCTCAGCGTCAATCTCGGCTAGAGTCTTCTCAACACTTCTCTCAGCCAGAAGAATGTTGGATGATAACTGGACTGGTTGAGTTTCCTTGGATACCTCCTCAACCTCATCACCCTCTTCATCTTGGGTTAAGTTGATAACCTGCTCAGTTGGAGGAAGGGACTTGGTCTCAATGGCATCCTTGGATTTCCTCACCAAGGCTTCGTCATTATCTTCATCTTCATCTTCGGCTTGAGACTCAGACTCAGCTTCTTCAGTCTGACTTGGAGGAGGAGGGGGACAAGGCAAAGGGGCAACATCAGCCTTGCGCCATAGCGAGTCATCTGGGATGTTCAGCTTTTTGGCCAGGGACATCCAACCAAGGGAAAATCCCCTGTTGCATGCCTCCCTGACTTGAAGCATGTAGTCCTCAGCGACGTCGGCCATCCCCCGGTCAGAGGGCCTTTTCGCAAGAACCTTGATTTCGGCTACCTTGGTGGCTGTGGCTTTGCAGCTCCTTTCGGCTTAATGCTTTTTCCTCGGCCTCCTTTTGCTGAGACACAGCAACCGTTTTAATAGCTTCAAGAAATTTCGCTCTTTCATCGCCTATTTGTTTATCCTTAGTTGTCGCCACCGATCTTCCAGAGTCTTCATTTTATTTTTAAGACTCTTGTTTTGTTTCTGAAGGGCAGCAAACTCCTTCTCCATCTCGGACAATTTCTCCTTTGTTTCAAATGCTTGCATGGAGAAGGTGTGGGCGTGTTGAATGGCCTGAAAGTTCACAAGGCATAGGTTATCACAAAATATTACAAGACTTTACAAGTATGAAGAAAAGTGGCAGTAAGAAAAGTTATCGAATTCAAAGACTTACTTGGACAGAAGGCAAGAAGATGAGGGCGTAGTTCTCGTATTCGTTCATCTTGGCATTACGCTCAAGATCACCCTCAAGGAGAACTGCAGTGCTGAGTGCCACGCCAATGTTGACATCGGCGGCGCTTTCGTTGGCATAGACGGGCCTGTTTTCAAGTGTAATTTTGGGCTCCCAAGGAACTTTGGGAACCCTGGACCCCGAAGTCATCGCAGACGACGACCTCGGCCTTTTTGGCTGAGTTGACCCCGATGGCTGGGCCTCAGCAGATCTTTTGGCAAGTGTAGAAGTAGTCTTCACAGTTGAGGTTAGTTGGGAGATGGGCAGAGCATCTTCAACCTCGGCCTCAGTAGCTTTGGCCTTTGGCTGGGCCTTTTTGACTCTTTTTGGTTTTGGTGGAGGCACCGTTTAAGACGGTACAGCATCCACGTCGGTTGGAAGGTCGGCCAAAAGATCCCGCACGACTGGCTTTGGACGCACCATTTCGGCTGTTTTAACAAGTCGCTGCCGACGCTTTCTTTTTGAAATTGGTACCAAGTATTGTGCCGAGGTGGAAGGTTGATCGGCTTGATCAGAAGTTGATCCTTGATCAGCCCGAGATGTGGATGCGGTTTGAGTTACTTCACTAGGAGAAGAGGAGCTATTCTTCTTCCTCTTGGGAACGTCGGCCAATGTAGACTTGTATGTTGGGATGAAATTTAGCACCAATGGAGCTCTGCGCTTCTGGAGTGGAAGGTCCAGGAGTTTCTTCAGGCCTTTCCCAGGAAAATAGGACTGGCGAAAGTCCTTGGGAGGCTTGCGAACGTCTGCAAAACAGAACATAATATCGGAAACAGATAAAATTTTTGGAAAAAACTTGAAGAAAGCAACAGCTAAACAGTTGACGTTGGGCTCTTACCATTGCCCTCTTTTACTGTTCGGGGGAGAGGAAAAAGATGGACTTCTTCATCTGGGCCAAACTCCCAGTTACCAGATGCAATAAAGTAGTCATCTCCAGCACCTTTGTTGGAGTCAAGAAGGTCAGCTACAATTTTAAACTCGGTGGACCTCGGCTTGAGGTAGTACACATAACCTTTTTCCTTTAGGTTGAGGGCACACATGGTGTAACAGTATTGGATGTCGGCAAGAGTGATCTTGGCACTCTCCTGCCGAGCTAAGGCTATTATACCATTGAGGGTTCTATAGGCGTTAATGGTGAGTTGCATAGGGTTCAGGATATAGTAATGAAGGACCTCGCGGAAAAGGGGATCTAGAGGGAACCGAAGCCCACATTCGACAAAGGCTACAACAGGAAAGGGCATGGTATCATCCTCGGGCATAATGGAGTTGCCCTCCCCAACCAGTCTTAAGTGAACATCGGCAGGGATGGAGAACTCCTGCCTAAAATATTCTAGTTTGGTTGGGGTGTTAACCCTATTTCTCCACATACCCATGGTTTTGGTATACAAGTACTTGGCTACAGAGACAGAATATTCCTAAAGGGCTCTTGGGACCTCGGCTTGAGCCTAAAGTATGTATTGGTAAATTTGTTTCAGTTTTTCCTAAAAAATGAAGGTCTTATAGACAAATCCCAAACCTAAATCTATGAAGAACGAGTATGGAAGGCAGAAATCTGGAAAACAGAAAAGCAGAAACGAAGTTTCAGATTCAAGAACAGAAATGGTGGAAGACCAAGAACAAGAGGTGCAACAGTGCGAGTGTTCATGACATGTGCAAAAAAAACCAGGAAATAATACACAATCAGGTGAACGATTCACAAATTAAATACTAGAGCAGAATAACAATGGCAAGAAATTTCAGAAAAAATCAAGAACTGAGAAACGAAGGACAAGTGGCTTACTAGAAAAGTTGAAGCCGAAATGAGTAACACCGATATGATAGAGCTTCAAAGACTTTGCTGGAGAGAAAGAACGGGATCAAACGCAGAACTTCGAGCTAGAATAATGGCAGACTCAAGACGAAAAAAGCCTTAAAGAGAGAGAAAGCAAGGAAATCAAAATGCAAAAGTGAAGCGAAGAAGAGAGAGGCAAATGTTTTGTCCAAAAAGTGAAACAGCGGCAAAAGTAGAGCATTAAATGCTCCTAGGTTAACGCATGCGTCAGACGGCGCAAGCTGAGAAAAGACGGCTTATGGGCGCGTCACCAGCACGGACCAATAAGGGAAAAACGCGTCAGTGAAACGGTTGAAAAATGGTGCATGACAGCTCATGCGCGAAGGAAAATTGGTCTGAATTCTTGTTCTTAGATAAAGACATGTCGGCCTGAAAATAAATGATCTCGGCTAGAAAGTTCTTGAGCCGACGTACGAGAAAAAGTTCGAATATAGGTTCCATCATCTCGGAATGCCGAGGTAATAGAACCTAGGGGGCAGTTGTGGGGATATATTTTCTGAGTACCAATACGTGGCCGAGGTGACACTGAAGTGTCAGCCGAGGTGTTACGTGACATGACAGTTGCGCCGAGGTAATATCGGGGTTGCCGAGGTTATCTCCGAAGATACCGGAGTCCGAGATAAGTGGATAAGGGACAGGAGTCCTAGAAAGAAGAAAGACTGCAAGATGGATAAAGGTAATACTCTTAGGGAGTCTATCCATATCTCTTGAAGAGTCCAAGATAGATTCACAAATGGAGTCCATAGAAGTGAGACTTCTAGTGGGACTAGGATAGAGAAAGGCTATAAAAGAGAGGCACCCCCATGGGTCTAAGGTATGTTTTAATACTCAAGCTTGTGAGTTGAATACTTGATTATCTTTGAGAGATATACTGACTTGATCGTCGGAGTGCCCCCGGGTGGAAGAACCACCGCCGGAGCCTTTTCTTTCTGTGCAGGACAGCAGGGTGCCATCTATTCTGCCTGTGTTCTACAGCTGAATTACTAAGGAGGGCAGTGTGATCGGAAAATCACTCACACAATAAGTATTATGTATTATCTCGTAACTATTAAACAAAAGTAAGTTAGCATGCATCACATATAAAATTTTTTGCTACATAATTGGTTTGCAATACTGTATAAGTAATGTTACATGATTACTTCAAAATTACTGAATAATTACTATTAAACAATATCTTAATGAATAATTAAACTAGAATACCACATAAATATACTACAAAAATATTGACTAGCTTCTCAAATTACAACAAACTTTTCACTAAATCCCACTATTAAGTCCTGCCATCCCTCCCTTCAACCACACCTTACTACTAATCTTCAAAGTAAATCTCGAGTATAATAGTGGTATTATATCCGTACTGACACTTGATATTATCATATAATGATAAAAATATCAAATAGAAAATAAAGTTTACTTTGTAAACATAACCATTTCATTTAACTCACACATATACACAATGGGATAGATTTTATACTTATATAACAATTGATGATTGGATAGTGATACTGTTTGCACTACTACAAAAATGGTTAAAGATCACACTTTGACAAAAAAAAAGATCACACTTTTATTGGAAGTGTGATAAAAAAAATTAGATTGATATTTTAATCACACTTAATTTGATTGAGTGTGATAATATTTATTTTTTATGTCACTTTTTAATTAAGTGTGATTATATATATATTTTTTAATCACACCTTCTAATTAAAGTGTGATTATATATACACTACTACTTTTTAATCACACTTTTTAAATAAGTGTGATTATATATATTTTTTAATCACACATTCTAATCAAAGTGTGATTATATATATACTTTTTAATCACACCTTTTAATTAAAGTGTGATTATATATACACTACTACTTTTTAATCACACTTTTTAAACAAGTGTGATTATATATATATATTTTTAATCACACATTCTAATTAAAGTGTGATTATTTATATACTTTTTAATCACACCTTTTAATTAAAGTGTGATTATATATACACTACTACTTTTTAATCACACTTTTTAAGTAAGTGTGATTATTTATATATTTTTTAATCACACTTTCTAATTAAAGTGTGATTATATCACTATTACAAAAGATCACACTTTGATAAATGAAAATATCTCACTTTTATTAGAAGTGTGATAAAAAAAATTAAATTGATATTTTAATCACACTTAATTTAATTGAGTGTGATAATATTTATTTTTTATGTCACTTTTTAATTAAGTGTGATTATATATATATATATATATTTTAACCACACTTTTTAATTAAATGTGATTATATATATATATATATTTAATTAAGTGTGATTATATTTAGTATTTATTTATATATATATCACTATTATAAAAATAGTTAAAAATCACAATTTAGCAAATAAAAATGTCTCACTTTTATTAAAAGTGTGATAAAAAAAATTAGATTGATATTTTAATCACATTTGATTTAATTAAGTGTGATAATATTTATTTTTTATGTTACTTTTTAATTAAATGTGATTATATATATATATATATATTTTAATCACACATTCTAATTAACATGGGATTAAAGATCACATAAGAAGAATTAAAAATATTTCCTTTTTATTAAAAGTGTGATTAAAAAATTAAATAATTTTTTAATCACACTTAATTTAATGAGTAAAATAATATTTTTTTAATCACATATTTTAAATAAGTGTGATTATATATATTTATTTTCATCAGGTGTGATCACTACAAGAAAAGGGGGTATATGAGACGGAACTATTTGCGACGGCACACTTGCCGTCTCAAAAAGTCACTTTTTGCGACGGTAGAAAATGCCGTCTAAAAAAAAACAGAGTTTTTGCGACGGCACCATTTGCCGTCTCAAAAAAGCATAGCATTTGCGACGGCACAACTTGTCGTCTCAAAAAATGAGAGCATTTGCGACGGTATTTTCTACCGTCTCAAATACTCTGCTTTTTTGAGACGGCATTTTCTGCCGTCGCAAAAAGTGACTTTCGTGTTTTTTTTTTTTAGTGAATATTTTTAAAATTTTAAATATTTTTTTTAGATGCACCTTACTTAGATGTATCTTAAAAAAAAATTATGAAAAAATATTTTAAAAATTAATAAATACATAAAAATACAAAAAAAAATGTATTGAATTATTGTATTTTTGGTATTTAGTGAATTTTTAAAAGATTTTTTTTACAATTTTTTAAAATTTTTAGGTCTATTTATGTTAGGTGTGTCTAAAAATTAAAAAAAATACTTAAAATATTAAAAAAATTCAATAAAAAAATATAACATGGAAAACAAGAAAGTATAATTTTCTCAAAAGAGTTTTTGGAAAACTCTAACCTAGCATAGTGATTGTGGTTTTGAGACAGCTTCATATATATCTGATACAAAATGGTTTGAATAAATTCTAGTACTTTTTTTCTGTCGGAAAAAAAATTTAAAAAAACAATGTCTTCTTACTCTTTTGATATAACATTTCTCTTTTCATTCATTTTTTCATCTTCATGTCTCTCTGTCTCTATCTCTCTCTTCTCTTTATCTCTTTCATTTCATCATTTTTCTTTCTTTGTCATACATTTCTCTCTCTCATTTTCTCTCTGTGTCTCTCGCCTATCTCTCTTATCTCTATCTCTCTTATCTGTTTTCTCTCTCTGTCTCTCTCGCTCATCTCTCTTCTCTCTATCTCTCTCATTTCTTTTCTCTCTCTCTTATCTTTCTTTCTCTGTCTGTCTGTCTCTCTCTCTTTCTCTGTGTCTCTCGTCCATCTCTCTTCTCTCTATCTCTTTCATCTATCTTCTCTCTCTGTCTCTCTTCTCTCTCTCTTCTTTTTTTCTCTCTCGCTTTCTTACTCATCTCTTTCTGTCTCTCTCTCGTTTAGCTCTTTTCGCTCTTTTTTTTCTCTCTCTCTCTCTTTGTCTATATCTTTTCACTCATTTTTTCATCTTTTTCTCTCTCTTTTCTTTCTCTCTCTCATTCATCACTCTTCTTTCTCTGACTGTCTATTTGTCTCTCTCTCTCTGTCTCTCATTCATCTATCTCTTCTCTCATCTCTTTTCTCTCTCTCTCTGTGCCTCTCACTCATCTCTCTCTCACCACTCATCTCCTCTACCACCTTCACCACTCACATAGCGCCATTTTACTACCACCACTACTACCACGGTCGCCATTTCACCTCTACGATTACCATTACTACTACCATCATCACCACTCCACTACCACTATTGCCACTACTACTACTACCATTACCTCTCTTTTACCCCTGCTATTCCATCTACTCTACTACTACCACAACTTCACCACTAATCTCCTTCGCCATCACCACCACCACTACCACCACCACCATCATCTTTTATCCACCACCTTCACCACTACTGTCTGTTCCTCTTCTCTACCACAAAATATTACCTCTCTTCTCTCTCACTCATCACTCTTCTCTATGTCTTTGTCTTTGTCTCTTTCTCTTTCTCTCTTTGTCTCTCTCTTTTCTATGTCTTTCTCTTGATCATCTCTTTTCGCTCTCTTCTCTCTCTCTTTGTCTATCTCTCGCTCATCTCTTGTTTCTCTATTTTTCTATATATCTCTCTCTATCATCCTTCTCTCTCTGTCTCCTGTCTCTCTATATCTCTTTCTCTCTTTGTCTCTCTCTCACTTATCACTCTTCTCTTTCTCTCTTTCTCTCTCTGTATACATTTGTTTGTCTCTCGCTCTTCTCTCTGTATGCATGCATGCTTGTCTCTCTCCCCATTATGTTCACCTTGCTCACTCTCTCCTCATCTCTTCTCTATTTACCGAGCTCTCCACTACAAGAAAATGCACTTTTAGTGACCACTTTGTCTCTCTCTCGCTCATCACTTTGTCTATGTCTGTCTGTCTGTCTGTCTCTTTCTTTCTCTTTCTCTCTCTCTCTCTCTTCTCCATCTGTCTCTCACTCATCTCCCTCTCACCACCCATCTTTTCTACCATGTTTACCACTACTGCAAATGTCATTCCATTATTACCACTACTACCACTACAAATGCCACATTGACCACAAAAAATTAATTTTATTTTAATGGAAAATATTATCCCTACTTCTACCAAATAAAAAAATAATAATAATTTTTATTCATTAAAATAAATATGAAACAAATAATAATAATTTTTATCTTTCGCTCATCTCTTGTTTCTCTATCTTTTTCTGTCTCTCTCTCTCTATCTCTTTCTCTCTTTGTCTGTTTGTTTCTTTCTCTCTCTCCGTCTCTCTCTCACTCATCACTCTTAGGCCAAGTTTGGGAAGTTCAAAAAAAGTTAAAAGTCAAAAAGTTACGGCTGCACAACTCCCAATTCTAATTTTCCCTTGCACACTAATTTATACAATTTTTTAATACATATTTTTCCATAAAAAGTCAAATAGTTAACCCAAACAACTATATTTTTTTTCTTAACTTTTTAGTCTAAAAAGACAAAAAGTACACTTATTTAAGACACTCCAAACAACCCCTTAATAGAAAATATTTTTCATTAAAATATTATCCTTACTTCTACCAAATAAAAAATAATGATAATAATTTTTGATTCATTAAATATCTATTTATGATAAAAATAAAAATTATTATTTAATTTTTTTATTATTTGAATATTTATTTATGATGAAAATTATTATTATTATTATTATTTTTCCCAATCCCGCCCCCTCGATTCCCCTATTTTTTTCCATTCCCGCGCCCCCCAAAAACCCCAATCTCTTTAGAACCAAAATCTCTAATCAAACTCACTCAACTCATTAGAACTGTATCTCCTCTCCTCCTCTCGGTCTCTCTCTCACTCTCACTCGCGATTTTCATCTGCGCACTCAGTGATCGAACCTCTCTCTCACAAGATCAACCGAACGATCGACCTCATCGCTTTGAGGTAAAGCCCCTCTCTCTGATCTCTGTCTATGTCTCTCTCTCCCCGATCTTTGGTTTTTTTTCGAACATATGAGATCTGTCTCTCTCTGATCTGTCTCCCTCACTATTTCATCTCCCTCACTCTCTCATCTCACAGGGTCTTCAGCTCTGCTCTTCAGGTTCTTGCCACCCAGGTAACTTCTGTTCATTCCTGTGAATATATATATATATATATATGAGTAGAAAGAAATTTTGCATTGTTGTTTTAGTCTTGGATGATGCATACTTTGTGGAACGTTGGATGATTATTGGAATTCTTTAGATAGCCTTTGTTAAAATAGATGGTTCCATATTGGGGTTTCTCTTTGATTTTCCTTTATACCATTCTACATACAGTTTGTTCCTAATATTACAAAAGTTCCATTTCAAATTTGTCATTGATTTTCAGAACTTATTAATCAGTTTTACTAGACATTCAAAACTAGAAGAATGAATATTTTGAATCCAAAGGCCCAATTTACACTATACTCACTTAGAGATCAATTAAAATTTGTCATTTAAAATATTAACATATAGTTCTGTGAAAGCCACTGAAGATTAAAGTTGGTTTTGTTGGTTGTTGATTTACTTGATAGATAATTCTGAAGGGGTTTTTAATGGCTACCCTCTTTTATGAGCCCTCAATTAGAACTAGGCTTTCTTTGGAGTCTGCTATGAAACGGTTGGGCAGGGAAGGTACAAGAGATGAAAAATAACATTGGTAATATATATCAAGTTATGTATGTTCTCATTTCATTTATTTGGATTGTCGAGTATGAGACCTAGTCCCAGTGTCAAATTTAACAAATGTGCTCATGCAATTGCAAGCTTGATTTCAAGACACGAAGACTCATTCTATGCATAGTTTTTTATGTTTTGTTTTATATATATATATTTTTTACGAGAGGGGAGGGGTGTTGAAGGGTATATTGTTTAGTTTTTCCTTTTTTGCTACAACTCTCTTACTCTTGAAATTTCATTAAGCAAGTTAGTTTGATTATCCTCATTTTTCTGCAGCAATAACATGAAAATTTGTTATGCTAGTTGCATAAGTTTCAATTACACTTAAGTAGTTTCTTTCATGCGCTTCTTTCTGCATTTGCCAACATCATAAGTTTACATTCATAATGATGATATAAGAATTTATAGTCCTTGTCTATGTCTTGTGGTAGACAATGTATTTGCGATCACATATTTAATGCTCTGCGATTTTTTGAGGTCATAAGTAGGAAGAAGTAGCTCCTGTTTAGTTTCTTTCTTTCTTGCTCTTTCCTTCATTTCATTTACTTGTCAATATCCTTTTTACCTTATCTGTGTACTGATTTCCCACTTTTCACTTACTTATATAGAGACCCCAACTTGTCAAAGGAAATATGCAACTATATTCTGTGGAGCAGCAGCGCAGTCAAGCTCTTGAAGCACATGCAGCCTCGTTTGCCTCATTGAAAGTGTGTTTATTTCCTTGAACTTGTCTTGCATGTATAATTGGTGCTCTCTTGATCATGAGTGTTTCTTTGACAATGGCAGAGTTTTATTTAATTTGGGCAGCTTCGACTTTGCTAAACTTATTTTTCAATCCAGTTATAGATATAGAATCCCATATGCCGACATTAAAATAGCAGTACCCTTTTCCATTTTTCTTTTTCCTGTACTCGTGGGAACGCTATGCAAAGAAATGATATAAGTTACATCCAACAGCTAGTGACGGGTAAGGCAGGCATAGAACTTTGAACCATAATTGTAATACAGTTTTCTTGCCCTGAAGACACTCGGATAAGAGACAGTCCTCCATGAATTAGTACCTTTTATACTTACAGAATGCGTACATGTATGCGAGAGCAGAGAATTCACTTCATTACCAATTCTCATAATTTAAAAAAACTCAAATCTAAGAATGTGCCATACCTTTATTTCATTTCTAGAAGATTCCATTTTTGCTTTGCTTTACTTTAGGGATACACATTTTCTCTACGTAAGCTGCTCAATTGTGTATTAGAGTAGCAATCTACCAACTTCATTGAAATATGTAGCAGTTGGCAATGCTGCACTTTAAGGTCTTTAACCTTTCTTGCTTGGAGTAGTTTGGATATTGTATCGTGCTGTGGATTTCTCAAATTTGAGACTGGGGCTACTTCAACATTTAGGAATGGTGGCTCATCTTCAAAGGAAGTTTTCCTTGTAATTCATGACTGTAGGGCAGCCACAGTTACTAAGTACTCTGTTGCTATATATGGACTTCTGGTATGTTGGAAGCTGAATATGAGATGTATAGTTATGAACTTTCTGGTGCAGGCTGATTTTTGTGAGATTTTATGAGTATGAGTTTCGGGTTTTGATGATTACAGTAGAAGGAGCAGTTTAGGGGGTTATACTATTTTCTATGGAAATAAAATCATAGATGTCCTTGGAGAATTAGGGCATATGTAGTTGAAAGTATCTTTAAAGATAAATAATAGGTAAGGCTTACTCGTTAAGGTGCTTAACCAGATTGTAAAGCTATGATATAATATTAGTCCATCGAAAGATGTTACTAAAATTAATTTTGTTCTTTACATTTGCCAAAACAGTTCATTCTATTGTTATAAAGACCTTTATTTTATGTCATAAATTCAGCAGGCGATCCTTTCATGACCATAACTGCTGGACCAATAGTCTTGTTGCACTTGCATCTGATTTGTTTTTGGTATGGAGTGCATTAGAAGGGAGTTCAGCCCTTTTATTATTGTTTCTTTACAAAGATTGTAGTGATGATTTTTAAGTGTTATATCCGAATATTTCTTTCTTCTTTGAACTGATATGTGGCTATTGAGATATGGTTCCAACTATATGTCTTTCTGTTGCCTTTTCTTTCTTTATGCATAATTGTAAGAGTAACTGAGTTTTTATCCTTTCAGTTTTTGTCACCCCCATATTCGCGACCCTCATTTGCCGTCGCATGGGCCGTCGCAAAAAGTCTTTTGCGACTGTTTTTTTATTATTTGCGACGGTTTATAGCGGTCGCAAAAAGTGTTTTTTTTAGTAGTGCACACAGATATATAGATAAATATTTATATATAAAAAAATGTTATATAAATGTATAAGTGATGTGATTGAATCATTTTATGTTGAAGCAGAAGCACCTTAGTTGAAATGTATTATTTTTGTCCAAGGTTATCTGCAATATTCTTAGTTTTCATGGACTACTCAATGTTACTAACAAGAGGTCTGGAGAATTAAGGGAATAGAAGCAGCTTAGAGATGCAAGGATGAAGACACTTTTAAGAAACCGAGGTAAATTGGGCACACAGGTTTTTGTTGTCTTAATCTTTAATTATTTATTCATTATTATTTTTTAACATAATAATTTGAGTAAAGTTCATACTATTAGGGATATTTCCTACCTCAATTTGTATTTTATATCATCTGTAGCTTTAATTGTCTATGCTTTTTGTCCTCCCCCTCCCCACTTGTCTATTTCTGATTTTCTGTATCTGTTTCTTCAATTCACTTTACTGCCTTTAACTGCCAGGTCACAAAAGCCATTAAATGAGAGAAGTTTGAGGAATCCTCTTGGGGTAGACAGAGATGCTACCAAAAGGCAAAAACTAGAGAATGGTTATTTGTGTAAGGTAAATTTGATGTATTTACCCATATTTTGGTGGACTTGAGTCTTGATGTATGCATTATGAATGTAGAATCTGTATGTAGAATTTGTGGGTTTTTTTTGTTTGTTTTGTTTTTGGTGTTTACATTAATGTGAATGACTCTGTTTAATGTTATGATCTTGACCAGAAGTTTCAAGGTCGAGTCAAATGAGTTCTAGATGCATATAATCGTTATATTTAATGGTGGATATAGTGGTAACAGGAATATCATAATGACGGATCATATATATCTCTTCTTATTCAGGCTATGTGGTTTCTGCTTTTAAGACCAATAAGCTTTATTGATCCTTATTTGTTTTATAGTTTTTAGTGGGTTATATGTTGATATCATATGATTTTGATTGTCCATATAATATTCCATTTTATCATTTATGTGATCCTTACTGTATTGTTACATATTGTCTTTTTTTGTGGTGCTGTTTTACTGATGTTTGTGTGGAGAATCAAAATAATTATGTCATTTTTGGTGGTTGTGGGAAAAGTATTGGGGGCAGTTTAACAACTGGATAAATTACATTATTTTTGGTGTGATCTAAATGTAAGTTTATAAATTAATTAGTAAGTTTATTCATATACTTATAGCGGTTTTTAAATTAATTTGTTTTTTTTATTTTTCAGGTCAGAAATTTCTTGGAGAGATGCAAAATATGGTCAAAGAATTCAAGAACTTAGAATTTTCAAGTTTTTTTTTTTTTTTTTTTTTAATGTATGTAATCACAGTTAAATTTTTTTTTTATTAATTTCTTTGTATATACTTTTAAACATTTAATTTTCATTTATGAAATATATGATGTTATTTCATTCAATATATGGTTGTGATTCAAAATATAGTATATAGTGTGTATTACATTCTTCAAATGCGCGTACAAAAATAATATTGATTATTCTTTAAATATTTTAATTTTTTTATTACAGGTTTTATTAGTTATTAATCACACTTAAAAGGTGTGATCTAATGTTTTTAATCACACTTAAAAAGTGTGATCTAAAGTTTTGAATCGCACTTAAAAGGTGTAATCTAATGTTTTTAATCACATTTAAAAAGTGTGATCTAAAGTTTTTAATCACACTTAAAATGTGTGATCTAATGTTTTTAATCACACTTAAAAAGTGTGATCTAAAAGTTTTTAATTACACTTAAAAGGTGTGATCTAATATTTTTAATCACACTTAAAAAGTGTGATCTAAAGTTTTTAATCACACTTAAAAGGTGTGATTTAATGTTTTTAATCACACTTAAAAAGTGTGATCTAAATGTTTTTAATCACACTTAAAAGATGTGATGAAAGTATTTTTTAATGACACTTAAAAAGTGTGATTAAAAATGACCATTTTTAATCACACTCTCAAAGACCACACTTTAGTAAAACTTAAAAGGTGTGATTAAAAAACATACATCACACCAAAAAAGTGTGATCTTTATCTATATTTGTAGTAGTGTTGGTAAGTGATTTTTTTAGTTAAAAAATTAAAAAGTCATGAAAAAAATCAAAAAAACTAATAACTTATATCAAAAAGTTAAAGATTCATTTTTCTTTCTATTTTTTACACATTTTTTCGTAAAAAAATCAAAAGTCATCACAAACATATTAATTTTTTTTATATTATATTTTAACTAAAAAATCAAAAAATTATTAAAAAATATGATCTCAAACGATACCACATCAATAATAATGGGGTATCAACGTTGTAATGAAGTTTTTTCTGCAATTTCACTCCACAATTTTGGACGATGGTTGATTATTGGGGGTCAATCGAAAATAATTTGATTACTTTGAGATAAAATTAAGAGCCAAAAGTTAAATCTATTAATATCTTCATGAGGCAAAAGTGTACTTTATTCTTGGGAAAAATGCACTACTTTGAGTTTGCTAGCTCTAGTGTAGGGAAGACTAGCCGTGATCCAATCCAGCAAAAGGCTTTGCACTCGTTGGTCCTTTGATTGTCCTAAACAAAGCCCACAAGGCCATTGTCTCATTTAGCTTGGTATGGGTGGGTGTAGGTTTCAATTTCTTGATGTGAGGTTACTATATAATTATAATAATTCACTTTTTGTTGCTTAGCTCCCCTTTCTCACTTAATTCACTTTTTGTTGCTTAGCTCCCCTTTCTCACTTACCAACTTTCTTATTGGCCTTACTAGCTCCAAATTATGATGATTTTTTTTTATAATATTTATTTTATTTTATTAGAATGGTGTGATTCAGTGTCAAAGTTGGACTTTTCTTTAAATTTGAATTTTGAGGGAATTTGAAAAGCTCCTAAGATTTATCATCAATTTTATTTTGATAATTTGAATAATTTATTTTGTAGAGATCTCAGTTTATATTATTTATAAAAAAAATTAAGTCGATCTAACAATTGTAACATTTTCTTTATATCATAGTTGCCTAAAAAAAATGAACGAAGGTATGTTTTTGAAACATAAAAAAATTATGATTATCGAATTGATCTAATTATTTTCAAGAATAATATATAAAGAAAACTTTACAAAATAAATAATTTAAATTATTAAAAGAAAATTTATCGCAAAACTCACAAGCCCTCAAGTTCAAAAGAAACTCAACCCATAATATATATATATACTTTCTTTTATATATTTTTGTATGGATATAATTGTTTAAATGATCATACTAAAGACAATCCATTAAATATTTATTCACCCAAAAAAAGCCATTAAATCTTCATTAGGAAAGAAAAATGTCAAAATATAAAAAATCTTAAAATACGTTTCACGTGTTTCACTTTTTTATTTTTATTTTTATTTACATATTTTCTAAGTCTCTCTCTCTCTCACTCTCTCACAGCAAATTAATTAATGAAACCAAAAATATTTCAAGAAACCAAATATTCCTTGTTTGAAGACAATTATTTTTTTGCCAAGTACTCCACTAGTACAAAACGGTAAAAAAAAAAAATGTGATATATATTCATCATCATGAAATATAATAAAAAATACAATAAACATAATATTATTCCCTTGGTTAAAATATGCATAACTAACCCCAACCAAATCATTTGTCACAAAGAAGCATATTGCCCAAGCTGGGCTTGAGCTTCAAATATAACAATTCAATTTTTGCTCTTTATGTGCTACTTTGTCTCTCTTATGGCTCTCACATCGTCCTTTTTTTTTACTCTTCTTACTTCTTTTTTATTTTTATTTACATTCTAGCTAGTTGAATTTTTTAATAAAGTTAGTGTGTCACTTAAAAAGTCATTGCTGTTCCATCAATTCAAATCATTGACCTTTACTTACTGCGCTTTAAGATTTAATTACATGCTAACTTACCACAAGTATCTCAGTCTCTCGCATTATCATTATTAACAGCAAATTCAAGATAGCTTTTTTTGAAAATATATAAATAAACTCCACCCAAATCAATATTGTCATAAAGAAAGAAAGAAATAAATAAAAGTTCAGAGCTCGTTTGGGATGTGCGATGTGGGTTGATTTTTTGACTATTTTAACCTGGGGTTAAAAAGTCTCGTTTAAAATAGACTTTTTAATTTTTTTGATTTTTTTGAGAAAAAAATAAAATAATTATGAATTGGATGTGATATTTTATCATATTTGACTAAAAATAGCCTATTTTTTTTTTATATGATTATTTTAGCCCAAAACATCTTCTCAAACAAGCTCTATTGTCCATGTTGTGTAGCCTACAATCCCAAGTTGATGAATATGGTCTGAGCTCACTTTTTGTGACTCAACATTGCTTCATTGACATAAAAAACATAGCCCTAAAGTATTTTTGATCCATATCAAGAATAAAACCAAGGGTAATATTGCCAAACTAGTGCTACCTACCCTCCACCACCACTATCACCACCACACTTTGCTTCAGCAGGCAATGTTTTCATAACTGGACCACACAAGATGGTTCGACCAGTTGCTCATCAACTAATCAAAATTTCAAACCGACCGGTCCAATCAACCATCAAAACCATTTCAAATAGAAAACCAGCCTATTTTTAAGTAACTGGTGAAAACCAGGTTTGAAGCTGCGGAACAACTTAAAAATCAAGTGCAGGTGTGAAGACATGACTTCCGACCTGACTATTAGGTGACACCTCAATATTAATCACACCAACCAGTCACTTTGTGAATAATTGGTAACTATATAATATTTATTACCTTCACCTTTTCCTTTTCTTTTTCTTTTTTAATATTTATTTTCAACATCAAATCTAAATAAATTTCTTACTAACAATGAGTATAAAAATAATTTAAATAGAGGTATCAAAAGTATCTTAATATTTGGTAATTATAACATCTCAGTTCGATTCCGGTTCAACCGGCTGAGATTCCGGTTCAACCGGCCGTAATGACCCTTAACCGTTCCCTTTTTCGGTTTATACAATGGTCTAAATTTCAAAACATTGTTGACAGTCTAGTTTAGAGAGCCCACTAGCTTAGACACTCGGAATCTACACCACCGGACCACCAGCAAACTCACCCATTTATCAGCCTTCATTGGCGAACGAATCAGTCTGATCCAAGACAATGCATATCTGGAGCACATCAAAATCATCAAAAGATGTTTTTCAATTTCTGTGTCTGGGTAAATTCTGGACAGAGCATAGCTGCACTACCAAAGATGGATCAACCCAACGAAATTACACTCCAATAACTCGTGAACAACAGAAAGCATCGACAAGTTGAAACCCATATCGATTTTCCTCCAGTAAACATAGCCAAAAACAAGAACCCATTGGATAAAATATTTGTTCAAGGAAAAACAGTTACACAAGAATATCCAACAAAGGTTTTATTTGTCTGTCAGACAAGTTTGATTCCTGCTTCCTTCAAGGAATCGATCACAGCTTTCACCTTACCGTGATACTTTTGCTCTCTCTTCAAGAAAACAGAAACAGCAGGGATTTCATTAACCAGCAAGCGCTCCCCGAGAATCTTCCCTATCTTTGCAGCAGCAGCGACGTCCCTAGTCGATTCCATGCTTGATCTCAGTGCCTTCTCTTGCGAGCTTGCAGCGGAGGCTACTGTGGCAGTTGGTGAGTGGATGACTTGGGCCGACACAAACTTGTTTGTAAAGTGCATCTTCAAGATGTACGGTTTGAGAAACTTGGTGATTCTTACTGGTTTGACTGGAGGACGAATAACCATTTCTGCTTCCCAAATAAAATATCCATATAACATTAATGTAGAGAATAAATTTTAATGTGAAATTATTTCCATATATTATATAGAGAACATCACAAAGAATTTTTTTCATTCCAAAACAGGGTTAGCAGCCAGTGGAGAAAACATTTATGCAATCAGATAACACCTCCCAATC
The DNA here is from genome assembly GCA_025200525.1 of Camellia lanceoleosa. NCBI lineage: Eukaryota > Viridiplantae > Streptophyta > Magnoliopsida > Ericales > Theaceae > Camellia > Camellia lanceoleosa. Next base: position 74,382,342 of record CM045763.1, read on the forward strand.
TAGGATAAGAGAGGCTCAGTTGATAAATTCCATGGCATTAGGTGGAAGGTCAGTAGGTCACCGTGCCTTCTCATATCCTACATTCAGGTCCGGTGCAAAATTTTCCCTTCAATTTAATGATTGTGATTTATTTCTAGAAGACGATGTACATGTAGATGCAAGAAAGCTATAATACATGAAGTGTGTTGTTGATTAAACAAAAATTGGACGTAAAATGTGATGCAAACAAATGTTTTAAAGCTGAAAATATGTAAGAAATTGGAACGCCTACAGTGTTTAACTTGAAGTTCACGTATCAATTACACAGGCTGACTTTCTCTGTCTCCATGTGCACAATCGCGCACATGCATGTACACATACATAGAGGGAGGGAATGAAGTTCATGTATGAACCATACAGGCTGAGGGTCTCCATGCACACAACCACAAATGCACACGCACACATACACAGGGAGGGAATCATTAAACATATGAGAAGCATTTACAAAGTCCTTATATTGGTTTCTAACCCTCCATGAACTGCCAACAGGGATGCAACTCTAATGCATGTTGGTTTTTGTTGATGCCAAAACCCAATCCAAACAGACCACAGTCAGTTTTCCAAACATGGAACAATAACCAAATCAAAGGGAATCAAACTAAGGAAATCCTGGGTTTTGGGGCTTACACATGAGAAAAGCAATGTGTATTCATGGGCAATCAATTAAAACAAAGTTTTAAACATGAATTGGACATGGGAATGGTGTTTGTGTTTAAAATTAATACCATTGTGTATGAAATATTTTTTATTTTTTATTTTTGATAAATACCATTGTGTATGAAATATAACAATTAGTCATTGAAGTTTTAAGAAATAATCAAAGAGTAAAATTGATAATTTAAAATAAAAAATGCCTAAATATGTTTTTCTCAAAAGAATAATAAAAAATTAACTGTATCAATATTTTCATCACAATAGTGATGTCTTCCCAAGCAATGAAGAAACAAAACTTCAAGTCCTACATAACATTACATGGGTAGAGAAATGGTAGGATAAAAACTCCATATCTCTGACTTTGAACCCAAAAGAAGAATGTTGTAGATTGTTGTGACTTAAGGCTCCATCACCATTTCATGAAATGATATCAAGAAATATGAGTTTAGAAGTGGCGCTAGAAATGGTGTCCCATTGTCCCCTATGGTCATGCAATTCTAAATTTACAATTTTCAAGAATTTTTATATTTAAGCATCAAGATTAGCCTAGCAGTGGTTGCAAAATTTATCTAATGGTCTACATAGTTCAATGGTCAACATATTTATCACCAAAAAAAAAAAAAATCAAATCAAAGATCAAAACTCATAAGCAGTCAAGCACAATTTATATTGACCTTCAACCTCAAAGGCAAAATCTAGAAATGGATATTGGATTTTTAATTATTACCATATAAACAAACATCAAACATAACAAATTGCTATCAGCACAAATTGTTAACTAGTATCACTTCTAAATCTCCAATCACTCCCAACTAAATGCCTTTGCAAGTATGAATGTAAATCAATATCTTCACCTAATTGGGTTGCATCTTCTCATCTCTATGGAAAACCAAAACTACATTTAACACAATATTAACATGGTCTGTTTTCTCCTTTTATTTATTATTTATTTATTTAATTTTTTTTTTCTCTTTCTAACAGACATTTCATCAAACACTCGGCATGACATATTATCAAACAACCATTTAAAACAATCAGTTCCCAAAAAGTAGACAAAGCCAATTATAGAAACCCTTAAAACTATGGCTTGGAAACATATAACACTCTTCAACTATAAACTCACCTCTTGGCCTGAAAACACATGCCACTCCTAAACTATGGAACACAAAAACCAAAAACTACCTGTCTGAGGCTCTGAGCAGCTTAAAATCTAGAGTTCATACCTATGTGTACTCGAGCACGAACCCATGTGTATGTACATATATATATATATATATATGTGCGTGTGTGTGCGTGTGTGTGTGTGTTGGGGGGGGGGGGGGTTGGGTGGCTTTTGGAAAATAGTGATAACATCAATGAGTTCAAAATGAGACATTATTGGGAGAGAATTAGAGAGAGATGAAGAGGAGAGTGGGAATTAACTAACCTGACAGCAGTATTCACCGATCTGGGGCAGGAATTGCACTAGCGTTAGATTCACCGATTGTCTCCCTGGGGCTTCTGAAGAAGAGGAAGCACCTGTTTTCTGTTTATCAATAAATAATAGGGAAGAATTTATTTTTTATTTTTATTTACAAATGTTATGAAAATAAAAATAAAGAATTATGTTTGGTGAATTGTTAAATGTGAATCTCTCAAGTAGAGGTGTGTGTGGTGCGGGTCAATATGTTAAGGAGAAAAATAAAAATCATACAATGGGTAACGGATTGATAAAAGTATTATTTAAAATTGTCATTTTTCTTATTAAAAAATGACGGTTTAGCTCTCAAGTAAAGGTGTGTGCGGTGCGGGTCAATACGTTAAGGAGAAAAATAAAAATCATACAATGGGTAACGGATTGATAAAAGTATTATTTAAAATTGTCATTTTTCTTATCAAAAAATGACGGTTTAGTTGGCAAATAATAACGGATTTTCCTTGGTGGTTGGGGCAGATTAGTGGTTTATAAAAAATATAAATCAAATTACAGAACTTAAATTAAAGAGTAAAAAGATCTAATTTATAAATTAACTAAAATAGTCAAAATTAAAATATTCATTTAATATAACATTAAACATTAACAGACTAGTAAACTAAAAATTCAACAATTCAAACAAATTATACAACAATAACATTTTAGCAAGACAATAAATACTTAAAAAAATAACATCATCCAACATCCAACATAATTTAAAAAAAAGGTTTTCAAAAGTTAAATCTAATCATCATAATCCACAAACAATTCAAAAAGTTCAAAAGTTAATCTAACCATCAAACTCAACATTACTCCATTTATTGAATGTAGGAGAAATTTATTAGAATGTTATTTTGAGAAGAGTTGTGAATCCCAAACAAATAAATAAAAATTATTAATATGGGTTTTAAATTTTTTTTTAAAAAAAAGAAGGATTATTTACCAATAAATCCTACTTTATAAACTGTTATACCAAATAATCTCACTTTTATTCTATTATATCAAATAGTCCTACTGGTGGGTTGATTTGATCCTTTTTGTTTTTTTTTTTTTTTTTCCATTTTTGTTTCACTGTGTAGACGAGAGTGCCCTTGGTTTAATGTGGTAATGCTTTCTTTGGATCGTTCTTTTTTGGAAATGTTGCTCATTCCGGTTTGGCTAATTTTGGTGATACATTCAAATACGTTTCACCAATTGTCAGGTAGGGTTTTCGAATTTGAATGTGTGTGTATCGGTGTGTATGTATATCTATGTGTGTGTATATCAGTGTGTGTATGCGGATGTGTGTGTGTATTAGTGTGTGTGTGTGCGCGTGTATCAGTGTGTGCGTGTATCAGTGTGTGTGTGTGTTATGCGCTAGGTGTGTCTTAGAGAGAGAAGAGAGAGCTGGGTTTGGTGTGTGCGGTGTGTGTGTGACCACCACCGCCACCGTCCCCGGCAGCGCACCGTTACCACCTCCCCCCCACTCCACGACCAACTACCTAACCAGCCTCGGCCTCGGCTACGCCATCGCCATCGCCATCGCCCTCGGCTTCCTTGTCCTCTTCTCCACCCTTCTCCTTGTCTCCTACGTCTGCCTCCACCATCGCCGCCGTTGCCAAAACCTTAACCCTAGCTCCACCACCACCACCACAACGTCTTCCGACAACGGCATCATCCTCCCCCACATAATCTTCGTCGCTGAAGACGACAACGAAGACAACAATAACGCCGCCGTAGGGCTCGATCAAGCAGTCATCAATTCGTACCCCAGGTTTCCATTCTCGAAGGATCGAGGCAGTGGAATCAACGATTCGATGTGTTCGATCTGCTTGTGTGAGTATAGAGATGCTGAGATACTGAGGCTGCTGCTGGGTATGTGTGTTAATGGTGTCTTCTGTGCATGGTGTCTTGTGTCTGTTAGAGAGAGGAGATATGTGTGTGGTTGGGTCTCCATGTGAGAAAGAAAGAATGCTGAGAGAGATGAGTGAGTGTGTTGCAGAATGTGTTAACCCCCAAACACACCAACCCAGCCCAAGAAAAACCCTTTACAGCGGATTGGCATTATGTGACACCCTCACAATGTATCACATACAACACACCACACATCTGTAGACGTCCCCGAACGTCCCGGGAGGGAATCCTGTTTTGTTCATTGGGCTCACTACAGTTCAGGACTCAATGTCACGGTCATGTATCTAATCTTGTAGAGTGCAATGCAAGACTGATGAATTATCAAAGAGTCCAAATCCGGCAAATTGTTTTTTAAAACAGATTTTTTGAAAGAAGTGCCAAATATGGACTGCTTTGCCAGATACAGAGTCGCCACCTAAATATTTATTTTGGGGGAATTTAGGAAACCCTAACTCGTTGCCTAAGGCCACGTGTCCGTCATCACCAAAGTTACCTCGGCTCAGGAACTTGGATATGATTGGGGAAAGTTACTTCGTGAGCACCCCCGCTTGCCCGATCAAAGATTGGCCTTTACTAACCATGATATCAACTTTTGAAAACATTATGCGTTCTTATTCCGGTTATTAGCCTAGATTTACTAGGTGATGCGCACAGCATACAAGTATAGACTGGATCGCCTAAATTGGAACGAAACATTTTATGTTTGTTTTTTTTAAAAACGGTTTGCTACTCGCAAGTAGGCTAAAATACAGATTTGCCACCCTCAGGTGGGCTTAGAAAAACATGATTTTGCCACTCTCAAGTGGACTTAAAACTCACAGTCGATGAATTGTTCTAATTCAGATAATCCAACATTCACCCATAGGCATTCAGGCAGGTATATCACATAAGCACATAGCCTTATGGTAAGCATGCTATCATGGCAGTCACTCACACGCATGCAAGGATGCTAAAGCATAAACACTTACCGAGTACTCCAAGCCAAAACAGAAGCTATGTTAGAAATCAATGCATGATCCTAACTATACAGAAATGCCTAATGCAACACATGCAAAAATGCAACTATAAAATGGCATATGAGATGCTACAGCTAACACGTATTCAATTTGGAATTGAAATACGATGCAGTTAGTATGATGCGCCGAGCCTAGTGCATGCTAGACAGATGAATAGATACAAAACATGCGAGCATAAGTATGCTAATTGAAACATGCCCTAATCTAACCATCATAAGCTGGTAAATAAAATGGAGAAAGACGTGAGGTTGGAAGACATACATCACACACACGCACACTTATTACAATTGTGCCCTCGCTCGGAGGGTTCGAATAAATAATACACAACCAAAATAAATAACGAATTATTACACAACACTAATTATTTAACAAATGAACTAGGTAAGCAAAGTAAACTAGCATGCTACGCTACGTGCAATGGACTGCCTCAGCTCTGCTCAGAATGATAAATGATGTATGCTTGAGTTGCCTGGCGCGGAAATCCATTGCGATGCCCCGATTCGCCTCTGTTTGCAATTAATTCCGAAATGCTGTGTAAGGCTTTAGAAAGTTGCTGATTTCTAATTTGCTGCAACAAAGATCAAGAAAGGGGCATGGTAAAGTATTTTCACATATGTATGCACACCTCGATCCTCGTGCTACCAATCACGCATCTCGATGCATGATGGCTGATGAGTCGAATTGCACGACTCGATGTGAAATAAATGCACATGAAAACACAACAAGGCCTAGACTCCATCATGGATAATTCGGAGTGTCAGCGACCGGGAATTGAGACACGTTTCGTCACTTTGAGTACGAAGCATCCCTCGTTTCCCATGTTTGGACTAACCCTACTCCAAACACAAAACGATGAGATGGCATACACAATGCGACTAACATGCAACCTAGCATACGCAATGCTATGGACTAAAATGACATACACAACGCACGTGACACAACATGGCATGCACAATGCAAGATGGACTTACACCAATATGAGTGGACCTCAGCCACACTCACATCAGTGGCCATATGATGGAAATGAGACGACCGAAATACATGCAAACATGCACGGATGCAAAGGACCGATCCTAAGGCACAACATGCAACTCTAACAAGGCATGGCAAAGGATGAAACATCGCATACAAACAAGGAAGTTCCAGCTCTGAAACATGATATACAATGGTCCCAAATCAAGCAAATGTGGCACACAATGCAAGCTAGGGGGCCCGGGTATCGAAACTAGTGAAGTGCGTTACACTAGAGGTACACAAAGCAATGCACAAATGGAAAAAACAACCCTAAACAGACCCTAGGAAGGTCTGAAACAATGGGGGGATGGCCTAAAATGATGGCTCAGAATGCAAAGAAATGGGGCTCATTCAATGGTCGGTAAATGAGGCATACAAGCCCGACTCTCAAACACATTTAAAGAGTACAAAACATGGCAATATGGCATTCAAACATGTTCTGAAATATGATGTATAATGGACCCAAAACAAGAAAATACCTTAGTATATGCATGTAATGGATCCCGAAACTCAAAGTTAAGCATGTGTGTTGAACCTTGTAGAGAAGACCTCCAGCAACTTCTGGACCAAGAAAGGAGTTTTTCAACCTCTGAAAATCAGCTCCAAGATGCTTGGATGGATAGTGGAGGTGGTAGGCTATGAGGTGTAGTGCAAATGGTGCAAGAATATTAGGGTTTGGAGCTTGGAATAGTGAGCTATAGAGAGAGAGGTGTATAAGCCTTAAACAAAAAGTTTCAACCTTTGTAATGGAAGAGGAGGGCCTCTCTTATAGAGAAGAGAGGCCAAAGCTTCTCTTGGAAGCTTCAAATATCCACCATACACGTGTATGGAGGATGCACCAAATGGCTCCCAGCTGGCACAACTGTGTTGCATTTTGGAAAGGCAAAAAGCGAGATGGTCAATTAAGGTGGTCGGTTACCCCTAGTCTAGTCGGCAGGGGTCAAAAGGTTCAACCTCAAAAGGTGGTCGGCCTACCCAAAAAGGTGGTCTCCTAGATGAGTAGAATACAGCTGTATGGTGAAAAACTAGAAAATGTGACCCAAGAGAGAGGAAAACCAGCTTTCTAACAAGGTTCAAAAGGGTCAAGAAGAAATACTGGTCGGCCTACCCATACTGGTGGCCTCCTAGATGAGCACAACACAATAGTGGTATGAAAAACCAGAAATTATGGCCTAAAAGTGAGAAAAACCAACTTTCTGTCAAGAAAATCGGCTGGAGGAGAGAGAAAATGGTTCTCAAAAAAATTGCTGGTCTCCCACTCCCGTACCACCTTCCTAACAATGAAACAAGGGTCCATACCAAAAATGAACATAAATCGATGCAAAACGAGGGTTCGGGGGCTAAAACGCGCAGTCTGGGGCCCCGAAAACAGGTTGCGAAGCACCGGAGGTGGCGTATGACCACGAAGGTGGTCTTCCGGGCCACAGTGTCCCTCTAAGGAGAGGAAACAAGGTGTGTGCCAAAAACCAGAGCAAACGGAGGTAGTTAAGCGGTCCCGAACTGAGGCACATGGCCGACGGCTCCAAAAATTGAAAACTAGCCTCCAAACGGGATAAATGGTCTACGACCACGAAACGTAGCCTACGGCCACTGAGAGATAGTCTAAGAGACCTCTCCCTTCCTTCGGGAAGAGAAAACAGAGAAAACAAGACCTGGTTCGTAAACCGAGGCAAAGCACAAAAGAGCCCCGAAATCTGGAGGCAAGGCTCGCAGCCGAGACTCTGAAACTCCAGAACGAGCACAATATGCACTATCACTGAGCGTTCAATCGGTGACGTCTGAGTCTTAAGGTCGGTCAAAAATGGGGTGTCTACAGTTGTCCCTCTTTGACAGAACTCGAAAGTCATACGTGACGGGAGTGAATGTCAAAGCCCAGAGACGACTCGTTTTTGACAAGGTCGAAGACTTAGACAAACAGGCAAGATAAGCAAAGAGATGTGCCCACAGGCATGCCCGCAGGCGAGGGCCAAAATGCAAAACGATATGCAACAAGTCGAACGTAACTCATGATCATGCAAAGCAGCAAGTTGTAACGAAGCAAATATTCACAATAGATACAACAGTTTTAAGCAAGAATACAAAGCAACAACTACATCTCATGCAGTTTAAGAATGTGGAGAATCACAATTCTCGCTACATCTCACACGAAGAATATATGATACCTGCGCGATTTGTCTGGTTGCACCAGCTGCAAATGAACTGTACATACAATATCGTGCCTGTAAAAGAGAGAAACTTAATAAGTACAACATAGTTATCAACAAATGTTCAACACTATATCGAACGCAGACAAACAGGGTGCCGATGGGAAAGTGCATCGCAATGCGAGAGACATGCGCGTGACAACGCAAGTTAAGCATGAGGGTATGACAATACCCATGAAACGTGCACAACAATGCAAGTGAAGTGCATAACAATGCAGGATAAGTGCAAACTCGAATGCATGTTTGACACGAAACAACGAGCAAAGAAATGCAAGTTTTGACAAGTGCGACTCAATCGCGACCTCCGGTTTACCTCCCGGAAGGGTCACAATGTACTCAAAAAGGATACATCTTGCTCTTGACAAGTAACAATGAAACACGCATCGAAAGTTGGAGTTGAAGTTCTCGCGGAGGGATTTCGCGACGAAAAGTGCACTTTTCTTATACTTTCTCGGGTGCCGGGGACTCCGATCACTACCGAATTTTGCAGGGAGCTCAAAGAAGCATTGGAGACCAAAGGGGAGGGCCACCGACCAGGTTAGAGGGCCACCGACCAGGGGTAGTGCAAGGTGGTGGTTAGCCTACCAAAAAGGGTGGTCGGCCGACCACCTAGCCCAAAACAGGGGCAGTTTTCTCCTTTCACCCTTGTTTCTTTAAATATACATTGCCAAACACTTTTTGGCTCATACCATCAGATCTGAAATCATCTCCCCTTGCTTTCTAGACCATTTTCTCTCTCAGATCTGTGCTATACGCGTTTTCCAATGCCCCACGCCAAGTTGTTTCACAAAAACTTTCAGTTCTCTTCACTTTGGACCGATTAAAATTTGATTTCGGAGCTTCTTTTTTCATTTTCACCACTTGAGGTAAGTTTGTCTCAATATTTGGAACATTTTCTTGGGAGTTGACTTTGGTTGACTTTTTCCAATTTTGGCTTATTTCGCTCGTTTTTGCTCCTTTTTGCAGATTTCTTGAGATGGCGGGTCATTTTCCCCATGGCGGAGGTTCTCCAGGTGCCAGAGGTGAGCCAGACATCATGTCTTTACCTCCGAGGGTTCGACCATTCATTCTCGAAAGGTATGACCCTCCGACACACATCCTTCCTCGGGCAGTTTTTTATCATTTTACCGACTTTGATACTCGAGCACCTGTGGATCTGCTATTGCGGGAGCCGGAGTCCCACCTCTCTCATCAGGCACGAGAGGTATGTACTTCACTTTTTACATTTCCTGCCTTATATTCTGCATTTTCCGTGCATTTCATGCTATGTATGCTTATTTGCTCATTCTAGCACGCAGCTTGTTCTGAACACTTAGTTTATAACGCAATATTCCGTTCGCATTTTTAACACACAGCTCAAACACTTGAATTTCTGAACCTGCAGCCCATATATTGGTTGTGAACACACAGCACACACTTGTTGAGAGTTGAACACGCAGCCCAAACTTCGAATTTCTAAACACGCAGCTCATATCTTGATTGTGAACATGCAGCACACACTTGTTGAGAGTTGAACACGCAGTCTAAACTTCGAATTTCTGAACACGCAGCTCATATCTTGATTGTGAACACGCAGCACATACTATTTTAGAAATCTGAACACAAATCCCAAATTTGTTTGTGAACACGCAACACACACTTGTCGAGAGTTGAACACGCAGCCTAAACTTTGAGTTTCTGAACACGCAACTCATATTTGATTGTGAACACGCAGCACACACTTGTCGAGAGTTGAACACGCAGCCCAAACTTTGAATTTCTGAACACGCAGCTCATATTTGATTGTGAACACGTAGCACACACTTGTTAAGAGTTGAACACGCAGCCCAAACTTCGAATTTCTGAACACGCAGCTCATATTTAATTGTGAACACGTAGCACACACTATTTCTGAAATTTGAACACACAGCCCAAATTTGTTTGTGAACACACAGCACACACTTGTTGAAAGTTGAACACGCAGCCCAAACTTTGAATTTCTGAACACGTAGCCCATATCTTGATTGTGAACATGCAACACACACTATTTCTGAAATCTGAACACATAGCCCAAATTTGTTTGTGAACACGCAGCACACACTTGAACACACAGTTCATACATTTCATTTGCTCGCAGCTTATACATTTCATTCTGAAACTGAATACATGTTTTCATTATGAATGTAGGTGTCTTCCCGCGTTACACGAGGATATGGCTCCATCGTTGCGAGGAAGTGGTACATGGAGCTCCTGAAGGCCGTTCGTGATTGGGTTGACCAGGCGGGATTTGGACCCTTCTGCACTGGGATATCTCGCTGTCATGCTAGCAGGACATTGATGGGTGCCCTTGTAGAGAGATAGTGGGACCCCACAAACTCTTTCCATTTCTCGGCTACCGGGGACATGACTATGACCTCGTTCGACTTTGCCGTGCTGACAGGCCTCGACGTGGGAGGTTGGGAAATCCCTTATGATGAGGACATGGGCAAGTGGGAGGCCGCTTGGATTTACTTGTTGGGAGCTCGCCCACCAGTTGACAGATCCTCAAGCAGAGTCCGGTATACCCGGTTTTCCTCACATTTCAGAAGGAGGGAGCCTGAGACTTCCGAGGAGATAGCACAGTACACCCGAGGGTTTTTGATGTTCCTCTTCGGGACCACTCTGTTCGCCGACAGGGGGAACACCATTGGGCTATATCTGCTGAGTGCCCTGGTAGACCTCTCGCAGGTCAGTTAGTATGACTGGGGTGGTACCGGCTTAGCTACCCTCTACTGCTATATGAGTGCGACCTCCCGCGGACGGGGGAACATAGTCGGCGGCTATTGGAGAGCATGGGAGGAACTTTTCTGTCCTCTTGATTTACATTTCCGTTTTTCATTATCTGTACATTGCACACACGGCACACTTTACATTTTGTACTTTGCATTCCGCTCTCAAAGATTCTCAGATCACATTCTCAAGGCCAAGATTACAGATTCTCTGTACATTCTGTATTCACATTCTGCACTTAGCATTCTGTATTCTGATGGCTTTTGCCCTGTTTTCTACAGCTGTAGGTTTTTGCATACTTCCCGATGCTAGCTCCAGAGCTCGAGGTGGAGGTGCCCCTTATGACCCCCTACTCGCTCGTTTTCGAGGGCCAGTACCTATTGCGAGCCCAGGAGACTCTCCCCTACTTACGGCAGTTTTTCGACACAGTGCGGCCGAGAGAGGTAATTCAGAACTCTCAGTTCTTCATGTTTTCATCTTTGACTTATCGCACATTTACGATTTCTAATCGACTTATGCATTGGTTATCCGCAGATCACATGGTAGCCCTGGGTGCCTTTTGGTGGAGACATCCGATTTCAGTTTACCGGAGGATGGGCTGCCTCCCGGTACAGAATCTTGTTTAAGGGGCCAACTGGCAGGGCTTGGTTCTTGGGGGACCGTTTCCTGCGCCAGACTATGGGCTTTCCCGAGCAGAGTGTTCCCTCAGCACCTCCAGATGATATGCGATCTGCTGATAGGCTCACTCAGGATGTCGACAGCGCCATGCTCGGTACCAACATATTGCTACATTTGGAGGACAGGGAGTACGCGACCTACCGTCATACATACTTGATGCCTCCATTGGCAGGTGTCCGTACTCCCCCGAGGAGGTCTACTGGCATGCCATCCTCGAGTCGCGCCTGAGCTGCGGATGTCCCTTCTACCAGTAGGGTTGGTACATCTAGAGGTGGGACTGGACTGGTCCCCCCGATTCCCCCGACTTATCATCACCCTAGATGGCTAGATATCCCGACTGAGTTGACGGGATGGCGATACGGGACTTCTTACCCGATTCCGATAGAGCCTCCTATGCCTGGTCACCCATACGTCAGTGATCCTGACTCACCACTGGTATGTTCCACTATTTTTCATTTATCACTCAGATACTTAGGCACTCATTTATTCATTGATGATTTGAGCTTGTATCTGCAGCCACCCAGAGAGTACATGGAGGGGATGCTCGGATTGGTGGCCTCACTTGAGGGCATGGTCTTACGGAGAGAGGCGCAGCTGTCCATCATTGGTGTCCCGGTACTCTTTAATTTTCTTGCATTTATCATACCTCTGATGACATGCTGAACTTGAACATTTCACTGCATTGATTGACCGACTGTATGCGTAGAGCACATGTGACACACACCACATTAATGTACAGTATCTGCATACACTCACTCTATGTAGCTTTTTATCTGTGCATCTGATATACATACTTTGGCTGATGCATTCAAATTGCACTCTTTCTTTTCAGATGCCCCCGTTATATACTGAGCCACAGACCGGGCCATCTAGGCCTTCTCGAGGAGCTGGGAGAGGGGAGTCGTCTCGCAGACGAGGCAGGCGCAAAGCACATATCATAGAGGAGGAGTCCAGCGAGGAGGAAGAGTCTGCGCATCCTCAGTCAGAGACATCTGCCGGTAGAGAGGATGACTCTGAGTCCGACTCTGAGGGCGGAGGTGATGCCGAGGAGGGTTCCGAGGACAGCAGCTCCGATTCAGACGGTAGTGCTGGTGGAGATGGTGCAGGGACTTCTCAGCCGAAGAGGACGAAGAGGGCCTCTTATTCTTGCACTTGAGAGCACTGATGGAGATGTTCTAATAGTTGTAGCACATTGTACATTATTAGGCAGTTTTATTTTCTGTAAAACTTGTACCCTTGTTGTAAAATGTTGTAACAAAAGAAGCATGATGGAATGAAACAACTTTTGTTCAAAAAGTGTTGTATTTTATGTTCTTAGCATCGCATCGCATCATTTTGCACAAAAAAATGAGATTAAATGGAATTGTGCATTGAAAATTGCCAAGTCAGGTAGTGAATCGACGCAACAAATAAAATAACTTTACTTACTAAGAAAGAACAGAACCTTAACAAGTTTACAACTCGATAAGCAAGACACAACAATGTTGATTAAACTTACAACTCGATAAGCAAGACACAACAATGTTGATTAAACAAAGAGTAACAACTCGATACACAAAACTCGTCAACTTGACAAAACTTAACAACTCGATAAGCTTAACAACTCGGTAAGCAAAACAACAACTCGATAAGCAGGACTTAACAACAACTCGATAAACAAATGCATTTCGGACGATCTGGGTGACGGAACGCATCCGAAACAAAGGAAAACACGCACCTTCAACACTGCTAATGTATGGAAATGCTAGGAACTTTCTTTTAGAAGCTAGAACAAGACCAAAGCCACCCTCCTCTCCATGGCTGACCACCTAAGGGAGCTGGCCGACCAGCTTTTTTCATTGGAGACCAAGGAGGGTGGTCGGCCTACCAAAAAAGGTGGTTGGCCAACCACCTGGCTTAACAACCATCAATTTTTCGACACGTGTCCCCCGAACAGTGCCTTATCCTCTTTAAAAGCTCCAGCCTTGTGGTTCATTCATTTCATCTCAGTTTTGCATCAAAATGGAGGCGTTCCTCATCCAAAATCTCACAGCTTGGATCGCTTCTCTAGATGGCTCGGAAAAGTTAAACTTCCAGGGCTTTGGCTTGAATGCACTATTCACGCTGGGCCGTACTCCGCTGCATCTTCCTTTCCTCCATGCCGCGGCAAGGTTTTGGAATCCGGCAACACACATCTTTAGCTTTAGCAGGCAAGAGATGTGTCCTACTTTCGAGGATTTCCAAGCTTTGATGAAGTCCGAGCGCAACGAGGAGATCTTGCCTCAACTCCGATTTGGCCACGTCCAAGCCCTAGGACAAATGTGCGGCCTCACTTTGCATGACGCTCGAGCATTGATTCATGATAGAGAGCTGGACATCCCAAGTTTGGTTTACCGATTTTCTGATGCTGGTGACTGCGGGGACCACCATTGGCAGGGCTATCGGCAACACGCGCTTTGCCTATGCTTGCTATCTCATTTCTTACTTGCCCCGTTCTCCGGTGGATTCAGTGTCCGGTTGATCGAGGTTGCCCAAGGTTTGAAGGAGGGCAAGAGCTGCATCGCAGTGACATTGGCTGAGACATTGATGGGCTTAGACGCTTTTCATCGCCGGGAGACGGCTAAGCTTGCGGGGAGCCCACTACTATTGTTGGTAATGTTTCCCACCCAATCTCACATATATATTGCTCACATCACTCGGCCCTGAGGCTCATTTTTTCTCACAAAACCCTCTTCTTACTTTTCTCTCATTGTACATCTCTCTATTCTTTATTCTCTCATTTTTCATTCCTCTCCAAGTGTGGTTAATGGACAAGTTATAGATTATGAAGTCTTGCCCAACATACTCAACTCGCGGCTACTTTTTCTGACAACGCTTGGTCGATGCCCTGGATGAGGGGTGGTGGTGCAACTGGATGTACAGTTTGTCTGCAAACCGCAGCGCTTGGCGTTGTCCTTGGCTCAATCTGCCGGCAATGAGTTACAACATGACCCATCAACCTGGGATTCAACTGATTGGCATGACACACTGTGTCTTCTATTTTCCGTTCCGGTTCCGGCGCCAGTTCGAACATGATCAAACTTGCCCGCCAGAGGGGATAGAGTACCTGTGCAGATTCGGCCGAGGCACACATGTCTTGCGGTATGCCACAGCATGGAGGACTAGAGAGCTCCTAGCCCCCGCTTCCACTTTCAGTTGCAGTTTGTCTGATGAGTGTTTGGATTGGCTCAATAAAGAGGCACAAGAAGGGCCCACTTTGGCATCAAAGGCTTCGACCAGCTTTGGGAGGGGGCGCAGGAACACCTGACTTATCTATGCCCCGGATTTATTGCTTTATTAGTATTTTCAAGTTTTCTTTATGAATGTAACCAAAAGCAACTTCAATTTGTACGCAAGAGAAGGAGAACTCTGTATTGAAATCAATGAAATTGAAGGTTGTGGGTACTGAAAATTTTCTGCTTTGGTCCAAAAATGGTCTAAGTTGTAAAAAGATTAATTTTGAACAAAGTCAACTTTTATTAAAACTTTTCAAAACCATTTTCGATATGGATCAGAAACTGGACACGCCTGAAGTCTGTCACTGAGATGCACAACCCCAAATCTCCAGCAATTGGAAAGTTGCCCCTAGTCTGAATAGTACCGCGTCACTGCATAGCAATGAAAAGTTGCCCCTAGTCTGAAAAGCACTACACCGGAGATCATAATCGAACTCTTGAATGCTGAATAGACAAAGATGGCCGAGATAATCAAATGGAAAAAGTTGATCGGGGAAAAGTTTATGGCTAAACTTCAGGATGAAATTGCCTACGTATCCCAAAGATGGGAATCAAGCTTTACGTAGTTCAGGCTCGAGTTCACTCGAGTATTTTTACTCTCCTTTTACGCTCTAACTTTTGCCAAGGCCGCCCTTTGCGGGTTTTCAACCTTGCGAGCTCAGTTTTTATCATTTCAATTTTTTTGTGCTCTAACTTTTGCCTAAGTTGCCCTTTGCGAGTTTTCAACCTTACAAGCTCAGTTTTTATCATTTCAATTTTTTGTGCTCTAACTTTTGCCTAGGTTGCCCTTTCGGGTTTTCGGCCTAGCGAGCCTCTCAGGGGTAATATTTCTTCAACTTGTCCATGTTGATCGGTTGTGAGAACTCTAGGCCATCTAGGTCCATCAGAACCACAGCTCCACCTGACCAGATAGACTTAATGATGTATGGACCAGTCCAATTGGGTCTGAACTTGCCCCTTGGGTCGTGGATGGGAGCTCGGTTATCCTTGAGCACCAAATCTCCTTCTTTTAGATTCCTAGACTTAACTTCTTGTTAAAAGCCCTGGCAATTCTACGCTGATAACCTTGAACATGGTACAGTTCTTTCAGTCTGCGCTCGTCAAAGAGCATGAGTTCTTCAAATCTGCTCTGCTGCCAATCTGCTTCGGTTATCTGACACTCAACCGGCACTCTTAAAGACGGAACCTCAATTTCAATAGGTAGAACGGCCTCCATCCCATAAACTAATGAATACGGAGAAGCCCCAGTAGAAGTTCTAATTGAAGTCCGGTAGCCCCACAGAGCAAACGGCAGCTTATCTGGCCAATCCCGGTAGGTTTCCACCATCTTCTACAGTATGTGTTTGATATTCTTGTTGGCGGCCTCAACCGCTCCATTGGTCTGCGGCCAGTATGTGGATGACTTATGAAAAGCCACATTGTATTTCTCCAACAAGTCAATCACTTCCTTCTTGAAGTGGGAACCATTATCTGAAATGACCTCGTTTGGGACCCCATAACGACAGATGATGTTGTTTCTGATTAACTTTGCAATGTGCGACGCTTTCAACACCGCATAGGATTGGGCATCAACCCACTTTGTGAAATAATCTATCGCGACCAGGATGAACTCATGCCCATTCGACCCCTTTGGCGTGACAGCCCAATCACATCGATTCCCCAAACTGAAAATGGCCATGGCGAAGTCATACTGTACAGCTTCGACGGCGGGATGTTCATGCGGTTTGCATGGATCTGACATTTGTGGCATCGTCAAACAAAGCTGATACAATCCTCTTCTATGGTGGACCAATAATAACCTTGTCTGAGGATCTTCCGAGCTAACATTACCCCGTTCATATGCGTACCGCATTCTCGTCTATGGATGGCCTTCATCAGGCGTTTTGATTCTTCAACTTCAATGCACAGCTTATGCATTCCCAAATGACCTCTCTTATACAATTTACCTCCGTAAATGATGAACTGAATAGCCATTCTTCTGATTGCCCTTTTATCCTTGGCATTTGCCCCTGGTGGATACGCCTCATTCTCCAAGAAATTCCAAATATCGTAATACCAGGGGTTCTCATCTTGAACCTCATCTATCGCGGCAATCGACTCGTAAGCTGGCACAAATTTTTGATCGATAATGACTGGATGCATCCGAACTCCAAACGAAATATCTATCATGGAAGATAGAGTTGCTAGTGAATCTGCGAACCTGTTGTTCTCTCTTAACAGCTGAGTAAAATTTAACTTTTCAAACCGAGGAATTAACAAGTCCAAGGTTTGGTGATACATAATCATCTTTTCTTCTTTAACTTTCCAATCTCCTTTCACTTGAGATACAACAAGGTTCGAGTCACCGATGACGTCTAACCGTTTTGCCCCTAATTCCAGGGCTATTTCTAGACCGGCAATGCATGCCTCATATTCTACTTCGTTGTTCGAGACTTTGAACCAGAGTCTGAATGCTAGAGGGATACGGGAGTTGTCGGGTGTTATCAGTAACACTCCTATCCCATACCCATGTTGGTTTAACACTCCATCAAAGTACATCGTCCACAACTCATCGTCGATATGCAAAATGGCCTCATCTGGGAATAAGTACTCAACTGCTTCACCTCCTTCCACTGGATGATCGGCTAAGAATTCTGCTACTGCTCTTCCCTTGACTGACTTGCGCGCCACATATTTCAAATCGAATTCGGAAAGCAATAGTAACCAACGAGCTAGCCTACCCGTAAGTGCCGATTTCTCGAAAAGATATTTGATGGGATCCAATTGTGAAACCAACATTACGGAGTGAGCTAACAAGTAGTGCCACAGCTTCCTGGTAACCCATACCAAGGCTAAACAAGCCTTTTCCAATGGTGTGTAGTGAGTCTCATACTCCAGCATCTTTTTGCTCAGGTAGTAGATGGCTCTCTCCGCTTTGTCCTCTAATTCTTGTGCGAGCATGCAGCCCATTATAGTCTCAATTACTGAAAGATACAAAATCAACGGTCTCCCTAACTCTGGCGATAACAACACGGGCGGATTCTGTAAGTATTCCTTGATTTGTTCAAAAGCAGCTTGGCATCGACCGTCCCATTGGAATTTCTTTCCTTCTTCAGGAGGCCAAAAAGTGGTTCACAAGTCAAGGTTAATTTTGAGATAAACTGTCTTATGAATTGCACTTTACCCAGAAAGCCTCGCACTTCCTTTTCAGTCTTTGGTGGTGGCATTTCTAAGATGGCCTTAATTTTGGAAGGGTTGACTTCGATACCTCTTTGTGTAATCAGAAACCCCAGCATTTTCCCTGCTGTAACACCAAATGTACACTTTTGAGGATTCAGCCGCAACCGAAATTCTCTGATCATTTGGAAGAATTTTTGCAAGGTGGTGTAGTGGCCCTCTCTTTCTTTGGACTTGACAATCATGTTGTCCACATACACCTCAACCTTTTTGTGGATCATGTCGTGCAATATTGTGGTCGCGACTCGTTGATATGTAGCTCCAGCGTTCTTCAACCCAAACGGCATTACTTTGTAACAGTATGTCCCCCACGGGGTGGTGAAAGCAGTCTTCTCCCGGTCCTCGGGTGCCATCACTATCTGATTGTAGCCTGAGAAGCCATCCATGAACGAAAGCAAAGCATGCCTCGCTGTGAAGTCCACTAACTCATCAATATGCGGTAAGGGAAAGTCGTCCTTCGGACTGGCTCTGTTCAAATCCCTGAAATCCACGCATACCCGGATCCTACCATCCTTCTTCGGTACTGGAACAATGTTGGCCAACCAAGTCGGGTATTCAGATACTAGCAGGAAGCCTGCGTCAATTTGCTTGGTGACCTCTTCTTTAATCTTGAGGGCCCAGTCCGGGTGGATCCTTCTGAGTTTTTGTTTAACGGGTCGGTGTAGACACCCCATTTTTGACCGCCCTTAAGACTTGGGCGCTACTGATGGTTTACTTGGTGGAGAAAAGTGTGCAGGGCAAAGGTTAAGTTTCTTCGGCAAGGAGAGAGGCGAATCTCAACTTCACACCCTATTTTGAACCAAAATTATTTTGGATGGTTTTGAGACCTTAAAACCCTCTCTTTCAAAACATTTTTGAAATAAAATTCCCACAATGTTCCGACGCTCGCATTTCGGTAAATGGTGCGCTTTTCGATAAATCGAGCAAGGACAAAGTGGAGATGAATGAAAGAGAGATGAAATCTTTGAAAAATCTTTCAAAACACCTTACTTCGGGGTTTGAAGTTGAAGAGAAAAGGAGAAGAGGGGAGAAAACAAGTTGGAGAAGAGGTTCGGCATGAATCCGGGTAGAAGAGAGTCGAGCAGTCCTCGCTAAATCAAGCTCATCTGTCTATACACTTGGAGTTTAGCTATGAGGCCACCACCATTGGAAATAAGACTTCCGGGGCTTCACTTTGCACTCAAGAATCTCCTAAAGCCAAGTCCGGATGGGGGAGATATGGTTGGTTCAAGCAGGGGATCAGTCCGGTTGGATCGAATTTGCGCGGCTTCACCAAAAAGGGCATAACTTTTTGCACAGGAGGAATTTTAATGCAAGGTTTGCGCCATTAGAAAGCTAACTTCTAGGGCTTTAATCTGAACATCCACCAGCACTTTTTGACCTTATTATCCACCCATCGGCACTCTATTTAGCTGACCGGCCAGTACAAATTGCAAGTCGGCAATTTATTGTGCCGACCGGCAATTTATTTGGCCGATGACCCTTTTTCTTGGCCGATTTGACCCTTTTGACTCTTGCAGGCATGGTGCATGCACAGACCCGACCCCCCATACATATATGTGCCTATTTGGAGCCTTTGACCTCATTTTTGGACCCTTTGCTCAAGGCTTCTTGAGGAAGCCTTGACCCCTTTGTCTTGGCTTCCTCAAGAAGCTTGCACCCCCAGCTTGGCTTCCCTAATAAGCCTTGCCCTCTTTGCTCCCCTTGACCCTTTCTTTTAGATTGTCTCATAAGCTTTAAGCCTTGGCCTTTGCCTATATAAAGAGCCTTCCCCCTCCATTGTAAAAGGTTAGAGTTTTTGAGTAAAAAACCAGAGAGTAGACATATATATCTAACATATATATCTACAACCCTCTATATCTATCTTATCCAAGCCTCCAAACACCTTTGTTCTTGCATTATTTTCCCTACAACACCTAGCACAACACCTCCATCCTCCATTCCAGCATCTTGGAGGCCATTTGCAGAGGTTAGAAGCTCAGAAACTTGGACCAAGGGCTGCTGGTTTGCTGCTCTTCAAGGGTAAGCACCCATTTCCCTTAAACTTGCATTTTTTAGCTTCATTGGTTAGCCTTATTTAAAAGTATTTTTGAGCTTCGATGTAAACTGTAAAGAGGCTTATTTTGAGCCCTTCTTCAACATTGAAGAAGGGCTCAACACTTTTGGGGACCTCCATGTGTCACTTGCCATTGTACCCCTCTTTGGTCCCTATTTTTGCATGTTTTGTTAGATTATCTTGCTTCTATTTTTCGGCCATGATCAGAGCTTAAAGTGGCCATATTTTGACCCCCTTGTCATGTTTCATTAAGGGTCTTTTGCTGTTTGATGAATATTTTGTATACTTTGTGTTATAGCCTTCTTGTGGCCTTAATCTTGCATTGCATTTTGAGCATGTTTATATACTGATTTGGGGCTTGTCATCTACTGAAAAACATCATATTTTTGGTCCCTCTTCAGTGTTGTAGAAGGGTCCTTTTTTGTTTGGACTTTGTATCTACCACTTGCCTCATTGCCTCCCTTGCGGAGCCATTTTTGTATGCCATTTTAGTCCCATTTGTGATCACTATTTGGCCATGATTTGAACTGTAAACATGCTTGTTTTTGGGTTTCCTAGCTTCTGTCTTCATACTTCATGTACAAATTATGCATGCATTGCATAGCTATAGGCCATTTCATGCACCAAAATTCATGTTTCGGGACTCGTTCCATACATCGGGTATCATTTTGCCATGATTCGGGGCTGTTTTGCATCTCATTTTGCCTATGAAAATTGCATGATCATATGCCATATTCCATGTTTTTCCATGTCTTGTTAGAGTGGCATTCCGTGCCGTAGGTTCGGTCCTCGGTTTGCGTGCACGCACTTCGAGTTGTCTCATTTTTATCTTATGGCCTCCTATGTGAGTGTGATTGAGGTCCACTTGTGTTGGTGTACGTCCATATTGCATTGTGTATGCCATGTTTCAATGCGTTGTGCATGTTATGTTGTTAGCATTGTGTGTGCCATGTAGTTGCATTGCATGTTTGTATGCTTACTTGCATGCTTAGGTCGCATGTGCATTGTTGTGCATTGCCTCGCCTCTTGATCAACCATGATTGAGGTTAGGTCCCTTGTATGTTTTGTGTGCATTGCATTTGACATTGAAATACATACTTGACTCTTTGGCCATCATGCATCGAAATGCGTGATTGGTAGCCCGAGGGTCGAGCACCACACTCCCTTGAGTCTTAAACATGATATGGAGTGTGGTGGTACAAACATTGCTTTGAAAATACATTGCCATGCCTTGTTTGCCCTCTATTGCTGTCAAACAGGTTTCTACAGGAAGTTTTGGCCGGTCGGCTACATACAGTGCCGACCGGCAATTCATCAATGGCCGATAACTTCAAGCGGCCGGTGACCATTTCCCATAGCCGATGGACATTCCTCCTAGCCGGTGGCACTCCACAGTGTGCAGAGAGCATACCTTGGGACTTGTGCAGTCTTCAAAGGTGCCAAACAATGAAAACAGAGGCAACATGTGTCATGGAAATGAGTTTCAGGGCGAAGCCAATCCAAGCATACGTGCATCCCTCTTCCCGAGGCCATTTTACTGCTTTAAATAGCTTAATTAATTTGTTAATTAGTTAAGGGTTTGTAATATTTAATTAGCTAGGGTAGTTAATTATTTATTCGGTCTGTATATTTATTTGGTCCCTCCGAGTGAGGGCGTATTTGTAATAAGTGTGCGTGGGTGCGTGCATGTCTTCCAACCCCACGTCTTTCTTCCCTTTTATTTACCTGCTTATGATGGTAGATTAGGGCATGTTTAAATTAGCATACCTTATGCCATGCATGCGTGCATCCATGCATTTGTTGACATGCATCGGGCTCGGTACATCATACAAACTGCATTGTTTTTTTGATTTCCAAATTGAATACATGCTATTTGTAGCATTCCATATGCCATGTTTAGGATAGCCGAGCCTGTCTAGATTACATTCTTTCCATGTGTTGCATTAGCCACTTAACATAAACTAGGATCATGCATATGATTGCTAACTAGTTTCTATTTTGGCTTGGAGTAGTAGGTGAGCTTTCATGCTTTAGCATATCGCATGTGTGTGAATGTTGCCATAATAGCATGATTACCATGAGGCTAGCTGCTTATGTGATATAACTGCTTGAATGCCTGTGGATGGAGGTTGAATTACCTAAATTGGGACAATGCATTAAAAACTGTGAGTTTTAAGCCCATTAGTTAGTGGCAAAATCATCTTTTCTAAAGCCCACTTGAGGGTGGCAAAACCTGCATTTTAGCCTACTTGCGAGTAGCAAACCGTTTTCAAAACAAACATGTAGTGTTTTGTTCCAACTTAGGCGATTTGGTCTATACTTGGTTGCTGTGCGCATAACGTAGTAAATCTAGGCTAATAACCGGTATAAGAACACATAAAGTTTTCAAAATTGGATATCATGGTTAGTAGAGAGGCCTCCCTGACCGCGAAGGGGGTGCTCATAGCTGACCTTCCCCGATCGTACCCAAACTCCCGAGCCAAGACAACGTTGGTGATGACGGACACGTGGCCTTTGGCACCGAGTCAGGGTTTCCTAAATTCCCCCATTAAAAAATATTTAGATGGCGACTCTGTATCTGGCAAAGCAGTCCATGTTTGGCACTTCTTTTCAAAATCTATTTTTCTCAAAACAATTTGCCAGAGTTGGACTCTTTGGTTCAAGATTAAGAACCGTGACAATTCGAGTCCGAACTGTAGTAGACCCACAAACGAACAGAACGGGACTCACCCTCCCGGGGCGTTCGGGGACGTCTACAGTCAGGCCTCGAGGTCAAGAGGGATCCGGTGCTGTACAATCTCAGGATCGATTCCAGGCATGTCTTCATAGGACCACGCGAAAACATCTTTGAAATCTTTTAATAAAGCGACTTAGCGCTCACGTTCCTCCGAAGACAACGTGGACCCGATCTGGACCAGCCGCGGGTCTTCCTCAGTACCAATATTCATAGTAGTGATTTCATCCATTAAGGGTTTAACAAATCTTTCCTGCTCTTGTTCAATTAAGCGTTGCAAAACTGGAGGAATTTCTTTCTCGTCGTTTTCATCAAAATTTTGAAATTCTGAGTTAATACAATAAATCAAGGGCACAGAAAAGTACTCAGAAACCACAGCCACATCATTCTCATTAAGCACATCCAAATCGTCTGATTCTTCGGTTACAACAGACTCAAAAGAGAAAGAAAAAGACGACCTAGACAGGACTGTGGTATTCGGGTTATCACCCACTGGAATACCGAACTCAGACTCAGTCGAGCTGGAACCTGATTCTGACTCAATAGATTCGGAGGAATTAGATTCCGGTTCACTACCTGACCTGGTGCTGCTTGACAAAAATCCCTCTTCATACTGCCAAATGAGAGAGGGTGCGATAGATGCATCCAAAATGTTTGCTGGTAGGCCCGCAACCGTTCCATTCCCGATCACGCATACTAAGAATTTATCCCCCAAGCACTTCTGTTCGATCAGAGGATCTGAAAGTAGACACGCCAGCGCTACCCCCATTTCACTTTCGGTGTCCTCAGACTCCACTTTCTTACTCTGCTCAACCTCAGCTAATGGGTCTGTCTGCTCTTCGACAACGTCATCCCTAGATAACTGTAGGTCAAAGAAAATCTCAAAACCTGGTACGCGCTTCCTCTCCACGTTCAGCCACGGCTCTGGGAAGCCACAAAATGGAAAGTCCTCTCATTCCCTGACAAAGCGTCCGTTTAGGGTACCCTGAATGGGCTTATGCATCAGCTCAAAAGGCTTCCCCGCCTGCTTCACTCTGGCTCTCCTAGCCATCTCCTTACTTTTCCTTACCCAATCCTCTTTGGTGGGCAGATAGCCCAAGCCAAAGGTATGGGGTTGGCACTGCACTTGACCAATCTTTTCCAGCCGCTCTTTCCCAATCCCATCCCGGGGATGTGTTGAAGCTTGCTCATGAGGTATACTGATTGAGCACTGACATACACCGCCTCATTAACAGCCATGATGTTCTGTACGACTCGGGCCTCAGTTAGGGTAAAACCGAATAAGAACACATCCTCCATACCGTGCTCAATTTCCAAAACTGGCGTAGATACTTCCGGTAGTGGATGGATCGATGAATTCTCAAAAACAATGGCTACTTCCTTCCCATGGAGATATTTCACCATTTGATGCAAGGTGGACGAAACTGCTTTTACTTGGTGCAACCACGGCTGCCCCAAAAGTAGATTAAAGGTCGTAGGAACTTCTAAGACGTGGAAGTCTACCTCATGCTGTCCTAGCCTAACCTTGGTCTGAATTTTCACTGTTCCCATGACTTCTCTGCTCGTGTTGTCATATGCTTGAATCACCTAGACTGTCGGCACAAAGTCCACGGTCTTTAAACCGATTGCATATACAGTTCTTACTGGGCACACATTGATGGCGGACCCTGTGTCGACAAGCACCACGGGTATCCGTTTGTTTCTACACTCCACAGAGATGTAGAGTGGCTTGTTATGGTTCGCACCCTCAGGTGGCAATTCTTTGTCGGAGAAAGTCAACATCGAGGTAGCCCCTCCCGGAAAAACTAAGCCCACTAGTTGTTCGAGCGTGGTGTCTATTGAGAGCTTGGCCTTGTCCATGGCCGATAAGACAGCTTGTTGATGCACTCGTGACGCCATAAGCAGTCCTCAGATGGAGATGTCTGCCTGTATCTTTTTCAACTGCTTCAGTATAGCCTCTTCTTCGAGTTGCTTCTCTTTCTGTTTCTCCGCCTCCTTATTTTTTCCAGACGCCTCTGGCTGATCTAGATGTGGGGGCTTGAAGTACCGTCCGCTTCTAGTCATATGATCAACTTTGCCGATGTACCAGGTATCGTCTGGTTGGTTGCTTCCCCAATCCTCATCCGTGTGGGCAAGACATAGATCATTGTCTTCCCACCACATTCCGTTGGCAGCCAACAGACACCTGTCTGGCTCCAGTACAATTGTACTCGCAGTACTCTCCGTCCGCATGCTCGCAGCATTCTCTATCTTCGCCCACACAGCATTTTCAGTCCCCTCAGGGCCCTTAGCTTTCTTGATTCTCTCAGAATCCTCAAACCTTTCTTGTTCCAACTGCGTCAGTACAGCTGGCTGTTCAACACTTCCCGCATTCACAATGCCCAAGTCCTGAGCAAAATTCTTAGCACCGGTGCTCTCCGGCGATTCATTCTGATTTCCGGCCCTTCTGGTCACAACTGATGTTCTTGCCCCTGCCGGGCCCTGTTCCAATTGAGCTTCGTCGACAACATCTGGTAGGTCATCAAGCCACCCAATAACCTCTGCTGGCTCCTCAAAATCTGACCAATTGACTACCATGCCCTCTGGGTCTTGTTCATTGGAAAATTAGAGGTTAGCAAAGTCGCCTTCCACGTCTGCCAAGTCATCTATTCTCTGACCAGATTCCTCCCCCTGTATCACACACAGCTTTGCCCCTGCCGGCAATTCCACATCTGGCCTAACCGCCCATCGATGAATGTAGTCACTTTGGATCAGATATTTCCTCAAAGAAAACTCCCAAATTCCTCAGATTCTCGCTTAATCGCCCATTCTTCCTCGAATCTCTATTCTCGTTTTCGACAAATACCACACCGATGGTTCGGGTTGGATTTTGGAGATGTCTAACATGCACAAGTCAGTGCAGTCAAGAAAGAGCACCTCCGGCTTGGGTAGGTGGGATGGGGTGATGTATATGCTAGGATCGTAAGACACGACCCAGTCTGGATAAAGTTGATTCTTTTGGGCAGTGGAGCTTGGTTGTGCGGTGGGAGAGGGTTTGTTGTGACATTGGGTTTTTTTGGAGGCACGATCACTTGCTTGTCAACGAGATCTTGAATCTCATGATGCAATCTAAAACATTAGTCAGTGTCATGACCATGTTGTTGGTGATACGCGCAGTATTTTGTTGGGTTATGAGAGGGAGGGAGTGGATTTGGCAATGGCCTCGGCTCCAGGGGCTTTAAGTGCCCTTTCCTGATTAATACCGCTAGAGCTTTGGACAGGGGCATGTATAAAGGCGTGAAGGTTCTTTGGCCTCTGGGTTGGAATTTGGTGGTTTGTGTGTTGCTTCCGGACGCGCCGGAGAAAGGTGTAGCTGCCATGGGTCTTGGAGGGGGAATGGTGGTGACCATGCTTACTTCCGAAGCTTTAGCATTTGTGGCATTGCTAGTGCCTGTGTTGTTGTTGCGGTTGAAGGTTCTTCGGGGTTGCTCTCTGTCTTGGTCAATCAGACCTTGTTTCATAACATCCTCAATTTGTAACCCCATCTTATGCAAATCTGAAAAGTTAAAGAAGGGGAGCACAATCATTTTCTGCATCAGTTTTGGCTGGAGATTGCACGCAATCATCCAGATTTGATCTTTATCTGTAGGCCTTAGGGTCATCATTGAGGCCTTCGCCCTCCATCGGGCCACAAAATTCGAAAAACTCTCCTTAGGCTCCTGCCTTGTTATCTCAAGATCACGGGTTGTAATCTCGATTTGAGTGTTATAGAAGTATTGTGCAATGAAAGCCTCGGCCATTTCATCCCAGTTCTGCTTAACATCATCTTCTAACTTTGTGTACCAGATAGCGGCCACACCTGACAAGGTCCGGCCGAATAGTGAAAGCTTCTGTGGTCTGGTGAGGCCCATCGGTCGCAGTATATCTGAGAACAACCGAAGATGGACCATGGGATCCCCGGATCCGTCGAAGCGGTCGATTTGTGGCATTTTGAACCTATCTGGCAACGCCACAGCCACATCGGTATATCCGTCCTCGATGTCTGGGATGGACTTCACCCCTTGGGATTTCTTGAACAGTTTCTCAAGCTTGCTCAACTTTAACGCTGTATGGTCCACCTCGAACTCAAAGAGAGAGTCCGGTTGATTGACAGGCGTAGGTGCCTTAGATAGTTGAGGTAGAATTGGGGGCAGAGCCGGCCCCGTTGGGATATCCGTATCTCCCTGGACATTTGGTGCCTCCCCGGGCACTGGAACTCCTGGTGGGAGAGGAGCTGGGTGTGAAGTAGATGCCTCAGCTTGTTGTTGTAGCCTGTCAATTAACTCTGCTTGCTGGGCCATGATCTCGGCCTATTGTTTGGCAGACTCATCTCGGCGAACAGCGTCCTGCTGCATGGCTCTCATGGTCTCCTACATCTGACGCATCATTTCCTCAACTCCTGGCGTTCCTGCCATACTGCCCTGATCTGTCTGAACTACCAGTAGATCTATCTCTATAGCAACAATTGGGATCTCAGCCCGACTGTCCACTGATGGGGTAAACCACTGCTCTGGCAACCTTTACTCGGATACATTGCATCTTTTCGACCTCCGTCTGATAACCGGGGGTAGGAAATGATACACTGGTTGTCTGTCGACTAAATCCTCAAATCGATGGAGTCGGCGACCTCTTGTCTAGAGTGCTTGGGGAATATCTGCTTGGTTTGAAGCAATTGTGCCAAACTACCTAGCAAAAAGATAAATAAAGCAATAATAAGGAAATAAATGAGCAGACAAACAGACAGCATAACAGCGTAAATAAACACAACACACAGTCGGGTATAATCAACACGCAGTTGATAAGCTGAAATACACTGTTCTCAAAGACTGATCACCCCAAATCACTGTCCCCGAAGCTGAATCTGATACCCGTAGATAACTGATTCTGAAAATATTGAACTGGTGCCCCAGGCCTGATACCCAAAATACTGAACTGGTGCCCGCAGGCCTGATGCCTAAACTTGTAAACTGATACATGCATTCCTATAGAGACGCACTCTAAAAGCACATCACAAACAAGTGAGAGCCAAAAACACCCCTATGTCGGGGTAAGGCTTCCCTGCCCTATTTTGTTAGGAACTAGGGTTTCACTACGCACGCAGCGGTTTCAAACAACCTATAATTGGGTAAGCAACCTGTCTTAGCTTGGAATGGTCACTATTGATTCCGAATATGCACTAAGTCGAATAGTCAAAAGGGTGCCCCGGTAAAAACTGGGGTTTGTGTTCCCGTCGTGGCAGAGCCCACAACCGGTCAGCCTTATGGCACGCTTTGCAAAGCGATCCTCCGGCAAACCGTTCAGGAATAGCATACGGCAAACACGATGTCCTAGGCGCACCAATGCAAATGCAATGCAAAGAAAGACATAAGTGTAGTCAAAACCAGATATCATGAGTTCGAGTCAAGTTCTCTAACTCCCCAGCAGAGTCGCCAGAAACTGTAGACGTCCCCGAACGTCCCGGGAGGGAATCCTGTTTTGTTCATTGGGCTCACCACAGTTCAGGACTTAATGTCACGGTCCTGTATCTAATCTCGCAGAGTGCAATGCAAGACCAATGAATCATCAAAGAGTCCAAATCCGGCAAATCGTTTTTGAAAACATATTTTTTGAAAGAAGTGCCAAACATGGACTGCTTTGCTAGATATAGAGTCGCCACCTAAATATTTATTTTGGGGGAATTTAGGAAACCCTGACTCGTTGCCTAAGGCCACGTATCCGTCATCACCAAAGTTACCTCGGTTCGGGAACTTGGGTACGATTAGGAAAGGTCACTTTGTGAGCACCCCCGCTCGCCCGATCAAAGATCGGCCTCTACTAACCATGATATCGAGTTTTGAAAACATTATGCGTTCTTATTTCGGTTATTAGCCTAAATTTACTATGTGATGCGCACAGCATACAAGTATAGATTGGATCGCCTGAATTGGAACGAAACATTTCATGTTTGTTTTTTTTTAAAGCGGTTTGGTACTCGCAAGTAAGCTAAAATGCAGATTTGCCACCCTCAAGTGGGCTTAAAAAAACATGATTTTGCCACTCTCAAGTGGGCTTAAAACTCGCAGTCGATGAATTGTTCCAATTCAAATAATCCAACCTTCACCCACAGGCATTTAGGCAGGTATATCACATAAGCACATAGCCTCATGGTAAGCATGCTATCATGGCAGTCACTCACACGCATGCAAGGATGCTAAAGCATAAACACTTACCGAGTACTCTAAGCCAAAACAGAAGCTATGTTAGAAATCAATGCATGATCCTAACTATCCAGAAATGCCTAATGCAACACATGCAAAAATGCAACTATAATAGGCTCGGCTATTCTAAGAATGGCATATGAGATGCTACAGTTAACACATATTCAACTTGCAATTGAAATACGATGCAGTTAGTATGATGCGCCGAGCCCAGTGCATGCAAGACAGATGAATGGATGCAAAACATGCGAGCATAAGTATGCTAATTGAAACATGCCCTAATCTAACCATCATAAGCTGGTAAATAAAAGGGAGAAAGACGTGAGGTTGGAAGACATACATCACACACACGCACACTTATTACAATTGTGCCCTCGCTTGGAGAGTCCGAATAAATAATACACAACCAAAATAAATAACGAATTATTACACAACACTAATTACTTAACAAATGAACTAGGTAAGCAAAGTAAACTAGCATGCTACGCTACGTGCAATGGACTGCCTCAGCTCTGCTCAGAATGATGAATGATGCATGCTTGAGTTGCTTGGCGCGGAAATCCATTGCGATGCCTCGATTCACCTCTGTTTGCAATTAATTCCGGAATGCTGTGCAAGGCTTTAGAAAGTTGCTGATTTCTGGTTTGCTGCAATAGAGAGCAAGAAAGAGGCATGGCAAAGTATTTTCACATATGTATGCACACCTCGATCCTCGTGCCACCAATCACGCATCTCGATGCATGATGGCCGAGGAGTCGAATTGCACGACTCGATGTGAAATAAATGCACATGAAAACACAACAAGGCCTAGACTCCATCATGGGTAATCCGGAGTGTCGGCGACTGGGAATTGAGACACGTTTCGTCACTTTGAGTACGAAGCATCCCTCGTTTCCTGTGTTTGGACTAACCCTACTCCAAACACAAAGCGATGAGATGGCATACACAATGCGACTAACATGCAACCTAGCATACGCAATGCTATGAACTAAAATGACATACACAACGCACGTGACACAACATGGCATGCACAATGCAAGTTGGACTTACACCAATATGAGTGGACCTCAGCCACACTCACATCAGTGGCCATATGATAGAAATGAGACGATCGAAATACATGCAAACATGCACGGATGCAAAGAACCGATCTTAAGGCACAACATGCAACTCGAACAAGGCATGGCAAGGATGAAACATGGCATACAAACAAGCAAGTTTCAGCTCTAAAACATGATATACAATGGTCCGGAATCAAGCAAATATGGCATACAATGCAAGCTAGGAAGCCCGGGTACCGAAACTAGTGAAGTACGTTACACTAGAGGTATACAAAGCAATGCACAAATGGCAAAACCAACCCTAAACAGACCCTAGGAAGGTCTGAAATAGTGGGGAGATGGCCTAAAATGATGGCTCGGAATGCAAAGAAATGGAGCTCATTCAATGGTCGGTAAATGAGGCATACAAGCCTGACTCTCTAACGTATTTAAAGAGTACAAAACATGGCAATATGGCATTCAAACATGTTCTAAAATCTGATGTATGATGGACCCAAAACAAGGAAATACTTCAGTATATGCATGTAATGGATCCCGAAACTCAAAGTTAAGCATGGATATTAAACCTTGTAGAGAAGACCTCCAGCAACTTCCGGACCAAGAAAGGAGTTCTTCAACCTCTGAAAATCAGCTCCAAGATGCTTGGATGGATGGTGGAGGTGGTAGGCTATGAGGTGTAGTGCAAATGGTGCAAGAATATTAGGGTTTGGAGCTTGGAATAGTGAGCTATGGAGAGAGGTGTATAAGCCTTAAACAAAAAGGTTCAACCTTTGTAATGGAAGAGGAGGGCCTCTCTTATAGAGAAGAGAGGCCAAAGCTTCTCTTGGAAGCTTCAAATATCCTCCACACACGTGTATGGAAGATGCACCAAATGGCCCCCAGCTGGCACAGCTGTGTTGTATTTTGGAAAGGCAAAAAACAGATGGTTGGCCGACCAGTTAAGGTGGTCGGCCGGCCAATCCTCCTGGTCGGCTGACCAGGGGTCAAAAGGTTCAACCTCAAAAGGTGGTCGGCCTACCCAAAAAGGTGGTCTCCCAGATGAGTAGAATACAGCTGTATGGTGAAAAACTAGAAAATATGACCCAAGAGAGAGGAAAACCAGCTTTCTAGCAAGGTTCAAAAGGGTCAAGAAGAAATATTGGTCGGCCTACCCATATTGGTGGCCTCCTAGATGAGCACAACACAATGATGGTATGAAAAACCAGAAATTATGGCCCAAAAGTGAGAAAAACCGGCTTTCTATCAAGAAAACTGGCTGGAGAAGAGAGAAATGGTTTTCAAAAGAATTTCTAGTCTCCCACCCCCGTACCACCTTCCTAACAATGAAACAAGGGTCCATACCAAAAATGAACCTAAACCGATGCAAAACGAGGGTTCGGGGGCCAAAACGCACAGTCTGGGGCCCTAAAAACAGGCTGCGAAGCACCGGAGGTGGCGTCTGACCACGAAGGTGGTCTCCTGGGCCACAGTGTCCCTCTAAGGAGAGGAAACAATGTGTGTGCCAAAAATCGGAGCAAACGGAGGTAGTTAAGCGGTCTCGAACCGAGGCACATGGCCGACGGCTCTGAAAATCGAAAACTGGC
Source organism: Camellia lanceoleosa (assembly GCA_025200525.1). Classification (NCBI taxonomy): domain Eukaryota; kingdom Viridiplantae; phylum Streptophyta; class Magnoliopsida; order Ericales; family Theaceae; genus Camellia; species Camellia lanceoleosa. The sequence continues at coordinate 74,414,160 of CM045763.1, forward strand.
CTCCAAACGGGATAAATGGCCTACGACCACGAAACGTAGCCTACAGCCACTGAGAGATGGTCTACGAGACCTCTCCTTCCCTTTGGGAAGAGAAAACAAAGAAAATATGACCTGGTTTGCAAACCGAGGCAAAGCACAAAAGAGCCCTGAAGTCCGGAGGCAAGGTTCGCAGCCGAGACTCTGAAACTCCAAAACGAGCACAATATGCACTATTACTGAGCGCTCAATCGGTAACGTCTAAGTCTTAAGGTCAGTCAAAAGTGGGGTGTCTACAACATCCATTCACTAAATTTGCAAGTGAGACACACGTGCCACACCCAATTTACGCCCAAAATCCGCAACTGACCAATATAACATTCAAATAAGGGTAATTACGTCCCTCACAATTACTCAGGACTAAATGGTTTAGTAGAATAAAAATGGGACCAATTGGTTCACAAGTTTAAATTTTTGGATTTATTGGTAAATCTCCCAAAAAAGAATGAATGAAAAACCTGAGCAGAGAGCAATTATATTGCAAACATATAAAACAAACTGTGAGTAGTTATATATATAGAGAGAGACAGAGACTTATACGGTATACATACAAACCAAACTGTGAGTAGTTATATATATATAGAGGGAGAGAGAGCAGAGAGCAGAGAGAGCAAAGAGCCACGTACTGACGACGAGCGGAGAGCAGCGGCGGAAAGGCAAATGGCGGTGGTAGAAATGCTATGGCAGCTCCGATCGGAAGGTAAGGATGAGGAACAACAATGGAGAGCAGCGGTGACAGAAACGCTATGGCAAGGTATGTTTGGGGGTCAATTAGGTTTAATTGAGAATTTATTCTCTATGTGTGTGAGTGTATCTACATTTACTATGGTAGATGTAATCTAATGGTTGCTGGATGCGTATATAACATAGCAGAAGGGTCAAGTTTGATTGCAGAATTGCTGGCGAGTCGAGTCGATTTGCTCATCGGGTTGGGATTTTCAAACTGCTGCTCGCACCAACCCGCTACTTTTGCAACTCCCACTCGCCCAATCCGCTCATTAGAGTTGAAAAAATACGCAATTCAATGCGGCTCGATATTACCACCGAGGGTGGTGGCCTAGTGGTGAAGGCATTGCCTTTCCACAGCCATGAGTCAAGTTCGACTCCTGGGGGGCGCGAAAATCTTGGATTTTTCAGGGGCTCTCTTCAGAGACCTCGCGCTGTACTCCGATCAAAACTTGTCCGTAGCTAGGGCGGTTGATGAGCTCCACTGGTGCCTCGGTGGTAGATCCCTTCCTTCCTATGGGTTAGGTTAAATCAGGCTGGCAACCAGCTACCTTGGGGCCTGAGCCTACAGACGTAGTGATGACACCTCAGAACATCCTCTTTCTCCATACAAACGAAAAAATGCGGCTCGATAAGGTTTTGATGATATTATATACAACCCAAAATGTTCTTGACACGACATTTAAATATTATTGTGAGATCTCAAACTAAATTATATATATATATATATATTGTAATTTATTTATAATTGTTGTTTAGCTATGATGGCACTCTATGGGTGGTGGTGGTCAGTTGTTAGTAGTGGCAGTGGATGTTGATGGAGGATGAAAAGAGAATTGAATTTTTTTTTTAAGAATATATATATATATATATATATTTAAATTGTGAAGCCAAATTCATTTTTTGAAGACAAAAATATCACTACAATAAAAGTGAGTTTATGAGATGAAACTATTTGTGGCACACACTTGCCGTCTCAAAAAATCACTTTTATTGACGGCGAAAATGCCGTCTCAAAAAAGCAGTATTCTTGATGGCACAATTTGTCGTCTCAAAAATGAGAGTATTTGTGACGGTATTTTCTCGGCCACAAATACTCTCATTTTTGAGACAAATTGTGTCGTCAAGAATACTCGCTTTTTGAGACAACATTTTCGTAAATGCATAAAAAGTGACTTTTGTGTTTTTTTTAGTGAATATTTTTAAATTTTTAAATTTTTTTTAGATGTATCTAAAAAAAAATTATGAATTTTTTTTAAAAAAAATTAATAAATACATAAAAATACAAAAAAAAAATGTATTGAATTATTTAGGGGTGGGCACCGATCGATTGCGGCCACAGAACCTCCAATCCACCATCTGTCCGCTAGATTGGCAGATTGGAGCAAATCAATCCACATCCGTCCGCCAATCCGACAGATGTGGATTGAGCGGATTGGCAGTTTGGCGGATGGATGCGAATCGGTTTGGCGATTTAAAATTTTATAAATTTTTAACATAATTCAACTTGTGCACTTCCTCAAAAAAAAAAAAAAAAAAAAAGAAAAAAAAAAGAAGAAAGTATTACAGTCAATGACTTAAAAAAGTATTACAATCACTGTATGCCTCATCCAAAGAAAGAAATTTTGAAACTTCAAAATATCACAATCACTGCATGCCTCATCCACATATTGTAATCACAACATGATTCATCCACATAAATTATTATAATCTGTGGTTGTTAAAATGTAAAAACAATTCAAACCACCAAAACTATAAATAGAGCAGTAGTAGAGATTGTATGTCTCTATATTGTTACATCTATATATAGTTAGATTTAAAAACCAAAAAATATAGATAAATAATACGTTTATTCTTTTCAATTCAAAAAATATATTCAAGTTGAAAATTTTTTTTCAACAGAATATTTAAACTCTTTTTCAATTGAAAACATAAACAAAATATTTAAACAAATTGAAAACACAAAGTCTTATAAATTACTAGGGGTGCTCGTGGTTTGGCGGTTCGGTTGCGGCCAAAGGAATCTCAAATCTGCCATCCGTCCACCAAATTGGTGGATTGGAGAAAATCAATCTGCAACTGTCCACTCGTCAACACGCATCCGTCCAGAATGCGGCGGATCGGTTCAATTCGATCGGTTTTGGCGGATCGGTATATCCGCTGCTCAGCCCTAGAATTATTGTATTTTTGGTATTTAGTGAATTTTTAAAAGATTTTTTACAATTTTTTAAATTTTTAGGTGTATTTATGTTAGGTGTGTCTAAAAATTACAAAAAAAAAAACTTAAAATATTAAAAAAATTCAATAAAAACAATATAACACGGAAACAAGAAAGTATAATTTTCTCAAAAGAGTTTTTGGAAAACTCTAACCTAGCATAATGATTGTGGTTTTGAGACAGCTTCATATATATACAGTTACAAAATGGTTTGAATAAATTCAACGGTATTTTTCTGTCGCAAAAAAAATAAAAAAAAAATAATGTTGTCTTACTCTTTTGATATAACATTTCTTTTTTCATTTCTTTTTTCATCTTCCTGTCTCTCTGTCTCTATCTCTTTCTCTTCTCTTTATCTCTCTCACTCATCACTCTTTTTTCTCTGTTTGTTTGTTTCTCTATCTCATTTTCTCTCTGTGTCTCTCGCCTATCTCTCTTCTTTCTATCTCTCTCTCATCTGCTTTCTCTCTCGCTCTCTCTCATCTCTCTTCTCTCTATCTCTCTCATTTCTTTTCTCTCTCTCTCTCTCTCTTATCTTTCTATCTCTCTCGCCCATTTCTCTTTTCTTTCTGTCTCTCTCTTTTTCTGTGTCTCTTTCTCGTTTATCTCTTTTCGCTCTATTTCTCTCTTTTTTTGTCTATCTCTCGCTCATCTCTTGTTTCTCTCTCTTTTTCTATCTCTTCCTCTATCTCTTTCTCTCTATCTCTTTTTCTCTCTTTCTCTCTCTTTCACTGTCTCTCTCTCATTCATCACTCTTTTATTTCTCTCTCTCTCTACTTGTCTATTTGTCTATCTCTCCCTTACTATGTTCGCCTTACTCACTCTCTTACTCTCATCTTCTCTATTTATCGAGCTCATTCTCGATTTATCGATCCACTATAAACGACGTCGTCTTACTCTTTTGAACATTTCTCTTTTCACCCATTTTTTCATTTTCCTATCTTTCTCTCTCTGTCTCTCTTCTCTTTCTCTCTCTTACTCATCACTCTTCTCTGTCTGTCTGTCTCTCCCTCTCTGTGTGTGTCTCTCTCTCTTCCCTCTTCTCTCCCTCTCTCATCACTCTTCTCTTTCTGTCTCTCTCTCTCTTTCTCTGTGTCTCTGTCTCTCTTTTCTTTCACCGACTCATCACTCTTCTCTGTCTGCATCATTTGTCTATCTCTCTCTTTTTCTCTGTGTCTCTCGTCCATCTCTCTTCTCTCTATCTCTTTCATATATCTTTTCTCTCTCTTATTTTTTTCTCTCGCTTCATCTCTTTCTCTCTCTCTCATTTATCTATTTTCGCTTTTTTTTTCTCTCTCTCTTTGTCTATATCTTTTCACCCATTTTTTCATCTTCTTCTCTCTCTTTTCTTTCTTTCTCTCATTCATCACTCTTCTCTCTCTGTCTGCATTTGTCTCTCTCTTTCTCTGTGTGTCTCTCATTCATCTATCTCTTCTCTCATCTATTTTTTCTCTTTGTCTCTTTCGCTCATCTCTCTTCTCTCTATCTCTCTTACCCATTACTACTACCATCGTCACCACTCCACTACCACTAATACCACTATTACCACTCATGTAAATATCGATCCACTGCTTTCTTTTCTTTATGTGTATGCTCTCATTATTTGTCTCTCTCTCTTTCATTGTGTTCACCTTGCTTATTCTCTTCATCATCTCTTCTCTATTTACCGAGTTATCCACTACAAGAAAATGCACTTTTAGCGCCCACTTTGTCTCTTTCTCGCTTATCACTTTGTCTCTGTCTGTCTGTCTCTCTCTCTTTCTCTCTCTCTCTCTCTCCATCTCTCTTCTTTATCTGTCTCTCACTCATATCTTTTTCACCACCTATCTACTCTACCACATTCACCACTACTACAAATGCCATTCCACTACTACCACTGTTGTCACTCCACCTCCATAACTATCATTACTACCACCATCGTTACCACTCCACTACCACCACTACTACTACCATTACCTCTCTTCTACCACTGCTATTCTATCTCCTCTACTACTACCACAACTTCACCACTTATCTCTTTCACCATCACTACCACCACCACTATCACTTCTTATCCACCACTTTCACCACTACTGCCACTTCCTATCCTCTACTACAAAAAATTAGTTCTTGATTTTTAGTAACAAAAAAAAAATGGGTCACAAAAAAATATTTTCCATTGACCACAAAAAATTAACTTTATTTTAATGGAAAATATTATCCCTACTTTTACCAAATAAAAAAATAATAAAAAATTTTTATTCATTAAAATAAATATGAAACAAATAAATTTTTAACTTTACTAAACGAAAAAAAAAAATTCATTAACTATAAAAAAAAATTCATTAACTATAAAAATTATTTTAATAAAAAATTCATTAACTATAACATTTGTGGATGTGTATAGGGTTTTGTTTGAGAACACACACACAACACAAACACAACAGAGCCGTCTCCTCTCCTCTTACTCTCTCCATCTAGGGTTTCGCCTTCCTCTCTCTCTCTCTCTTTCACACAACGACGGCGCCGATCATCCGTCATCGCCGATCCTCCCTCACCGCTGTCAGACCTTATTGTCGATCCTCCTCCCTTACTGCCTCCCTCTCTCTCTCACAGACGACATTGACGGTTGCTCGCCTCACCGCCACCTCCTCGCCAAATGATCTTCCTCACGATTTTAAAGGGTATCTCTCTCTCTCTCTCTCTCTCTCGGGATTTCGATATAGGGGTTTTCATACACACACACACACATATATATTAATATATTTGTGAGTGTATATAGGGAGGTTTTTGATCTGTTACATATATATATATATATATATATATGATCTGGTTTTTTTCTTGATCTGTTTTTTCCCTGCAGATCTGCCTAGTACTACTACTCATACCAAATTTCTTTGTCAGGATTTAACACGATAGCCTTCTTTTAGAAGCAATTGGAGAGTAATTCAATTTCTATCCTTTAAACTTTACATTATACATTAGCTTAGCATACATATCCTTTCTATTTATTTATTTTAAATATATATATATATATATATATGATCTGATTTTTTTTTGATCTGTTGAATAAATATATATAATTGATCTTGGGAAATATAAATATATATATATATATATATCTGTTAAATACATCATTTCCTTTTTGATTTATGGGGATGCAATGTCATCTTGGTTAAGCTATCTTGGGAAATAAATTGTAACAGAGAATATGATTTGTTTTCAAGTATCTTTAAACTAGGAAGTGTTGTTTCTCAGTACTAAACATGTCTCCATTTTGCCAATGGGAGTTTGTTTTTGGTATCTAATTGATCTCCATATATTTAGACATTTTGCCATTTTGCCATTTTGATCTCCATTTTGCCGTTTTGATCTCCATTATGCCGTTTTGATCTCCATGTAAATGATCTCCATTTTGCCATTTTGCCAATGGGAGTTTGTTTTTGGTATCTAAACATGTCTCCAACTTGTCTAGTATTTATATACGCCTCCTTTTGTTTTAGTAGTTTTCCTCAGTTATGGAAATTTTTATGCTTTTAGTCAACTTTTTATCTTGATCTGTGAATCATTAATTCAAGGCATGTACTAATTTATTTATGCTATTTTGCTGGGTTCCCATTTGTACTTAACTGGGATTGGAATACAATGGATTTGATTTTTTATCTTGTAATGGATATTTTTTTTAAGTTTTAATTTCAATTTTTGGGTAACCTATCCCTTGTGCTTGGGATTAATTATTTTCTTTGCTACTTGTTGAATTTTCTTGTGTGTGGGTTGTGTATGGGCTGTTGAATTTTCTTGGAGAAACATGATGCTATTTTATGAGTTTTGTATGGCACTGTCTCAATGAAAACAGTCTCAATGTTTTGTATGCTACATGATGTTTTGTGTATGGGTTTTGTATGGTAGTCTCAATGTTACAGGATGTATGGCACTGTGTGGGTTTTGTGTATGGCACTATGTGGGTTTTGTGTGCAGGATGTAATGTGTGTGGCAGTGTCTCAATTCTCAATGTTTTGTATGGCACTGTGTAGGTATTGTGTGTGGGTTTTGTATGCTACAGGATGTAATATGCAATTTCACATGCTACAGGTTGTGTACTATAGGATGTAATATGCAATTTTTTTTTTTTAATTGGCAAATATGTTGGCAAATATTTTTGGTTGGTTGACTTGATGACCAACCACTGCCCCAGCTAAGTCCATCCTATGAGACCAAGAGTGGGGGGGCATTGAGGTCTGTTACTTGGTAGCTAGTGCAGGAATTTGCCCTTTTGCTATCTCTAGTGAGTACGTGTTTTGCACCCTTTTTCAGTACATCAACTATTTTTATTTTTATTTCTATTTCTATTTTGTTTTTTATTTTTAGTTTTTGAGAATTTCCACTGAAGTTTTATAAATAGAGAGGTTCCAAGCATTATTAGTAACTTACATAAAAAAATATAAAAAGTTTCATGTTTTCCTGCTGAATACTTTAGCAGTTGTACATATATCATTTGACCTTTTCTCATTGGTGTCTTCATTTTCTAGTTTCTAAGACATTAAAACCATACGTTTGACATAGGTGATTCTTTTTCTTGATAAAATTGTTTTTGCGTTTTGTTAATTTATTAAGAAAATTACTTTAATCAGCTACCAGATTGAAGGGTCATCAAAGTTGGCACATAACGGTTCCAAGCTCCAGAGGCTCTTTTTACTCCTGTAAGTCTGTTTTTCTTATTAGTTACTTATCTTCAAGAAAATGAGAATTTATCTCTTCTACTATTTGGTACATATACACAGCTATGAGGGCTGGTTGATGGATCTTTGTGCCTTAATTAAATATGGGCACACTTCCTCTGCATATGTACTTTAACAAGATGATTGTGAATAGGTTAAAATTGTTGGTTTGTACAACTTTTTAAGACACTTTGTAAATTGATGGGTATATTTGATCAACTGAAGAATCCAAATTGATGGATATATGCACTACAGCTATAGAGGCAGGTCCTTTTGCCATGGACCACTCCCTACCTCGTGCCATATACACTTTGTAATGCATTTGGGTTTATTTCATTTATTTTGTTTTATTTAACTTTTAATTTGTTTTATTTTTCACAGCTCTACCAACACATAGTTTTAAGTGGGGGGAGTACTATGTATCCTGGATTGCCTAGTCGGTAAGAAATTTAAATCCCCTTTTGCATTATATAAAATCATTGCACTGCTTTCTTCTTGGTGATTAATTTGTCTCTCACAAGTTATATTTGCAGTGATTTTTTGACTTATTGGACTTTTTGAAAACTTGGTCTTAATTGCTCTATGTTCTTCTCTTGGAAAACATCTGTCCGCATGTTTTATAGTCTTGCAACTAAAGTAGTCATATGCCTTTGTGATTTTAATAGTGAATCGCTAATCTAGTTTTGTAAGACCCCAAGGAGATGCCCTTTTTAGTTCCGATACTTCGATATAACTTTAAATTTAGTTTTTGAAGTTTTTCATTTTTATTTTCCTACAGCCTGGAGAAAGAAATTTTAGACCGTTATCTTGAAGCTGTTCTGATCTTCCTCTACTTTTAACAGAAACTACGGTTGCGGATAGAGGATCCACCGCAAAGAAAGCATATGGTGTACCTTGGAGGAGCAGTCGTTGCAGGAATTATGAAGGTACAGTGTTGCCTCTCTCTCTCTCTCTCACTCATACAAACCAGGACACAGTGGTTTCAATGATGTGTTTTGTCAACTTGCATTTTTCACCCCTATGTTAAGTATGTCTTGTGCTTCTAAAAGTAGACCACAATATTTGGACAGTGCATTTGTTGCTTTCAGATTTGTGAAAAGCAAACTGAAATGAAGAGCATAAAAGGAAAGCAAGAAAAGAAAAAATAAATAAAGGAAAAATAATTTTCTTAACAAAAAGCAATTTTTTAGATATAGGGAAAAAAACATGAATTGATATGAAGTTGGACATTGAGAAATTTGATTACTTGTGCAGGATGCACCGGAGTTTTGGATTAGCAGAGAAGATTACCTGGAAGAGGGAATTGCATGTCTAAGCAAGTGTAGCCAAGCATGAATTTTTGGCTAGGAGAGTGTTAGCATTTAAGTCTTCCAAGAGTTGGGTGGCTAATGCAGTGATCTATTTTTGTGATAATTCTAGCAAAAGTTTCGTTATGCCATACGTATCGCCCAAAAAAAAAATCTCATCATGCCATACCCCTATTGCTAGGTATAGGGAAAAAATTATGTGTTTTAATGCTTCCTGCATATCTTTATATTGGTGGAGCAGATGTCTATCATGTATATCAGTGTAACAATTTTTGTACTTGAATTTTCCCTTTTATCGTAGGATGTTTTTTTCTTTTTTGCGACGGCATTACACCGTCGCAAAAAATAGAAAATTTTAATATTTTTATTAATTTTGTTACAGGTTTTACTTTTTGCGACGGTATTCTACTGTCGCAAAAAATAGAAATTTTATTATTTAAAATAGTAATTTTATTATTTTTTAATACTTTTTGCAACGGCATTACACTGTCGCAAAAAATAGAAATTTTTATATTTTTAATACTTTTTGCGACGGCTCTAAACCGTCGCAAAACAGTGTTTTTGCCGTTGCAAAAAAATATTACTAGTGACGGTATTTTTTGCCGTCTCAAATAACATTTTTAGCGACGGTAAAATAGTGTCGTCGCAAAAAAGTCAAGAAATTTCAAACGTTATTAGCGACTGCACAGTGTCGTCGCAAAAAGGCAAAAATGCCGTCGCAAAACATTAGCGACGGCACTGTGCCATTGCAAAAACTCTTTTGCAACCCATGCAGTTACGACCCTCTCTTGCCGTCGCAAAAAGTCATTTTGTCGTCGCAAAAAATATTAGCGACGACATTAGGAGTATTAGCGACGGTATTTTGCCGTCGCAAAAAGTCAATTTTTTTGTAGTGTATTGTACTACACAAATTTTTATTTTTAGATTTAAAAATAAATAAGATGGACATAAAAAATGAAAGCATTAGTGCATTTTGGTAAGAACAAAATAAACAGAGTTTTTTACTTTTTTGAGAAATTAAAAAAAAAAAAACAGCTTATTTTGTGCATTTTTTCTCTTGGGAAGACCATGCAAGCCATGATATTGTTCCAAAAAAAAAAAAAAAAAAGCCATGATACAAATTTACCAAAATACTCCCTAGAAAAACAACAAAATTTGTCACTAAACATGGAGGGTGAAATGGTAAATTTCAAGCATGTGAATGAGAATAATATGAAAATTTCACAATATTCATAAATGATATGACATTATATTATAATAATTTACAAAAAAAAACCCAAATGAATTTATGAAAAGCCAAAAAGCAACCCAAAAAAAAAAAAAAGAACAGAAAAGAAAATAAGTTACATTTTTCTATCTTCCCAAAAGAAGTAAACAAGGATGAAGCAACTTTTTTTTTTTTTTTTTAAAGGGAAATTACAAATACACTCCTGAGCTTTAATTAAAATATGAATCACTTCTGTGATTTTAGAAATTATATTTCATCTACTGAAATTTCTAATTTCATAACAAATCGCCGATTTTATTAATAAATCATCAAATCAATTAACAATTTTTAATGATATTAGAAATATGTTTCAATTAATAATTTAAGTAATTTTATTATTATATAGGAGAGTAATTACGAATTTCATTTTTTAGTTAATTTTATTAAATAAAAAATTCTAATAATAGGGTATTTGTAATTTTTTAAATTGCAGGAAGCAATTTGTACTTTAAGTAAACTTCATGAGATGTATTTGTAATTTATCCTTTTTTTAAACACAAACAATTTCAAGTAGACTAATGCTTCACAAACTAATAATTTTTAAGTATTTAATTTATTTAAATTATTTTTGTTGAAGAAGTTATAAAAGAATTGCAATAAATTGTGAATTTCAAATTTTAATTTTTTTATAAACAATTCATTTAAACTACAACAGAACAAATGACACTAATGTTACTCTCGCAGCCATTTATCAAAATGTTCAATCAACTAGGGTATGTTTACATTTTCATTATATTTATAAAAATTTATAAATTGGTTTTTGTTTATTTTAGAAAAACATAAACTACAAACGTTTTGTAATTGACAAAATGTTTAAAAATTTAAAAATATAAAAGAGTGACGGTGGCGGGTGGTGGGTGGTAGCGAGTGGATGGTGGTGGGTGGTGGTAGCAGGGGTGGCGAGTGGTGGGTGGTGGTGGCGGTGGGTGGCGTGGTGGGTGGTGGCGGGTGTGGTGGCGGTGGAGTGGGTGGTGGTGGTGATTGTGGTGGTGGTACGCAAGTGGCGGGTGGGTGGTTGGTGGTGGTGGTGGTGGTGGTATGGTGGGTGGTGTGGTGGTGATGGTGAGTGGTGGTGGGTGTTGAGTAATGGTGACTGTAGGGTGGCGGAATGGTGAATGGTAGTGGTAGGTGGATGGGCGATAGGTGGTGGCGGTGGTGGCAAGGGTGGTGGTGGTGGTGGAAAACGGTGGTAGAAAATGGTGGCGGGTGGCTAGTGTTGGGTGGTAAAAAAACTCAAAACTCAAAATCAAACATATTTTTTGAGTTTACATTTTTTGGCCAAATTTATAAACTGAGACCATCTATATAATAAGGAAAGATGGTTTTTGAAAATGTCTCTGAGATACATTTAATTTGGACGGCTGGGATGATTTGTTTTTATTCATTAAAGGCTGAGATGCTTTGTGACATTTTCACATTCTTGCCCAAACAATCCCTCTCGCTCTCTCTGCAGTCACCCTTCCACCTCTCTCTCTCTCTCTCTCTCTCTCTCCTCCAACTTCTCGTGTCAATCTCTCTCTTCCTCTCCCTCCTCTCCTTTCGCAATAGCTTCAATTTCGCAACCCTCCTACCCGATTTCTGCCTCTCCCTTCTCTGCAATAGCTTCAATTCAACCCTCCCACCCGATTTCTCAGAGGCTAGGGTTCCGATTAAGAACCGAAGTTCGCTTCCCACCACCTCTACCGCCATTGCCGCTGTTGCCATGTCGCTGCCGCTTTGTCGCTGCCGCTGCCGCCGCTGTCATTGCCGCTGCCGTCATGCCGCCGTCTTTTCTTTCCCTCACTGCTTCGAACCCCAATTGGAACTCTCTGGTACCTCTCTCCCTCTCTCTCTTTCTCTCTCTATGCTTCATGTTTAAATTGTTGATTCATGGTTTCTGGTTTATCATCATTTTCGTTTATGGTTCATGGCTTATTATTTGGTGAAACAGAGCTACTTCAGAGCTACACCAAACCTGAGGCTTTTATCTTTGCAAGGTAATATTTCTGTCTCTATTCCCCTTCTCTCTCTGTTCCCCTTCGTTTTCTTCTCTTGTCATTTTCTCTCTATCTGGTTTTGTTTTTTTATTAAATACTCTCAATTGTTGATAATTTGAGTTATAATTTGAGTTTAGAATTTGGGTTTATATATCTGGGTTTATATATTTGAGTTAGAATTTGGAATCATGTTGGTCTAACACTCTGGAATCATCTGGGTTTATATATCTAGATATCATGTTGTTGTGTAGTTTATACACTCTGGTTAGAATTTGGCTGACTTGGTTAACACTCTGGTTCTCTCTTTCATTTCGTGGTAATATCTGCTATGGAGTTTTTTAGGTATTCTAGGTGATTCTCAATCATTTTGATTTAGGTATTTTCTGGATTCTCAATCACTCTGGTTAGAATTTTGTTTTTCTATATGTTCAAGAAACTGATATGGGTTTCTATATTTTTAGGTGTTTGGATTGCTCTAAACTGATATGTTTTTCTATATGTTTGTGTTTGTGTTTGGCTGGGCAAAAGAATAATTTCTCCTGGGTTTCCTTTTTTTGTTTGTGTCCCTAGAATAATTTCCCCAAAATAATTGTTTGTGTTTGTTATTTTTTTTTTAAAAAAAATTATTTAAACTCCATACATATGATAAAATGCTTAACAAAGCCAAGATAGTTAGGTTTCTGTGATATATTTAACAGAGGGACAACGTTGGAACTTCTTAATATATTGAACGTTGAAACTTCTTAATATATTGAAAGTCAAGTTACTTATGTGTTTATGGGATATTTATGTGTTTCTTTGATTTGCAAAACAAGAAGAATTATGTTAAAATTGGGAAATTATTGGTGAAATTGATATTGATGATATTTACACTTACCAACAGAGTATGTACACCCACCTTCCATTGTTGTTTGGGATGTCCCAAAATAGTTAACCATCTTGAAAAGCCAAGAAACTAATACTGTTATCATCATTTTGTTAAGTTTGAATGCATTTAATAGATGGACAACTTTGAAAATTCTTACTATACTGTTAAAGTGTAAACATATTAACTCATAACTTTTTTTGTTTGTGTCCCTAGAATAATTTCCCCAAAATAATTGTTTGTGTTTGTTATTTTTTTTTTAAAAAAATTACTTAAACTCCATACATATGATAAAATGCTTAATAAAGCCAAGATAGTTCGATTTCGGTGAATGTATTTAACAGAGGGACAACATTGAAACTTCTTAACATATTGAAAGTCAAGTTACTTATGTTTTTATGGGATATTTATGTGTTTCTTTGATTTGGAAAACAAGAAGAATTATATTAAAATTGGAAAATTATTGGTGAAATCGATATTAATGATATTTACACTTACTAACAGAGTATGTACACCCACCTTCCATTGAGTATATACACCCACCTTCCATTGTTGTTTGGGATGTCCCAAAATACTTAACCATCTTGAAAAGCCAAGAAACTAATAATGTTATCATCATTTTGTTAAGTTTGAATGCATTTAATAGATGGACAACTTTGAAAATTCTTACTATACTGTTAAAGTGTAAACATATTAACTCATAAATTTATTTTTTTTTTCTTTCCTTTTAAACAAAGCCCAAAGTAATTGTTTGTGTTTGTTATTTTTTTTTTTTTGTTTGTAATGGAATATGATAAGTACTAAATTCACAAAAATAAATAAAACATAAAATGCTTTTCAGTTGTCTTTGTAAAATAGATAGATAGAGAGACATTATACTACAGTTTGATTCTTCATCAAATGTAATAATTGTCGATATTACCGCAATATCCATTGAACGCCACGCCCTGTCACACCTCACCTCACTCACTAATGATTTTGAAAGAGTTATTTGTTATGATTGGCAGCACTTATTAATTGTCCTATTGGTTCAAAGGGGTTTTATTATTTGTTTGGATTTGTCTTCTGGGGGTGTAAATTGATACATGGACCAATTGTTAACCAAACATTTCTAACATTTTTTATTTCTTTTTGTTGCTCACTCACTAATGATTTTGAAAGAGTTATTTGTTATGATTGGCGGTACTAATTAACTGTCCTATTAGTTCAAAGGGGTTTTATTATTTGTTTGGATTTGTTTTCTGGGAGTGTAAATTGATACATGGACCAATTGTTAACCAAACATTTCTAACATATTTTTTTTGTTGCTCACTCACTAATGATTTTGAAAAAGTTATTTGTTATGATTGGCAGCACTAATTGATTGTCCTAATGGTTCAAAAGGGTTTTATTATTTGTTTGGATTTGTTTTCTAGGGGTGTAAATTGGTACATGGACCAATTGTTAACCAAACATTTTTTTTATTTCTTTTTGTTGCTCACTCACCAATGATTTTGAAAGAGTTATTTGTTATGATTGGCAGCACTAATTAATTGTCCCATTGGTTCAAAGGAGTTTTATTATTTGTTTGGATTTGTTTTCTGGGGTGTAAATTGATACATGGACCAATTGTTAACCAAACATTTCAAACATTTTTTTATTTCTTTTTGTTGCTCACTCACTAATGATTTTGAAAGAGTTATTTGTTATGATTGGCAGCACTAATTAATTGTCCTATTTGTTCAAAGGGGTTTTATTATTTGTTTGGATTTGTTTTTTGGGGGTTTAAATTGATACATGGACCAATTGTTGACCAAACATTTCTAACATTTTTTTATTTCTTTTTGTTGCTCACTCACTAATGATTTTGAAAGAGTTATTTGCTATGGTTGGCAGCACTAATTAATTGTCCTATTTGTTCAAAGGGGTTTTATTATTTGTTTGGATTTGTTTTCTGGGGGTTTAAATTGATACATGGACCAATTGTTAACCAAACAAACATTTTTTAATTTCTTTTTGTTGCTCACTCACTAATGATTTTGAAAGAGTTATTTGTTACGATTGGCAGCACTAATTAATTGTCCTATTGGTTCAAAGGGGTTTTATTATTTGTTTGGATTTGTTTTCTGGGGGTGTAAATTGATACATGGACCAATTATTAACCAAACATTTCTAACATTTTTTTATTACCAATAAATTTGCTGATACATATCAATTAAAGAATCTGCTGATCAAATTTGCTGATCATTTATTTTATTTATTTTGAAAGAGTTATTTGTTATGATTGGCAGCACTAATTAATTGTCTTATTGGTTCAAAGGGCTTTTATTATTTGTTTGGATTTGTTTTCTGGGGGTGTAAATTGATACATGGACCAATTGTTAACCAAACATTTCTAACATTTTTTTATTTTCAATAAATCTGCTGATACATATCAAACAAAGAATCTGCTGATCAAACAAAGAATTTGTTGATATGTATCAACATCTGATCAATTTTATCTGCTGATATGTATCAATAAATTTGCTGCTAATACATATCAAAGTTTACATTCAAAGTTCATTCAAAGTATAAATAAATTTCATTCGAAGTTCTATCAATTTATCTGCTGATATGTATCAATAAATTTCATTCAAAGTTCTATCAACTGGTTTGTATCTCTATCTGATTGATTGGAGTAAATGATTTCTTTTCATTTTATATTGTTGGGTTTGAATTTTCTAGAATTCTCTCTAAAATTATCAAATTTACATTTGTCTTTCACACACACGTATGAGCGAGTCTTGCATTCATAATAGCCGAAATTTTTTTTAACACTAATTAACACCCTTTCTAACACTCTAATCATCATCATAAGCACTACTTGAACACACCATCACTATTACAATCCTAGAACAATATTACATACTAGAGACCTAACAATGAAATACAATATTACATGTGTGTGTGTGTATTGGAGAATAAAACTAAAATTTCACCATCTTAAGTTCTTAACCACAAAACTACATAACTGAATTTTTAAAGATTTAAATGAAATAGCAATAGAACTATTCTGTTTATATAAAATACCAAACGATTCAAATTGTGAGATGGGTTTTTATATTTCGTTAAACATCACTGGTTAGAGTTGATCTCAAGCATTGCCCATTTGCGGAGGTAATTTATCTATATAGATTTGGTTAAACATCAAACACATTCCCTTACAGTAGGTATGGTTAATGATCAGAAAACTGGTAGTGTAGTATGCTTAATACATATATGGTTGAAGATTATCTAGCATGCTTAATACACCATTGAGTGTTATTCTTTGTTACTTTTTAATCTAAATGTTATTCTCTATTTCTTTTCTTTCTTTTTTTTTTATCACCAAGATGAATTCAATTTGGTTGTTGATTTAGATTTTGTTATTTCTTTTTTTTCCTATTAGTTGGTGCGCTTTTTTATTTTTATTTTTATTTTTTCGAAGTACATTAGTTAATGACAAGGCTTTTTTTTTTTTTTTTTTTTTGTCCCTTTGATTTGATGTCCAAGTTTGAATTTATGACTTATTTGTTCTATTTTTTTATTTTTTATTTTAATACTAATACAATTTGTTATTGAAGTGATGAACATGAGCATGGAGAGAAGCCTACAGATCACCACCATAGGTGGTGATGGTGTAGTTGGTGGTGGTGGTTTGTTGGTGAAGAAGAGAGGGAGGCCAATAAACTATAACTCAGATGGTAACTTGAGACTGTTGGAAATGGTTATAAAATTTTGGATAATACCAGAATTTTTTTCTAAGTTTGGTCTATTTTTTAGGTGGGCCCCGTGCGTCGATTTACGCAGGTCAAAGTGGTAACGCGTTCTATGCCGCGTTGTGATTCACGTGGTATATTTGGTTGCTCAAAACCATTACCGAATGAATGAGAAATTGAAGCCAAAATATGCTCCATGGAAATGGAGGTTTTGGTGAAAAATCTTTAAAGGTATTGAATAAGGCTTGTCCCACATTGATTTGGTGGGAAGTTTTGAATAGGTTTATAAGGCATGGGTTTGGTACTTGGGGTGTGCCCCAAGGGGTACTCAAGTGTTTTAGAGGGAGAGGTTATGGGCAAAATGGGCTAGACCTATTGGACCCAAAAATCACCACACGCGTGCGCGCCGCCGTTGGTCCGGTCGGGCTGGCCTAAGCTTGGGCGCGGGTGCGTGGTGTGTGGTTGGGTTGGGCTTGTTCAGCCAAAAACATTTGAATTTAATTTTATTTTTGATAAAATAAAATCCAGAATTCAAAATAAACTGGTTTGGTTTTACTGTACATCCAAACAGGGTCCTTCCCGTTTTCAAATTAAACTGGAAATAAACTGGTCTAGTTTTACTGTACATCCAAACAGGACCCTTCCCGTTTTTTATCTGTTTAAATTATGAACCCAACAGATTCAAATCTGTTTGAATTCAAAACCAACAGGTTTCATACCTGTTCAATTCTAAATTTGTAGCCACCAATCCATCTATAAATAGGACAGCCCTCATTTGGATTTTGTAACTCTAATTTCGTCCTTCATAATTCTGCAAATATTCTTTTCATATTGCTGCATTATTTTCTTCAGTGAGAGAGTATAAACACTTAGTGTGTTTGTTAGGCAAACAATTTGTAGTACTGCTATTGTTTGTAGTAGATCATTTTATCTTGGGAGATAGACGTCCAAATTCTGAAAGTACCATGGAGAGGACGAATCTGTCTTAAGGATACAGTGTCAAACACTGGACTTGATCAGAATTATTATTCGAACAATTAATCAAGTAAGTTGTTTAATTTATTTTCTGTTTCATTTGTTTATTTAAATCAGATTTTAATTTTGTTTTTGTAACAAAATAAAATCTGTTTTTATTTATTTATTTATTTCTAGTTTGATTTTTGTAATCAAACAAATTCTCTCATTTCCTTTATTTCTTTATATTCTTCTTGTTGTTTAGTACACAAAATTTAATATATTTAAATACGGTGAAGATTGTCCAACAATCTTAAAACATATCATTTTTGGTATCTTCATTGTATTTAATTTTACGATTTCATAAAGACATATTCTTGTTGGAAAAACAAATAGTGTTTATGCTATTTGTGAGATAGTAGTAATATCTTGTCTCTTTTCTTTGACAACTAGTAGAAATATCTTGGTGTCATTAACAATTGCGAGAATATTATATGGTGTTACAAAAATTATTTTGGTATTTTATTTTTCTAGTTTTAGTAACAAGGAAAATAAAATTATTTTGTATTATCATTTATTTTACGGTTTTGGTAACTAGAAAATTATTTTGTATTTTAATTTATTTTACGATTTTGGTAACTAGAAAATTATTTTGTGGTGTGTTTTTGATTTTGTAATTAGATATTATTGTGGTATTTTATTTTCTAGTTTTAATAACAAGAAAAATAAAATTATTTTGTGTTATAATTTATTTTACGGTTTTAGTAACTAGAAAATTAATTTTGATTCTGAGTTAAATATTAGTTTTACAATCTAATTTCATTTTTATTACGAAGAAACCTTTGTGGCAAGTTTTTTTTTTTATTGGTTTTCGATTCATTCTTTAATTTACGTGTATGGATCCGTAGTCATAAATAGTTTTTTGCACATGAGTAGAAAAAAAATATATATATATATATATATTCACAAGAACATTTTAATGTGTATATAATTAATTTATTTATGTACAAATCAAACTAATTAAATGAAGGTATGTTTTGTCATTTGTGGAGTTTGAAATTCAAAACGCGTTGAATTTTATTTATGGGTTGAGAATGTTTTTATTTCATGATACAAGTTTTGGGATCATACATGATTAATTTATTTTGTTAATTCATTATTTTTAATTGATGCGTTTGATATGCATGTATTGATATCATCTCGAGTTATTTCTTAAAAATAATTTCATGTGATTTGAAATGATAAAATGATATGTTGACCTTGTACATAAGTGGATTAATTTGAGTTTTTCCAATCAATTTTTTATGGATGTTTAAACAGCAAGAGAAATTTAAATATGAAGATTTCAGTAGTTATATCGTTCCATTTACTTGGGAAGTAAATTTTAAGAAATCTTTTATATTGATTATTAGTTTGTTTTAAGTTATGTGACATTAGATGTCGTTAATAATTATTTTACTTGCGTAGTAGAATTTGTTAAACCATAAACCATAATATTAATATGGGAATGTATCTCTTGAATTAGATGAGATAATTTAATTTTCTTCTGTCATAAATATTTTTATGATAGTGACACTTTTTCGTTAATGAGTTGCAAGAATGTACACAATCAAATGGGCTATTTGAATTGTTTGATTCTTAGGCAAAATTTTTATGAGGATAAGATTTTGTCAAAACATTAATTCTGATTTGTATAAGGAAAATGTCTCGTAGCAGAGTTCAAATTTTGTGGCTCAAGAGGCCAAAACAACCAAAAAAACAACGTAACATAAATAAAAAAATTTGAACGACAAAATTTGAGCTGGTTAACATTGTGGTTTGTATAATCATAATTATTTTGGTTTTTTCAATTGAAATTTATGAATCATGATTTGAATTTTATGAAATCAAGCACATCATAGACAACATGTGTTGGATGTTATATTTTGATTTATATTAGAAGTGATAGGGGTGGTGAATATGATGCACCATTAAATGAATTTGTGCACAACATGGCATTATTCACCAAACTCTGACACCTTATTCTCCTCGACAAAATGGAATTCTTGAAAAAAGAATAGAATCCTAAAAGAAATGATGAATGCCATGTTACTAAGTTCAGGCTTACCACAGAACTTGTAGGGGGAAGCAATATTGTCTGCTAATTATGTTCTTAACAAAATACCCCACAAGAAAACCAACAGCACTCCTTATGAATTGTGGAATGGTCGTGCCTTCCTACAAATACTTAAAAGTGTGGGGTGTTTGGCAAAAGTTGAAGTTCTTGTTCTAAAAGACTAAGATTGGACCAAAAAGCAGAGATTGGGTGTTTTCTAGTTATGCTCGAATAGTAGTGCATATCGGTTTCGACTTATAAATCGAAATACGATATAAATGTGAACACTATTATAGAGTCAAGGAATCTTTGTATTTTTTTGAACATGTCTTTCATTACAAGAAAGGGCGAAATTAAGTTCCACGAAAAGAACTTATGATTGTACACAAAGTCAAGAGACTAATAACAATCAAACACAAGAGACTAGTAATGGTCTCGTCCAATAGGATTTAACTGATGATGAATCAAGAAGAAGTAAGAGAGCGTGATCATCAAAATCCTTTGGTCTAGATTTTCTGACATACCTATTAGAAAATGAACCTGAAAGCTTTAAGGCAGCAATGATAGGTCCTGAAGTACCTTTGTGGAAAGAGGCTGTTAATAATGAAATTGAATCCATTATGCAAAATCATACTTGGTAATTGGTGGATCTTCCACTGGGTTCTAAACTCTCTTGGATATAAATGGATATTCAAGAAAAATAAGCGAATGGTTCAATTGACAGAGTATAAAAGCAAGACTTGTGGTTAAAGGTTACGAGACAAAAGGAAGGTCTGGACTATTTTGACACATATTCCTGTGACAAGAATAACATCCATTTGCATGCTTATTGCTATAGCGGCGTTGTTTAATTTAGAAATACATCAAATGGATGTTAAAAGCAGGTTTTCTTAAATGGTGATCTAAATGAAGAGATCTATATGGAGCAACTTGAAAGGTTTGTAGTGTCGGTGCAAGAAAAAAAGTTTGTTGGCTTGTAAAATCCCTTTATGGATTAAAACAAGTACCCTAAGCAATGGCATGAAAAATTTGATCATGCAATGCTTACTAATGGGTTTAAGATAAGCGAATGTGCCAAATCGTCTATGTTAAAAACCGACCAAGGATATGTCATAGTTTGTCTTTATGTGGATGACATGCTTATCATTGGAAGCAGTCAAAACATGATCAAATCAACTAAGTAAATGCTTAACAAAAGATTTGATATGAAAGATATGGGGGTGAGATATTATAGTAGAAATAAAAATTACTAAAATATCGGCGGATATGCATTATCTCAATCTTATTATATTGAGAAAATTCTTGATGAATTTATCAAGAATGATTTGAATTTAGCTAGAACACACAGTGACATCGGTCTTTATTTATCAAAAAATAAAGGTGATCACGATTATCTCGATTGAAATAGTCCCAAATCATTGGAAGCCTAATGTACCTAATGAATTGTACTTGTCCTGATATAGCTTACGCTATTAGTAAATTAAGTAGGTACACTAGTAACCCCGGAGAAGACCATTGGAAAGCGATCATTTGGGTTCTTAGCTATCTAAGATTCACCCGTGATCATGGTTTGAACTTTACTCGATATCCAGCAGTACTCGAAGGTTATTGTGATGCCAATTGGATATCGGATACTAAAGATTCAAAATCCACAAAGTGGATATGTCTTTACTCTGGGGTATTTATTTTCTTGAAATCCACAAAACAAACATGTATCACACGATCCACAATGGAATCTGAATTCATTGCTTTAGACAAAGCAGGAGAAGAAGCAGAATGGATTCGTCACTTCTTAGAAGACATTCCCGAATGTGGCCAAAACACGTGCCGCGACTATTTGCATTCATTGTGATAGTCGATGCGCAATAAGCGGGGCACATAATCGCCATATGTATAATAGCTGGTAAGTCACGACATATTCATAAATCGATATAATACCCGTTAGAAGCGGATTGTTGTCCAAATGGAATAATCTCAATAGACTATATAAAATCTAAAAAGAATATTGCGGATCCAGATTAACAAAAGGTTTGACAAAAGAGCTAGTGTATAGTTCATCGAAGGGAATGGGATTAAAGCCTATTATTACATAAGAGTCGTCGCCAATAATAGAGTAACCCTACTTATATATTTGGAGATCCCAAGAACTAGCTCAAAGGACAAGCTAAGTTGTGTATGTGGCTACTTGAAATCACCAAAGGGCTTAAAATTCCTACCCGTTCTATGGTAGAATGATATCACGCAACATATATGTTGTATCACGCGAGAGGCATAAGGATAAGCTTTGCTTTTAATGATTACTTATATCTTGATAGAGGCATAAAATCAAGATGAGTATAAGGAGATACTCCTGACAATAGAATCACCTATATGAGTGTCGAGGCCAGAAGGGGCCGGTTCTACTGAGAATGAAGAGGCTAAATTCTCTAGAAACACTTATGAAAATCGCGGCGTTCAAGGCCAAAATGAATACAACAATGAGAACCACGATGTGTTAAAAAGATATTTTGTGTGAAATCTATTGTCTTGGCTTACACAAGCAATTTGAACAATTCAAGGCATCAGCGTCCATTGGTTAGCGAAGTAAGTCAGAATAGGTTTTAACTAAGGGAAGGTTCAAAGGCGAGAAAAGCTAGCTAACACCTCTTGATGCACAGAGGATTTTCGAGCTTATACTCTTTTCGATAAAGTGCTGCATATTATTTGCATTTTCGTTGTTATCAGAGAATTCCATTCATGTGGGGAGATTGTTGGAAATGGTTATAAAATTTTTGGGTAATACGAATTTTTTTCCTAAGTTTAGTCTATTTTTAGAGTGGGCCCACATAAATTAAAATGCGCTTTCTTGCGGAATTAGTCGAAAGTGGTAGCCCAGCGTTCTATTACATCTTTAGCGTTGTGATTCCAGCGTGGTATATTTGGTTGCTCAAAACCATTCTGGGAGTGAATGAAATTGAAGCAAAAGAAATTATGCTCCATAAAGTGAGGTTTTTGGTGAAAAATCGCCAAAAGGTATTGAATAAGGCTTGTCGCAGCATTGATTTGGTGGGAAGTTTTTGAATGGGTTTTATAAGGCATGGGTTTGGTACTTGGGGTGTGCCCAATGGGTATAAGTGTTTTAGAATGAGAGGTTATGGACAAAATGGGCTAGACCATTGGACCTAAAATCACCTACCTGTAGCGCCGCCGCCATGGCCGTCGATCGGTCCCGGTCGAGAATTTGGTAAACTTGAGTCTTAGTCGCGTGGTGTATCAGTTGGAGTTGGGCTTGTTACCCCGATACTAATCTTTTGGGCCAAAAATATTTGAATTTAATTTTATTTTTGATAAAAATAAAATC